>CAKAOJ020000036.1:1707500-2387500 GCA_916701645.2 Sebastolobus alascanus | reverse complement strand
TCAGTATAGTTTGTTAGATGGGAGGAGGATGCTGTTTCGTGCCAACTAAAACGCCGTATCCCTTTGTCAACTGATAAGAAGAAGAAAAGATGGCGTCATGGTGCCCGAGAGATACTGTAGAGTTGAAACGCTCGGGAAGCTGTATGGTGTGCAGATCCATTATTAATCCTGACTTACGTGCATGGCTCTGAGGATGGAAAGCTGCAGCAGGGCGGCAGAGAAGCCGTGTCGCAGGGCGAGGACGAAGGCGGTCTGCTGTCCAAACAGCTCCTCCATGGCGTTCTTCAGCCGCAGGTACAGAGACCGGTAACGCTCCACGAAGTCCGGCAGACTGCAGCTCGACTCCAGGAACTTCTTCACCTGGGGGCGGGGGGGGTATATTAATGTTTCTGAGGACCAGATCTGGCACCGACAGACTAACGTTAAGCTTCAAGCAGCAGTGTGTTCTAAAGTCTGAGTGTTACCTGGCGCTGTACCACTCCCTGCCAACAGAGGGCGATGCCGGCGATGCTGCTGCTGCTCTTCACTTTGGGCTTGGCTGAGGAGGAGGAGGAGGAGGAAGAGGCCGCGGCGGTTTCTTTGTTTTTACCCTCTTTACCGTCTGAAAGACAGATTTTAAAACGGTTGATTTTCTTAATGAAGTTCTTCGTTGTTGAATTAAAAACATAGAAATGAAACTGAAACGCTAACAGCAGCCAGAAACGTAAAGATAAAGCAGTGCAGTCTCTGTTCTGTCCTTCTTTTCCATCTGAAAAGAAACCACATCAGGGTCACAACTAAAAATGGGAACAGGAAGTCGGCATGTCAAAATAAGAGCAGTCCAAACTGAAAGAAAAAGATGGAGCATAAACGCGTCCTGACTTTATGACTTGAGGTTGGTTTGAAGGAAGCTGAATGTTTGAGTCCGTTCAGACAAGGAGGGGAACGTGTCAGCTGACGCCGCCTGCTGGATGACTTCAGGTCATTTTCAGTGTTACAATCATTGATATCACTGATATTGATCGCTTCATGTTTGATCTTAAGGGGATGCTCACCCTTTATAGGCAGAGCTGGATGATTAAACCAAAAATTATTAAGTCTCTGGTTCCATCTAATAGAAATTTTAGGTACTTTATACTTCTACCACCACTACATTATGCAGGGAAATATTGTACTTTTTACTGCACTACATTTATTTGTCAGTTATAGTTACTAGTTCCTTTATAAAGTGAGATTTTATGCAGAAAACATATGATGAGCTTATAAAATATGATGCATTGTTACAGATTTAACTAACGAGCAGTATATAAAGTACTTAATTAATTAATGCATCAGTAACAATACTCTAATTGTATAATATATAACACAGGGGACATTTTTCTGCGTGAGTACTTTTGGTTAATTTTTTTACTAATACTCAGGTACTTTTACTTGTAGTGGAGTATTTCTACACTGTGGTATTAGTACTGTACTGATGAATGCTTTGTCCACCACTGAGCTACAGTTCCCAGCAGTTTTTAGGTTATTACCGAGCCTGTTAATAAAACTGAAACTATAGATTTGGGTTTTTCCTTCTTCAGTAGGAACCAATGAGCTGAGAGACTCAGACAGGACAAACACATAGAATAACACCAGACTGAGACATGGAGGGGTCAAACAGCAGGGGGCGCCGTGACGACTTCCTGTCCTCATTTGGACAAATGAAATGTTACAGAACAGAGTGAGAACAATCTCTAAACTCAGCTGTTACTTACTCTTCAGCTCTTTGCTTCGGTTGAGACCTTCTGAAAACAAGATAAACATTGACTGAAACACTCGACACTCTTCACTGTTTTACTGTTGCAGGTATTAGTTTCATATTTGTGTCACATTTTTATCCATCAGAAGATTTTACTGTCTTTGTTCTGCTTTGTGTCTGTTCAATAAGAAATGTTCTCCCCTCGTCCTAAATCGATACTGAAGTACTTCCTTGTTTTAAGAATGGACTCTGTTAGTGTGGACGTGAGGATGAGGTCACGGTGTTAGCTGGAGGCTAAACAAAGGAAAGTCTGGAGGCTAATTAACACTAGCAGTGAGCTAAAGTTACACATCTAAAATGTAATATTGCTGTGTTGTTGGGTGCCAGAATCCTGATATGACAAACATTTGAGATGACAAAGTGTGAATCGAGGCTCTAGAGAGCTACAATACCAGAGAAACGTTTCAGAGATGGAGAGTAAATGTTGCTATTATTTCAGACATCTTTATAGTGATGTCACTGTGATGTCATGTCTCAGATATTTATGTGGCGAGATCAGAGTTGTCATAACGGATGGACAGACCCACCAACATGAAACTGGCTCACCAGACTCACTTGATTTGACGGGCGGTTTGAGCTCCTCGCTGTCCGGCCGGCTCGTGTCCACGTGGACCAGCAGGTGTGTGAGGCGTCTCACTCTGGAGTTAAAGATGGCCGCCCGGCTTTTACAGCGGCGGGCCGACTCAGCGTTATCCAGGTACTCACTGAGCAGCCAGGACAGAGGGCTGGACGCAGAGGATTCTGGGTAAACACAGGGAATTTCAAGTTCAAGGTTGAAGCCTTTGTAATGAGGACATTTCTGCACCGTGAGGACATTTCTGCACCGTGAGGACATATCTGCTCCGTGGGGACATTTTTACCTGACAGTGTGATGCTGTGGACGATGGGGGTGATCAGAGCCTCCCAGCAGGTTCGACCCAGAGCTTCAGCCGCCTCGGCGTCCGGCAGGAAACGATCTGCGAACATCTGCTCGTGTCTCAGAGCGCTGTTCAGTCTGAACACAAACACACAAAAGGGTTTTCAGTGTGTAGTAACAGCAGTAGTATTAACAGTATTATTGCAGTATTAACAGTATTATTGTAGTATTTACTTGTTGAAGAGCTGCAGCAGCTGCGTCTTGTCCTCCATAACCTCCTGACACCAGGTGTGGGCCTTGGTGCTGTAGAACAGGTAAGTCCGACAGCACAGCTGCTCCTTAAACACCGGCCAGAACGTCGGCTTCGGACCCAGAACCTCGAAACCGTGGACCCGAGTGTCGATACCTCCCTGTCAGAGAGAGACGGGATCAGTAGATCAAATCAAATCAATTTTATTTGTATAGCCCAAAATCACAAATCACAAATTTGAATGTCGGGGTCAGTAGATGGAGGGCGGGGTCAGTAGGTAGAGGGGTGGAGTCAGTAGATGGAGGGGTGGAGTCAGTAGATAGAGGGGTGGAGTCAGTAGATAGAGGGGTGGAGTCAGTAGATGGAGGGGTGGAGTCATTAGATAGAGGGGTGGAGTCAGTAGATAGAGGGGTGGAGTCAGTAGGTAGAGGGGTGGAGTCAGTAGATAGAGGGCGGGGTCAGTAGATAGAGGGGTGGAGTCAGTAGATAGAGGGGTGGAGTCAGTAGATAGAGGGGTGGAGTCAGTAGATAGAGGGGTGGAGTCAGTAGATAGAGGGGTGGAGTCAGTAGATAGAGGGGTGGAGTCAGTAGATAGAGGGGTGGAGTCAGTAGATAGAGGGGTGGAGTCAGTAGATAGAGGGGTGGAGTCAGTAGATAGAGGGCGGGGTCAGTAGGTAGATATTCAGTACTGACCTGCTGACATCTCTTGACCCTGATCTGGATGATGGACCAGAACCGGTTCATGTTCTCCAGGAGAACCACGCGACTGGCCGACGGAGTCACGTTCACCTGCAGACACACACACAGAGTAAGGGTTGTTCTGCACCGTGGGGACATTTCTGCACTATTTCTGCACCGTGGGGAGGAGGGTGAGGAGACTCACCGTGTTCAGTTCGGTGTTGATGTTGGTCGGGTCGTCTCCTCCCAGAACCAGGACCCGGGCCGGCATGTAGCTCGAGTCCTCGCTGGCCACCTGGATGGCCAGTTGTCTAAACACACAGCAGAGGTTCATATTTCAGCTGTATCACGGTTTGATCTTTGATATGTATTTAAATACTCTTCATATTAACTTGATGAACTGTAGTTTTCTCCACAGTATGCTGAGTACATGGAGTACTCTGTGTTCAGTATCAGGTCGCAGTAGTGTAAACAGTATCTTGTACCTGATGACGACTCCTTTGTGCATGTAGATGTTGATGAAGTGCGAGCCGGTGCAGCCGTTGGACTCCCAGTAGGTTTTGGGGTTCTTGTCGGTCAGCTTGTTAGCTCGATGGTGATTGGACGAAACCTCGACCTTCTCCCAGCACTTGTCCTCCTTGAGCTCCACACTGGAGCCTGAACACCAGTTACACCAGTTATGGTACATCATATTCAGATTTCAAAACTGCATTTACAAAGTCACAGAAATAAACCTCATTTGGTTTGAGGTGAACCGACCTTGGCAGAGATTCCTGAGGAACACGTCAAAGAAGGGGATGTTGATTGGTTGATGGCTGCGACGGTGCTCCTCAATCTGACCCAACACCATCTGGACAGGAAACAGGAAGTATTGTTTGAGTACGACTGGCTTCACAAATCAGTCTCATTTCCAGCGACTGTTTAATACTTTATAGTTTTTAATCCAATAATCACCTGTAGCCTTCAGTGAGGGTTTAATACCCCGTTTGATCACACAGACCAGCTGACATTTACCAGCATTCACAACCCAGAGAGGCGCTGCTTCACTTCGTTTGAGGACAAGGTTTCTGCAGCGTTCACCAAATTAAATCTAACTTGTTTAATATCACCGTTTAATAATAAGTATCTAGATGCATCCTGTATGAAGGGTTAAGTGCGTCCTGCGTACCTGGATGCATCCTGCCAGGACGCTGGTGGTCATCTTCTTGTAGAGGCTGGCGTACTTCTCACAGTCGGTGATGAGGTCTCTCAGCTCGGTGACCAGCAGCAGGTTGGTGCTGTGTTTGTCTAGAGCTTTCACCAGCGCGTCTTTGGTCCCCAGGCGACACATCACCACCGCGTAGTCCTTGTTCAGAGACGCCAGCCGGTACATGAAGCGGATGAACAGCTGGACCACCTAAACAACCAATCACAGAAGGTTAACGTGCGTCGCCATGCGGTCTCGGTTTGGCCCTCGTCCATCCCGGCGTGTACCGACCTCTCTGTCGTTGATGAAGGCCGTCATGGAGGACAGGCAGGGCTCGATGCTCTCGTGCCACGGCAGCATGTCCTCCTGGTAGTTGTCCAGGAACTTGTTCAGGATCCTGTAGGACACAAACAGCCAATCAGACGACATCATCATCATCATCATCATCATCATCATCATCATCATCACCACCATCGGGGTCAGAGGTCACAGGCTGTGGTGGGTCAGTACCTGAGGATGGAGAGCTGGACGGCCCGGTCGGCTCGGTGCTGCTCCATCAGACGAACCAGATCCTGATACGTGTCCCGACTGTGAGTCACCTGAGCAACAACAATAATAATCAATATTTAATGATCAATACGTCAGATATTAATACTATTATATAGGATTAATAGTACTGCTGCATGTTACTGCAGTACTGCCCTCTGAGGTGTAGTGGAGTAGAAGTATGAAGTAAATGTACTTAGTTACTTTCCACCACTGCGGCTCAGTGTAGAAGTCTGTAAACATCTGGAGTCATAAAACTCTAAACTGAACTGACTGATAATGAATAATAATAATAAATAATATTAATAATTATATAATAATAATAATAATAATAATAATAATAATAATAACAACAACAATAATTACGATAATAACAATAATAAAAATAATGATATCAAAAAATAATAATGACAATAATAATGATGATAATAATAACAATAATATTCAAATAATAATAATGATAATAATAATAAATAATAATTATGAAAATAAAAACAAAATAATAATAATAGTAATAATAATAATAATAATAATAGTCAGATGAAGACCTGGCTGCGTTCCTCCTCCAGCTGTGAGGCGTCGTCACACAGCAGCTGCTCCAGAGTCTGGATCACCTCTTTAGTGGCCGTCAGCTCTTTCAGACTCACCACCAACATCTGGAGCTCCGTGTCCTTAAAGTCCAGCTGCTCGCGACACTCTGACCACACATCACACACACATACACATTATACACACATTACACACACACTGCTGGCTGTGGTCATGTGATGCGATCATGTGACGCTGGGCGCTACCTTTGCTCTCCAGCTTGTGCACCATGGAGATGTGGTTGAGGGCGATGATGGCCAGCATGGTCTCGGCTCTGGACAGAGTCAGACACTTGATGAGGACGGCGGTGACGTCGGCGGCCACCAGCTGCTCCGCCAGGCTCTTGTGGTTGGAGATGAGCATGATGACGACCAGCAGGCCGTTACGCACCGACAGCATGCAGCTGCACAGAGGACCAAAGATCAATGACAGGAACCGGATCATCGGAGCGAGTACAGACCTGAACCTGCAGCAGGACGTTACCCTTTAGTCTGGAGCATGAGGTCGATGGCGGTGGGGATGGCTCCCAGCAAGCCCTTGGAGCCTTCGGGCGTGGCCGAGCCGATGCTGGCGAAGATCTCCAACATCATCTGAGTGCCGGACTCGGAGAGCGGGAGGCTGCTGCCGACGCTGCGAAGGTCGTGTTTACTGGCTCCAGAGATGACCTTCAGAGTCTGATGACGACGACGACAACAACATCATCATCATCATCATCATCATCATCATCAGCAACATCAACATCAACGATATAGGATAATCTCAGAGAATATCCAAGTTTTCTTTCTCGTAAATTTACGACTTTAATCTCAGAGAATATCCAAGTTTCTTTCTTGTAAATTTATGACTTTAATCTCAGAATATCCTAGTTTTTTCTCATAAATTTACCACTTTAATATCAGAGAATATCTGGGTTTATCTTCACATAAATGTATTACTTTAAATCTCAGAGAATATTTTTTCTTGGAATACGGAGGTGTATATTCATCCCACAAAATGAAGACTATAAGAGAGAAAATGTGATTTGTGAGTTCAACAAATACATCAGTAACTGACTGAGCTGCAGCAGATATTTGCATACATTTCCATATGTTGTGTCTGTAAACAGGCATAAAATACAGAATACATTAAACCAAACCACTTTACAGGTCCTTCAGTGAATGAGGACAAATAACTGGGAGTCTGAGGTTGCATTTGAACATTAATACCTAAAATGATTCCCGAGTTTCACCAATGATACCAAATCATTTACTTTGAGAAATATAAACCAAAGGTTCAGATTCTTTAGTTAATATTTTGCACATTGCATCCTCTTTGTTTAGTAACTTTAAAGTGAGAAAAAGCTAAACATAAATGTCATGTACGGTGTTGTTGCAGCTCTTCGTTGTAGCTCTCTCTGTTTGTGTCTGCATCATTCAAATCAGATGGAAATATTTAACATATCTGCTGCATCACGTTAGTCTAAAGATCTCTCTGGAGGTTAAACAGGTTTCAGTAGATATGAGGAGAGTTTCTCACCGCGAGCGCCAGCTGCTGGACGTGAGTGGCGGTGGAGAACTCCTGCATGCAGGACAGGACAGCTTTGACTCCGCCCTCGGTGGCGAAGGAAACCCTCCACTCGTACTTGAGCATGAGGAGGTGGGTGAGTCTCAGCGTACTGACCACCAGGTCTTTAGAGGACGAGCCCAGCAGCTCCACCAGCAGCTTCAGCACCTTGTCCCTGACGGAGGACACAACAACACTGTTAATCAGTCCTGAAACTGACATCTCGAAAACATGTAATCAGCATCTGGAGCAGCTGCCATCAAAACTGGAATACATGTTTCTGCAGTAAGAAAACACTGTGATGAGGAACACAAAAAGAGGTGAATGAGGTTTGTGTCCTGCAAACTCAACAAACACTCCCCAGCAGCCTGAACTACCCAGCGGCTCTGTGTATTTCCTGGTTTCTCACCGTATGGTCTGGGCGGAGTCGCTCCTCATGGAGTTCTTCTCCTGGGTGCCCTTCTCCTCCAGCAGCCTGGTGATGAAGAGGACAGCGGCCAGCTGCTGGGCCTGGTCTGAGGCCGACCCCCCCTTCTTCAGGATGTCCACCACCTCCCCCAGCTTCTCCAGCACCGTCTTCTTCCCCTGGACCCGCGGGTTGTTAAACACTGCAGGGAGGACAAGACAGGACGGCAGCTTTAAAGACTGTCCCCATCTCAGCGGCATCACAACAACAACATTAATCCCCTTTTCATGGGAATTAAATGCAATGCAACTTTTAATATAAAAGTATTACACATTAATTAAATGTATTTAATTTTCTGTTATTGATTTCGTTATTGATTTCTATCCCCCTCAGGACACCCGTCCCCGTCTCCCACCTTTCATCTTGTCCTCCAGGTCTTCAGGGTATTTGGTGTCGTCCTCTGACGGCAGCTCGTTCTCCGTCTCCGAGCTGCCGCAGCCTGAATCTGCAGGAAGTTCCTTCTTTGCTTTCTTAGAGACCATCGCTGAGGAAGAGGAGGTGGAGGCTGACGATGAAGAGGAGGAGTTCTGTCCTGCTCCTCCTCCTCCTCCTCCCAGGCCGGACGAACCCAGAGAGCTTTCAGCTGGAAGACAAAGAACAGTCAGACTCATGGACACGGCTTTATATATAAATGGAGATGTGTCCTCACTGCTTTATGTATGAACAGAGATGTCTCGTTGTGTCCTCACCGAGCAGCTCTTCGTCCTCCAGACTTCCTCCTCCTCCTCTCCTCAGGTAGTGTTTGGAGAAGGTGTGAGAACACAGCAGGTCGCTCAGACATGACGACGGCAGCTTCTGCCTCAGGTAGTGAAGCAGCTTCTTAGCCACGTCTCCGGGGACGGACAGACCAATCAGAGACAAGTCATCCAGCTCCGCCTCCTGCAGGACAGAAAGACAGACAGACAGACAGACAGACAGACAGACAGACAGACAGTGTTTTACAAACAGGTGTGAGTGACTGTTTACTGTTAATCTGAACCAGAATGGTGTTTTTCATGTGATCTCCACTGGAGACGAGAGCCTCCGTTTCCCAGCATGCTCCTTGGTGTCTATGCTCCTCACCTGGTCGTCGAGGCTCTGCAGCAGGACGCCGTTGACCTCCTGCTGCTGTTTGAGCTCCAGTTTCTTGATGAAGAAGAGGATCTCCCACCACTCGGCCCGACTCAGAGCCGGCGGCTCCAGGTGCAGCCCCTCGGACAGGTAGGGCAGAGAGTAGAGACCTCCGGGGGGTTTAGAGAAGAACGTCTGACTCACTGAAGCAGAAGAAGAAGAAACACCTTCACCTCATGAGCTCAGGTACACACACACACAGGTGGACACTTCAGGTGGGGTCACATCTTACCAGCGGTGAGTTTGAGAGTCTCCGTCAGGGTCGACGCCTTCTCCTGCGTCTCCTTCTCAGCCTGGCTGCTGCCGCCGCTGCCCATTATCTCCACCATGTGCCAGTGGACCCAGTAAGTCCTGGACAGAGAGTTCCAGTACACCTGAACACAGCACACAGACAGGGGGGGGGGGGGGCATTCAGGTCCAGATCAGGGTCTGGAAAGAGTCAAACTGTTTCTACTAAGGATGCTAATTCTGAATTTTTTTTAACCGATAACCGACCCTCGTTAACCGATTATTAACCGTTAACGGTTAAACGGTTTATTATTAACATCCCTAGTTTCTACGTTACGCTTCAGTCTGCCATGTTGTTGTCCTGCGTCCTCCAGTCTCAATAATACATTCAACGTTATTATGGTCTGTATCAGAACCACAGGAACCGACCGACGCTCTGAACTACTGCAGACGTAACATCACATTCATGCTGGATGACGGTGAAACGTCAACGCTGTGTCTCTCCCCGTTCACCTCGCCATCTCCATGACGACAAATAAAATAACTATTCTACAACGGTTTGTATCAGCGCTGCATTTCCTCACCTGAACAGGCGGCGAGCCGTCGTTGCTGTAACGAAACTCTCCTTCGTCTCCGGCGCTCACCTCCTCGTAGTCCTCCAGCATGCGGACCACCATGCCACTCTTCAGGTTGTCCTGGACGTACTCCACGTAGGCCGGGCGGCTGGCAAAGTCGGAGCGCGTTTTGTATCCGTTTCCTGTCTTCTTCTTCGGTGGCGTGGCGACGACGACGGGAGCGGCCACAGCGGAGGGTGCGGGGAGGACGACAGGGGAGGCGCAGAAACGAGGCTGGAAGATGGACCTGAGGACGGGGCGGGACGCCTCCTCCTTCAGCTCCTCCACGCCTCCTCCCAGGCGGAGGGCGGAGCCGTCGAGAGGCTGGCGGTTCCGGTCCCAGCCCATCACGCGGACCAGCTCTGAGATGAGGTTGGCCATGGCCATGGTGAAGTCAAACTCCCGCTGGACGCGGAGGTGCTCCGTCTGGTGGGCGGAGCTGGAGGAGGAGGCGGGGGAGGGGCTGGCGTCCTGTCTGTCAGAGTTAGACTCCGCCCCCACCGCCGTGTTCAGTTTGTCCATCAGCGACGTCACGCAGAGGTAACGCTTCACCAGGGAGAACAGCAGCTTCCCTGGAATCTGAGCACCGACGGGACAAACATTAACAACAGCAACACGATCAATAATAATAATAATATATATAATATATATAGTTAGAGTCAGGCTCTAGCGTCTGAGGGCGGGAAGCTCTCTGAGTTTACCTGTGGCAGGTGGATCCCTTCGAAGGAGATGCCGTGCTCCTCTGAGGACGTGGTCTCAGCGAACAGCTCCAGCAGAGTGTAGCGGTTATCAAAGTCCATGTGCTGCTCGATGCCGTCCTGCTGACTGAGGGACAGCAGGACGTACGCCCGACTTCCTGTTAGAGACGGGAGGACACAGCGTTAGAGACAGAGGGATAGCAGGACATACGCCCAACTTCCTGTTGGAGACAGGAGGACCCATTACTGTATTTTTAATAAAGTTTCACCACATCCACACATCTCAGCTCTTAAGACGCCTCATCCCGAAGTTTCTCATGTATCACTATACATCAGAAACACACATCACTGCTACTGTTGACACACTGATCTCCAGGTGGAAGGGACACACCAGGAAACACAGAGATGCACCAACAAAGGCAGGGAAGAAGAAGAAAACAATGCTGGTTTAAAGGACCAATATGTTAGTTAGAGCTCAAAGATCCACACAGTGAGTTTTAATGAGAAACACTGAACGCAAACAGAACCTCAATGTGTTTATAAGAAACCTGACCTCAGTGTTTCACTGGTTCCTGTATCAGTATTAGTAGTAGCAGTAGTAGTAGTAGTAGTAGTAGTAGTAGTAGTAGTAGTAGTAGTAGTGGTTTCATTTCACAGGAAATGTGTCTCTAGTTGAGCCTCATGGTTTCAGTTTCCCTCAGCTGGGTGTAGCAGAGAATGAAGGTGAACTTCCTGTCTGGGAGTTTTATTTTATATTGACAGCAGCCGTTAGATTCAGCTGAATGTCTGATGATGACTCTGCCCATTCTTCGTCTCCTGGTTGCTAAGAAACCAAAAAGGAACACAAAGCCTCCTTGGTGAGAATGATGATGACGCCATCATTTCCTGGTAAACTATGACCAGTGAGCCTCCATTATTTCCATTATTTCTACCGTCATCCTCAGTGAGGTACACCTGGACAGCTGGTCAGCCAATCACAGGGCTCATACAAGACGGACATCTTTATGGCTCACCCTTTTCAAAATAAAATGACAATTTAAAAAAAAAAAAAAAGTTTCTTTTGTTTTCTAAGTTTGGATTTTTTGCAGTCTCAATCGTGCCCTAATTATTACACTTTTATGAAAAATTACATGAGGTTTATTAAGATTCAGGGAAACCTAGAAGTGAATGAGTAGATTGTTAAATTTGTATATATATATATAAAAATCAATCACACTATATGATCACTTCTCAGTAATCAATCAGAGCAGCATGTCACAATGTATGAAAGAAAAGGTCAGACCCAGAGTCTACATGGAGGTAAATCTGTATTGATCAGCTGAACTTTTATGATCAATAGCTGTGATAAGTATCTATAGTATTATCTTTAATTTTGTTTATTGTAAGTATTGTCTTTTTTGTAAAATGCATTACACTCAAACTACGAGTGTAGGAAGGTGGAGAGATGTAACCAGAACTGTGTATATAAAATTATTTAAAAGGCTCTGGAATATTTACACAATATTATCATGTGTATTATTAACATGATATCAATATTTCATTTTTAAAAATCACGGTTATCATCAATACCGGTTTAAGGCAACGCCCCTAATTCCAAACCATGACCCCAAAACCTCGATGTGCTGACGTTAGCGTACCAAGCTGCCACTGTGAACCAGCAGTGAGCTGCTGAGAGCAACATCTGTGTTTAATAGAGGATCTCTGCAGCAGCAGGCCAAACCCCTCTCTCTGCCTCACTCACATCCCATTGGTTTAAAATTCTTCAAATGACCTCTCTCTGAATTGTGGCCCTGCATAAATCAAAATGCTAAAAAAGCTGTTTTTCTTAATGGAGTCTGGTGTGTTTTTGGTCTGGAGAAACCGAGTCAGAGTGAGAGCTCTCCTCTGGTCTGATGTTATCAGACTGAACGCTGTGTGTGTGTGTGTGTGTGTGTGTGTGTGTGTGTGTGTGTGTGTGTGTGTGTGTGTGTGTGTGTGTGTGTGTGTGTGTGTGTGTGTGTGTGTTGTGGACCTCGACCCCAATGACTCATGGGAAAAACTCTCAGCAACTCCTTGCCCGGGGAGGAGAAGAAGAAGAAGAAAAAGAAGAAGAAGAAGTGGTGGTGTGACGAATGAAAAAAGGTGAAACCCACAAAGCCAGGACTTTTACACAATCTCATGTAGTCATGTAAAGATGCAGACGCCTGTTATGGCCTGTATCACACTGACCAGCACACATCACTGAATGAATGGCGTCCTCATTATTAACCACTGCGTACAAACACTACGGCGCTTTAAGACGTGGAACGCCACCTCACACCCAACAGATATGAAAACAAACGCTGTTTTCATTCCCTCGAAAAAAACAAAACAGGATGAAAAATATTTGTTGCCAACAGAAAGGAGACTTAAACTAAATAAAAAGTAGGCTTTGAAAACAGAATTATGATGAACTGTTTATGTTTTTCATCAATAAATGAAAACGAAACGATAATGTGAAAGAAGCTCCTGATTAGTGAAACAGTTTCCTCCTCATTGATTCATCTGTTTGACCTGTAGCAGCATCTAATATAATATAATAAAATAATGTTATGTGATGATTTCTGAACTAAATTCATTTACAACCCACTGAAAATTAAACAAGAAGCAGAAACAAAACAGCAGAGACAAACTGAGACACTTTAAACCACAATGAAGCAGCACTCTGAACAAACAGAGGTCTCACTCTCACATCTTTCTACAGAACAAATAACGTCTCACTCTGACATGTTTCTACGAAACAAACAACGTCTCACTCTAACATATTTATGCAGAACAAAGTCAGCGGTAGATATCGGTATCAGAGACACCTCCATACAGCCTGAATGCTGGATCGGGTATCAGCGAGTACTCTAGTCTATACTCTGATATAAAGTTATCAATTATCATTTATCAGCTCAGCTACGCTACACAACAACAACAACAACAACAACAACAACAACAACAACAACAACAACAACAACAACACGTGTCACTCTCAACAGAGATGAGAAAGAAGAGAGATGGCTCACTGCTTAGCTACTTCCATCATTAACGTATTAATTATTATTCATTGCTAGATTTATTAACTGGTCAAACTAGATGTTAAAAGAAAGCTCTATGGCATTCATTCTATGAATATAATAATAATAATAATAATAATAATAATAATAACAATATATTTTAGCTTATAACCCACACTGGTATCGGTACTCTCTATCGGCCGATACTCGAGTTCAGGTATCAAAATCGGGAAGGAAACAATTGTATCAGAACATCTGTAGTAAATATGAAGCTACTGCTGGTTAGCTTAGCTTAGCATAATGACTGGAAACAGAGGGAAACTGCTAGCCTGGCTCTGTGTAGAGGGAACAACCTGCAGCTTCTCTGAAGCGTCACCGATCAACAGGTTGTCACATCTCGTTAGTTTCATCTGAACCAAACTTCTCTTCTAAATATCCACAGGATATTCTCAGAAACGCTGAGCTCTGATTTATAAATGAAACGCTTCAAGTGTCAAAACAGACACCTGCCAGCCAATCAGAGAGCAGCATCTTCCCTGGACATGATAAGTGTGGTTACCTGCGTCATGTGAGGCGAGCGCTCGCAGCATCTTCCCGGCGCTGCGTCTGGTCTGCGTCTCCTTGTTGCACAGCAGCTCCATCAGCAGGTTGAGGGCGCCCGTCTCCTTGAAGACGCCGACCAGCGAGCCGATGCTGGCGTAGGCGCTCAGCACGTGGATGGTGTGCGTGATGCTGATGGAGAAGTCGCTCTTCTTGGCCATCTGCTTCCTGGCTCGACGCACCAGGTTCTTCACGTCGTCCTTCATGTCCGAGAGCTCCACCTCGTCAAAGGTGACGTCCGTTGGAAACTCGCCGCCAATCATCTGACCTCCGTCTGACGACTCGCCCTGCTGCGCCTCCTGCTGCAGGGGGCGCTGGGAGTCCGTTTTCCTCTTCCCCAGTAGGGTGGGGCAGTTGGCGTACACGTCCTCCATGGACATCCACATCAGGATGTTCTCCGGTTTACTCTCTCCTGATGCCGAGCTGCCGGACCCGTCCGCCCCGGAGCTGCCGACGCCCGTCCCGCCCGCTTCGCTGGCTCCGCCCCCGGAGCTGGAGCCGTCGTCGATGGTGACGAGGCACCAGCGAATCAGGTACTCCGTCTGGCCGTCGTGGTTGCGGCGCTGGCGGATCAGCTCCTCTGGGTACGCCTGCAGCCTCGGGCCCAGCTGGACCAGCAGGTTCCCATTGCGGCGTTCGCCCACCATGGTCGCTACGGAGACGGCAGGTGATTATTAGAGAGCAGCATCACATCTGATACAAGTCTGAACTTTAAACTACAGTTATGAAATATATTGTGTCAGAAAATACTAAACAATAATAATTAATACCATAATCCTGTCCTTTAAGACTGTCATTGGCTGTTCCATTGCAACATCAGCACCCAGCAGCAGAGCTACGCTTCTGCCATTTTGGACTGAAAGCAACTACCGGACGTCAGTAAAACGTCCGCCTACAAAGAGCCGTACAAAAGTAAAACTAAATTATTTCTATTCTATTATCATATTCTACGGAAATGGCCTGTGTTGAACAATAAAATATTATAAATATAATAAGCATTTTCAGTCCAAAATGGCGGCAGCGGCTGTTGTCAAAAAAACACCAGAGTTTCGTATCTTTGCTTCTATACTCTTTGGCCACTCCCTCTGTAGAAATAAATGGCTCATTCTAAGGTAACAAAAACACAATGACTCTTAGTTTCAGCTGATTATACACTAAAGAATATTAATATATATTAATATTATATTACATTTCTGCCAATAGATGACCCTAAATGTTTAAGTAAAAGTATTAGCATCAAAATATACGTAAAGTACATATTATGCATTTGATTGGCCCATTGCAGAATAATATTCTATTATTGTATTATAATTACTGATGCATTAAGGTGTATATTAATGCGTATATATACTGCTGGGTAACTTGTCAAAGTAACACAATGTCATCATGTGTTTGTTGATTATATTTTGTATCAATAAGTAACTTAAGTTGTTAAATAAATGTAGTGTAACAATAGTTACCTCTGAGATGTAGTGGAGTACAGGTAGAAAGTAGCAGAACATGAAAATACTTAAGTAAAGTACAAGTACCTCAAAATGTGTACTTATGTACATTACTTGAGTAAATGTACTTAGTTACTTTCCACCACTGATAATCAGTGTGCTGTTTATTGTGTAGTTAAAGAAAAATTGAATTATTGATGTTGAGTTATAGATTTATTTGGAGCTGTGGTATTTAGTCGGATACTGTGAATATAACCGTGATTATAACCGTGAGAACCGGCTGTCAGTGTGAAAGAAGTTTTTATTTTCGGTTTGCAGACTTGACCCGGTTCCTCTTTCTGAACATGCCACGGTGTCTGTTTAATCTGAAGCATCTCATGCTGCTGCTGGGCGTGCTGTCGGCTGGCTTCACCAGAGGTCAATCTATTAACTGATGAAACTCACTGACCACTCAGTCTCTGCTGCTAACTAGATAGATAGATAGATAGATACTTTATTGATCCCGAAGGAAATTTAGGCATCCAGTAGCTTAGACAACAAGTCCCAGCACCAATACACCTTAAAAAAAGGATACAATCAAATAGAATAAAGTGAAATAAAATAAAAATAAGATAACATAAGTACAGCAGTGAAGTGACAGTGTGCCAAGGGTGCAAATAGTGCAAATAGTAGTGCAAATATAGAAGAGTATATTAATATATAGCAGAGTATATTATAATGTGTGATATAGTAGTGCAATAGCAGAGTATATTATAATGTATGATATAGTAGTGCAATAGCAGAGTATATTATAATGTATGATATAGTAGTGCAATAGCAGAGTATATTAATATATAGCAGAGTATATTACAATGTATGATATAGTAGTGCAATAGCAGAGTATATTAATATATAGCAGAGTATATTATAATGTATGATATAGTAGTGCAATAGCAGAGTATATTAATATATAGCAGAGTATATTATAATGTATGATATTGTAGTGCAATAGCAGAGTATATTATAATGTATGATAAAGTAGTGCAAGTTAGTTAGCCCAAACACACAAACACACAGTAGTCATGACATTAACATATTTATTAATGACTAAACTAGCTATTACTGACATCACTTAGCTGTTACTAAAGCTTGCTAGTGGTTGTGAAGATATCTAATATCAGTAAATAGCCCCTGATGTTGTAATAACCTGAAACACAGAGGAGTGCTAACGTTAGCATCTGTGGCTAGCTTTGGCAAGTCTGGTCACCTGAACGCAACAGACTGCCAAAGCTAGCCACAGATGCTAACGTTAGCACTCCTCTGTGTTATCAGATAACTTCTGCTCACTTTAACAGACCTAATGTGTCTATATCTCATTAGCTAGCTGGCTAATCAGTCCATACAATCCACCGTTATTGATAGCTAACCACATGCACCAAACTCCATTTAAAAATCTCCACATTTAAGCTAATCACTGATTATGAGCCAAGATAAAATGAGCTAAAGTTTGTAAAATTATGTAATAACATTAAACATATCCATAGAATATATTCGGCATGCAAACACTTCTTTCTATTTATATAAATAAAAGGCAATTTCCCACTTAACTGTCACCTACTGCTGTTGTGACGTTGAGGCAAAATTGTTGGAAAAAAACAGCAAAAACTGCTTTAAAAAGCTAATTTTCTATTATATTAAGTGCTGTTTGATGGTTTATATATATGCCGAATTGAAGAGTGTGTCCAGTGTATTGGATAATATCTTAAAATACAGTGTTAAAGTTTACATATTGTTGATTATACGTGTAATTGAGCTTAATTGGCTTTTTTGTGAGTGGAGTCTGGTTTCATCTGGGTGTAAACAGTGTTGTACAGTGAGTGTGGATGTCCGGTGGGCCTGCCCAGATATCCGGCCCGTAGAAACAGCTCCACGCCAGGTGAGTCGGGGCTTACCTGCCGTGTCACAGACGTCCCCCCTCGTGTCAGTCTTCCCCCTGACGCGCTGTTTTCTCTTCCGCCCGAGCGCGTCGCTTCCCAGCCTGCTGCTGTTGGATTGATCGGTTCCTCCCGGAGCTCCGCGCTGCTGCTGCTGCTGCTGCTGCTGGATGCGCATTTGCGCACTGTGACAGGAAGGCTTCTTCTTCTACTACAGGCTACTTCTGGGTTTTCTTTTTCGTTGGTCTAATTGACGGATCTCAGACCACAGTGACATCTGCACACCGCCACCTGCTGGATAAAACTGATATAAAATAAGATAGAACTTTATTAATCCCGAAGGAAATTCTTGTGCCAGAGGTTGCTCAAAAAAATACAAAAAATACAACAAATTACAACGAGTTTCAAGTGTATAAAATAAAAAAGTAAAACGTACTATTTCTAGCACCAGTGCCTAATAGAATGACAATTAAGTAAGTAAGTAGCATTAAGTGAAATGAGTAAATAAGATAAGATAAGTGAAATGAAAAGAAGGTACGGTAAGCTAAAAACAGAAAAGAAGTGATATTGCACATGATGTACATGAATATTGCACACAATGAACAGTGATATTGCACATGATATAATATCCATAAAATTATCTGGATTTAAAGACTACACTACTTTTTTTTTTAAAGAAACAGATTTAAAAACCTATTTGACTATTGAAAACTCAAAAATTATAAATTGGCAAAAACTATTTTACAACGGATTATACGACATAAAGAAATGTATAAAGAAAAGAATACAGACATAAATAGTTTGAGGAAATAAGGGGTGAAATACAAAGGGAAAATCCTGCATAAATAAATAAATAAATGCATAAATACATAAATAAATACATTTAAAAATAAATTTAAAATAAATTTAAAAACTTAATGAATAAATAAAAAGAAATAAATACATTAAAAATTTAATAAAAATAAATACATAAATGAATAAAAGGGATAATTAAACAGAAAGGTAAATAAATAAGATAATTAATACAAAGATAAATAAATAAAGAAGCAATCAAAACAGAAATATCAATTTATGTCACATTTTACCAATTAATTAATTAAATAATAAATACATTTATTTGTAATATTATTTTTGCTACATTTAATGACAGTGACAATGACACAGTCATTTATTTATTGATTGATGTATTTTGGATTTTGGCTGGTTCCGTCCTACAGAGTGGCACACATTTGAGCCTTTTTGCAGTAGGAGAAGCTGAAATATTAATGAAATCAAATGTATTTCAGGAATCACTACATTCCCTGGGTGAGCTGTTATTTGCTCTCTTTGGCATATTGTTTGTACTTTCATTACACATTGTCACAAAGGTGAAATTAAAAAAGATAATCACATACAAATGTACTAAGTTTCACTGGATTTTATTATAATAAGTCAGTATCAACCAGTTATTGCATAATAAACTGTATTAGCATGTTTAAATACTTAATAAAAGTCATGAACAGAAGTGTATCAATAGCAGCAGTAATGTGTGGTGAACAGCAGGAGGCGCTCACAGTTCACCTCTCACAGCTACATCATGGTGAACACATGAAGAACAGCTCAAGGCCTGAATACACTTCATCTATTACTGAGGGACAAAAGACTAAAACAACCGAAGACAACTTGTTAGTTTGCAGGTGTCACATCGTGCTTATTGTTTATATTATATATTTATTAATTTATTTTATTGCTATTGTTGTATTTTATGAGCAGTATGTTAATACTCCAAATATGGAGGACAGAACCTGCCAAAATCAAATATCAATCAATCAATCAATCAATCAATAAATGACCCGATAAATACATAAATATGTCATTAAATGTAGCAAAAATAATATTAAAAATAAATGTAGCCATTCATTAATTAATAAAAGGTGACATAAACTGATATTTCTGTTTTAATTTGCTTCTTTATTTATTTATGTATTTATTTTTATGAAATGTATTTATTTGTGCATTTATTTTTCATATATTTTATATTTATTTTTAAATGTATTTATTTATGTATTTTTTTACATTTATTTATTTATTTCTGCAGGATTTTCCCTTTGTATTTCACCCCTTAATTATTTCCACAAACTTATTTATTTCTGTATTCTTTTCTTTATCCATTTCTTTTTACATTTACTACATTACTTTGTGCATTTCAGCCTCATTATGCAAAAATAAATAAAAAATAAATAAATAAATAAATAGAAACTAAATGCAAATAAATAAATAAATACATTTTAAAATTAGTACAAATAAATACATAAATAAACAAATAAAAGGGAAAGTTAAACAGAAGAGTAAACAAATAAGGGAATTAATACAAAGATAAATAAATTAAATTAAAATAGAAATATCCATTTATGGATTTATTTATGCATATATTTTTTTATTTTGGCAGGTTCCGTCCTCCATACCCCAAAGGTCTGAGAGGTCGATGTGATTAACAAGGAGGGAAAGAAGAAGAAGAAAATACACAAATGTGTCTTTTCTCAAATGGTTCTTCTTTCTTGTCAAACTTATAAGCATCTGTCAGCAGAGCCTCATCGGAAAACCGTAACCATGGTGATACTACAGCATATTATGGTCTGTAATAGACATGGAGAATCAGCAGGACAGAGCCTCCACAGGGGGGCGGTAGAGACACTGCAGGAGGTGAATCAGTTATTTTTACTAGTTATAATTTCATTTTCATATTTTATTTTTATGAGTCCATCATGAAAGTGTTTGATCAGAGTGTTTGATCAGAGAAGGAGGGCTTTAGGACCATGGGGAGGAAATGTCTGCTGCAACACACACACACACACACACACACACACACGCACGTCCTCTGTATTCAGTGCACACGCCTCCTCCTCTCCATCTCCTCTCTCTCTCTCTCTCTCTCTCTCTCTCTCTCTCTCCCCCCTCCTCCTCCTCCTCTCCATCTCCTCTCTCTCTCTCTCTCTCTCTCTCTCTCTCTCTCTCTCTCTCCCCCCTCCTCCTCCTCCTCTCCATCTCTCTCTCTCTCTCTCTCTCTCTCTCTCTCTCTCTCCCCCCTCCTCCTCCTCCTCCTCTCCATCTCCTCTCTCTCTCTCTCTCTCTCTCTCTCTCTCCCCTCCTCCTCCTCCTCCTCCTCTCCATCTCCTCTCTCTCTCTCTCTCTCTCTCTCTCTCTCTCTCTCCCCTCCTCCTCCTCCTCCTCCTCTCCATCTCCTCTCTGCAGGAGAACCATCCTCCGGTCAGACGGACACCTGCCTGCCCGCCTGCCTCTCCTCTCTCTCGGAGCACCGGACCATCTCCGTCGCACCGGGGCTCTCTGGGCTCCTGTAGGCGGCTCAGAGCGCTCGGAGGGCGGCTGCAGGCCGGTGGAGGGGTCGGTGTGAAGCCTGGATGTACTGACTGGATGGATGGATGGATGGATGGATGGATGCGGGGTCTCGTGTCTCACCTTGGGAGGTGAGTATGTGCGCGCGTGCATTGTTTTGTCCTCTCGTGATCGCACGACATGTCACCGGGATGACGTCAGAGCCAGTGACACTATCGGTATTCAGGTTTACACCTGAGCCTTGAGGACATTTAACAATATACTTATACATATATATATATATTATATACATACCGCTGTAAATATCCGTGCGTGCGTGTGTGTGAATGTGTGTGTGTGTGCATGTGTGTGTGCGTGTGTGTGTGTCTGTGTTTGTGTGCATGTGTGCGTGTGTGTGTGTGTGCTCCAGGTGGGTTTGAAGCTTTATTATTAAAAATGCAGGATGATTTATTGAGATGAGCTGCAGGTCCTTTATATAAATATAATTTAATGTAATACAATAGCATCCTTATAACTACCACCCACACACACACACACACACACACACCACGCTGCTCAGATGGCGGGCTACTTAGCTAGCTTAGCTTGCTAATTCCGCCATGCTGTCATGCAACACAGAAAATGAGCTGAACAAAGTTGTCAAATATCCGATCCCTTCTGAGTTGTTTCCCCGAGTCGCTCCGATTAAAACGGGAATGTGACTTCACATTTACATAAGACGGAGCGACAAAGTCGTCGTAGAGAGGAGGTCAAACATACACACCCAGGAGACCGCCGTGCATGTTCCGTGTGAAACCAGAAGTCAACGTTGATTTAAGTTAATTTATGTAACGTACTTAACTTACGTACGTGACCCAAGTGGTTTTGTTTCAATCCACAACGTTAACCACGTGTTTCAAACTGTGACTGTTTGACATTGTGCACCTGTTGGTATTCTATGGCGGTCATGTGATGTCATCGACCAGGTGTGAGGGCGTGTTGGATTGGTCCATACAGGTGTTCATAGAAACTCTGTTTTATTGTCTTGTTGTTTTCTGTTCCTCAGGAGAGTTCAGCCTGCGATGCGTGACCTTTGACCTCTGACCCCTCTGAGAGACGCCTCTGAGGAGGAGGAGCGACCGGCGGAGGGATGGAGGGAGGAGAGGAGGAAGGTCGAGGAGAGGAGGCTGAGACGTCATCCAGACCGAGAGGAGGTGGAGGAGGAGGAGACGCCTGCAGACAAAATGGCCTCATCAACACCCACCGGCTGGGGGCGGAGCCTCGGGAGGCGCTGCTGCTGGTGTACTCCGCTCCTCAGTATCAGGGTCACGTGGTGGTGAACCCTCCGCAGGAGAGGAGCAGTGGAGGAGGAGGCGGGGGTCCTCCTCAGCTCCTGAACCCCAGCGCTCTCCTCCCCCGCCAGGCGGTGTCGGACCCCCACCTCAGGCCCGCCCCCGGCCTCCTCCTGTGCCCAGAGAGCGTCCTGCGGGCGTGGGGGGAGGCCGGGGGAAGCAACTGCTGCGAGACCACCTTCATCGAGGGGCTCGGTCCCGACGCATCCTCCTCAGCCGCCGCTGCCTCCTCCTCCACGAAGGAGGCGCTGCTGTTTGCTGACGGGAGGTTTCTGGACTTTTCTGGAGAGGACGCAAAGATTCACACGCTGTCGTACGACATCGACGATGACGACGATTTCCAGGAGCTCGAGGTGAAGATTTAACGTTTTATCCTCCTCCATCCCCAGACCTCCACCCTTCCTCATCCATCCATCCATCCATCCATCCATCATCCATCCATCATCCATCCATCCATCCATCCATCCATCCATCCATCCATCCATCCATCCATCCATCCATCATCCATCATCCATCCATCCATCATCCATCCATCCATCATCCATCCATCCATCCATCATCCATCCATCCATCCATCCATCCATCATCCATCCATCCATCCATCCAGCAGAATGAGATTAGCGCTCTGCAGCTCTCTGAGCGACACATTTGGCCTCCTAACAGCCAATCGCTTTAGAGACGATTAGCTGTGATTTTGTGTCAGTGAAGTCCATCTTTAATCTACTCCGTCCCTCTAATACCACAGAGAGGATTACTAAACCTGCTCTCACTCACATACTAATATCAGCATATATATAAATGTAGTGGAGTAAAAGAATATAAATGGAAATATACAAGTAAAGTACAAGTAAAACATCGATCAGAGATAAGGCAGGCGAGGACATTGTCCCCACGCTGCAGGTGAACAGGCTGTAAACTCACCTGTGTGTGTGTGTGTGTGTGTCATCAGAGTGATTACTCCAGCGAATCAGAGAGTGAGGATGCCTTCCTGTTGATGCCTCCCAGAGATCACCTGGGCCTCAGTGTCTTCTCCATGCTCTGCTGCTTCTGGCCGCTCGGCATCGCCGCCTTCTACCTGTCACACGAGGTGAGGACACGCCCACACACCTGAACTGACATGACACACCTGAACTGACATGACACACCTGAGCTGACATGACATACCTGAGCTAACTTGACACACCTGCGCTGACACACCTGATAGAGCCATGTGTAATGAGTGTATAAGTATGTGTAGTGTGTATAAGTACTTGTAGTGTGTATAAGTGTGTGTAGTGAGTGTATAAGTATGTGCAGTGAGTATATAAGTACATGTAGGGTACTCAGACTGTTGTGCTGCTGCAGTTTCTTCTTCTAGTCTTTCTGTTTTTGGAACATTAACACAAAGCTGCTCCTCCACACTGACACAATACAGCTTATATAACTGATCTGCAGTCAGCCGGAGGAGGAGGAGGACAACCTGGCTGTCTGTCTGTCTGTCTGTCTGTTTTAATTTGCTTTTTTATTTATGTACTTCGCACGTATTAATTCCCTTATTTATTTACTCTTCTGTTTAATTTCCACTTTCACTTATTTATTTTTATGAATTTTTAAACTCATGTATTTGTTTTTGCATTTATTTTTTATTTATTTTATATTCATTTTTAAATATTTATTTATTTATGTTCATAAATAAATAAATGCTTAAACACATAAATATATATATATATATAAATACATTTGAAAATAAATATAGTATAATTAAAAAATAAATGCAAATATAAATAAGAAATAAAAAATAAATGCAAAAATAAATCCATAAATAAAAATGAATGCAAAAATAAATAAATACTTTAAACATTCATAAAAATATATACATAAATAAATACAAGTGGAAATTAAACAGAAGAGTAAATTAATAAGGGAATTAATACAAAGGTAATTAAATAAAAAATCTAATTAAAACAGAAATATCAATTTATGTCACATTTTATCAATAATTAATGGCTACACTTTTATTAAAATATTATTTTTGCTACTTTTAATGGAATATTTATTAATCCAGTAATTTATTTATTCATTTATTTTTTATTTTGGCAGGTTCCGTCCTCCATACCAAGAAAGTCATTCACTGAACTATGTGGCTCTTCAACTGTGTTATTTATTTCAGTTACTTTCTAGTTGTTGGAGATTTAGGAACATTTTGGGGGGAAACGTTTGTTTGTCGTGTCACCTTAAAGGGATAGTTGAGGTATCTCTCAGTGTGGTTGTATGTATTCTTCTCCATAGTCGGTGTATTACTACAGTAGATGGAGTTTGGAGCAAAGCAATGTACTGTTGTGGACGGATTTTACACACTTAAAAACACATCTATATCAGTTTAAGTGTACGCTATATTTAGAATATTTTCACCTCTTTACCCCTCTGTCAGACAGCCCTTTCTGACGGAGAGCTGAAGCCGTTATCTATGCTCTCTTCAAAGCCACCAGACTCCATTCACAAAAACAGTAATTTTATCTCTCAGAACAGGGGAGTTGCTGGTCTACCGCTGCATCGATCGGTTAGTTAATTTGTTATTGTGTGACTTTGGTGGTTTAAAGGGTTAGTTCAGATTCACCCATCTACACCACAGCTATCTCTTTAAGGTATCTGTATGGTCTTTGTGAGTTGGCAAAATGTGTTTTGGATATGAACCCTGGAGAAGTTTTAAAATGTTACAAATTTAAATGGAGTTCTGTATTGTGTGTGTGAAGACTCGGCGAACGGGAATAATCCGGCTGAGAGGTTTTTAGTCATCTCGGTGTTGTTGTGCGGTGGCGGCTGATCTGCTGAATGTGTTGTGTATGTGGTTTCCATGGCAACTGCACACCTACAGCTCCAAAAGAGACGGGGCTGGTTGCTAATGGCAACGCTTCCCACACTGAAATCCATCAGTGAACAACAGAAAGCTCTGCAGGAGGAGGAGGAGAGTTAGATGTTAAATAATAGTTCACCACAAACAGGAAGACATGGCTGTCATCTCTCCTCTTCCTGTCTGCTGGGAGGTCAAAGGTCGTGTCATCTCAACATCTACATACTGTAAACACTAAACAGGCTCAGAGTGCGTTGTGTTTTCAGATAATCTGATGATCCCAGACTACTGATACTATAACTATTTCACATGTAAATAAAACATCTGCTGTCTGAATGATGATTCTGTTTTTATCTGTTAGAAGAGAAGCAGAACGTCAGCAGAAGAACTGATTAACTTTAGAGAGCCGGAGGTCTAAAACCAAACAGGATGTTTTGCTTCCTGATTACATCAGCTTCATTACAGACTGATTAAAGAGCAGAGGGTCTGATGTTCTTCTTCTGCTTCATAATCTCGTTTCTCCTTCTGTGGTTGTTTCTGTCTGTTAACCCTCTGAGACCCACAATAGACCCGTTTTAGTCTTTTTTAGGGGGGTACAGGGGGCCTTTAGGGGGAGGCAGCAGGTCAACAGTAAATGTCACATAGAAGTGATGTACATCATCTGAAAGCTGGGAACCTAAAGATTAATTTGCTGCTCAACACTGTGTGTCAAGTTCTTCTAGACATTAATCAGAAATAAACATCAATTAATTAATTAAAATAAATAGTAAAAGTGTATAAGGGTTTAGAACATTATGATAGAAGTATATGATGGCCATTCCCATGGGTCTGAGTCTGGTTTCTACTAACTCCTCCCCTCTCCTCTGTCTCCTCCCCCTCCTCCTCTAGACCAATAAGGCGGTGTCTAAAGGAGACTTCCACCTGGCGAGCTCCAGCTCGAGGCGGGCTCTCTTCCTGGCCGTGCTGTCAATCACCATCGGGACGGGTATCTATGTGGGCGTGGCCGTGGCGCTCATCGCCTACCTCTCCAAGAACCACCACTGGTAAACCTCGTCGCCAGGGAGGAAAAATTACCCATCAGGCACCGGGAATGTGTTTGGGATCCTCACCTGGAGTCTCAGGTGAGTCGGCAGGTCGGCCCGCGGCGATGAGCTGGAGGACGACTTCCTGTTAGCAGATGACGGCGGCGTCCGTTAAACCAAAACACGGCAAGGCGTTTGTGTTTCTGCGCGGTGACGTCACTCGTGTCAGGTGACTCCTGAGACCTTTAAACCAATCAGATGGTTTGTTTTTCTCTCTGATGGGATCCACTTTGTTTAATGAACATTTCCAGTGTGATTTTTTTTTTTTATTTTAACTTGATTTAAACTTTAATACGATACTGAACTCGTACCAGATAAATGATCTCCTCTATCACTGAAACATTGACTTCATATAGATTGTTTCTATTTTGGATGATGATGAAAGTTACTGTCGTCGTTCAAATAAAAACACATTTTGGGATTCAGGAAGCTTCAAATGGCAAAAACTGTCAAAACAAGTGAAACTGAAGTTGTAATTATTCAAACGCCAAAGTAGAAATAAAACAACAGACAGATTTGTGCAGTCTGAACCAGGCTGAAGCTGATTAGGACCTTTTTCATCATCTTCCATTGTTTTCTTATCATTTCCTTCCAAACATTAAAATGAACCAAACTTTGCAGAACAGTTATTATCTTGATCACTGGTTCCCAACCCGGGGGTCCCGACCCCCACTAGGGGTCGCCAAAGCTTCACGGGGGGTCGCAAAGCCTTCTTGATTTTAAGGGGCGTAATGGCGCATTCACACCAAGAGCAAAGCAAACCTTTCACGCGACGTGATTACATACAAAGTCAATGCAAAGAAGAGAATAGACGAGTTGATATATTTCAACTCAAGCGAGGAATTCGTGTGACGCTGTGTCGTGAAAGCCAGCGGTCCGACGAGCGTCCCAAGGGGGGCGAAAATCTGCATCGTTCTCGGTTTGAACACTAACTAACTAAAAACAGAAACAGTACGTGGCCGATGAAAAAATCACACTGGAGGTAAAATTTAACAGAACGAGATACGCGTGCTCAGAAGTACTGGATCACTGGATCTGGATCACTGGATCACTGGATCACTGGATCACTGGATCACTGGATCACTGGATCACTGGATCACTGGATCACTGGATCACTGGATCACTGGATCTGGATCAATGGAACGGGATCACTGGATCTGGATCACTGGAACGGGATCACTGGATCTGGATCACTGGAACGGGATCACTGGATCTGGATCACTGGAACGGGATCACTAGATCACTGGATCTGGATTTGGATCCCTGGACTGACTGGTCCCTGTTTGTGTATCAGGACACAAAGACTGGATCGATGGTTGTAATCGAGACGTTTCTGAAGCTCCTGAACTCGGTTTCTTTCTCTGTGTGGATTTATTTGGTTCTGCTCCAGTTTCTGTGGTTCTGTTCAGGTTTTTATCATAAACACACAGCTGATCAAATAATGTGCGTCACAGTCGGAACGGCCTCCGAAAATACCTGCGAATCCCTCCTCCTGTTGGCTTTAACAGGATCTATAAATACCGGATCAGTTTTTAGATTTTTCCTGTTGGCTTTAGAAGGATCTATAAATACCTGATCAGTTTCTAGATTCTTCCTGTCAGCTTTAACTGACTCCATCAGGCTGTAAAACCAACAGAAAGCTGTTTACAGATATTACTGAGAGCTCCAGTCTGATCACAGTCACCACTATCAGACCCTGATCACATCCAACCCACCCGCCGGGGACGACAGGGTGATATATATATATATATATATATATATATATATATATATATATATATATATATATATATATATATTTAGTGGGCTAAAGGGCTGAAACCACCATCAGTCATGTTGTATAGATTCACCTGCTGGGCTGTGATGTCACCCACACCTGTACATTTATTAACACCTGTGGTTAAATGTTTTCCTTTAATCAAACTCATATTTTGATAAATCCTGGAGCCCACCAGAAGTCACATGGTTGGGAAATGTATTATATATATATATATATATATATATATATATATATATATATATATAAAAGTTTCTTTTCTACCATGTGACCTCTGGTGCTTCTGTTGTGTTCCATTTGACGGAAATTTCAACTGGAACGCTGCCTGAAGTCGGATTCCCGATCCAATTCTCCAAAGTCCAACCGACTTTGTATGTGCAAAATACAGCGTAATGCGATGTTATCAACTGGTATTGCTAACCGTGGCTAACCTGGCTGGGGCTAACCACATTATGGTTTCCGACTTGTACTGGAATGCGGTCAGATCTGGTGTGACGTCATTCTCAGCTCTGATTTCGGAGGTAAATGGAACGCAGCATTCGTCTCCGTGTGTCCAGTACAGAGAGAGGTCCAGGATGTGGTTAGCCTAGCTTAGCACAAAGACTGGAAGCAGGGGGAAACTGTTAGCTTAGCTCCATCACAAGAGGAAAAAATACACTGAACGCTGCATTCACACACACACACACACACACACACACACACACACACACACACACACACACTTCCTGCCCAGCTGGTAAAACAAACAGAGCTGCTCTGTGATTGGTTGTTTTTCTTCTTTTTTAACTTGCTTGCTAATAAAAATTAAATGTTGTATTTCCACTGAAGCGTTTGTGTTTGTGATTAAAGAATCATTTTAATCAGGAGGGTCAGGTAACGTTGGTACGTTGGTCCAGACTCAAACATCTCAACGACATCCATCCATCCATCCATCCAGACTCAAACATCTCAACAACATCCATCCATCCATCCATCCATCCAGACTCAAACATCTCAACAACATCCATCCATCCATCCATCCAGACTCAAACATCTCAACAACATCCATCCATCCACAAGCACCCGCTCGTGCGCACACAACCACTCCAGACAATTACTATGCCACCATAGAGAGGATCACCATGCAACTCCCATCCTGCAAACCAGCCTGTGATCAGCACCACGGACAGCAGCCGGAGCGCCAGATTTATCAATATTAATTTAACAGCCTGCCCTGAACTCAGCCACCCAACAGTAATCACAGACACAGATTACAGTAGGTGCATATTTTCCAACATATGAGGGAAGGTTCTGTGTTGTATGTAAAATGCGTTAAATGTATAAAATCAAAAAATATGTTTAAAAAAAAAAACTTTAAAAGTTTAACATAAAAATGCTGTTGCAGTGATCTTATTATTTAGTTATTTTCACTCTTTAAAAGTCACCAGTCTCTGAAACTCTAATGTTTCTCGGGGAGGACCCCCGGACCCCCCAGCTTTGGGTTAGAAATCCTCCCTATTTTTAAGTTCTCAAGATTGGACAGTGTGCTCAACTAGGGACCATGAATGTCAAACAAAATTTAAAAAGTTGGGGCCAATTCATGAAGTAGATGTTGAGATATTTCACTAGATAAGTGATAACTTTGACCTGATGATGGCGCTGGAGGAAAACTCAGAGGATCACCAACGTTACTGCAGTTCATCCTGAATGATGAAGCACATCTCATCACCATCCATCACACAGATGTTGACGTTTCAGTCTGAACGAAGTGGTGAACCGACCGACCGACCCTCAGATCTGAGAAGAAGCAAACAGAGAATGGGCGCCATTTTAGCTGAATAAATAACTGAAAAAATTATTTGATAATCAAAGATAAATTTTTCATTGATCAACTAAACATTTCTTTAAGAGAGAAAAGGCGTCAGAAGAACTTCACTAACAACATTTTTAAAAACAGGAATCAGAGCTTTTGATGGTCCAGAAACGTTTCAGTGTTTCTGGTTTCAGAGCAGCAGCTGTTTCCTCAAAGCTGACGTCAACGTCTCGCAATTAGATTAGATGAAGGTCTAATGAGCTCGGAGGGGAAATGAAGACAGACAGACGAGCACAGAGCTGATCACAGCAGCAGATAGATGCAGATTATTGATGCATCGAGCGTATGGTTTATTTACAAGCCTTCGTTTTATTGTATATTTTAAATTGTGCATCATTTTTAGAATCCCAGCTTTGGTTGATCTGATTATACATTTCATTAAACTGTTCAGTGGATAACACACACACATGTATATATACAGTATATATATATATATATATATATATAAACTACAAAGAAATAAAATAAAACAAATAAATAACGATAGGTGCGATAACCCGAAGCACATATTTTATTAATGTGTGCGTTTTAATAGAATAGATTATTTATGCATCGAGCGTATGGTTTATTTACAAGCCTACTTTTTATTAATCTGTTTGTATAATTGAAATTGTGCATGTTGGTTTTTGACCGTCACCATGTTGGTTTTTGGCCGTCGCCATCTTGGTTTTTGGCCGAGACAGTTGTGGAACATGATGAAAAGTGTTTTTTGGACCCATAAAATGCTTCATAAATTTTATTAAATCACATTATTTATTAATTATTTTTAGCAGCAGAAACACCCATCAATGTTTTTTTCAGTCATGAGTCTGTGCAGATTTGTTATGTGTGTTTTTATAATCTGTTTTGTTCTGTAGTGATTCACATTAATTCAATCCATGTGTACATTTTATTTATCTGAGCATATTTTTTCATTCATCATCTATTTTTACACTCCGATCGTACAGTAAATTAATCTGACTGTACGTTTCATTCATTTGTGTATTACGTTTATTTCTTGTCATGTGGGTATTTGTTTATTTATTGTATTTATTAAAAGCCTGTAACTCTGAACTGTCTCATCTGGACTTTAACATCAGATGAAACAGAGCAGACAAACTGAGTTTTGTCTCTGAGGAGGCGGAGGAGGGTTCGAGGTTACTCAGGGTCACACAGCTCTGACTCATCGTCGTACTGAGCGCGCTCAGTTTGGAGATAAAGATCTGTATGATAAACAGCTGTTACAGAGGCAGGGCTGGTGGGGGCTGATGGGTAATTAACCTGATGCATTGTGGTTGTTGATCTGATGGGAAGGAGCAGCGATCTAATGCATTTATATAAACAGTGAGTGTTTGTCTACATATCTTTGTGGGGACCTGAAGTTTAACCATCACAGTGAGGACAGTTTTAGAAAGTAAAGAAGTTTTTATAAGTGACATATCTTATAGTGAGATTAAGGTACTTTATAACCAAACAGGAGCTGCTAATAGCTTGTTGTGGTTCCAAGCCGATACGACCTCCAGACACGGATATTTTACCTGGAGACGGCTGACTGATGCCCGATGACCGAGGTATCAGACGGGTTTCTATATTCTACATACGCAGTTAAACGTTAAGTTAGAGCCTGCTTAAGCAAGCTAAGATTGACTGGTCCATCTTGGTTTTTGGCCATCACAATCTTGGTTTTTGGCCGTCGCCATCTTGGTTTTTGGCCGTCGCCATGATTTGGCCGTAACATCTTGATTTTGGCCGTCGCCATCTTGGTTTTTGGCCATCACCATCTTGGTTTTTGGACGTCACCATCTTGGTTTTTGAGCCTGAGGGAGCTTATATCTCTATACCATTACTTTAATAACAACTCAAATTCAGTTCAGATCAATTCAATTTAGCATCAACAACTTACACTAAAAATGTTCAGGCTTTAAGGAGCGTCTTACTTTTAATAGTGAGGCTGTCGCAGGGAAAAGACCAACACCAGGAACTTTCATCAACTTTAATCTATTTTTATTCATGGCTTAACAAATCGTATGATATGGACGTTAAAATCTTCTATGCAGAAAGAAAAGGCTTCTTATAATTCTCTATCAACTAGCTTGCTGGTATTCAACAAAATGATCCCTCCCCCCGACCCCTAACAAGAACAGTCAAACAGAAAAAATGTAAAAACGAAACTACGCACCCTGTGCCTCTTTTTCACACAGACAGGAAATAAACTTGTGCTATATCTTCTATATATGGTCAGACATAAGCCACATGCAAGATATTGGGTCAAGGCTCAACCTATCTACGCCAAACACGAGATAAGATACCAAAAGCTGTTATTTAACAACACACAACTGTTTTTATTCATGCATAAAGCACATAAGTAAAAGGCTCTGATGTCAGTTGACACCAGGGTGTTCTACCGGTGGAAAGTATCACAGGATGTCATGCAGCCAATAACGGTTATGCTGAAACTGCAGTACGTTAGACAGGATGCTGTGGTCAGGGGTCAGGGAAGGGCTGCTGCTGCTGCTGCAGGTGTCAGAGCTGGAAGCAGAGTTCTCTGTTTTACTTCTTATTCTTTTGTGTCCCATTTTCATTATTGTTTGATTATAGACTCCTTTTCTGTTAGTAGACATGATGACGTATTTTGTGGAGGCAGAACAATTGCTGGCTAGCAAGTATTGTTGTCTTGTTTGTTTGTTTTTTTGGGGGGGGGGGGGATTGCCACAGTGTCAAACCCCTGGATTATCTAAAGAAGTCTTAACACTACTACAGTACATGAAATAAATCATAAATGAATCAACTTTATTCTCTTATTACGCTCAGCAATTATTAGAGATTTTCTATCTTGCTGTTAAACCAGATAGCTTCATCTGCTCAGCTGATTACACAGGGAGGCATTACGATCTGGGGTTGTACAGGATTTCGTTGTTCAGCCCGAGCTCTTGCTTCAGCCTCATATTTTAGTTTTAGCATTTCTTTTTGCATCTCCAACATCTCCCCGGTGAATTTGGCTGTCAGTTCCTCCAGCTCTTTGTTCTTCTGGACCTCCGACTCTTTCAGGATTTGTTCTTTCTCCTTCTCTATTTCCTCTTCTGCTCTCCTGTACATCTCCGTGGTGTAGTACATCCCGCCGTTGTCCTCGACCATCTCGTCTATCTTCTCTAGAAGCTCACTGACTTGAGACGGATCGTCCGCCTCGTTGTTCAAGACGTGATAACGGCCGTAACACTTCTCAATAATGTCTGGCAGGTCTTTGCTCTTTGAAATGAACTCTTCAATGGTTTGTTTCTTCAGCTTGTCTCCATAAGTGAACAACACCATCGTGTAGTTATCTGCGTCTTGACCAAAAGTCTCCTGAATCATTTTCACGGTTTGTCTCTCCTCCTCGGTGAACCTGCCCAGCTGAACAATCACCAGGAAGGCATGAGGACCAGGAGAGGACATACCGATGCACATCTTGATCCTCCTCCACACGTCTTCATTGGTTAAACTGGTGTCAAACAGCCCTGGAGTGTCGATCACAGCAACCTTTCGTCCTCCAACCTCTCCTCTTGCTTTCTTGCATTTAGATGTCACAGAATCTGCTGAAAGTTCAGACTCAAAAACTTCTCTGCCCAAGATGGTGTTTCCTGCTGAACTCTTCCCCGACCCGGTCTTCCCAATCAGAACAATCCTCCTCTCATCAGAACCTGTCAGACACAAATACACAGAACTTTACATGAGACAGTGTGAGGACTGATGATATCTGAAGAATCACAGATGTCATGATTACATGTTGGATGGAGAGAGGTTAAGTTCTGGTTTTAGTGAAAATCCATCCAGTCAGAAAGATTCGAAAGCTACCTACGAAAAGTAATAAACGATAATTCATATATAACCCATGTAATCAATTTGTATGTAATCCACGTGACCGTGAGCTAGGACAGGTGACGTAGTATAAAGAGCGACAAAGTCTGTGTTGGGAGGAGGTCGGGCTGGATGGGTTCCAAATACACCGGACTTACTTGTTGCATAACTTCTGTACTTAAGTAACGTTACTTCTGTAGTTATTTTAATCCAAATGTTGACTTACTTGTTAAGTAACTTCACTTTATATCTAATCTATAAATAGACTAATATAGCTTAATTGTTGAGTATTTTCACAGTGTGGTATTAGTACTTTTACTGCAGTAGAGGATCTGAATACTTCTTCCACTTTATGTTAGCAAGAAAAGAAAAGTCTTACCTGATGACCTGTTGCATTTAGCAGATTGATGAGATGAAGACGACTGGTTCGAGCGTTTACGGGTATTTCCTTTATATCTGGACTCCATGTCTCTCAGCTGAGACGGATTGAGAGTCAGAGCGAAGGGACGCTTCTAAAAGGTAGAAAATAATAATAATAATAATAAATTCGATTTAATAGCGCTTTTCAGGAACTCAAAGACGTTTAACCATAGGACGGGGAGCGGTGCGAGACGAACAGCAGACAAACGACACAGAGAGGCGCACACTCATACACACACACAGACCAATGTGTAAGGGTGGGGGGGGCTAGGAGAAGGCGGAGGAGAAGAGATTGGTTTTGAGGCGGGACTGAAATAGAGAGAGAGAATCACAGTCTCTGATGACTTGTGGGAGGGAGTTCAATAGCCTGGTAGCTGCCACCGAGAATGCTCTGTCCCCAAAACTGCGGAGGTTGGACATGGGGGTGGAGAGTAGACCAGCTGAGGTGGATCTGAGGGACCGTGATGGTTTGTACGGGGAGAGGAGGTCAGAGAGGTAGGGGGGAGCCAGGTGGTGCAGGGATTTGCGGCAGCATAAATGTTGATATTTCAGAGCTCCACCTGAACGTCTTTGATCACCTTCCAGCTGAACTCTAGTTTCTCTGTCTGACCAAACTAAGTTAACTCAAACTCCACAAAGTTAAACTCACCAGAATGTGTTTGGACAGTCAGCAGCTCCGCTGTGCTCCCTAATAAACTCTGAGTTCACAGAGTTGGATGATATCTGGCGCTACACGTGGGTTTCACTTCCTCCTGACTCAAAGTTCCGGTGAGCTGCAGAGAGACATTAAACTTCCAAATATGGTTCGTCACCACCTTAGGCTTGCTAACATAGCTTATCAGATAACAACCTAGCTTTAGCGTTATCAATGATAACAGGTAACTGATAGGCTACAAGGTAAAGGTGAACTACTCTTTCACTTTGAGAAACTTTGAATTGCCCTGTTGCTGAAATGTGCTATACAAATAAAGCTGCCTTGCCTTGCCTTACTTGATATGCTATTTAGGTTCAAGAAGATTTATTCAGGTTGCACATTCAATACTTTAAACTGAGGTCATATATTTTAAAGCAAGATGAACTGAAGGAATGTAAAGTTTAAATAATCCATTTAAAGACCACAGACCACAGACCATGGATGTAGAAGAGGTTGTGTCGCCATGTTTTGGCCGTCACCATCTTGGTTTTTGAGCCTGAGGGAGCTTATATCCCTATACCATTACTTTAATAACAACTCAAATTCAGTTCAGATCAATTCAATTTAGCATCAACAACTTACACTAAAAATGTTCAGGCTTTAAGGAGCGTCTTACTTTTAATAGTGAGGCTGTCGCAGTGAAAAGACCAACACCAGGAACTTTCATCAACTTTAATCTATTTTTATTCATGGCTTAACAAATCATATGATATGGACGTTAAAATCTTCTATGCAGAAAAAAAAAAGCTTCTAATAATTCTCTATCAACTAGCTTGCTGGTATTCAACAAAATGATCCCTCCCCCCCGACCCCTAACAAGAACAGTCGAACAGAAAAAATGTAAAAACGAAACTACGCACCCTGTGCCTCTCTTTCACACAGACAGGAAATAAACTTGTGCTATATCTTCTATATGTGGTCAGACATAAGCCACATGCAAGATATTGGGTCAAGGCTCAACCTATCTACGCCAAACACGAGATAAGATACCAAAAGCTGTTATTTAGCAAGACACAACTGTTTTTATTCATGCATAAAGCACATAAGTAAAAGGCTCTGATGTCAGTTGAAACCAGGGTGTTCTACCGGTGGAAAGTATCACAGGATGTCATGCAGCCAATAACGGTTATGCTGAAACTGCAGTACGTTAGACAGGATGCTGTGGTCAGGGGTCAGGGAAGGGCTGCTGCTGCTGCTGCTGCTGCTGCTGCAGGTGTCAGAGCTGGAAGCAGAGTTCTCTGTTTTACTTCTTATTCTTTTGTGTCCCATTTTCGTTATTGTTTGATTATGGACTCGAACTCAAACTCCTGGATTATCTAAAGCAGTCTTAACACTACAAACAGTACATGAAATAATACATAAATGAATCAACTTTATTCTCTTATTACGCTCAGCAATTATTAGAGATTTTCTATCTTGCTGTTAAACCAGATAGCTTCATCTGCTCAGCTGATTACACAGGGAGGCATTACGATCTGGGGTTGTACAGGATTTCGTTGTTCAGCCCGAGCTCTTGCTTCAGCCTCATATTTTAGTTTTAGCATTTCTTTTTGCATCTCCAACATCTCCCCGGTGAATTTGGCTGTCAGTTCCTCCAGCTCTTTGTTCTTCTGGACCTCCGACTCTTTCAGGATTTGTTCTTTCTCCTTCTCTATTTCCTCTTCTGCTCTCTTGTACATCTCCGTGGTGTAGTACATCCCGCCGTTGTCCTCGACCATCTCGTCTATCTTCTCTAGAAGCTCACTGACTTGAGACGGGTCGTCCGACTCGTTGTTCAAGACGTGATAACGGCCGTAACACTTCTCAATGATGTCTGGCAGGTCTTTGCTCTTTGAAATGAACTCTTCAATGGTTTGTTTCTTCAGCTTGTCTCCATAAGTGAACAACACCATCGTGTAGTTATCTGCGTCTTGACCAAAAGTCTCCTGAATCATTTTCACGGTTTGTCTCTCCTCCTCGGTGAACCTGCCCAGCTGAACAATCACCAGGAAGGCATGAGGACCAGGAGATGACATACCGATGCACATCTTGATCCTCCTCCACACGTCTTCATTGGTTAAACTGGTGTCAAACAGCCCGGGAGTGTCGATCACAGCAACCTTTCGTCCTCCAACCTCTCCTCTTGCTTTCTTGCATTTAGATGTCACAGAATCTGCTGAAAGTTCAGACTCAAAAACTTCTCTGCCCAAGATGGTGTTTCCTGCTGAACTCTTCCCCGACCCGGTCTTCCCAATCAGAACAATCCTCCTCTCATCACAACCTGTCACACAAATACACAGAACTTTACATGAGACAGTGTGAGGACTGATGATATCTGAAGAATCACAGATGTCATGATTACATGTTGGATGGAGAGAGGTTAAGTTCTGGTTTTAGTGAAAATCCATCCAGTCAGAAAGATTCGAAAGCTACCTACGAAAAGTAATAAACGATAATTCATATATAACCCATGTAATCAATTTGTATGTAATCCACGTGACCGTGAGCTAGGACAGGTGACGTAGTATAAAGAGCGACAAAGTCTGTGTTGGGAGGAGGTCGGGGTGGATGGGTTCCAAATACACCGGACTTACTTGTTGCATAACTTCTGTACTTAAGTAACGTTACTTCTGTAGTTATTTTAATCCAAATGTTGACTTACTTGTTAAGTAACTTCACTTTATATCTAATCTATAAATAGACTAATATAGCTTAATTGTTGAGTATTTTCACAGTGTGGTATTAGTACTTTTACTGCAGTAGAGGATCTGAATACTTCTTCCACTTTATGTTAGCAAGAAAAGAAAAGTCTTACCTGATGACCTGTTGCATTTAGCAGATTGATGAGATGAAGACGACTGGTTTGAGCGTTTACGGGTATTTCCTGTATATCTGGACTCCATGTCTCTCAGCTGAGACGGATTGAGAGTCAGAGCGAAGGGACGCTTCTAAAAGGTAGAAAATAATAATAATAATAATAAATTCGATTTAATAGCGCTTTTCAGGAACTCAAAGACGTTTAACCATAGGACGGGGAGCGGTGCGAGACGAACAGCAGACAAACGACACAGAGAGGCGCACACTCATACACACACACAGAACAATGTGTAAGGGTGGGGGGGGCTAGGAGAAGGCGGAGGAGAAGAGATTGGTTTTGAGGCGGGACTGAAATAGAGAGAGAGAATCACAGTCTCTGATGACTTGTGGGAGGGAGTTCAATAACCTGGTAGCTGCCACCGAGAATGCTCTGTCCCCAAAACTGCGGAGGTTCGACATGGGGGTGGAGAGTAGACCAGCTGAGGTGGATCTGAGGGACCGTGATGGTTGGTATGGGGAGAGGAGGTCAGAGAGGTAAGGGGGAGCCAGGTGGTGCAGGGATTTGCGGCAGCATAAATGTTGATATTTCAGAGCTCCACCTGAACGTCTTTGATCACCTTCCAGCTGAACTCTAGTTTCTCTGTCTGACCAAACTAAGTTAACTCAAACTCCACAAAGTTAAACTCACCAGAATGTGTTTGGACAGTCAGTAGCTCCGCTGTGCTCCCTAATAAACTCTGAGTTCACAGAGTTGGATGATATCTGGCGCTACACGTGGGTTTCACTTCCTCCTGACTCAAAGTTCCGGTGAGCTGCAGAGAGACATTAAACTTCCAAATATGGTTCGTCACCACCTTAGGCTTGCTAACATAGCTTATCAGATAACAACCTAGCTTTAGCGTTATCAATGATAACAGGTAACTGATAGGCTACAAGGTAAAGGTGAACTACTCTTTCACTTTGAGAAACTTTGAATTGCCCTGTTGCTGAAATGTGCTATACAAATAAAGCTGCCTTGCCTTGCCTTACTTGATATGCTATTTAGGTTCAAGAAGATTTATTCAGGTTGCACATTCAATACTTTAAACTGAGGTCATATATTTTAAAGCAAGATGAACTGAAGGAATGTAAAGTTTAAATAATCCATTTAAAGACCACAGACCACAGACCATGGATGTAGAAGAGGTTGTGTCGCCATGTTTTGGCCGTCACCATCTTGGTTTTTGGACGTCACCATCTTGGTTTTTGAGCCTGAGGGAGCTTATATCCCTATACCATTACTTTAATAACAACTCAAATTCAGTTCAGATCAATTCAATTTAGCATCAACAACTTACACTAAAAATGTTCAGGCTTTAAGGAGCGTCTTACTTTTAATAGTGAGGCTGTCGCAGTGAAAAGACCAACACCAGGAACTTTCATCAACTTTAATCTATTTTTATTCATGGCTTAACAAATTGTATGATATGGACGTTAAAATCTTCTATGCAGAAAAAAAAAGCTTCTAATAATTCTCTATCAACTAGCTTGCTGGTATTCAACAAAATGATCCCGACCCCCGACCCCTAACAAGAACAGTCGAACAGAAAAAATGTAAAAACGAAACTACGCACCCTGTGCCTCTCTTTCACACAGACAGGAAATAAACTTGTGCTATATCTTCTATATGTGGTCAGACATAAGCCACATGCAAGATATTGGGTCAAGGCTCAACCTATCTACGCCAAACACGAGATAAGATACCAAAAGCTGTTATTTAACAACACACAACTGTTTTTATTCATGCATAAAGCACATAAGTAAAAGGCTCTGATGTCAGTTGCAACCAGGGTGTTCTACCGTTGGAAAGTATCACAGGATGTAATGCAGCCATTAACGGTTATGCTGAAACTGCAGTACGTTAGACAGGATGCTGTGGTCAGGGGTCAGGGAAGGGCTGCTGCTGCTGCTGCAGGTGTCAGAGCTGGAAGCAGAGTTCTCTGTTTTACTTCTTATTCTTTTGTGTCCCATTTTCATTATTGTTTGATTATAGACTCCTTTTCTGTTAGTAGACATGATGACGTATTTTGTGGAGGCAGAACAATTGCTGGCTAGCAAGTATTGTTGTCTTGTTTGTTTGTTTTTTGGGGGGGGGGGGGGGGGGGGGGTTGCCACAGTGTCAAACCCCTGGATTATCTAAAGAAGTCTTAACACTACTACAGTACATGAAATAAATCATAAATGAATCAACTTTATTCTCTTATTACGCTCAGCAATTATTAGAGATTTTCTATCTTGCTGTTAAACCAGATAGCTTCATCTGCTCAGCTGATTACACAGGGAGGCATTACGATCTGGGGTTGTACAGGATTTCGTTGTTCAGCCCGAGCTCTTGCTTCAGCCTCATATTTTAGTTTTAGCATTTCTTTTTGCATCTCCAACATCTCCCCGGTGAATTTGGCTGTCAGTTCCTCCAGCTCTTTGTTCTTCTGGACCTCCGACTCTTTCAGGATTTGTTCTTTCTCCTTCTCTATTTCCTCTTCTGCTCTCCTGTACATCTCCGTGGTGTAGTACATCCCGCCGTTGTCCTCGACCATCTCGTCTATCTTCTCTAGAAGCTCACTGACTTGAGACGGGTCGTCCGACTCGTTGTTCAAGACGTGATAACGGCCGTAACACTTCTCAATGATGTCTGGCAGGTCTTTGCTCTTTGAAATGAACTCTTCAATGGTTTGTTTCTTCAGCTTGTCTCCATAAGTGAACAACACCATCGTGTAGTTATCTGCGTCTTGACCAAAAGTCTCCTGAATCATTTTCACGGTTTGTCTCTCCTCCTCTGTGAACCTGCCCAGCTGAACAATCACCAGGAAGGCATGAGGACCAGGAGATGACATACCGATGCACATCTTGATCCTCCTCCACACGTCTTCATTGGTTAAACTGGTGTCAAACAGCCCGGGAGTGTCGATCACAGCAACCTTTCGTCCTCCAACCTCTCCTCTTGCTTTCTTGCATTTAGATGTCACAGAATCTGCTGAAAGTTCAGACTCAAAAACTTCTCTGCCCAAGATGGTGTTTCCTGCTGAACTCTTCCCCGACCCGGTCTTCCCAATCAGAACAATCCTCCTCTCATCAGAACCTGTCAGACACAAATACACAGAACTTTACATGAGACAGTGTGAGGACTGATGATATCTGAAGAATCACAGATGTCATGATTACATGTTGGATGGAGAGAGGTTTAGTTCTGGTTTTAGTGAAAATCCATCCAATCAGAGAGATTCGAAAGCTACCTACGAAAAGTATAAACGATAATTCATGTATAACCCATGTAATCAATTTGTATGTAATCCACGTAACCGTGAGCTAGGACAGGTGACGTAGTATAAAGAGCGACAAAGTCTGTGCAGGGAGGAGGTCGGGGTTGATGGGTTCCAAATACACCGGACTTACTTGTTGCATAACTTCTGTACTTAAGTAACGTTACTTCTGTAGTTATTTTAATCCAAATGTTGACTTACTTGTTAAGTAACTTCACTTTATATCTAATCTATAAATAGACTAATATAGCTTAATTGTTGAGTATTTTCACAGTGTGGTATTAGTACTTTTACTGCAGTAGAGGATCTGAATACTTCTTCCACTTTATGTTAGCAAGAAAAGAAAAGTCTTACCTGATGACTTGTTGCATTTAGCAGATTGAGGAGATGAAGATGACTGATTTGAGCGTTTACGGGTATTTCCTGTATATCTGGACTCCATGTCTCTCAGCTGAGACGGATTGAGAGTCAGAGCGAAAGGACGCTTCTAAAAAGGTAGAAAATAATAATAATAATAATAAATTCGATTTAATAGCGCTTTTCAGGAACTCAAAGACGTTTAACCATAGGACGGGGAGCGGAGCGAGACGAACAGCAGACAAACGACACAGAGAGGCGCACACTCATACACACACACAGACCAATGTGTAAGGGTGGGGGGGGGGCTAGGAGAAGGCGGTGGAGAAGAAATGGGTCTTGAGGCAGGGCTGAAATAGAGAGAGAGAATCAGAGTCTCTGATGACTTGTGGGAGGGAGTTCAATAGCCTGGGAGCTGCCCTGGAGAATGCTCTGTCCCCAAAACTGCAGAGGTTGGACTTGGGGGTGGAGAGTAGACCAGCTGAGGTGGATCTGAGGGACCGTGATGGTTGGTAGGGGGAGAGGAGGTCAGAGAGGTAGGGGGGAGCCACGTGGTGCAGGGATTTGTACACTGTAAAACCCGATAAGTTAATATAACTCAAAAAATTTGGTGAAACTGATTACATCGAAAGTTTTAAGTTTCACTTACTCAGTTTTAAGTTTAATAAACAACCTTAATTAAGTAAATTTTACTAGGTTATTTTAAGTTTCACTTACTCAGTTTTAAGTTAAATAAACAACCTTAATTAAGTAACTTTTACTAGGTTATTTAAAGTTTCACTGACTTAATTTTGTAAGTTAAATAAACAAACTCAATTAAGTAACTTTTACTAAGTTATTTTGTTTTCACAGTACAAATAAAATCAATTACAGCTAACTTAAATATTTTTACTATCTTCAACATAAACAATTTAATTTCTCTTCAAATAATTTTTCATGTTATATTAACTTACCTTTTTTAAGTTCAATGAAGTTGTACAAACTCCCCTATAATTAAAAACTTTGTTTACTTTAAACTCAAAAATGCATTTAGGTAACTTAAATTATTTGGTGAAACTGATTACATAAAAAATTTTAAGTAGCTTTTACTCAAAATTCCTAAATACACATATTTTGAGTAACCATGAAAAAAAACATGTTAACACAGACAATTTCAATGCAAGTCACATTTATTAAGTAACCATAATAATATTTATTTACCAAACATTTATAAAAATTGTTGGCAAATGGAACATGGAGTACTTACAGTGCAAGGGACTTAGGAAATGCCCTGAGGACTATTTTAAACTGTCTTTTAGAAGTGGACAATGTGGATAAAATCCTTCTAAAATCTCAGAATATACATTATATCACAAACACTAATCACTTCCATACATTAAAACATTTAACCATAAATCGTGTCAAACACTGACATCAGAAATATGCACAGTATTTCAAAAATAGTGCAAGACCTAAAAGAAATGGCTCGACTTAAGTTTTTTTTAGACCATCACTTCCGAGTGGATGAACGCATGGCATTAACCACATGGCCCATAAAGACTGAACATATCTGCAAATATCAAAGACAGAGTGGAAAAATGTTTTCCACTCTGTTTTACTTATCCATACAGTACCAACCCTCCATCAAACTTTAAGTTGAACAATAATACTTTCAAAACACATCTATAAGATGTTCAAAAACAAACCAACTCCTTTCATTGCTCAATGGTATGACCAAATGACAGTGTGAATATGAAAAGTCAAGTCATATCACCAAATCCTAATCAGTTCCATACATTAAAACACTTAAAGGGATAGTTCAGGTGTTTTGAAGTGGGGTTGTATGAGATACTTCTCCATAGTCATTGTATTACCTACAGTAGTTGATGTTCAGCACGCCCCCAGCTTTGAGAAGCAGACAGGAGTTACCGCGCGGAACAAGTGTTACTGCAGGGGAGCAAAGCAATGTACTGCTGTGGACGGGGGCAGCAGCAAAACAGATTTTAGCCACCTAAAAAAAATCTGTTTAAATGTATGCTGTATTTAGAATACTTTCACTGTTGTGACGTTACAGTGAAACAGCCGTTTCCGATAGGGAACTGAAGCTGTTGTATCCATCTATGCTTTCGCCAAAGCCACCAGTCTCCGTTGAAAAATAAAACACTTTACCTCGCAGAACACGGGGGTTGCTGGTCTACCGCTGCCTCAATTGGTTGGTTTGTTTGTGTTATTTTCTGACTTTGGTGAATCTGAACTAATCAAAATAAAACACAAACTAACCTATCAAGGCAGCAGAAGACCAGCAACTCCCGTGTTCTGTGAGGTCTGATAGCAAGTTAAACCTTTGAAAATATAGCGAACACTTAAACTGATAGATTGTTTAGATGAGTCTTTCTTTTTGGTGCCTAAAATACTTTTTGCCGCCGTCCACAGTAGTATTTCCTTTGCTCCCGCATTGGTACTCCTGTCTTGTTTCTCCAAACAGACTATGGATAAGTACCTCATACAATCCCACTTCAAAAACATCCAAACTATCCCGTTAACCATAAAACGTGTCAAATACTGACATCAGAAATATACACAGTATTTCAAAAATAGTGCAAGACCTAAAACAAATGGCTCGACTAAAGTTTTTTTTTAGACCATCACTTCTGGAGTGGATGAACGTATGGCATTAACCACATGGTCCATAAAGACCTGACATATCTGCAAATATCAAAGACATGGGTACTGCCGTATAAACAGAGTGGCAAAATGCTTTCTATACTGTTTTACACATCCATACAGTACCAACCCTCCATCAAACGTTTTCGCTCAGTGAGATTACTCCACTACAAACAGCTTGTTTTTAAGGCTCAACACCCTGGGCCTCAACTTTTCATCATCCAAGCCCATCAGGACTTTCTGGATAAAGTCAAATGTATTGGCCAAGTCTTTTGGGTAACTTAGATGCAGGGCATAAATTAGTGCAAAAAGTATGATAAATGCATCAGCCAATGTGGGAAAATCGATAACTATGTTACCCTCAAGCACAGACCTGGGCATTGTACGGCCCGCGGGCCAAATACGGCCCGCGGGATGATTCTGACCGGCCCGCGAAAGATTACATGATAATTAGAAAATAAAACATATTTTCTAATTATCTTATGGGTGGACTAAAACCGCATTGCTTTTATTTTGAAGCCCATTTATTCTCACAGTGCACGCAATCGTGCACGTCAACTGTGCACGTGAAATGCGTGTGATTGACAACCTGTCTTCCTTCCATGTCACCCCTGAACTGTCTACCTTCCTTGTCACCCCTGAAAAATGCGAAAATGTCGGCTCATGCCAAAAAGAGGAAAGTGGATGCCGAAAGCAGAACTTTCAAACAAATATGGACTACTATTTTTTTCTTTACTGAAGTCAAGGGTAAACCTGTGTGTTTGGTTTGTGGGGAGCATGTCGCCGTGTTTAAAGAGTACAATTTGAAACGGCATTACGAGACGAAACATGCCGAGAAATACAAAAACTTGACTGATGCCGAACGAGCGCGGACATCAACGGATTTACTAGCAAAGCTAGAAAAACAACAAGGCTGTTTTACAAAGCTGCATGCAGCCAGAGATGCAGTGACCAGAACCAGCTTTGTGATAGCCCACAAAATCGCCCAGAACAGTAAGCCATTCTCGGAGGGGGAGTTTGTGAAAGAGTGCATGGTCGAGTCTGCAGCACTGCTATGCCCAGAGAAAAAAGAAGCTTTTGAAAACATCCCGCTGTCCCGCCGCACCGTGACGAGAAGGGTGGAGGACATCGCAGAGAATCTGGAGTTTCAGCTGCAAAGTGAAGTGGGAAGCTTCGACTTTTTTTCTTTGGCTTTGGATGAGAGCTGTGACGTCCGTGACACAGCCCAGCTGCTCATATTTCTCCGGGGGATAACCCGCGACTTCAAGCTTACGGAGGAGCTGGCAGCAATGCGGCCAATGAAAGGAACCACAACGGGGAGTGATCTGTTCACCGAGGTAAACGCATGCATGGACAAACTGGGACTCGAATGGGACAGACTGGCAGGTGTCACTACGGATGGATGTCCGAATTTGACAGGGAAAAATGTTGGGCTTCTGAAAAGAATGCAAGATAAAGTGAGTGAACTCAACGCAGAGCAGAAATTGGTGTTTATACATTGTATTATTCATCAGCAAGCGTTGTGCAAGTCAGTGCTAAAACTTAGCCATGTGGTTGATGTTGTTACTACAACAGTTAATTTCATCAGAGCGCGAGCATTAAATCACAGGCAGTTTGTTTCACTATTGGAGGAGCAAAAGAGCGAACATGGTGATGTCAGGTACCACACAGCTGTCAGATGGCTCAGCCTGGGCACAGTGCTAAAAAGGTTTTGGGTTCTGAAATCAGAGATAAAAGAGTTTTGTGAGATGAAAGGCAAAACCATCCCAGAGCTGTCTGATAAGGACTGGATGGCAGATTTAACATTTGCTGTTGATGTGACTGCAATGATGAATGAACTGAACACACAACTGCAGGGCAAGGGCCTTTTTGCTCATGAAATGCATAGCCATGTGAAAGCCTTCATGACAAAGTTGCAATTAATTTCAAGGCAACTAGGCAGCAACAATCTCGAACACATGAAAACCCTGAAAGAAGTCAAACCATCAGCTGATCACCGGCACAGGTACTCATCCATGTTAGGAGCACTGCATGATGAATTTTCAAGGCGTTTTCAAGATTTCAAAAAGGTTGAGGATGAAATGCAGCTGGTTTCCTCTCCCTTTACCTGCAGTGTTGATAGTGCACCCACTGATGTTCAGCTTGAACTCATTGACCTGCAGTCTGATTCACTACTGAAAGAGCACTTTAAGTCAGCATCACTGCTAGAGTTCTACTCTGCTCTCAAGGAGGAGAACTTTCCAAACATGAGGAGACATGCTCAGAAGATGTTGGTTCTCTTTGGATCCACCTACATATGTGAACAGACATTCTCAGTCATGAAGTTTACCAAATCCAGGTACAGATCCTCTCTCACTGATGAACATCTGTCAGCTGTGCTTCGCATCTCCACCTCAGACATTCAACCTGACTTTGATGGACTTGTTAAAGCTCAACAGAGACTGGATTTCTCACACTGAATGAAAAAAAAAGAACTGAAGAACACTAAAATGTGGGAATATAACAAGTGAAATGGGACACTTGATCCTTTTCTTTTTTTCTGCACAGTAAAAAAAAAGAACTGAAGAACACTAAAATGTGGAAATATAACAAGTGAAATGGGACACTTGATCTTTTTCTTTTCTTTTTTTTTTTTGCACAGTTCTGAAAACATTAAATGTTTAATATAGGCATGTAAAGTCAAAAAGGCTACAAAACTGGGACACTTTTCTTTACACAGTTACACAGTTCAGTGACATGTCTTGTTTATTTTGGCTACAAAGATGATGTGATGTCTTTAGAAAGCTAAGAAAATCCTTGTTTCAATAGTATATGAAACTCAAAATGCCCTTTGTTATTAATGTGACTGAAAATGAGTCAAATGTTTCACATTTTGTTTATCATTTTGGAAATTCTATTTGAATAAATGATATTTTTGAAAGCTAACCTCACCTTTTAATTGCCAAATAATAACATACACTCTTACCAGCGGTCAAAACAATGCCATTTACTGCTTTTTATATAGAAATAAAATGTATATTATGCATAATTGAGTTCGGCATTTTGGCCCGGCCCTCCAAAATATTTTCAGTTGCTCATTTGGCCCCCTGGGAAAAATAATTGCCCACCCCTGCTCAAGCACGACTGCAATCCTCTCTGGGCACAGGAACGTCGCATCTGTTGAATTGCCACTGAGCAAGAGGAGCCCAACCGGTAGGTCGGCAATGTTTGGTTCATCAGACTGCGACACCTAAAGACAAGAACAGAGAACTGTTACCCCAGATTACCAAAACTATCTCAAAAGTCTGTCTGCTGAAAAATGCATCAGTGACACATCAGAAAACGGTCAAAGAGAACCATCAAAAACAATCAAATTCTATAAATATATTTGGTTTCACAGGTGTCATCAATATAAAATGTAAAATAAAACTGATGTTCATCTTCTAGACCACAGCAACTGTGGTAATAAGATCAACCTGAAATATGGTAATTTTACCAGTGTTCAATTTAGCATTATGCAAAAGATTGCGGTCTGAGTTTGATTTAATATTTTCCATCACATCACAGTAACAATAAAATACTGCTTATTTTGATGTAGTAGATGTGATGTAATTTAACTAAATGAAAACGTGTATTTCAGTCTACATCCTTTGTGACAACAGGTCAGTGAGAAATGGCTGCTATGAAATTGTACTATAATTTAGAATATATGAATGATTCAGACCTACACTTCTGTTTTTCCTCTTTTTCTTTACTTTGAAACCTAAAGAGCTTAATTTCCTTTTTTTGGCCCGCCACCACCCCCCCTGTAGGGGACTAAATTTACTTTGTTTTTATTCTTTTTCAAATTAGTAGCCAATGAGGGATTAGAAAAAATATACTACAAATAATGATAATCGTAATCATGGATAGGATAAAAATATTACTTCATCTTAATAATACTTAATCATAATAATAAAATAAAAATAAAAATAAAAAGAATACAGAGGGGGTGAATAAGCTGGTTACCTTGACGACATACAGTATATGCAAACAGGCAACAGAAAAGCATTCAAGCGTAGAGGACACATGTAAGCAGACAAACAACAACTAAAGAAAAGAAAGAAAAAGATGAGTTGACAGACATAGAACAGAGACATATATTTTAAAAAATAAATAAGTAAGTAAATAAATAAAAAGAGCTTAACTTCAAAGACATCCATAAGTGGACATTATATTCAACACTTTAAGTGTTTGTTTTCTGATTTGTATCTATACTATACCCTACAATAACTATAATTCTTATGGTTATACTCAAAACCTGAATGAAATCTGAGCAGCAGAAGAGATACAACATGTGATGACTTATTCCTCACTGATACAATCTAACAGATGACATTTCAGACTTTTGCAAACACACTGAAACAATTATCTCTTTGACAAGAAAAAGATTAATTCCATGATCAACTGTCACAGAACAAATTCTAAATAATGTATATGCTGACTTACATCCCACAGCTTCAGAAATCCAGAGTCGTCCTCATGTAGATATGCAGGGAGGGCACGGAGGACAGCAGCACGTCTGATATGCACATCAACTTGTTCCTTGAATGAGAACACATTCTTGATTAACTTTGGATGCCAAACAGCATGGTCACACAATACTATATATCACAAGAAAGAGCCATCATGTCTGAAGAGAGGGGGGTTTTACTTAAAGATAAACCAAAATCCACTGTAGTGTCACTAGCAAGCACCAAGAAGCATAACCAACTAACCTGGAGGTCATAAGCGCTGAAGAGCTGACCCAGGACGTCGGCCATTTTCCCTGTGCGTGTAGCTTTCTTCCTGAACAAGCTCTGTAGACGGGGGACATGTCGGTCCAACTCCGCATAGAAGTGGTTCTTCAGGTTGATGTTTGCAATGGTGTGAAACTCGGCACAAATCTGCACAAACATGAAATCAATGTTGAAGTCAGAGTGTATTGTATATGTGGCCCTGTAGAAAATAAAAAATACGACATATAAACAGCTAAAAAATGTGCTACATTATTATACTGTATACATACTGTATACTATATACCGTAATACTATACAATATACAGTGTCAGATTTGGGGAAAACATGCAGATCCTTACACTACAGTACTAACACAGAGGAATTCTATTTAATACATCTGCTCAAATACAGTAGGTTTAGGAAAATATGTTCACCTGTGACTCTATTTTAAGGGCAGGCCAACGTTCCAGGATCTCTCCAACAGGAAGGTCATCATTGATGATCTCTTTGCGCCGCAGGGCGAATGTGGTCTGCATCAACTTTGCAATCAGGGGAAGGTTTTTGTCACTCATCTGAACTTCATCTACAATTTTGAGTCTCAGTTGCTCAAGACTTGCACCATCTTCCCCTCTTGGGAAATTGGGGAGAAAATTCACTTCTGCCCTCTTTGGTCTTTTGATGTTTGGTCGGGGCGCTTGTTTGTCTGGATTGTTTCTACTCCTCTTTCCAGAATTTACAGCTACCTCATGAAATCCTGCACGACTCAACTTAGAGCGGTAGTTCCCCATCTTAAACTTCAGACTGTTTTTCCAACCATACCATCCTGTCCGAGATCCTGGCTCTTTTAGACAAGGATGCCTAGTGACAAGTGCTTCTGCTACCACTGAAAACTCCTTATCATTGGGGTATGCTTTGAAACTAAGCATTTTGGCTGAAAGGGTCTCAAGGATGTCATGCTTTTGTCCCCTAGATAACTTTAGAGTTTTCTCTGTTCTCTCATATGCAACACTTCCCTCACTGAGTAGGAGTTCTACCTCGTAGGAAAAAGCAGGCACTGGAAAAACATCAGGCCACCTCTCAGTCCTGTCCGGAGTCATGGCATGGGGCAATATTATTGTGTCATCTGATGCTACTGAACTGGCATCACTCTCAGACCTTATAACTTTGATTACAGCCTTCTGTGGAAGCTCCTCAATGTCTAAAAGGGAACATAACTGCCCGTCAAAGTCTGGACCTTCGTATGATAAACTAAAGTCAAAGTCTAGCTTGAACTTTTCTTTCATCATTGTTTTTAGCTCATCCACAGATTCTGGACGTGAAGATAAAGTCATTTCCTGACTATGTTAATGAAGGTATGGACATGAAGTAGGAAGCTTTGAGCTGACATTTCCGATGCAAGAGAATAGACAAATGAAGAGAACATTCAGATCGGCAACACACAATCAGGATTTGTTCAAAACAAATTCAAAAAAACTACTACTAAAGCTGATTGTGCATCATCAACATACCACACTGAAGTCTCTGTCGAACAGCCAGTGTCATCAGCTTCAGCCTTAAGAGAGAGAAGATTAAAAAGTTAACTGGCTTGCAACACTTTCACAAAAGCACAATGCAAAATATCTTGAACGCACATAACACTTATCAGTTATACAGGCATATTGTGAAATTAACAGTCAACAGGTAGATAATGAACGTATTGCTGAAGCCTCCACTGTAGAATACAAGCTTTGCTAAATTCCAAACTAACATTAGTTATACAGGCCAATTAATGCATTTCACCTGTGTGGCAGAATAAATATCACTAAACAAAGATATAAATAAAAAGCTAATAATACACTCTCAGGTTGAAAGTGGGGATAACTTCAGAAAACGACCTTATTTTTTAAACAAAATGTTATTTTCAATTGTTTTCCGTAAAACCTCAACTCTGTCAAGAAAGTCAGGTTCACTAACGTTAGACCCTGACTGTGTATTACCGCGCACAGACCCCGGACACTGACGATAGACAGACCCGGGACACTGACGTTAGACCCTGACTGTGTATTACCGCGCACAGACCCGGGACACTGACGATAGACAGACCCGGGACACTAACGTTAGACCCTGACTGTGTAAAATATTAACTTTACACAACACAAACGCTCCACTTTAAGATGAAAAAAATCTAAAGTTAAATGAGCTAGCTTCCACTTTTCACATACAACGTTACACACACACGTTATTGCATTAAAGTAATGTAAAGCCTCTATGCAAACCATTACCGCAGGCTAACGTTACCTCTGCTAACATGCCCAGACATGCATGACGATGTAAAATGCGGGTGCTGGCCGCCCTTTGTGGTCGTTAAATTAACGTTACCAGAAAATGTTTACAGAAAAAAAAATCCACTTCAAGTTGAAAAAAATGTTGAGCTAAATAACGTGACGCTAGCTTCCACTTCATACAACGTTGTTACAACGTCATTGCATGAAATTAACGTTAATGTAAAACCTCTTTTCAAACCAGTAAAGTTACGTTACCTCTGCTAAACATGCCCAGACATGCATAACGATGGAAAATGCGGGCGTAGCCCGCATTTTAGTAGTAACTGGTGGCAGACTACATGTATTTGATGCAGAACATGATAAAACATTAAATGAGATGCTAAATGAATATATAACTCACCAAATTAGCGCGGCCAAAGAGAAGGTCCATATAATGGCGGTAAGAGCAGACAGTGGAGAGTTAGCTCATCAGGTTGAGAAAAGTGCTGTATGTAACAGCACATTTCTCCTCTAAAATCTTCACCACGGTCCCACGGCGAACTTTCCGAGGGAAAACGTAACTCCATTTCGGTTTTCACAGTCCAAATGTTCACAAGTTGCCAACTTCTGTCGCAGTTTCTCTTCCAGCGCGAGTCGCGAGCAATGGCGGCCGTTTCCACAGGCTCGGTGAAGAAGCACGTCGAAGTCCCTCTGACGTCACGTACGCACGTACGTGACGTCAGAGGGATCACTGTCAAACTATTTGAGCACAATGACTAAAATAAGTGAAAATGGTTGCGCACTGTAAACTTAAAATTACAAATCAGTGCTAATGACTCAGAAAAATAGTGGTGTGATAACTTTTTTTTAAATCTGAGTTAACACAACCCATTTTCTTTGACAAGCTTGTACTGTTCGGTTTTACAGTGTAGGTGAGGGTCAGGATTTTGAAATTGATCCGGTGGGAAACTTGGAGCCATTGGAGGTCTTTGAGGATTGGGGTGATGTGGTTCCAGGATTTGGTGCGAGTCAGGAGTCGGGCAGCTGCGTTCTGGACCAGTTGGAGTTTATCGATGGAGGAAGTGCTTAAGCCGTACAGAAGAGAGTTGCAGTAGTCGAGGCGGGAGGAGATGAAGGCGTGGATGAGCCTCTCTGCAGCAGCGGGTGTGAGAGAGGGTCTGATCTTGGCAATATTGTGGAGGTGGTAGAAGGAGATTTTAACAACTTGGCGGATGTGGGGCTCAAGGGAGAGGGTGGGATCAAAGGTCACGCCAAGGTCGCGTGCCTGGGGGGAGGGGGAAACAGAGGTGCCGTAAATGGTGAGCGTGGGGTTGTTGAGTTTGCTGAGGGTAGATTTGGAGCCGATGAGGAGGAGTTCAGTTTTGTCTAATACTGGTTTGTGTAATACTGTCTGTAAGACAGCGGCAGCATAAATGTTGATATTTCAGAGCTCCACCTGAACGTCTCTGATCACCTTCAGCTGAACTCTAGTTTCTCTGTCTGACCAAACTAAGTTAACTCAAACTCCTCAAAGTTAAACTCACCAGAATGTGTTTGGACAGTCAGCAGCTCCGCTGTGCTCCCTAATAAACTCTGAGTTCATAGAGTTTGATGATATCTGGCGCTACACGTGGGTTTAACTTCCTCCTGACTCAAAGTGCCAGTGAGCTGCAGAGAGACATTAAACTTCCAAATATGGTTTGTTGGTTGCTCCAGAAAACAAAAAGATGATGCACAAATCATGAGAATCAAGTCACCCATGCATGTGCTATACAAATAAATCTGCCTTGCCTTGCTGGATATGTTATTTAGATTCAAGAAGATTTATTCAGGTTGCACATTCAATACTTTAAACTGAGTTCATATATTTTAAAGCAAGATGAACTGAAGGAATGTAAAGTTTAAATAATCCATTTAAAGACCACAGACCACAGACCACAGACCATGGATGTAGAAGAGGGTCCAATAGACCACAGACCATGGATATAGAAGAGGGTCCAATAGACCACAGACCATGGATGTAGAAGAGGTTCCAATAGACCACAGACCATGGATGTAGAAGAGGGTCCAATAGACCACAGACCATGGATGTAGAAGAGGGTCCAATAGACCACAGACCATGGATGTAGAAGAGGGTCCAATAGACCACAGACCATGGATGTAGAAGAGGTTCCAATAGACCACAGACCATGGATGTAGAAGAGGGTCCAACAGACCACAGACCATGGATGTAGAAGAGGGTCCAATAGACCACAGACCATGGATGTAGAAGAGGGTCCAATAGACCACAGACCATGGATGTAGAAGAGGGTCCAATAGACCACAGACCATGGATGTAGAAGAGGTTCCAATAGACCACAGACCATGGATGTAGAAGAGGGTCCAACAGACCACAGACCATGGATGTAGAAGAGGGTCCAATAGACCACAGACCATGGATGTAGAAGAGGGTCCAATAGACCACAGACCATGGATGTAGAAGAGGGTCCAATAGATCACAGACCATGGATGTAGAAGAGGGTCCAATAGACCACAGACCATGGATGTAGAAGAGGGTCCAATAGACCACAGACCATGGATATAGAAGAGGGTCCAATAGACCACAGACCATGGATGTAGAAGAGGGTCCAATAGACCACAGACCATGGATGTAGAAGAGGGTCCAATAGACCACAGACCATGGACGTAGAAGAGGGTCCAATAGACCACAGACCATGGATGTAGAAGAGGGTCCAATAGACCACAGACCATGGACGTAGAAGAGGGTCCAATAGACCACAGACCATGGACTTATAAGAGGTTGTGTCCTGTGCTTTTGTCCTGCGTGTTAGTAAATATCCTACAACTCCATTAAATTCTGTTGATGTCATGCTACTATCACTACTAGCTACTGGCCGATAGCCGGTTGTTTGGGAACAGAGACGTTAATACATCCACCACGGTACAGGCTTACAGCATACAGCCCAGGGGTGTATTAGAAGATAATAAAAGTGATGAATTACAGCCAGTATATCCATTATTGCAGCCGCATACAGGGCGGTGCAGTCCTGAGGGTCTGATGCATGTTCATCATGCTGAGCAAAATAACTCTGGATTCAGCTGTTAGTTCATTTTACAACTTTTAGGACATAATAATTTAAATGAGGGATATTTAAGTGTTCCTACTGGGAAGTTGATTTATATCATCTGATTTACAGATGTCTCTTTAAACATCCATGGAAACAGACTCATTGGTGTTTTCAGTCCAAAATGGCGGCAGCGCTACCGCAGCGCCATCTAGCAGAGTTTCATCTCTTTGCTTCTATACTCCTTGGTAGCATAACACACCACAATCTACCACACACTGTCAGAGGGAGAGGTGCATTGTGGGTATTTTAGGCAGCAGGTTTTAACCAGGAAGAAGAATGTGGGGAATAAAAAAAGAGGATATAAGATGGTTGTTTTAGTTTCAGACTGACCAGCAGGACGACTCCTTTAAGATCTGTGAGTGAGTGAACGCCCACTTGGACCATCATCATCATCATCATCATCATCATCCGGATCTGTTGGGCTTCCCATCGAGTGCTGCAGTCTGTGAAGGTAGGACAGAGTTTATTGAAGATTAACTGTCTGAAGTAGAAGTGAAACTATTATTCTATCTATTAGTCTGTTAGTCTATTAATCAATTATTCAGCAAAACAAAGTAGAGGGAAGAAAGTGATGTCATCGTCACCTCGCAGTTATTATCCAATCATTTCACTACAGATTAGATGGTTCATAATTAGATCAATAAAATACACAATTAAATCAACTACTACAATAGTAACTAGAAAGTGAAATAGTGATGAATGAATACATATCGAGTAGCTCTCTCTAGATGAATGAAATCAGTTTATTATAAAACTCTATTGGGTTAATGGAGCATGACATCATGAGGTGGGTCAGGCGTGGTACTGGACTGTTGTGGTTCAGAGGGAGCTGAAGCTGGTCTAAACCCTCACCTGGTGCTGCTCAGAGACCAGGAGAGGAGCTCAGATATCCGATTAGAGCCGCCGGTCCAACATCTGATCCGGATCCTCCTGGACGCCTCCCTTTGTCCCTTTGGAGGTTTTCTGTCCAGCTGGTGGAAGACCCCGGGGTAGAGATTATAGATCTGGTCTGGTCTGGGAACACCTCGGGGTCCCCCAGGACTATAGCACTTTACTAAAAAACAATGTTTACAAAGTTCTTCATAGGATGCAATAATGAGGTAAACAGATGCAACTAAACACACCAACAATATGGAGGACGGAGCCTGCCAAAATCCAAAATAAATAAATGACTCGATAAATAAATAAATAGGTCATCAAATGTAGCAAAAATTATATTAAAAATAAATGTAGCAAATAATTGATCAAATGTTACATAAAATGATATTTCTGTTTTAATTTAATTAATTTATTTGTATTAATTCCCTTATTTATTTACTCTTCTGTTTAATGTTCCCTTTCATTTATTTATGTATTTATTTTTATTAATTTAAAAATGGATTTCTTTATTTTTAAATTTATTTTATATTTATTTTTGCATAATGAGGCAGAAATGCATAAAGAGTTATGTATTTACTTTTAGTCATTTAAAAATACATTTCTTTATTTTTTGCACTTATTTTTTATTTATTCATTTTTTTTTGCATTTTTAAAAAAATATATTTTATATTTATTTTGCATAATGAGGCAGAAATGCATAAAGAAATGTATGAAGAAAAGAATACAGAAATAAATAAGGGGTGAAATGCAAAGGGAAAATCCTGCACAATAAATTAATAAATGTATTAATAAATACATTTTAAAATAAATAAAAAATAAATGCGAAAAATAAAAAATAAATGCATGCAAATAAAGTGAATTAATACAAAGATTAAAAACAAAGAAGCAAATTAAAACAATAATATAAATTTATGTCCCATGCTGTCAATTAATTAATGGCTACATCTATTTTTAATATTATTTTTGCAACATTTAATGACATATTTATTTATTTATCGAGTCATTTATTTATTTATTTTTTTATTTATTTTGGAGGGCTCCGTCCTTCACAGTTTATAAAAGAGTGTTTAAAAGATGAAACTAATGTGCTGGGGGTGGGATCAGTAATTATGCGGCAGCAGCCCGGTCCATGGGGACTGGGTTGGGTCCAGAGAGTCCAGCTCTGAGAGTGGACCGGTATCTGATGGAGTAGACTACGTTCATGTGAATATAGGGCCGTTAATGCTTGAGTGTATTAAAGTAAAATATGCCTTCTTCTTCTTCTTCTGTTGATCAGACAAAAGCTGGTCAGAAACAGGGTTTAAAATGTCGTCCTGAAAAAAATAGAAGAGGCTTTCAAATACTCAGAATATATTAAAAGATATTATCGAGTTGGAAGAGAGCGTTATAATAATAAACATTTATTTAGTTACCTACTTATCAATTTAATTTAGGCAACAACAAATCTTGTTTTTCTGGTCTTACTGCAGTCAAATTCAAAGATTCTAGTAATTAGGTGTAATTCTCCTCATGTCCTGAATTTAAATAAATGTCTGAACTTTCTTTAACAACACGTGTAAATGGTTATTATTATAATTACTGGCTTTATATTCTGTCTCTGTGTACGTTCCGTCTGCATGATGTTAAACACATACATATGATGTCTTGAGGAAAACGCCACGAGACCTTAAAGACGGTTTTATTTTCCAGCTCTGACTGTGAATCTGTCCCAGCGGAGAGACATGGCATCCTACACGTCAACAGGTAACACATTTCTATTTCAGACAGCAACCTGGATGTCAGGGGGGCAATAACTATATATTACAGCACTGGGATCATGTTTTTATCTGGGTAGTAACCAGAGGATGAAGTCAGCTGGTTTATAGGAGAGGTGAGCAGCTACATCTGCTGGTTGGTTCAGGACGTGCAGCTTAAAGCAGCCTCTGTTTCCTTGTGACTGTGTGAGATACTTGAACTCCCTCGCTTGGGGCAGTGACTCACTCCCCACCCGGAGACTCCCAGAAGGCCGGGTACTCTTGTGGTGCATAAGCACAAATAACCTTCCGTCAAATAACCTCCCGTCACTGGGAGGAATAAGACTTCCTCCCAGTGACTCGTAGCCGCAGAGAGGCGACCCTCTCGTTCTCCGGGGAGAACTCCAACACAGCGGCGCTCAGCCGGGGTTACAGAACCAGAGCTATGCGTGAAGATGAGCCCATCTAGTTGGTACCGCTCAGCCTCACGCACCAGCTCCGGTTCCTTCCCCGCCAGAGAGGTGACGTTCCACGTACCTAGAACCAGTCTGCGATGCCGGGGGACAAATAAGTCAACATTTGGGTTAAAATAGCTACAGAAGTAACGTTACTTAGGGACGGAAAGTTATGCAACAAATAAGTCTGGTGACATCTGTGATTTTTCAGATATCATCAGTCCTCACACTGTCTCATGTAAAGTTCTGTGTATTTGTGTCTGACAGGTTCTGATGAGAGGAGGATTGTTCTGATTGGGAAGACCGGGTCGGGGAAGAGTTCAGCAGGAAACACCATCTTGGGCAGAGAAGTTTTTGAGTCTGAACTTTCTGCAGATTCTGTGACATCTAAATGCAAGAAAGCAAGAGGAGAGGTTGGAGGACGAAAGGTTGCTGTGATCGACACTCCAGGGCTGTTTGACACCAGTTTAACCAACAAAGACGTGTGGAGGAGGATTAAGATGTGCATCGGTATGTCCTCTCCTGGTGCTCATGCCTTCCTGGTGATTGTTCAGCTGGGCAGGTTCACCGAGGAGGAGAGACAAACCGTGAAAATGATTCAAGAGACTTTTGGTCAAGACGCAGATAACTACACGATGGTGTTGTTCACTTATGGAGACAAGCTGAAGAAACAAACCATTGAAGATTTCATTTCAAAGAGCAAAGACCTGCCAGACATCATTGAGAAGTGTTACGGCCGTTATCACGTCTTCAACAACGAGTCGGACGACCCGTCTCAAGTCAGTCAGCTTCTAGAGAAGATAGACGAGATGGTCGAGGACAACGGCGGGATGTACTACACCACGGAGATTTACAAGAAAGTAGAAGAAGAAATAGAGAAGGAGAAAGAACGAATCCTGAAACAGTCGGAGGTCCAGAGGAACAAAGAGCTGGAGGTACTGACAGACAAATTCACCGGGGCGGTGTTGGAGATGCAAAAAGAAATGCTGAAACTAAAGTATGAGGCTGAAGCAAGAGCTCAGGCTGAACAACGAAATCCTGTACAACCCCAGATCGTAATGCCTCCCTGTGTAATCAGCTGAGCAGCTGAAGCTATCTGGTTTAAGAGCAAGATAGAAAATCTGCTTTAGATAATCCACAGGTTACAGGCTTTTAATAATTACAATACATAAACAAATATAACCAGAAATAAACATGAATGCACAAAAGATATGCACAGATAAATTAAATTTATGCATTGATTAAACCAAAGGTAAGCTTGAATCACTACAGTGTTTGTTCATAAATAATAAAACGGACAACGGATTATATAAAATACACACAATTAATTAAAAATGCCAAAAAAGTAAATAAAAAAAAATGCCACTATATAAATAATATTTATGACTGAAAAAAAACCTCATTATAATTGATTATAAAACAATATGATAATAAAGTTTAATGAAATGCATAATCAGATTAAACAACCGACAGCGTGGATTATAAAAATTATGCACAATTTAAAAAATATGCAGACATTAATAACAAGTAGGCTCGTTGAACCATACGCTTCATAAAAAAAACATATACATGATTAATAAAATGTACACATGGATTAATAAGCTATGAGCTCAGTTAATTAAAATTATGCATGATTAATATAAAAAATATGCATGAATTATTAAATTGTATGCTCGGATTAATAAAACGTGTGTTTTTGGAGTAATGAAACGTACACTCAGATTATGCTAAAAACACACAAATAATCTAAATGCATCAATAAAACATACACTTGTATTAATAAATGGTTTAATAAACCATTCACTTGGATTATGAAAAATATGCACAAACAAAAAATATGCTCGTTAGTTTTTAGGTTAGTAAATTTAATGTTTGGATTAATAAACTGGTTTAGGGAATATTTTGAAGCATGACGTCAAGATTATTTGTAATTATGTATTTAATGTGTGTACATGTATGTGTAAAAGTGTGTTTAAGTGTTTGATTAAAGTGAAGCAGCATTTAATTGATATACCAGCTGGATTAATCTGTTGTGTTGTTGTGTGATGCTGTTGTTGTTACCATGGTGACGGAGGGTTGTGATGCAGCTGGAAACGGTTTTAATAATCAATAAAAGAAGTTGAACTTAATGGTCTTATTTTATGTCCACCGGGGAGAATCTCATCCATCATGCTCCAACATCACGTTTACTTGTATTATAATGTTTAAAAATGTGGAAAAGTTGCGGAACAAAATGACAAACAAAGCAGGAACACAGATAATTACACGTCTGTCCATGAATGTATTGCCCCAGTGCATGCTGGGAGGGTTCCCAACAAACCTACCTCATGTAACCCATAGGTATATACGGCGATACGTCGACGTGGGCGCCGTATTGGACCGGGCAAGACTGTCCTGTAACACTATACAAGTGAACGGGGGAGCTGCCGTTTTTCTGGATAAAAAGCACTTTAACGTCTACATTTCTCAACCGATTTCAACGAGTCGCTATTATACGTTGACGTACGATCCGGGAGTCAATGCGGCGTCTATGTATATATGTCTATGATGTAACCACCATAGTTTAGCAGCCCAATAGTATCCCTGGAGGTTAGGCAGTTTTATCACCACTCTGTCAGAAGGTAAGTACAACGGAGTTAAGTGAAGCCTTGGGCGCCTACTGTTCCAAATTACATCGTGCTTGTTCATTCTGTTGAAAAAGTGTGTCGGAGGAGCACGTAGAATACTCTGGAAGAGGTAAAGTTATTTAGGATGGATGTTCATAATAATGGTCAATCTGTTTACAGAATTTACTATTTCTATTATAGTCTGAAGGCACGACAGATTCTATTGTGGAAAATAAATTCCAGCTTAATGTACGCTAACATTGGTAGAACCATTTAATAACTGTCCTTTTCTGTAATAAACACTTATTTTTTGTATCCACGCACCCAAAAAGAAAATAATGGAGACAGAAAATCAGGAATATATCAGGAGGATAGAGAGTAACTCAGAGCCGTGGCCACTTAGTGGCCTAGAAACCACTGGAGTCTAAGTAGGTAGCCGAAGGGGTAAAAGCCTGGCAGCTTGGAGACAATGCAATCTAGAGTTAATGGAAAAGTACCCAGTACTAATGCGAAAAACCCAGAATCTATAACATAATGGTGTTCAAGGTAGCCTGGAAATGTAAAAGAAAATAGGGCGGAAGAGCCTAGTTGTAGACCCACAAGAGGTCTGGTAAAGGTTCAGGTAAAGCATCAAAGACGAAGCCCGGCTGCGGATGCTTCAGTTGACCAGCTACTCGTTTTATCTTGTTCTGTACTTGAACTACAGTTAAACTATTCACATCGATTTCTGAAGTCTGTCTTCTTTTATGAAGTGTGTTTTCATTGAAAATTATTCGAAGTCCGTTAGAGAATCGGAACCCAACTGGCTCAGTGAAGATTTTCTCCGACACTATCGTTGGAGTGATCTTTATACCAACATATGTAAAGCTTTCCAAAACGTTTTTGAAAAGAGTACGTAACGGGGGTGTCAGTCTTTTCTTTTTTAGAAATAGGATTGTAGATCGTAGCGTTAATTTCATAACTTGAAAATGTTCCAATTAGATCTCATAAATTAGGTATTGAGTGTTTAAAATATGGTAGAAAAAGTACAATATCGTCAGCATACAATCATATTTTACTCTCAAAATCATTAATTTTAATACCTGCTATCTTGATGTTGGCATGCGAGAAGAATTCAAGATAACTTGGGGGGGGGTAATTGATATACAGATGGTCATTTTGGGGGTGAAGTATTCCTTTAATTGGGTCAAAACAACAGGACGACAGTATACTTCCTGTTTACATCTCTCAATGGGAACTGTAGATCTAAAACTTAAAGCATTATTAAACAGAAGTAAGACAAAGAATAATAATAGGAGTGACAAAAATAAGTAGGAGTGGGGGGGTGCCACAGTGTCAAACCCCTGGTATTATCGAAAGTAGCCTTAACACTATTACAATAAATTAAATGAACAATAAAGGAATCAACTTTATTCATTATGCTGAGCAAAGATTTTAGATTTGTATCTAGCTCTTGCTGTTAAAGCTTCAGCTGCTCAAAGGATTACACATCTGCGCCGGGGTCGTACTTTGTTTCGTCTCTCAGCCTGAGCTCTTGCTTCAGCCTCATCTCTGAGTCTCTTAGCTTCTTGTTCCTTCCTCAGCCTCTCGCCTTCAAATTTGGCTTTCAGTTCCTCCAGCTCTTTGTTCCTCTTGGCCTCTGACTCTTTCAGGATTCGTTCTTTCTCCTTCTTTATTTCTTCCTCTGCTTTCTCGTACATCTCTGTGGTGTAGAACGACCCGCCGTTGTCCTCGATCATCTTGTCTATTTTCTCTAGAAGCTGACTGACTTGAGACGAGTTTTCCGCCTCGTTGTTCAAGACGTGATAACGGCCGTAACACTTCTCAGTGATGTCTTGCAGGTCTTTGCTCTTTGAAATGAACGCTTCAATGGTTTGTTTCTTCAGCTTGTCTCCATAAGTGAACAACACCATCGTGTATTTATCGGCATCTTCACCAAAAGTCTCCTGAATCATTTTCACGGTTTGTCTCTCCTCCTCTGTGAACCTGCCCAGCTGAACAATCACCAGGAAGGCATGAGGACCAGGAGAGGACATACCGATGCAGCTACCGATCTCCTCCCACACGTCTTCATTGGTTAAACTGGTGTCAAACAGCCCGGGAGTGTCGATCACAGCAACTTTTCGCCCTGCAACCTCTCCTCTTTCTTTCTTGCATTTAGATGTCACAGATATTGCAGAAAGTTCAGACTCAAAAGCTTCTCGACCCAAGATGGTGTTTGCTGCTGAACTCTTCCCCGACCCGGTCTTCCCAATCAGGACAATCCTCCACTCATCAGAACCTGCGGACAAAAATACACAGAACTTTACATGAAAGAGTGTGAGGACTGAAGAAACACAAATATAAAAACAGAAATCCAGATATTACAAATGGTCTCTGGAGGTCATCCAGGATTCAGAAAAAGTATAGTTCTGTATGTCTTTCTCATTTTGAGTTACATTTTAGAAGAGATCAAGAGCATGACGATGAGACTGCCAATAATTCTTGATCGCAATGAAGAAATGAAATTCAGGGCACTGGCGGGCAAGGACGACTTATCGGCAGGATGTCGGTGGGCACGGACAATTAAGGATTGGGCAGTTTAAACTGTGTTGTTTTTAGGCTGGATTAAGATTTAAACTGCGTCATATTTGTGTAATATTATCATACGATCTGCTCACCGAGCTCTGATTGGTCAGCAGGCGGTGCTTTTATACGAGTTGATCTCTTATCTGGAACATAACCTGCTCCGGAGCAGGTCAGGTGTTCAGCATCAGTTACCATGGTGATCTACCCCGGTAAGAAGTGAACCTACGTCGTAGGACTGAAAACCCTGAAGGGTTAAACGTGAAGTTACCTCGCTGACCCTAAATCCTGCTTCCTAGTACAGGCCTCTGGTCTCTCTCGGAAAAGAGATCTTAATCTCAATGAGGCTGCCTGATTGAATAAAGATTAAATTAAACATAAAAATGTTTTTGTTTTCAGATGAAGGTGAAATAAAACATATCAACATGCTTTAGCTCAGTTTAGGAGACATGTCAGAAAAGAAGTGTATTACCTGCTGATACCATGTCTCTCAGTTGGAACTGATTCAGAGTCAGAATGAGGGCTGGATGACAGCGTTTTTCTCCGGCTAATCAGCTGAGCCTCCTCAGATTAGTCAACTTGGATTGATGATGAATAATGTCACAACCAGAAGTCCTGATGCTGGAAAGGCGGGAACCAAAGCACACAAGCAAGATCTTCTTATTTTGTGACCAAGTTCCTCCAGACGTCGTATGTACAGGTTTATATTTAACAACATGCAGATGGAACGTACACATAAACAGAATATAAAGGCAGTAATAATAATGATAAATCTGTCTCTTTACTGTATCTACATACGCACATATTTGTCTATATTTAATTAATTATTAGAGTTGTCCTGAAACATACATATCATAAAATAAATAAAAGAGCCCTTTGCAGGAGAAGAAAAATGAATCAAAAAACCTTCAAATTTATACTCAGAATATATTAAAGCATACTGAATCGAGTTGTAATAGAGTTTTATGATAATAAAAATGTATTTATTTCATTGCCTACTTATTAATTTGATTTAGGCAATGAGAAATCTTTTTTTCTGGTCTTACAGGAGCAACATAAAAACATTCAAGATGACGATGATAATCATATATAATACTATTGTTGATTACTTTCCTCACAGCAGACTAATATTATATATTATATATATATATAATAGACTGATGGTTTCAGTTCTACTTCAGACATTAAATAGTTAAAACATTGTTAAACTCTGTCTTACCTTCTCAGACTGGAGCTCTCGATGGGAACGGATCCGGATGATGAGGTTTCCTGACTGCTGTTAAAACTTTACGTTTCTTATCTCCATGTGGGCGTTTACTCTGCACAATTGGAGTTCTCAATCACGAGATATGGAAGATTATATTGTAAAACATATGTTTATATACTGCATAACTTTATTACCTTGAGGACTTTTGACCCGACCTGTACAACAGCAGTCATCGTCACACTGACTGCAGTTAAACATTTATTTTTGTGCACTAACTAAACAATCTGTCGAACGGGCGCTGCACGAGATCATTCAATCCATGTGTACGTTTTATTTATCTGTGTATGTTGTTTTTTATTAATCCTCTATTTTTTATTATCCAAGCGTAGAGTTTATCAATCTGAGTGCATGTTTCATTAATCTGTGCGTATTTTGTATTATGTTTATTTCCTGTCATGTGTGTAGTTGTTTTTCTTTTCAGGGAGGATCTTCTGAGAATAAAAGCCTGTAACTCCAGACTGTCACATCTGGACTCATCGTCGTTCTGAGCGCCCTCAGTTTGGACATAAAGATCTGTATGATAAACAGCTGTTACAGAGGCAGAGCTGGTGGGGGCTGATGGGTAATTAACCTGATGCATTGTGGTTGTTGATCTGATAGGAAGGAGCAGCGATCTAATGCATTTATATGAACAGTGAGTGTTTGTCTATATCTGTGTGGGGACCTGAAGTTTAACCTTCACAGTGAGGACAGTTTTAGAAAGTAAGAACGTTTTAGAAAGGGAGGACGGTTTTAGAAAATTAAGACAATTATTTTAGAAAATTAGGACATTTTTAAAAAGTAAGGACGTTTTTAGAAAGTGAATACATTTTTAGCAATAAGACATTTACTTTTAGAAAATTAAGAATTTTTTTTTTTTTTTGAAAATTAAGACATTTTTAGAAAATTAAAACATTTTTAGTAAGTGAGGACATTTTAGAAAAAAGGACATTTATTTTTTTTAGAAAATTAAGACATTTATTTTTTAGAAAATTAAGACATGTTTTTTTTTTTTTTAAAATTAAGACTTTTTTTTTTTTTTTTTTAAATTAAGAATTTTTTTTTTTTTTTAGAAAATTAAGAAATTTTTTATTTTTTGAAAATTAAGACTTTTTTTTTTAAATTAAGACATTTTTAGAAAGTGGACATTTTTAGAAAATTAGGACATTTATTTTTAGAAAATTAAGATATATTTAGAAAGTGTGGGCATTTTTAGAAAATTAGCCCACTCTCATCGTTTCTTCTTCTGCTCTCTTGTACATCTCCGTGGTGTAGTACATCCCGCCGTTATCCTCGACCATCTCGTCTATCTTCTCTAGAAGCTGACTGACTTGAGACGGATCGTCCGCCTCGTTGTTCAAGACGTGATAACGGCCGTGACACTTCTCAGTGATGTCTTGCAGGTCTTTGCTCTTTGAAATGAACTCTTCAATGGTTTGTTTCTTCAGCTTGTCTCCATAAGTGAACAACACCATCGTGTATTTATCGGCGTCTTCACCAAAAGTCTCCTGAATCATTTTCACGGTTTGTCTCTCCTCCTCTGTGAACCTGCCCAGCTGAACAATCACCAGGAAGGCATGAGGACCAGGAGAGGACATACCGATGCACATCTTGATCCTCCTCCACACGTCTTCATTGGTTAAACTGGTGCCAAACAGCCCGGGAGTGTCGACCACAGCAACCTTTCGTCCTCCAACCTCTCCTCTTGCTTTCTTGCATTTAGATGTCACAGATATTGCAGAAAGTTCAGACTCAAAAGATTCTCGACCCAAGATGGTGTTTCCTGCTGAACTCTTCCCCGACCCGGTCTTCCCAATCAGGACAATCCTCCACTCATCAGAACCTGCAGACAAAAATACACATTTCTTTACATGAGACAGTGTGAGGACTGATGAAACACATGAAAACAGAAATCCAGATATTATAAACTGTCTCTGGACGTCATCCAGGTTTCAGAGAACTATAGTTAAGTAACTATAGTTAAATTTGGTCGACTTTGACTAAAGTGATTTTTTTGTGTTTACTGAATCTCTAGATTATCTGAGATCAGCAGGTTTGCAGAAATGCTTTACATCATTAGTTGATGTTTTGTTTCAGAAAAGAATGGATTACCTGTTGATACCATGTCTCTCAGCTCTCTCAACAAACAGGATTGTTGGTCGTTGGCTGACGGATGGCTGATGATGAATAATGTCACAATCGGACGTCCCGATGCTGGAAAGGCGGGAACCAAAGCACAAAACCAAGATCTTCTTATTTTCAAGCTCCTCAAGACATCATATTGTATGTAGAACATGCAGATGGAAAATACTCATAAGCAGAATATAAAGGCAGTAATAATAATGATAAATTATCCATCCATCCATCTATCCATGACGTCCCTCTCCTCAGCAATGTTATCCAGCTCTTGTAGTTGTGTACTTTTTTCCTACTACTTGTAGTAGTAGTTGATTTAATTGTCTATTTTATTGATCTAATTATGAACAATCTGATCTCTAGTGAAATGATTGGATAATAACTGCTAGGTGAAGATGACATCATCACTTTCTTTCCTCTTCTTTGTTTTGCTGACTTACTTCTCTGATCGATTATTAATATTGTTAATAGACTAATGGTTTCGCTTCTACTTCAGACAGTTAAACTTGAATAAACTCTGTCTTACCTTCACAGACTGCAGCACTCGATGGGAAGCCCAACAGATCCTGATGATGATGATGATGATGATGATGATGATGATGATGATGACGATGATTTTTCCTTTGAAAATGAATGAATCTCTTCTTCCTGACTGCTGTTACATCTTTACATTTCTGATCTCCACGTGGGCGTTGGCTCTGCACAATGTGAGTTTTTTGATCATAAGATGTGTGAACTTTGTTATCTTGAGGACTTCTGACCTGTATAAAGAGTCTCCATCGTAACAACTGCAGTTAAACATTTATTTTCCTGCACTGGGAGGTTTTGGACTTGGTTTCGTTTTTTAACGAATGGTTGGTGACCAGCGTTTCCCGTAAAGGTTTGTATTATCTTATCTTACAGTCACTTAGCGTTCGAAGTGACTGTAAGATAAGATCATAAACCTTTACGGGAAATTGGGTTTGTTGCAGCAGCACAAGGAAATAAGTTCAGATAAATAGAGAAAGCAAAAGAAAGAACTAGTGAGAGGTCAAACTGAACTGGACCTGCTAGCGTCCAGTCTGCAGCTGCAGGGCTTATGGAGCTCATTTCATGGACCAGCTTTAGTGTAATAGCAGGATCTGTATTTTAGCCTGTTAATACCCAATGTGAATATTTTTGGTATATTGATGATTTTTGTCATTCTATATCTCCACACACAGGTACGCACACACCTCTACGTCATCAAACTACAACAAGGACAACAATGGAAATAAGTCCTGTGACTTCCTTGTGTTGTTCTTTCTTAACCAGGTGTTTCCTCAGAAAAGCGGCTCTTATTGTGAGAAACCTGTCTGGAATCGACCGAACCAACCAACCATAAATTAATCATCAGAAACACAAACATTCTGCGTGGACAATGATGGACTCTTTTGCCTGCTTAAACCACATCACCCATGGTGCATCAGTGGCCCTTTGATTTAAGATAGATTTTTGCAACAAAGGGCCACTAAACCATAAAAAATAAACTTGTTACAGATTAAAGTCTGAACTACTAGATCACATGTTGTGTTCCTGTTTATATGTATTACAGACTCTGAAGGTTCAAACTCACAGAGGTTGATTTCTTTTAATTTTGGAGAGTGAAAAGTGAGCGGAGTTGCAGAAACACCCATATATTTAATGTTCAGCAGCAATTACACAAACAGAACTGCCGTCACTGTGCAGGATGTTAAAGATAATAAAAATTATGATAATTAGAGGTTTAGATCACTGACCTGCGACATGCTGCCACTCGTTGTGATGAAAATGAAGATGATGATCTTCATGGTGAGACTGCTTCAGTCTGACAGGTTTCTGATGATTGCTGATCACTACCAGCTGTGCTGCTGAGCTGCAGTGCATGCTGGGAAACGGAGGCTTCCTGTGAGGTTTGAAGATTCATGACTCAGCGTTATTTCAGTCTCTGAGCAGGTACAGGAAGTGACATCACATGTTTGAGAAGAAGAAGTGAACCGGCCGGTCCTGCAACAACAAACTGATCTGTGGTCAGAGCGTCACCGCCTCACAGGAAACACAGACAAGTCCTGACAGAGACACGAGCAGAGTGCATGATGGGACTGAAGACGCTGCTGCTGCTCGGCTCGCTGCTCGCCGTTCTGGGTAAAAACACTTCCTGTTTCCTTCTTGTTAACTTGTTTTAATGTTTAGTTCAGTGGAGTCAGAACACACATGAATCCAGTTTTTATGCTTCAACAGAGTCACACTGAACTTGAACCACAAACTAACTCACTGTTTAGTCACTTTAAGACTAAAATCAGGTCTAAAGTTAGAAATGTCAAGTTTCTAGAAGTTGTTTGAAAAGTTAAAATGATTTAAGATGAATTGAAGTGTTTAAATAAAACTAACGTTTGTACATCAGTGTGTGATCAGACAGCACGTTGTCTCAACAGTAGGATACACACTACCTTTAATAATCAGACATCTACCGTTTAACTGCATTTCTTTTCACAGTTTCTTTAATAATTGTCTCTTTATTGATCGCAGACTGAAATACATTTAAATTTCAAACAAACACAAACTGACAAGTTTGTTGGACTCTTCTTATGCCTTTCTTACGCCTTTTTTCGGACATTTTTTTTTCAAACATTTGCCAGACATTTTTTGGACTTCACTCTTGCCTTTCTTCTGCTTTTTTTCGGAAATTTTACGCTAATAATCTTTATTGTTTATATTTAGTTTTATTTGCACTCTTTGTCACTTTGCTCTGCAGCTGCTGAACAACCAGTTCCCTCTGGATTATAAAAATGTTTTACTTTAGCTTAACAAGAGAAACAAGCTTCTTTTTCATCAAATAATAAACCTGCAGTTATTTAGTGATGATAAATAAAAAACTTCATCAGGAATAAGACGGAGAATATTGAGAAGAATTTAATTTCCTGTAAATGGACTCACTGATTAATGGACTAATTGATTAATAGATTAATAGTTTCAGCTGTACTTGTATAAACTGTTGGAGGTTAATTTATAACTAAACATCAGATTTTATAAACTCTTCACATGTTTCGTGTGTAAGAATCTGAATTAGTAAAGTAACTAAAAGCTGTCAGATAAATGCAGTGAAGTAGAAAGTACAATAATACTTCAGATTTGTACTGAAGTACAGTACTTGATTAAATGTACGGTAGACGTCCTGAAGACTAAAGAATCCATCAGAACAAACGTTACTGCAGCAAATCTAACTGGCTCTATTTGATGTCTTTTATATTTAATCAACTGCTTCGGTGACAATAAATACGTTGAAACAAACAGCACCTTGTTGAGGTCAAAGGTCAGCGCAGGTGACTGTCCTTCTCTTCCCTTGCAGAGGTGATGTTGGTGGCGAGCAGCTATCATGAACGCTCCATGCCCGGGTCTCCCCGAAACATCAGCACGACGGACCCCGACCTCTTGCTCGCCGTCCTCAGCGCCGCCGGCTTCTACAACAGGCAATCAAACGACATGTTCCTCTTCAAGCCCTCCGCCATCAACAGAGCACAGTGGCAGGTAGGACGCAGGAAACACCTCATGTCTGGGGGGGTCAAAGGTCAATTATTTACCTTAAAATACCCTTACAGATTTATTCTGAAGTTACATTCAGGCCTAAAACTGAAAGTTAAACAACATTAACAACATGCTGTGTTCACTGTTTTACATTAATCAGGAAACTCTGTAATTTACCTGTGCTGATGATGTCATGAACGTACTTTGAACACATATCAAGAGATTTAAAGGATTTTTAACAAGCTAAAATCACTTAAATTAATCTATAACTTAAGTGAAATCTGGAGTCAGCACTTTAATATTCATCCGTTCTATCTTACTATAATTATGTGTATTTAATGTAATTCTGTCCATCCTTGTTGAGTATGTGGAGGTAAAGGTCTGTTTGTACTGTATATACGAGTGTCTTTGTGTACATATATCTTTTATTGTATTTTAATGTCACCGTAACTGATAGATTAAGGTCATTTTAAGATACACATTTGACTTTACTGGTCATGGTAACTGGGACGTTTGTTGGTGCAACGATTGAATGTTCACTAAAGGTGGAGCTGATTTTAATTACTTTATAAATAATAATATATACTTAAATACAGTACTAACATGAGGACTAAGTAGTAGAGTACTAGTGAGTACTATGTTGAGGTACTTGTACTGTGTTTCAGCTGGTTAAGGGGCTCAAGTACATCGTAGATCTGGAGATCTCCAGAACCGTCTGCCGTAAACGAGACAAAAACAACGACAATCTGTCCAACTGTGACCTTCAGCCTGAAGGTCGTCTGCACCAGGTGAGTCTCGACAGGAAGTAGAAGTCTGTTCGCTCTCCAGGCGAGTTCGATAAGAAGGACGACTTCCTGGAGTCTTTTAGTTTTTGTACCGAATAAACAAACGAGATATAATGTGTTAATTAAGAGGGCAGGATGTGTAGTTAAAGGACTGTTAATGTGAAACTTGTACTTCCTGTTGTGTTTTCCAGACGTTTCAGTGCCACACTGAGGTCTGGGTGGTCCCGTGGCAGGGTCAGACCAGGACTCTGAAGTTTAACTGTAAAACCTGAACCTTCATCCTCCATCATCTTAACCTGTGATGCCGACGTTACATCCACCTGTCTCCTCCAACTCCTCCTCTCCTATAAAACAAAAATAAAATCAGCCTTTTGGTTACTGAAGTTCTGCAGATTTATTTCTATATTAACTGAAACACTCGGTGGCGTTCAGTGAAGGAGAGACGGTCGTGTCTTTAATCCTCGACGACGCCACCTGTTGGTCAGAAGGATGTACATATTTTATCAAAACTGACAATTTGAATTTGTGACCTTTGTTTCAACATAAAAATAGTTATTATGCCACAGAAATGTTTAACACGCAGCAAATCAGCATGTGAAGACTAAAATAATTAATATAATTACTTTTACTTTAAAATGTCTATTTGTGTCAATTGATAATGTCCTACCTCAAGCTAATGTCCAGTCTACCACAGACATTATTTTTTTCTGAAATATTTAGTGTATAAATGAATGGATTTCATTAAAACAGCAGTTTTATTTCTGTTTTTATTCAAAGGAAGCTGAAAAGCTGCAGAACAGGTTCAAACAAACACAGATCCAAATAAAGGAGAAGAGAGTTCAGAGAGATATCATCTAAAAATACACACATCAAAACTAATGTGATGAAATAACACTGAGGCAGAAACGAAGGTTTGAAATGCTAAAAACAGAAATTAGAACATCTTAGTGCAAAAAAAGAGACTTAAACTACATTTTGCAGCTGGTCTCAACAGCTCAGACATGAAGAACGTCTTCGAAACAACAGATGTGATCATCATCGGCTGGTTTCAGGAACAGCAGCTGCTAACAGAACATTATCTTGACTTATAATCGTCTAGTTGTCTCAAGATAATCAGCTCTTTTCTTATAATCAGGACTAAACTAAGGGGTCCACACTACGCTAGAATCAAGATGATTTTGGGCCTGATTCCTCCAGACGTTCTAAAGATTATCTTTATCCAGATGTTCCTGTGGTGTGAGGAATGTTCAGGGTGTTTTTTACGATCAGATATCCTGTTGCGTCCTCGGGAAACGCAACAGGATATCTGATCGGAAATATTTAACATGTTTAACATTTGTTCAATAATTTAATTTAATAATTTGTTCATGTTCTGGTGTTGTTGCGGACATTTTTCAGACTTTTCTTCTGTCTTTATTCCGCCTCTTTTCTGATATTTTTCTGACTTTTTCTGACATTTTTCTTACTTTTCTTCCGCCTTTTTTCTGACATTTGTTTCATATATTTTTCGGACATTTTTTTCTCACATTTTACACATCTGGTAAGATTGTGGCCAGCCTTAAGTCAGGCTACGAGGACTGGTTGGTAACAATAACTGGTCCTCCTGATGGGGACAGTACAGGAAGTACTAAAGCTTGATATCTTGAGATGATGCCAACATGCTAAATATGACACATGACAGTCGGTTTCTGACTTGTTACTAACTCTCTGAGCTCTGATTTATCAAACATGGACGTCATTCAAAGTAATTCAACTCTAATTGAATAGGCAGGTTTCCATTATTAGAAATTAAAATGACTCTTTAGAGTTATATTTGTATGTGACACTCATCCTTGATGACATGTGTCAGCTCAGGCTAGCTAATGTATTAAAGTGAGAAATGGCAGCTAGTAGCAATAACGATGCTAACCCAATCAATACAGAGTTAGCTCTGGTAGCCAGAAATGACCTGCGGGTGACCCAATGAAACACCAATGAAAAATAATGATGTCACCATGACTTAGCAGCAGCTTGCTTGTTAGCGCTACAATGAGCAAGCTAGCCCACAAGGTGAATAAGCCAAATAGCTAGTGAGCGAGATAATTAGCTTGAGCTAGCTAGCTAGCATTGTTTTCAGCCGGTTAGTGCGAGATTCTTTCTTTCCAACAGGTAAGCCTGATTGCAGGGCCGGGTATCGTTTGCCGATCAGAACCTGAGTTTCAGAACCAATACGCCCGAGTACGGTTCATGACGTCCACAAAACAAAATGGCTAACATGAAGACAATGTCGGGAGATTCACTGCAATTACCAGGCTGTCCTGTTGGTGGCGTAACTGGGATTCAGCCTCTGGAGACCATCAATGTTTCAACTTAATTTAATGTTAATCCCTCAAAAATTTCACTCTGGGACAAATTCGTTGACCAAACACCATCTGAGTCTGACAAACCTGTGACTATTTTACCTCCTGGTGCATCATGACATCACTGTTAGGAACGAACGCCGTGTCACGGTTTCAGACTAAGTCACAAATGTCCCTCTGTTTTTCCGTCAATCAACTCGGTGTTTTTTTTTTTTTTTTAGACCTTATCCAGGTCGAGTTTGGCGATGTACGGCGAGCGGAAGGAGCCCAGGTACAGACTCCCATCATGCTCGTGGACTTCGCTGACGTAGGCCGCCACCAGGCCGTTGGGGTCATGGAAGCTCCGAGTGCAGATGCCGCCGTCATGGAGCTCTGCCACCAGGCTGTACCGAGGAACGAACTTCATCAGCACCTCCTGACTGAAGATCTGGAGAGGAGGGAAAGAAGGAAACAGTTAGGAAGTCAGGAGGAGGGATGGAGAGACGGAGGGAGGAGGGTAGGAAAGAAGGAAACAGTTAGGAAGGCAGGAGGAGGGATGGAGAGATGGAGGGAGGAGGGTAGGAAAGAAGGAAACAGGAAGGCAAGATGAGGGATGGAGGGAGGAGGGTAGGAAAGAAGGAAACAGTTAGGAAGGCAGGAGGAGATGGAGAGATGGAGGAAGGAGGGTAGGAAAGAAGGAAACAGGAAGGCAAGAGGAGGGATGGAGGGAGGAGGGAGGAGGGTAGGAAAGAAGGAAACAGTTAGGAAGAAAGGAGGAGGGATAGAGAGATGGAGGAAGGAGGGTAGGAAGGAAAGGAGTTTATTACATTACACTGTCCGTCTCTACGAGGACACCTGTGAGTCGTAATTGTCTCCACGAGGACACGAGGACCAGCTGGAAGCCTGGACCTGGTCTCTCTCTGTCCCTTTGTTACCTTGAAGATGAGTTTCTTGATCCAGGGTCTCTGGGACAGGAAGTCCAGCATGGAGAAGCCGGGGTTCGGCCTCACCGCTGACATGGCCACCCAGTAACCTCCGGACGAGCTCGGACGGATGTTGTCGGGAAAGCCGGGCAGGTTGTCGATGAACGTGTCCATCCCGCCCTTATTTAGACCGGCAACATGGACTCTGATACGGAAACACAAAGACAGTTCATAGAGACTCTTAACTGATCTGGTTTTTGTCCCCTAAGATAAAAATCTTAACTCAGTACTTCAGCTTTATGGGGCGCTACAACTACAGGTCCCAATTAAAAGACACAGTGACTCCAAAACGAGTGTTGATACCTGAGTTTCTGTGCTGATACTAAAACTTTTTACATGCTTCACACTTGTATTGTGATACAAACCATTTATTACATGTATTACATACACATACCTGCGTATCCGGGCCATGGTGGTCTCCGCCACCAGCACCGACTCCTCGTCAGGAAGCAGCTGGATGCCGTTTGGGAATCGAAGGTTCTCCATCAGCACCGACAGCTCTCTGGTCTCTGTGTCGTACTCCAACACTCTGACAGGAAACAACACACAACACCAGGACAGGTGAGCTTTTAATGTGAAACATCTGCAGGAAGTGTGAGACAATTATCCATTAATCAATTCTACAGAAGAATTATAATGTCTGTTCTGGTGTGTGCACTGGAATAATTAATTTAGTTTTTTAAATTCAACTAATGTATTATAAAATGACTTTTAATATATAATTTTGTTGTTGCCTTAATATGTGCAGTTTACATTTATTGATCAATATAATTTAAACACAACTCGTTGTTATAAAGACAAACGTAGAAAGAAAAAAAAAAAATTTAAGAAATTTAAATTAAATTAAAAAAAAACAAAAAAACAATTAAATGTGCATTTCTCTTTATTTCTTTTTGTGGACTTTTTAAAAATGTAACATTATAAATCTTCCATATATATATATATTGATGTGGAACTGAACATTATTCTGAATTTATCAAGACGTCAGGTAAACATGGAAGATTTGTTTCTAGAGAGGAAACAGAAATATGATCAGATATGAAACAAAGACAGTAGAAATAAAAGCCTGTAATATCTGTAATAAAAGAAGATTTAAGGTGAAGAAGTGGTGTACTCGTACCGTCCGTCGGCCGTGGCCTCCATGATGAGGTGCATGTAGTCTCTGCGCTGCCACCGGCTGCTGGAGTCGGTGAAGTACACCTTCTTCCCGTCTTGAGTCACCGCCACGTCGTTGATGAACGACAGCTTCCTGCCGGCGACCTCCTGATCCCCCGACACCAACCGGATCGTTTCACCTGCACAGAGGAACAACCCAGAGACGCTGTGAGGACGGAAATCAGATTCTGATGCTTCACTGATAGATTCCTCTTGATCTCAGCTAAATATGAAATATCTCAAAAACTATAAAACATGTTGACTCCATGAACAAGTGATACGAGGAGAACTTGTTCTTTATAGAGAACATCGAACATCACTAAAACAAGACACACTTACTACCACTACTGTAGGAACATTTTGATTATTTCACTTCATATTTGGCTTGTTTTATTGATTCTGTGTGATATTAAAATAGTTTTTATTGTTGTTGTTGTTTTTGTGAGGAGAACAGACTAAAGAAATAAACATGTTGACTGTTGAATGAACATGTGAGTCAGAACGAAGCAGGAAGGAAACAGAGAGATCCTACCTGTGGTGGGGTTGACCTGGAACAGACCCAGGTAGGCGTCGGCTACCAGCAGAGTCCCGTTGGGTCCGACTCGGATCCCCAACGGCCTCCCACAGCTGGACTCGTCCTCTTTGGAGCCTGCAGGACACACAGCAGGAAGAACTCTGGTTCATGTTCCTCATCACTTCATTTCAGACTAACTGCATTTATATTAAACATTTCAACACAAGAAGAAACTGAAGTGGATCTACAATCAAAATTTAATTACAAAATGAACGTTAAAGCCGTCGTGAATAACAAGAGGAGACACACTTCAGTGATCAGAGTCTGTGACTGTGTCTGTGGTCGACCCGGTGAGTTTACTGGACGTCACATGTTTGACCTGGTTTGTGTGTTTAGTGTTGAAACAGCAGAAAGTGAACAGTAAGCAGAAGCAGGTGTCAACATGGCAGAGTGTTTGTTCACCCGCCGGTTGAGAAACTGACTCCAGAGAGGAAACACCAGATAACTGAGTCAAGAGCAGCAGCAACCCCAGGAACCATGTCACCTAAACCTAAACTAAACTTTAAACTAAGGTAAACTTCCAACAGAAAATGTTAAATTAAAATAAACTCAACCTTAAACTAAACTTTAAATTAAACTTAAACGTATTTGAATGTTAAACTAAACCTAAAGTTGATCAAAGTGAATCTAAAGCTCAGTTTTTCTCACCACAGGGCAGTTTTCCGAGTCTCGTCACCGTGTGAATTCTTCGACCAATCAACTTCACGATCTTCCCGTCAGCTGTTCCGGTATACAAAACATCTGCAGACAGAAGAGACAAACATCTGTCAGCTCTCAGTCTTCTTCATGGTCTTCATCATCCAGCCTTAAACTAAACCTTTTGGATATCAGGTTGTATATGAAGCCATAAAGATCTCATTTCATTGTGATCTCGTTCTTTCTGACCCAGACTGAGGCAGGACACTGACCTCTGACCTCTGACCTCTGTCTGTGTCAGCAGCTGGAAACCAAAATGAGGAAATGTGATGGAACATTTTCATCCAGACAGCAGCAGAGTTAGAGGGTCAGTGTGTTTCTGTTTCACTAAACTAAACTAAACTAAACTAAACTAAAACTAAGCTAAGCTAAGCTAAGCTAAGCTAAGCTAAGCTAAGCTAAGCTAAAACTTGAACTTAAACTGGAAGGGATCCCACTGACCTCCGATGTTGACGATGGACTCTGGTCCACTGATCTGGTCTTCAAACAGTCTTTGAGCGTCTCGGAGCTTCAGGTTGGGCTCCCAGCAGCCCTTCATCACCGGAGGATCCTTCAGACTGCAGCACACAAAACAACATTTACATTTTATCTTTATTTCATCTAAATATCACAACTTCTTTCTCCAAGTATTACAGGTTCTTTTTTTAATTAGAACTTTGTTCTAGAAATATTACAACTTTACTTACAAAAGAACGTCTTTTTTCTCAAATTAACAACTTTATTCTCAAAACATTGCGATGTTGCTCTCAAATTATAACTGTTTTTCTCTACTTTCTAACTTAGAAATAATGCAACTTTATTCATAAAATATTCCAACTTTTTTTTTTTTAAATATTACAATGTTACTCACGTTACAGTATTACAACATATTCTCAAAGTATTATAACTTTTTCTCTACATTTTTTATTTTAACAAAAATAAATGTACATTTTTTTTCTAGAAATAATGTATATATTTTTTTCTTAAAATATTACAACTTTATTTTGAAAAATGAAAACTTTATTCTCAAACTCTAACAGTGTCCCCGACATTTCAGTCCATAACTGAGTCTTAAAGTCTGAGTTTTTATAAAACAAGAGAAAACTGAGTATTTTATTGGTTTCCAACACAAATCAACTTATTAGAATGAAGGGTTTTATTATTATTTTATATAAGATATTGACATTTATTTCTAGATAATTCCTGAAACAAATCGATGACGGGAGATGTTGTTTTATTTTTGCTGTATAGATTACAGAAGTGTTAAAAGTGACCTGGCTCAGAGGGCAGCATAAACGGTCTAATAAAATGTCTAATAATTTAACTGTAAAACAGTTTAGTTGTGAGTCCGTCTCAGATTGTGTGTCAGGACAAAGTGTCTGCATCAGATGTTTGTTTATGCTTCTTCTCATGAATTATTAACCAGCAGAAGCTGCAGAGTCAGCAGATATTCACACAGATCAAACATTCACGACCAGCAGTCAGAAACCATCACAGTGTGTTCGGTCCTCCTGCACTGTGACTCATCAGATAGAACCACAGCAATGTGAGAAATTCATCAATATCCGTTTAAAGGTCCCTTATTGTAAAAAGTGACATTTTCATGTCTTTTCTATTATAAAGCAGGTTTAAGTTGTATATAAATACTGTGAAAGTATCAAAACACTTAATCCACAGAGAAACACACACAGCCCGTTTTCAGAAACTGAGCTTTTGAAACAAGCCGTCAGGATTTCTGTCCATTTGTGATGTCGCAAATCTACAATATTTAGACCATTTCAAAGTTTCAAACGTAAACATTCTAAATGTGTCCCAGTTTATTTCCTGTTGCAGTGGATGTGAATGACATCAGCTGACAGGAAGTAAACATGGACCCCAAGCTGTTGCCTAGCAACGCAATTCTGTTGCAATTCCATTGAAATGCGCTAAAACGGAGTGTTTCAGACAGAGGGTAAATACAGGTATATTCAGAGAGATAGCATGAGGAAAATAAAGGGTTATAAGTATGTAAACATGTTCTAGTAGAAACACAAAATTCAAATATGAACCTGAAAATGAGCACGATATGGAACCTTTAAATAAAGATTCATATAATGTGAGATTATTATGATCCGTGAAGAGGACCTGCTCCCTATGTAGATATGAAGGACTCATTCGCTGCGGTGAGCAGACCAACTCACCTGAACGCCTCGGGGTGGATGGGAGACTCCAGGATGAGGACGATGACCAGGAGAGGAAGAAGCAGAAAGCCGCCCAGAACGAGCAGAGTCACCTGGAAAACCTTCCCGCTGTAGGTGCTGAGAGAGGAAACAACACCTGAATACTGAGGACATTAGCTTAATTATCTTCTACACTTCCTGCCTACCACAGCGGCAGGAAGTGAAGAGTTCATTTCAGACCCTGCATATCAGATTAAGATCTACAAGCCAAATGCCAAAATACACAATCATCCATCATAATACTGCATATTTAATCTACCTGTATCTAGCTAAATGAAACCCTTATTTATGGACTTGTCATGGACAATAACAAAGATGACTTTCTGGTGAATAACGTTCTCATTCTTGGAAAATTTTATTTGCACAAATCCAAGGATATGAAAGTGAAACCTAGGTTTAATCGTTTCATTCTGACTTTCTTTGTTACATAAAAGCCCTTAAAGTCATGAAAAACAAAAATGCATTGAAACTTCTTAGCATAATTGAATATGAATTACAGGTACCGCCCTAGCACTTAATTTAATTTATTATTATTTTCATGTATAATTTTACATATTTTTCTCTGTTTTTATTCTATACGCACCTTGTCCTTTTGCTCTAATGCAATGATCTATGAGCCATGTTGTTTGTAAATTTGAATTTGTTCAATAAAATTTATATAAAAAAAAAAAAAAAAAAAAAAAAGATCAGACGGAAACACTTCCGGTTATCTAATCAATAATCAATCAGCCTGAAACAGCAGCTGGTGCTCCCGGTGCTAACGTCACGGTAACCGGTAACGTCACGGTAATCTCGTTACCGTCGGTGTTGTTGTTTCAGTGTCCGTCCCGGGATGCGGGTAAGAAAGCGGTTCCCGGTCCCGGTTCCAGTTCTTACCTGGATCCCTTGTGTCGGTGCTCCGGCAGCTCGTCGGTGATGACCTGCGGTCGGTGCGTCCGGCGGAACCGGAGACCCTCCGTCTCATTCATGACGTTAACCCGGTTCGGTTCGGATCAGCTGTTGTGCTGGAGCTGGAGCGGCTCGCTGTGTTGAGGTTCAACCCGAGAACAGATCCTACCGGGGGTGACTGACAGCTTCCGGTCTGGGACTTCAAAATAAAAGACCCACACCACTAAGCGCGCCATTCTTTTCCTTTTTGAAAATTTACAAAAACAAAACCGAAAAATATAAATTAAATAACAAACTTAATAATAAATATATATATTTTTAAATGAAATACATACATAATAAATTATACAAAATATAGAAAATCCAAATGATTGATGATTAAATGAAAAAGATATGGGATAAAAATGATAAAAAAGTAAAGAAAAAGAGAAAACAGAAAAAAAAACTAATGAAATTAGGATAAGATATTAAGATATTAAAAGACATAAGAAATATTAAATTAAATAAAATGCAAAAAAAGCAAAAAAAAACAACAACTAATTACAAAAGACAGTCAAAAAAAGGAAATAAATAATTAAAAGGAAAACGTGAAAAGTGAACAAAATAATTAAAATAAAAAAAGACATGATTTTTTAATAAAAATAAAACATAAAAAGGAAAACAATGATTACAAAAGAAAGTCATAAAAGAAAAAGTAATAAAAGAAAAAGTGAAAAAACACATTCAAATTAAAAAAAAAAAATAAACATAAAAAGTAAAACCAAATAATTAATTTGAATAAATTAAGTAAAACAAATATTACCATAAACATGAAAGGGAGCTAAAAACATGTCTTTTACATCATTAAATGGATTTTCAACTGTTTAACAAGATTTTAAATTCCTGGAAGAAAGGAGAAAATAAGGGACAGAAATGAATGTGGCATTTATTTATTTATTTATGGTATTAACACACAATTGTCAGACTCTTCCTGTCGGACTCTTCTTGTCTGCGGCGTTCATTGAGCAGAGACACACTTGTGCTCCCGGAGACTCCTCATGGAGGTGAAGCTCCGGCTGCAGGAGGAGCAGCTGAACGGTTTCTGTCCCGTATGAACCAGCTGGTGAGACTTCAGGTTGTTGTTCTGACTGAATCTCTTCCCGCAGACGCTGCACTCGAACGGTTTCTCTCCGCTGTGGACACGTTTGTGTCTGATGAGGTTCTGCGACACGCTGAAAGTCTTCCCGCAGACCTCGCAGACGTACGGTTTCTCTCCGCTGTGTGTGCGCTCGTGCAGCTTGGCGCTCGCCTGCGTGGAGAAGGTTTTCTGACACTGAGCGCAGCTGAACGGTTTCCCCTCCGAGTGGCTGCGTCGGTGCGTCTTCAGGTAGCTGAGCGAGCTGTAGCCGCGGCCGCACACGTCGCAGGAGAACGCTTTGTTGCCGGCGTGCAGCTGCAGGTGAGTTTTAAGGATCTGGGCGCTGGTGAAGCTCTTCCCACACTCGTGGCAGGTGTGAGCTTTCTGACCGCCGTGAGCCAGCTGGTGGCGTTTCAGCGACGTGGACGAGGAGAAGTTTTTTCCACACTCGCTGCAGCTGTACGGTTTGATGCCGGCGTGGCTCCGCTCGTGTACCAGCAGCGCGCTGTGCTGTCTGAAGCCCTTCCCGCAGGCGTTGCAGATGAACGCCCACTCGTCGCTATGCACAGCGCGGTGCACCTTCAGGTGTCCCGCCTGCGTGAAACTGCGGCCGCACACATCGCAGCTGAACTCCCGGCGGCCCGAGTGGACGAGCCGGTGGCGGCGCAAGTTGGCCGACACGCTGAAGCTCTTCCCGCAGGTGTCGCAGCTGAAGGCCTTCTCTCCGGTGTGGACGCGGCGGTGAACCGACAGGCTGCTCCGGCTGGAGAAACTGTTCCCACACTGCTCGCAGGTGTGCGGCCGCTCACCGGTGTGCGTCCTCAGGTGAACTCTGAGGCCGCTCCGCTGGCTGAAGGTCTTCCTGCAGACGCTGCAGGTGAACGGCCTCAGTCCTTTGTGGACGGTCAGCTGGTGGACGTGGACGCTGCGGCGCGTGGTGAATCCTTTCTCACACGTGGGACATTTGAAGGGTTTGTCCTTCAGGTGGACTCTCTGGTGTGCAGACAGGTAGCTGTGTTTGGAGAACTCCTTCCCGCACTGCGCACACCTGAACCTGTCGTGTGTCTTCTGACAGGTGAGTCTGTGCTCTCGGAGGCAGCACCTCGCCGCCAGCGTCTCACCGCAGGACGAACACGTGAGCGGCCGGCCAAGGCGCCCCCAGCTGGAGGTCTGGTGGGTCCTGAGGTGGCCGCGGGTCCCGAACACCTTCCCGCAGTGAGAACAGCGGTAGGGCCGCTGCTTGCTGTGCACGGTGAGCTGATGGACGCGGACGCTGCTGCGGGCGGAGAACGCCTTCCCACAGGTCGGGCAGGTGAAGGGCCGCTCTCGGCTGTGGACCCGCAGGTGAACTCTCAGGTTGGTCCGTCTGGAGAAGCTGCTGCTGCAGACGCTGCAGCTGAAGGTCCGCCTGCTGCCCGCCGGACAAGTCTGCTCTGATTGGCTGCTGTCACCTGTCGGAGCGTCTGATTGGTGGCTCACCTCGACCTGAGCGTCTCCTGCTGCAGAGAGAGATGAAAGAGAAGGAGGGATGAACATGTAGCAGCTCCTCTGATCACATGACGCTGGTTCACTGAGTCCTTACTGTGTTTCTGCTCCTGGTTCTCCTCCTGCAGCCTCCTCGGCTCCTGGTTCTCTTCCTGCAGCCTCCTCGGCTCCTGGTTCTCCTCCTGCAGCCTCCTCGGCTCCTGGTTCTCCTCCTGCAGCCTCCTCGGCTCCTGGTTCTCCTCCTGCAGCCTCCTCGGCTCCTGGTTCTCCTCCTGCAGCCTCCTCAGCTCCTGGTTCTCCTCCTGCAGCCTCCTCGGCTCCTGGTTCTCCTCCTGCAGCCTCCTCAGCTCCTGGTTCTCCTCCTGCAGCCTCCTCAGCTCCTGCAGCAGACCCTCACAGAGCCTCCTCATCACAGCCAGCAGCTCCTCCTGCAACACACATGTATACATATTACACAGTTGAAATGCAGAACTCGGAGGATCTATTGTAGGGTTAGATTGAATGAGTTTTAACCAGGTGTTCCTAATAAACTGGCCACTGAGTGTAAATCAGAGCATCAACTTTAAATCTTTACAAAACAGACATTATTAAGTACAGGGACATTGAGATTTAATATACAAAAACAAAGTGCATTTAAAGTGCATTTATACTCAAAATATAAAAACCAAAGAAAACAAACAGTCTGATTCTCTGTGAAATTAAATAATCTGACTCCCGGCAGAGAAAACGTGCCCCCGGTTTCAACATTTTAATCTCATATTTCTGGGGTTATCACTTGATTCTCACACATTTTCAGATTAAAATAAAAACAATCTTGTTAAAACGTCAGAACTTGAGTTTAAATAATAAAAGAATAAATAAATAAAATAATTAAATGTTGACTTTCTCAGCACTAAATTAATCTCAACGTGAGAGAAAAACCTAAACAGTTATAAAACTGAATATGAAATGTGAAGATATTAGATTAAATATTATGCATCATTATAATAATAATAAAGTAACATGTCTGGATCAGTATTTATACTGTGTTTTAGTTTTTAGTCTGTATTAAGTAATAGAATTAATGAATAACTAAAGCTAATAACCAGCGGTGGAGGAAGTACTCAGGTCAGTTACTGCAGTAAAAGTACTACTAAGAGTGTACTTCATGGATGTGGTGTACTCAGTGAATTCAACATTTTAATCTCATATTTCTGGGGTTATCACTTGATTCTCACACATTTTCAGATTAAAATAAAACAATCTTGTTAAAACGTCAGAACTTGAGTTTAAATAATAAAATAAATGAATAAATAAATAAAATAATAAATGTTTAAATATTATGCATCATTATAATAATAATAAAGTAACACGTCTGGATCAGTATTTGTACGGTGTTTTAGTTTTTAGTCTGTATTAAGTAATAGAATTAAAAGTACTACTACTTGTGAACTCAGCTGACCTCAGTCTTTGACTCTTCTTCTTCTTCTTCTCTGTGTTTGAGTCTCTGGCAGATTTCAGTCACCGCCCTCAACAGGAAGTCCTCCAGCAGCTGCTCCACCACCACAGAGGAACACATCTTAAAACCCCAAATAAAGATGAATTAAGGAGAATTAAACCTAACAGAGGACCAGTCTCTCGTGTTGTTGTCACTGAGCGGCCATTACTGCAAAACTCACTGACGTCACATCCGGTTTTACGACAGCAGGAGTGAAGACAAGCGCGCGTGTCGCCCCCTGCTGGCTGGAGGTCAAACACACAACAACAACAATAACAATACATCAATAAAACACTCTATTTATAACCAACTGAGTACATATATATATATATATATGTACTCAGTTGGTTATAAATAGTGTTTTATTGATGTATTTTTATTGTTGTATATATATATATATATATATATATATATATATAAATATAAATATATGTATATATATATATATATATAAATAAATATATATATATATATATACATATAAATATATATATATATATATATGTACTCAGTTGGTTATAAATAGTGTTTATTGATGTATTTTTATTGTTGTATATATATATATATATATATATACTCATATATATATATATATATATATACTCATATAAGTACTCAGTTGGTATATAAATATATGTATAAACTCTATTAAGATGTAAAACAGACAGACAGCAGAGTTCAAGTTTATTAGAATCTTTATTTCTGTACGTTCATGATACACAGAGTTTCTGATCCGATCAACTGTCAATAAACAATTTCAGCTGCAAACTCTAAATCTAGAAAAATATGTTCATGTTCACAAAATATTTATCTGTTAAATAGAAATCATCTAAAGGAAAAGGAGTTGAGGAAAATAGAAGAAAAGGACTTGATTAAGATATTTCTGGGCTTAAACTCTAAATATATATTTGAATTCAAATCTAATTTAAAATTAACAAATAATTAATATCTTTTTTTCATAGCCCAAATTTCCAAATTTTAATGTCAAAAGTCAGATTTTTTTTAAGAAAATTATTCAAAATACGATTAGAAATTGAAGTTTAATCCAAAACTAAAAAACAGGAGGCGCCAACACTATAAAAGGTTTACAGTAAATTTGACATTTGAAATCTAAAAATCGTGTTCTTAGAGGATTTAAGGCTGATGACACACCCACACACACACACACACACACACACACACACACACATATATATACATATATATATGTGTGTGTTTGTGTGTGTATATATATATATATATATATAGCTTAGCTTAGCATAAGGATTGGAAACGAGGGAAACAGCTAGCTTAGTTTAGCATAAAAACTGGAAACAGCTAGCTTGGCAGCTCATTATTATCAGTTTGATAAATACTCTGGACTTCATTAATTTAAAATGTTGTAACTGTGTGAAAACTTCTTCTCAGCATCACGACGTCTGACGTCTCCGAACAGAGCAACGATGATGTCATCTGTACCCGATGATGTCATCTGTACCCGATGACCTGCTCGGCCCCGCCCACTTCCTCCCTGTGTTTTAAACTGACGGCGACAGGAAGTTCTTCTTCTTCTATCCTTCACTCTGCTTCCTGTACTTCTCGTGGGCCTCGATGATCTCCTTGACGACTGACGGGTCGTCCAGAGTCGACACGTCGCCGAGGTCACCCGTCGTCTCCGTGGCAACCTTCCTGAGGATCCGCCTCATGATCTTCCCGGAGCGAGTCTTCGGCAGCCGCTTCACCACCTGAGGGACAACAGCAAATACTGACTCCTGATTGGCTGACAGGTGTCTTCATATCAAGTAAAAAACACCTGGACTGATGTTCATCCAGGTGTTTCCAGGTGTGCCTCACCAGGAAGTGCTCCGGGACGGCGTATCTGGCGATCTTTGTGGAGACGAGTTCTCTGAGCTGCTGGAGGATGACGGAGTTGTCGTCACCACAGTCCTCCTTCAAAACCACGAAGGCAAACGGTACTGAGGACACACAAAGAAACACACAGAGCCATGAGGAGGAGCAGAAGTCTAGTTTTCTCTCAGAACACTTGAATTACAATATGCTGAAAGGTTATTATGGAATTTTTGCCAAATTATGCTCAAAAATTGTTGCCTACTGCCACTTTAACTTCACTACATCAACCAGCTGAAGCAATAAACTAAGGATTACGTTCTCCATTCAAAGACAGAAAGAACTACAAAATGCCGTAAAACAAAGATCTTCTCCTCGTCGCTGAGATTTAGAAAGCTTCATAAATAACTCAAATACATAAATGAATAAATTAATGTGATTAATATTCTGCTCTGTGATTCGCTCCTTATTATTAACATTAAACTGCTTTTACTGCTGTTTATTGCACCATATATCTCTTGTTTACATTTAAATACACTACCTGTATTTTCCATTTTTCTATTATTGCACTCCATGTTTCTGTTCATCCATCCTCTATGTTCTGTGCTGGATATTTATCAGCAGGTTTACTACCAGACCAGCAGGAGGCAGCAGAGCGCTACTAACCAAACTACATGTTTAACTTGAGCTCATCTGATTTTTTACTGCACAATAACAAGCGACACAGTGATACAGCAGACAGACAGCTGCAGACAGATGTTGAATGTTTAATCAGTGTATTGAGGAACAGTTAACCACTGACGATTAGATCCTTTAAACCGTTTTTATTTTATTTAGTTGTTTGTGCAATACTGTTGTCTTGTGACTTTATCAAGATATTCTATGTGTTTATTAATTATATTCTCTTATTTATGTCTGTGTTTTATTGACTCTCTTTGTAGTTTTTAAATGTGCTCTATAAATAAACTCATTTCATTGAAATATCTTCTTTCTTTTCTTTAGTTTCTACTCCACCGCTCACCTCCGTACCTGTATTTTGAAAGTGCCAAAGAGCAATTAAGTTTTATTTTGTATTCGTGCTGACCTGAGATGCCTGAACGGTCTGAACACCTGACCAGCAGCTGACATGTTTACATAGAAACAGCAGCAGCAGCAGCAGAGGATCATGGGAGTCTCACCTTCTCCTTTGATGTCATGAGGGAATCCAATTACAGCTGTTTCTGGAACAGCTGGATGTTCATCCTGCAGAACCAAACAAATCACAGATATATTATTATTACTATTATTATTATTATTTATATTATTACTATTATTATATATTTTTTATCTCATCTCATCTTCAACCGCTTATCCAGGGTCGGGTCGCGAGGGCAACAGCTCCAGCAGGGGCCCCCAAACTTCCCTTTCCTAATATTTTATTATTATTATTATTATTATTATCATAACAAATTCTAATAATGTTAGTGTATGTGAATAATAATAATAATTAGTATATATATATATATATATATATATATATATATATTATCAGTGACGTTTTCTGTTTGTTTTTTGGTGATTATCTATAATTCTTATAATCAGAGTGTATTTATATTTACATAAGATGTCTCATGTGTTTTGTGGCGTCTCACCAGAGCGTCCTCGATCTCCGCCGTACCGAGTCGATGGCCACTGACGTTGATGACGTCATCCATGCGTCCGGTTATCTGGTAGTAACCGTCCTCTGACCGGTACGCTCCGTCACCGGTAAAATAATAACCTGACAGAATAAAAACACACATCAGCTCACAGACTGAGATTATGAATATAAATAAATAAATAAATAAATAACTGACCAGGATACGGTTTGAAATACGCGTCGATGAATCTCTGGTGGTCTCCGTAGATGCCGCGAGCCATCCCGGGCCAAGGCTGGCTGATACACAGAGCGCCACTGACGCCGCCACCTGACAGAAGTTCCCCCTGATGACAACAGGAAGGTGGACATATACTCCGATAAGACAGAAATACACACAGCTGGAAACTAGATACTCTAGTACTGGTAGTACTGTAGCTGTTAGAGTTTAGAAATATTACATCATGAGTCACAACCTCAATCAGCCACCAACCAAACTCTGTGGAATTTGAACAAGTTGCATAATTTCACTCGTGATTTTTAGGTTGTAGCTGGCCCAGTTTTAAAGCTAGATAGCAAGATACCGGTATCATATGAAACTAGATAACTAAGGAATTCATTGGTACCAACCATGTCATACTAACTTGTCATGAAGGAGGCTAAATAACATTACAAATGCTAAATTTTCCCGAGGAAAAACTGTCATGTTCATTTCCAAAGGGGTCCCTTGACCTCTGACCTCCAGATATGTGAATGAAAATGGGTTCTATGGGTACCCACGAGTCTTCCCTTTACAGACAGGTTCAGCACCTGAGAACCCTAACCCCAGCCCCGTAAACTGCAACACACATCAGGCTTCACAGTGTTTTTAGGACAAAAATTTAGATTTTTATTTTCATAAATAACGGTATTTATTAGAATATACCTAAAAAATTGATCCCTGATATTGTTGGCTTAGAAGTGTTTAGTTAGTGTCACTTTAATTCACACTTTTATTAACAAAAGCGTGCAAAAGTGTGAGAAAGAGAGTTACAGGGGTGAAGGGTTTATTTCTTTATTTATTTGTTTGCTTTGTAAGAATCTGACTTGTTTTAATTCACTATGTTTGTCTGACAGCTTTGCAGATTTAGATTTTAAAATATTAAACTACCCTACACTACGTAACGTTTGGGTCTAAAATTCAGCTGTAACATTGGCAAAAATAACCCAATAATATAATAGATATATAATCTGTAATTCTGCCGCATACTGAGTGCTTTTCATACGTAGGTACACTTTGCTGTCAATAATGATAATATTTTTATATTGTAGTATTTCTACTTTGACTGTGAATACTACTTCTACCACTGAAGAAAGCACTAAATCTCCTCTCATAAAACATTTCAGGTTCACTTGTTTCAGTAGAACCTTATCGGTCTGTTGGTAGATTTCCACTCTGAGAATGAGGCCAGCGTTAAACTGTCGATGAAACACATGACGGCCGCTGTTTGTGTTAACTCGGAGAGGATTGGAGTGAAAGTGAAGTGACCTCGACCTCCTCTGAGGATGAAGTGTGAAACTGAAGGAGGCCTAATCTAATCTAATCTACACTCAGTAACCAGCGATGATGAGAAACCCTCGAGCGCCCGCAGATTACATTCCTTTAATAGAAGGAGGGAAATGGGGAAACTAGCGGATAATTAATTTGGGGGCGCGGTGATCATCCTGAAAGTCTGTTAATCAGAGCAAACAGATGCTCCTGGTCCTGTTTTAATAGAAAGATTAAACTGAGAGAAAGAAAGAGAGGGTGTCATTCTTAGGCTCGTTTGACCTCTTACATCTAAAGGTCAAGTGGGGTTAACGAGACGCAGGGATTGATGGGAGATCAGATCTGAAGCTGATTGGAGGAGGGCTAACTGGAAACCTCTCAAATCAGTCTTTAAAACACACTTTCATCAACAGAAACTCAATATTTTCTCCTCTGACTTCAACACTTTTCATTTGTTATTTTCATGTCATGTGTCCGAATATTTTTTTTTGAAAATCTCATGTGCAGAGTCCAAACAATGAGCTGATCCTACTGACTGAAGAGTTGTCTGTGTATCTAAAGACTAATATATACAACCACAAAGAGACAAAAAACAACCACAAAGAGACGCAAAACGACCACAAAGAGACATAAAGAGGCGCAAAACGACCACAAAGAGACTCAAAACGACAACAAAGAGACAAAAAATGACCACTAAGAGATGCAAAACGACCACAAAGAGATGCAAAACGACCACAAAGAGATGCAAAACGACCACAAAGAGACACAAAAAGACTCAAACTGACAAAAAAGAGACTCAAAACGACCACAAAGAGACACAAAACAACGACAAAAAAGCACAAAACGACCACAAAGAGACACAAAACAATAATGTGGCACAAAACAACAACAAAGAGACAAATTAATCACAAAGAAACACAAAAAGACCATAAAGAAACACAGAGACACAAAACAGTAACGTGGCACAAAACAACTGCAAAGAAACAAATTAACCACAAAGAAACACAAAACAACACCAAAGAAACACAAAACAACTACAAAGAAACACAAAACGACCATAAAGAAACACAAAACGACCATAAAGAAACACAAAACAACACCAAAGAAACACAAAACAACTACAAAGAAACACAAAACGACCATAAAGAAACACAAAACAACACCAAAGAAACACAAAACAACACCAAAGAGATGCAAAACGACCAAACTTAAAGGTAAAGTTCAAACTTTTTAGGATGTCGTTATATGAAGCTACAGCCAGGAGCTGGTTAGCTTAGCTTAGCATAAAGACTGGAATCAGGGGGAAACTGCTAGCCTGGCTCTGTGCAGAGGTAACAGAATATCTATCTATCTATCTATCTATCTATCTAACTAAGTGTGAAGTTACTAGTGAAGTCCCAATCAGACGTTTGAACATCAGGTTCTCTGGCTACGAGCTCACAGTTGGTTTCAACAAACCAGCCAAAGACTGAACGGCTTTCCTTGTACAGAGTATTAAAGTGTTGTTTTGTGGTGGTGCAGCTCTGTTTTCACCTTCTCTCCCATGAGATCAGGCTGGATACCGAAGAACGGCCTCATGGCCATCGCTGGGATGATGGCAGCTCCTTCCTCTGCAGGGCGAGGGGCGATACAGACACCACCGGTTTCTACGGGGAAGAAGAGGAAAGGATTTACTCCACAGAGGGGGAGGGTGTTACTCTGGGATGTGGCGCTCGAGTTCAGCCGGGTTTGTTCATCAAATATTTGATGATACATATTAAACCGGGTGTTAACATTCCTGCAGACTGACGCACCTGCAGCAGGAAGGCGTGTTTGTAACGCTGAGTTCATGTCATGGAAAATTTACTGTTGATATTAAAATTGGTAGTAGAGGCAGCCACAGTATGAAGGGGACTACTTTAATGTTTGTTAATCTTTGTGATATGTACGAATATTTATTTCTAATCAAATACATAAAGTAAATATTTAACATTAATTCCATGTGTATGTTACCTCAGGCTGCCACTAGAGGGCCTCAGATGTTGCTTCTACATGCAGCTTTAATTTCCTTTAATTTCTTAATTTATTGGGGATTTTTCTCCTTTTAAGAGAAAGAAGCAGCTGGCAGAGAGTTTAAAGTCTGATTTAAAAACAACACACACACTCACTGGGTGGTGATTGTCGAGGAATTAGGTCACACACACACACACTCAGTCTCTGTCAGTGATCCTCGCCGGTCTTGTCCTGGGGGGTTGACGTTGGCGTTGGGTTGGCGTTGGGGGTCTAAGTGTGTTGAGGATTTGATCTTAATTCATTTTCTGCAGAGCTGCAGATGTTCTGCTGCTAATCGTTGAAATTAGGGTTAAAGCTTCAGTAAAGAGAGAATCAGACGGACTTAAAGAGGAAACCACATCTGATGGTACTTGTCCACAGCCTCCATCCTTCCCATTCATTGTCTATGTATGCATTCTGGTAGCGTGGCGGCGCGATTCAAGAGATGGGGTGTCACGTTGGTTGCTCCTCATTTGCATAAAGATGAGGTCTAGGCTACTTTATGTGAACAACTCCCCGCCTCTGGAAACACCCTATAAGCTTTTTCGTTGTATGAAGGCAACGACTACTCGTTGTGTCTCACCTGTCTGCCACCAGGTGTCCACTAGAGGACAGCGTCCGTCTCCAACCACACTGTGGAACCAGTGCCAGGCCTCGTGGTTAATGGGCTCTCCCACTGCGCACACACACGCACACGCACACGCACACGCACACGCACACACAGTTTATATGGTTTTATAAAACTTCCAACAGCTTCCAGTTTGTCCGTGTTGCTTCGTTGTTGTTATTATTATTGTTATTATAATTATTATTATTATTTTACATCTTTTATAATGATCCAGAAGTAAAACACTGACATTAATGAGTATTTTTACTTTAAATACATTTTGATTGCAGTACTTTTTTTACCGAAGTAAATCTCTGAATGCAGGACTTTTACTTGTACTGGAGTATTTTAACGGTGTGGTACTGCTACTTCAGTAGAGTATCTGAGTACTTGTTGGTGGTACCTGATGCGAGCATCCTCAGAGACGAGCGGTCGTACTTCTTCACCCAGCTCTCGTCGTACTTCAGCAGCAGACGCAGAGCCGTCGGCGCCCCGTAGAACTGGGTGATCCTCAGACGCTCCACGGTCTCCCAGTACCGGCCTGGTGGACACACACACATGAACACACATGAACACACATGAACACTTTACTGGCGTATTTTATATCGTAGAACAACACGTTAAAATCTATTCAGCTTGTGTTAACCACAGACCTTATTTCAGACATCTAAATAAAAACTTCTCCCTGAGCTCCCGTACGAACCAACAACAAACAGGTCAAAGGTCAAGCCCACATACTGTACTTCCTGTCAGGAGCTCAGAGGAAACCCGACAATAAAACAATAGACGTAAGATAAAGAGGCAACTGAAGGTCATAAACATTAATGAGTAACCAGGAAGTCTCCATTCATTCAGCACACCCCAGCTCTACTCTCAACTGATTCTGAGAGGAGAAGAAGAAGAAGAAGAAGAAGAAGGAGGAGGAGGAGGAGGAGGAGGAGGAGGAGGAGGAGAAGGAGGAGGAGGAGGAGAAGAAGAAGAAGAAGAAGAAGAAGAAGAAGAAGAAGAAGAAGAAGAAGAAGAAGAAGAAGAAGAAGAAGAAGAAGAAGAAGAAGAAGAAGAAGAAGAAGAAGAAGAAGAAGAGACAGCTGTTCTGGTGGTCTGGAGCCTGCAGGTCTCTGGTTCTGGATCTTACCTGGGTCTGGGTAAACCGGCGTGCTCTCAAACAGGACGGTGGTGGCGCCGTTGCTCAGCGGGCCGTACACCACGTAGCTGTGTCCCGTTATCCAGCCGACGTCCGCCACGCAGCCGAACACGTCGCCGTCCTGGTGGTCGAACACGTACTGGAGAAATCACACAACGGCATGACGGTTAATGCTTCAGGTTCACATCGCTCGGACTACAACTGTCTGCTTCTAATAAACTACATCTCCCACAAGCCCCAGTCCTTGTGAGTCTGACTGTTCTGCACTGATTCAGATTTATTCCACTGGTTGAACAATGTTTCATCCTTTTCTTTGTTTGCTCCGCGTGTTCTTCCATTCTTTAATTTGTGATGCAGTTTGTCTGCAAGAATTAAAAAACAATCAAAAATCATTTTTCTTTGTTTCTAATCTGTTTGTTATTATATTATCTATAATGCACTTTTTTTCAAAAATTATTGAAAAATTCATTGTGCCAGCATTTCTGTGTTAGGAGTTAATGAATTAGGAGCATTTCAATGAGATGGTTTGGAGAAAATAAACTCGCCGCTTCTCTCATCACCCCGTTGGGGTTTCTTTCACAACAAAGACCCGCTCGCTGTACATTATCCCGCTTATTACACGGCTACTTAATGATGAAATCAATAATTTGAAACAAAAACGGTCCTCCAGAGTCCGACATCAGAACTGCGCCCATAGCAACGGTCTGCTATACATAAAAACTGTCTGTTATACATAGCAACGGTCCGCTATACATGGCAACGGTCTCTTATACATAGCAACGGTCCGCTATACATAGCAACGGTCCGCTATACATAGCAACGGTCCGCTATACATAGCAACGGTCCGTTATACATAGCAACGGTCTGCTATAAATAGCAACGGTCTGTTATAAAGAAATAACAGACCGCAGAACGCCGGGACTAGCCAATCAGAATCGAGTATTCAACCAAGCCGTGTAATAATGAGGATTATTATTATCAGTCTACTCAAATGATCCCAAAACACAACAGAAGTAGTGACCAATCAGTGATCAGAGAGTCTGATGAGTCCTGATGAATGAACTGTTCAATGAACTCTGGCGTGGACCCAGCGGTTCTTGTCTTTTTCAAAGCAGCACACACACACACACACACACACACACACACACACACAAAGCAGATATTGCTGCTTGTCAATCAAAGAAAAGCTAATTTAAAAGCTTTCAGATGCAGATTTACCCTCCTCCTCCTCCTCCTCCTCCTCCTCCTCCTCCTCCTCCTCCTCCTCCTCTTCCTCCTCTTCCTCCTCCTGTTGTGTAACAGCTCCTCTTTGTCTTTCCGTCCTCATTAAAACACAACGAGCTGCTCTGTTCGTACTTAGTGGACTTTTGCGTTTCATTCCAACTCACCAAGCTCAAAACTGACACAACCTTTCAAAATAAATGTTCCATTTTCCACAATTCCTGTCTGAGTGACGTCAATGTGACAAACATTCAGATAAATATCACCTTAGAGATAAATATCACGTAAGAGATAAATATCACGTAAGAGATAAATATCACATTAGAGATGAAGGAAAACATTTCTGTACCTCATGAGGAGGTAAGGAGAGATAGAAGGAGGTAGGGAAGGGAAGAAGGAGATACAATAGGAGACAAAGAGGAAGAGAAAGAAAGGAGAGGAGGAGGTAGGGAAGGAGAGGAGGAGGTGGAGAAGGAGAGGAGGAGGTAGAGGAGGAGGTAGGGAAGGAGAGGAGGAGGTAGAGGAGGAGAGGAGGAGTTAGAGAAGGAGAGGAGGAGGTGAGGTGTGAGGGAGTACCTGGTGTGTGAGAGAAGTGTACAGCAGGTATCCAGCCTGTGTGTGAACGATGCCTTTAGGTTTCCCCGTACTTCCTGATGTGTAGAGAAGAAACAGAAGATCCTCGCTGTCCAGAGGCTCCGCTGGACAGACCGGGGACACAGAGGACATCACCTGGAACGCAGGACAACAGGTAACTGTACTACTACTACTACTACTGACACTACTACTGATACTACTACTGCAGGACAGACGGGGGACACAGATGTATTGACCAGGTGTATTGATCAGGTGCACAGATCAGGTGTCTCACCTTCTCCAGGGGGACGTCCAGCTTTCCCATCACAGCAGGCTTTTCTGTCCTCTGAGAGACGAAGACGTGTTGGACAGTCGGACAGATCTTCACTGCTGCGTCCACTGTAGCTTTGAGGTCGATGAGTCGGCCGCCTCTCACACCTTGATTACAGGTGACCACGGCTTTACACTGGGCTGTGAACGCAGCACACACCGGGTTAATTACACTAAACATAACACACACCTGGTTAATTACACTGAACTTCTCACTCTCTACCAGTCTTTATTGTGTTCCTCTACTTGCTAATCAAAGCTAAAATAATGCATGACGTGTTCAGGAGTTGACTTGACTCCTGTTTAGCTTCACATGTTCTTCATATTGTTCCTGTAATAAACACTGCAGCCTCTAGCAACACTTTACTGCATCGCACTTTATCTCAAAGACTCTGCTGGTGTGGCCAGGTCATTCCTGCAAATAACACTCAGCTAAACTCCCATCAGGCTCTGCTTCACCTGCTGCTCAGCTGACCGTGGAAACGCCATGTTTGGGTTTGAAGGCAGCGACTGTTTCCAAAACACACAAGTCCTTGAGCGGCGTCTCTGACCTCCAGAGATCTGCTATGAACAACTACTGAGAGCTGCAGCTCCGTTTATATCTGTGGACGCTGTGAATGACTGATGGGTGGAGCCACAGTTACAGGTTCAGTTCCCATCAGGGTTCAGAGGGATCCTGTATGATGGTCTGGGAATATAAATAAGAATAAAAGTAAACAGCTCCTCCCCTCAGGTTCCTGCTGCTTTGACCTTCATGCTGCTGCAGCTGAAGGAATGAAAAGTTTCAGATAAACTTCTGACTCTCAACATGAAGTTTTGTCCAATGATCCCCTACTTTCTAGCACCTTTAATACGACTAACTGACATTCAGAACAGGTCCGTAGCCAAGATTGTAGAAATACTATAATAAGTCCCCCACTGCGACCACACTAACCCAAAGTAATGTTTGACCAATTTAATTTTTCCATTAACATTCCATTTTTTTCCATTACATTTTCTATGTTAATTTAAGCGCTAAATATGTTTTTGGGAACTTTTTTATCACCCTACAAATGTCCAATAAAAAGTCTGAAAAATGACCGAAAAAAAGTCAGAAAAATGCCCGAAAAAAGTCAGAAAAATGTCCAAAAAAAGTCAGAAACATATTTGGAAAAAGTCAGAAAAATTCCCGAAAAAAAGTCTGAAAAAAGTCTGAAAAATGTCTGAAAATGTCCAAAAAAAAGTATGAAAAATGTTCAAAAACTCTGAGTTGAAGTGAATATAAAAACCCCCCTCATGGTTTAGGTTAGAACAAAGAGCCTGGTGGACGAAGACTCACCATCCTGGATCCTCCCTGCCAGAGCCTCTGAGCTGAAGCCAGCGAACACCACGGTGTGCACCGCTCCGATACGGGCGCACGCCAACATGGCCGCCACCGCCATTGGTGACACCGGCATGTAAATGGCCACCCTGTCCCCCTTTTGGATCCCATGGCTCTTGAGGGTGTTGGCGAGGCGGCAGGTCGTCTCCAGCAGCTCTCTGTTGGACAAACAACAGGACACTGGGGTGATGATGATGATGATGATGATGATGATGATGATGATGATGATGATGATGATGATGATGACATACATAACTCAGATTCAGTTATGTAAAGCCAAGATTGCAACATTTGTACTTCATACATAATAAAAAAAACTTAAATCACTAGATATAAACTATTTAATGATATTAAAAGAGAGATTTAAACTCATCTAAGGGACATGTTTTACAGATAGATGTAGTTTTATGGCCTTGTAGTTCTGACTAACTGCATTCAGATACTTAAAGTGACATTTAATACATTGAAGTTTGGCATTTGGCTTTAAAATGCACTGGTAGAACACACCTTCCAAAAGTTAGAAGCAGACAAACAGTTAATAAGATAATATCAGTCTTTGAAATCATTAAACATGCACTTGCAGGCATCTTCTGCACATCACTTGTATTCAAATGAATTGTGTAACATAACTAACTAACATACGTTATTCATTACCCAACTTTACGAGCCGAATATATGTCTTTTGCACTGCAATATGTTCCGTTACATTTATGGTGCTGAGATAACTTCAGGACAACACACTATGTTGATAAGATAAAGGCCAGTATCATCTGTATAGAGGAGGGATACAGCTAACTATAGAACAACACAGTGTGTTGATAAAATAAAGCTAAAATTTGCTAACATAGTAAAATACTATCTGAGTGGATATGTTAGTTGGCTAACTTGCCAAATTACTTCACTTGTTGATTTTAGCCAACAATAAATAAATAATGTTAACAGTACAACGCAAAGGTGTATATGTTAACTAACGATAAATTTCTACTTGCCAAGAGCGATGCAACAAACCGAACTGAAAACATGACCTCCTTGTTTGCAGATGTTCATACCTGTAGGTGATCTTCACCTCAGTGCCCGGTTCGTCTCGCTCCCAGATCAGAGCCACTCGGTCCGGATGTTTCTCAACGTGGACGTCCAGACAGTTCACTGAAACATACGTACACATAAAATCATCTGACTTAAAAGTGTTTGGTGTCCAGGAAGACTGTCAGTGTTGTTTACAGTATATCACTTTATTTTTACTGTCTTTAAAAACCTCTGACATTCATCAACCCCCTTACATTTTCATAAACCTGTAGAAGACCTCGTCAGCTTTCAACTTAAGTGAAAACATAAAACTCACCTAGGTTTTATAATGATAATAATGCCCTTGCCTAGTTTCAAACATGTGTGCCTTTGTTTGTTTGTTTTCCTTGATTATGTGGAAATGTGTGTTATGTGTTTATTTATGACAGAATAAAAAACAAAACCTTATTTTAAAGGGGAAAAAAAAGTAAAATTCATGATTTCTGCCCTAATAAAACCCCTGTGAGGTCAAACCTGGTCAGTGTAATGTCTGACATGATGGCAAAAATGAGCTCTGAAATGATTAATCGATTAATTGTTTTGTTGCTCGACATAAAATGAGTTGCCAACTACTTTGATAACCAATGAATCATCAAATCATCAAGCACAAACTCCAATCATTGTCCGTTTGCAGCTTCTCCAGTGTGATGATTTGATGTTTTTCTCTGTTTAATATCACCGTAAAGTGATTATTTATTTGCTTTTGGACTAGTTGTACAAAACAAGACATTTTAAGATGTCGTTCTGAGACATTTTGAGAGGCGTTTTTCACCATTTTCTGACATTTTATAGACCAAACAATTAATGTCTGATGAACTGAAAAAGAAGAATAATCTTTGGTAGCCCAACTGCACCGGATGTGAACCTTTGGAGCCGCAACTGTTTGCTTATGTCTCGTTGGTGACTCTGTAGAAACAGAGAAAGATCGTTCTATAAATCACATGTGAATGGAAAGACATTAGACCGTGTTCCTTGTATTGCGCAGTAATATCCCTTATATCTTGGAATTATTAACAGAGTATATGTCGTGTTGAAAAACACAACAAACACACGTCTTCTCGTCTAAGTCGTTTTGAAAGTGATCCTGATGGAAACTTCATTTAGTCTGTGATTGAAAATTAATCCTGAAATGGGATTAACACTGTAGATCCTGTTTGTGTCTCACGCAGCAGGTTCACAAAAATAATTTATGTAACAAGTGAAAAACAAAATCCTCCTGTATTAGATCGGATACAATAGAAATCATCCAGCTGTGGTTATTGGAATATTATTGGATTATTATCAGAGACAGAAAAACAACGGAAAGGAGGATAAAGACACAAAACACTCACTGCACAAACTGTCTCTATATATATTATATATACTGTATATATATTTTAATCTGTTATACCTATGGGCCAAGGGGCCATTGGCCCCCCCACTTTACAGCCCTGTCCCACTTTCTTTTTAAGGTTATTAATCAACATATCCCTGCAAATGCACCTATAGTTCAGCACGGTATAAAAAGAGGTTTCAGTCACTGTCGTCGAGCCTCTGTGTGTCCGGACTGGAGGCTGTCAGAGTGTTTTTACTCTCCAGATATCATGTTAATGTGTTGAGCAGCTGTCTGCTCTACTCCATCTCAGCTGAGTCTCACGTAACCTGAACTCAACTTCATTTATGCTGCAAGTCTATTTTATTTTCGACATGAGGTTGATGCCCAATAAAAAAAACACTGAATAATATATTTGAATAAACACTGAATAATATTTAAAAAAAACCCTGAATAATATACTTTAATAAACACCGAATAATATTAAAACAAAAAAAAAAACTGAATAATATATTTAAAAAAAAATACTGAATAATATATATATAAAAAAACACTGAATAATATAAAAAAAAACGCTGAATAATATATTTTAAAAAACACTGAATAATATTTTTAATCAACACTGAATATTTTTTTTAAAAACACTGAATAATATATTTTTTAAAAACACTGAATAATATTTTTCAATAAACACTAAATAATATTTTTAATAAACACTGAATGATATTTTTCAATTAAACACGGAATAATATTTTTTAATAAACACTGAATATTTTTTTTAAAAACACTGAATAATATTTTTTAATAAACACTGAAAAATATTTTTAATAAACACTGAATATTATTTTTTTTAAAAACACTGAATAATATTTTCAATAAACACTGAATAATATTTTTAATAAACACTGAATAATATTTTTTAATAAACACTGATTAATATTTTTCAATAAACACGGAATAATATTTTTAATAAACACTGAATATTTTTAATAAACGATGAGTAATATTTTTTAATAAACACTGAATAATATATTTAATAAACACTGAATAATGTATTTATCCACATCTTCAACCGGTGGAGCAGAGTGAGCTGTTTTGGTACTTTATTGTGATGCTGATACTTTTGTAACTTTTCAGGAGTTGTAGTACTTCTATAAGTACTTCTTTCTACACTATAGTAGTTCTCAGCTTCCCGCCTTTATAAAGGAAGTGGTCTCTTCTATTGATTATCGATCAGCAGACAGTTAATTGATCATCTCTCACCGGACACGTTGAGCTTCCCTCCCAGGAACCAGCTGATCTTCCCGTTACTGAGCTCGCAGTCCCGGACCCGGTGGAACGGTTTCTCCCAGCGGAGCCGGTCAGCGGCGGCGGATCCCCAGAACTGATCCGGATCCGAGACCGAGAGCCGGTACAGATCCCGGTAGGACAGCCGGGACAGCCGGGAGCTCCAGGTGCCCGGTGCAGGTGAAGGTGAAGGTGGTGGAGGAGGAGGAGGCAGCGAGGACACACACCTGTGCTGTCCCGGTCCGGTCCTGGTCCTGGTCTGAGCCGGTCTCAGGAGGGTCCTGAAGAGTCTGGTGGCCCTGCTGCTGCTGCTGCTGCTGAGAGCAGCCATGTTGGTGTCCTGCAGTCAGAGGAGTAGCTGACTCAGACACAACCTCCTTCCCTCTGTCTCTCTCTCTCAGGTGTTCTCAGGTGTTCTCAGGTGTGGAGCAATTTTAGTGCATAAATCATGCAGACAGGCACGTGACTTTTTAAACCAATCACACGCAGCCTCCTGGAAGAGGTGAAAGTCAAAGTTGTACAAAAGTGTCATACTTAATTACTGAAACTGTTTAGGCATAAATCATTTTTTTTTTTTTTTCAAAAAATCATTTTCTTTTTATGATAAAAAAAACTTTCTTACCTCCATTTTTTATTGTTTTATCTCATTTTATTCATGATTTCATTTTAAAATTATAAAATACATCACACATGTATTTAATTTAGTTTTATCAAATTTAATTATTTTTCCTTTATGTAACTAAAGAATAACAATACATATTTAAATATATTTTTCTTCATTTTGCATTTTCTTTATTTCCCTTTCATTTTCAATGTTATTTAATTGTATTTATATATATTTTTTGAACACATTTGACACAGTTACTGAAACTTTTTTGACATAAATAATTATTTTTTTCAATAAATCATTTTTTATGATAAAAAACTTTCTCACCTAAATTTTCTGTTGTTTTATCTCATTTTATTTTTTATTTATGATTTAATTTTAAAATTGCAAAATACATTTATATTTAATTTAGTGTTATCAAAATTTGTATTTATTTACTTTTCCTTTAATTAGCTAAAGAATAACAATATATATTTAAATATATTTTTCTTATATTTCTCTTTCATTTTCAATGTTATTTAATTGTATTTTTAATTTTTTTCCCTGGATTTTCTTGCAGGTTTTCAGACTCACCTTCACACCTACAGTTTTTATTTCCCCGTTGAATTAAATCCAAAATGTTTCTCAGATCAGTTACAGGAGATTAATAACTGAAAACATAATGAATGTTGCATCTGTGTGGAAAACAGCCACAATTATGAGTTCATCTCATGTTTAGAGTCTAAAAAATCATCAACATCAAATAAAACAACTGAAAATGTTCTTTGTTATTTTCCAGTATATCTATGTGTTTTCATAAACAAGATTCATGTAATAATTAGAGCTGAATTATTCAGAAAACTTAAATCAGATAAAGATCAGGTTGTTAACAAACAGATGACGTCATAGTAAACATTTATACTGAATCATAATGTTATTAAATCTGCTCTTACGGCTGCTGCCCCCTGTAGCTCAGCTCAGGAACTGCACTCAACTCAAACTGTTTTTATATTCATATTTAGCTGTGTTTTTATGTTCGAGCTGAACTGAAGATTCAAACACAAAAACCTTAAAAAAAGGTTAAATAAATTAAATTAGTTTTCAAGCGCTATTCATTGTTTTTTATATCATTTTTATCTCTGCTCTTCGTTTTATTTTATTATATAGACATTTAATATCTTATTTTTGTTTGTTTTTCTATGTGAAGGACTGCCTGTTTGTATGAAAGGTGCTATATAAATAGAGTTAAAACAATCTGATGAAGATTGTGTGATACGGTTGAAAGCTCCAGAACAAGACAGGAAGTGTTATTGTTTTGTCTAAACTCATGTTAAAAACTCTATATTAAATTATATATATAAAACACATCATCATTTAATACTAAAGTAATTCAAATAATAAGGTGTACTTTCCAATTTAACAATTTATCATCATCTATGTATTCTTTATGTATTTATTCAACTAGGATTATTTTACATTATTTGTATATTTATGTTTATTTATTTACTTATTTTCCTTGTGTTTCCTCTGGATGTTTATACGGTGAATTGTCACAGTTGTATTAACAGAAATGCAGAAATAAAAACACACAAATAAAATAAACATTTAAAGTCTCAGAATCCATAAAGAAACAGAAACGTTGGATTTTATTAAAGCTGTTTGTTTTCACGTTTAACCCTTTAAGTAGATTAATTTAGTGCTGGTTGAACCTGCTGCTGGAAGCTGATTAGTTTGTTTTGAATGATGTTAAACATGCAGATCAGACAGATCTGAGTTCAGTTGTTTATCACAACAATACATGTATTTATCAATCTATATGTGTCTATATCAATACATGTATGTAGATCAATACATGTATGTATATCAGTACATGTATGTATAGAAGAAGCATCATCAGGAGGAACGCTGTGAAACATCTTCAGTTAGTTTAATGATGCTGAGCTGCTCATATAACATGTTTACTGTAGGCTAGCTGTTTCCACCTGTTCCCAGTCTTTATGCTAAGCTAAGCTAAGCAAATCCTGACTGCAGGTCAACAGTTTACTCTGAGAGAGAAAGAGAATAATTGTTCATCAGATCAATAAAGATTTAGATTTAGGGAAATTCTGATTGAGTCCACTCTTATGACTGTATGTTAGCTTAGCTTAGCATAAAGACTGGAAACAGGTGGAAACAGCTAGCCTGGATCTGTCCAGAGGTAACAACCTACCACACATACAGTATATTGTATTATATTGTAGTTACAGTATGTCTTGTGTTTTTATGGATTAGAGGTTTGGTGTTTTTCTGTGATATGTAGGGAAAAACACTTTGCAGGTGAAGTTATACAAATAATAGTATTATTATTATTATTATTATTATTATTATTATTTAGGGCTGCAACTAATGATGTTTTTCATTGTCGATTAATCTGTCGATTATTTTCTCCATTAATCGATTAGTTGTTTGGTCTATAAAATGTGGATCAGTGTTTCCCAAAGACGACCTCCACAAATGTCTCAAAGACATTCAGTTTACTGTCATAGAGCAGCAAAGAAACCAGAAAATATTCACATTTTTCTTAAAAAAAAAATTACCTAAACTGATTAATCAACGATCAAGATAGTTGGCGATTAATTTAAGAAAACTAATCGATGAATCGCTGCAGCTCTAATATTATTACCATCTTTTTAAATTAATTAATTAATTTTATTTTATTTATTTATTTTGAAGTAAGTTCTTCCCGTCTCTTGTTTGGTTATATTATATCTTTGAAAATGATGCTTCACAATAGAAACATTTAAAATAGTCTTTTTGCACATATTAATGAGCGTGGTTGGAGGAGCCGGAGATCCAACGATGCTTTTCTGTGATAATAAATATATCATTCTATAAATCACAGACTAACATGTTGTATGAGGTTTATTTAATCTGTTCATTCAAACTGAAGATCAGTGACTTCCTGACGTCTCATGGAAATAGAACAGTGAAGTATCTGATGAGATGTGAGTTTGTTGTGCTGCAGCTGTTCAGTGACCTCTGACCTCAGATCTGCTGTGTGTCCATCAGATACTGTAATCTGTTTGAGCAGCAGCCTAATCGCTCATAATTCCCACTTTACTGCTGTCGGATGATAATTGATGCTGCTCTCTGTAATCCAGCGCTGACGCTCTGTCACTGTGTGTTTGTGTGTTTTCCTGCAGACCTGAGGTCAGATTAAAGGATGTATACAACCGTTAATCCCACCTACAATAGATTTAATCACCTTTATGACATTTAATGATCCTGATGGCTGATTGTTGATGTGAAAGATTAAACACAACAATGTAAAAATCAATAAAAAGAAGAAAAAAAGAGATGTATGTTGTTGTTGTATGTTAATTCTAACACAAATAGGTTTATTAATTCCGTAATCATTGTCTACAGCAGAAAGCTTTATGTGGAGAGTTTTAATCGCTGAAGTCAACAAAGATTTGCTCTGTTGTTAAGATCTGTCTGGCTTTACTAATATGATTTAAACTATTTTTTAGGCTTCCTGGCCTCTGGAGCTCCAAAATTCATAATTCACAGTTTCAATTGTTAATATACAAGAGTATTAGTATCCGTGTGGTTCTTTCTTCGGAATAAACGCAGTTTCTTGCACAATCTTTTCAAGGTCTTGATACTGATGATAATGTGGTGCTGATGTGCCAGAAGATGAAGTATTTGGTTATTTGTGAAACCTAAACTAAAGTATAACTTCACAAGATGCTCCACGTTCCTCATTTTCACACCAGGCGGCACGCTGCTCTATTTCCCCTTTAAAATAAAACGTAAAATTACTACTTTATAATATTATGACTTTATTCTCATAATATTACGACATTTTTTCTCGTAAATTTATGACTTTATTCTCGAAATCTCAGATTTATTTTTTTTCCTCAATGTGGCCCTAATACTCCGTCGTATTAATATGCCTCCATGCCTATGTTGAAAAATTACATACTAGTTGTTTTTTTTACTGCAATGTATATGGTCTAAAAATTCGGATTTAAGCATAAACGGTGGGTTTTGATGAACTTGGCAACCCAGTTAAAAAAAAAAAAAAAACACAACAACAGAGTACATCATCTGTTTGTTTCTCTATTAAAGGGACGCTACATTAGGGATGTCACGTTGTGGCGAGTCTGATGTGAGATCAGAAGGACGCGCTGTGTGTTTTCCTGCAGACCTGAGGTCAGATTAAAGGATGTATACAACCGTTAATCCCACCTACAGTAGATTTAATCACCTCCATGACGGTAAATGATCCTGATGGCTGATTGTTGATGTGAAATATTAAACATAACAACAGAGCACATCCTCTGTTTGTTTCTCTATTAAAGGGACGCTACATTAGGGATGTCACGGTGAGGACATTTTCCCACCGGTTAATAAACTTGTGACAACACCGGTGTTACCGATTACACCGGACATTTTACAAGAAAAGATGACGCTCAATATCTGTATCCGGCGCCGCACACGCCAGCTGTGACCGCTCCGTCCTTCGTCCTCCGTCCTCCGCCTTCGCTACACCACCGTTACTGTGGTCGAGTCTGATCTGAGGTCAGAGGTCACACTCTTCCTCTGCTGCACCTGCTTCAGGTGAGCTTTTGTCCGCCGGTGAGCCTTCAGGAAGGTGAGCAGGCGGAAGTGCTTGCCGCAGTCGAGGCAGCTGTGCGGCGTCTCTCCGGTGTGGATGCTGCGGTGCCTCATGAAGCTGGTGGCCAGGTTGAAGGTCTTGGAGCAGAGGGAACACCTGTAGGGTTTCTCCCCGGTGTGGGTGTACCGGTGCTCTCTCAGCTGCTGCTTCATACCGTAACTCTTCCCGCAGACGTCGCAGCGGTACGGCTTCTCCCCCGTGTGGCTCCTCTGGTGGATTTTAAACTGCGACGGGCTGGCGAACGTCCTGCCGCACACCTCGCAGGTGATGATGGCGTCTCCGGCGGCCAGCTCGTCGGCGGGCAGCTCGTGCGCGTGTTTGCTGATGACGTGGTTCCTCAGGGAGCGGTAGCTCTTGCCGCAGATGGAGCAGAGCTGCTTCTCTCCGGTGTGGATCACCTGGTGGCTGTGCAGGTTGGCGGCCTGGTTGAAGCCCTTCCCACAGGTGGAGCACTGGTACGGCCGCACCTTAGGGGTTGAAGAAAATATCCAAATAATCATATATCGTGATATTATGGTATGTGATATTGTATTGATTCTTAAAAACACTGTACGGATTATAAATTATTAGTTTACAGTTTATTTAATATTTAGAGATGTGCCCTCTGTTCTGATTGTATTAAAAAAAGTAAATATTTTTACTCAGATTTTATGCATATGGCAGTGTGTTCTTTATAATATCACAGTTTTCATAAAATTAGATTTAAAAAAAATCGCAATATATCTCCTTGCTTACAGTATCGCAATATATCACAATTTATGACACGGCTTTGTTGAATACTCAATTCTGATTTGTTAATTACGGCGTTCTGCAGTCTGTTATTTCTTTATAGCAGAACGTTGCTATGTATAACAGACCGTTGCTATGAATAACAGGCCGTTGCTATGTATAACAGACCGTTGCTATGAATAACAGACCGTTTCTATGAATAACAGACCATTGCTATGAATAACAGACCGTTGCTATGAATAACAGACCGTTGCTATGAATAACAGACCATTGTTATGTATAACAGACCATTGCTATGGGCGCAATTTTGATGTCGGACTCTGGTGGTCCGTTTTTGTGTCAAATTATTGATTTCTTAAGTAAGTAGCCGTGTAATAAGCGGGATAATGTACAGCTAGCGGGTCATTGTTGTGAAAGAAACTCCGACAGGGCGATGCTCGCTGTACATTATCCCTTACATATTGAATCGTATCGCCTGATTCTTGCCAATACCAATACCGCACCTCGCGGTGCACCAGTTTGTGGCGCTTCAGGTGACAGGCGTGGTAGAAGCTCTTCCCGCAGACGTCGCAGACGAATGTCTTCTCGAAGTGGGTCATCCTGTGCGTCTTCAGCAGGCTGACGCAGGAGTAGCCCTTCCCGCAGATGTCGCAGTGGCACGTTTTCTCTCCCGTGTGCCGCGCCTTCACGTGCAGGTCGCGGTGAGCTTTGTGGTTGAACGTCTTGGGGCAGTAGTCGCAGATGTACGGCAGCAGCCCGTGCTCTTTGATGGTGTGCTGGCGGAGTCTCAGGATGCCCCTGAATGTCGCCCCGCACACGGAGCACGCCGGGTGAGACTTCTGGTGGTCGGAGAGTCGCTCTGCGTTTGGAAACATCATCCCACACTGCAAGCACTGGCAGGGACTTCCTGTTGGTTCTTTCAGAGACCTGCTGGGGGCTCTTTTCGGCCGTCTGCTGCAGCGCCGTTTCCTTCTGCGTGCTGCAGAGACTCCGCCCTCCACTGATGAGGCGGTGCCGGGTGGCGGCCGAGCGTACTCGTGGTCGGGGACATCAGCCTGCAGTGAAAAGGGAGAGGTGGAGAGCTTGCTGTGCAGAGTCGGGACGGGTTTATTCTCACCTGCAACACAAGAAACTTTGAGTTGGTTCTTTAATCTGGAATCATTTTCCTGAAACGTACGACTGGTTATAAATGAATGAGGTCAGATAAACTCACCGTTAGCGTTAGCATTAGCATGGTTCGGCAGTGGCACCAGCACAAACTTGGAGTCGACAGCAGCGTTCTACAAAACAGGAAACAGTACTGTGTGTTGAGAGTGATCAGAGCTCAGAGATCTTCTCTCTGTTAGTGTGGATTCACTCACTGACCCTGTAAAACAGGAAGTAGCTCTGTCCTGAGGGGGGGCGCCCACCTCCACCTCCTCCACCTGAAACACACAGGAAACACTCAGCATGGCGTTTTATATTCACACTGTGCAAATTATTTATTATCCTCTTTGTTTTTAAACACTTTAAACTGATATATATAACATATTTTCACTGTAAATTTCTATTTATTATTTATGATGTTTTATTTTCTCTTATGCTGTGTTCAGACAAAGTGCGAAGCAAATTTTTCGCGCTCCGCAATTACATACGAAGTTGATGCAAAGAGGTGAATAGACGTGAATAGCTAACTAAGCTCACCCCTAGTGTTCTTGCAGCTACTGTGGAAGCAAAAGTCTAAATATATTAATCAGTAATAAAGAGTGATGATCCTATAATCATTTGTTAATCAATAATACAGAATATTGATCATGTAATCATGTTAAATAAAGAGGTCATGACTTGTTATCAATGTTGAAGTTCACTATGCAACTGTGTAGATGTAGTCATTTTTAAAACTATGTGCACTCCTTTGGTCAACCCCACCCAGTGTGAGTGGGCCTCACAGAATTGCTGCGTGAAGATAAGGATGCATTGGTAATACGCTTACGCCCCACGCAGCTGTTTATTAAAGATTAAAAAAATGCTCAGTGGAAAGTCCTGAACATATTGGAAGCAGATTAGATCCAGTCTGAATCACCAAGACTAGGCATTAAACTTTCAAAACGTCAGACACCATTAGAATCGATTGTGGGTTAGTTGACCAAAGGAAAGGAGGGGCTTCAGCCCCTCAGAATTGTATAAAAGGCAGTGCAATGTGTAGTGTTAGTCTCAGTATTCAGTCTGCTCCTGGGCCAGGCTCGGGTTTGGTTGTGTTGCTGTCTTGAAAGAAGACAATAAACTCTGCGTTTTGCACCTGACTTTGATCCTCTCCAGAGAGATATTGGGCATCCTGTGTGGACTCTTTTTGAACAGCTTGAACACTCATTTTGTAGAAGGTTGATCAAGTGTTTCTAGACTCATCTGGTCCAGGTCTGGAGCATTTGCCTCGACACTACTTGTGGTGGGTATTTATATATTGGGTATGGCATCAATATAATATTCAAAAGAAGTCTATATGAATAACCAACTCTAGTGTCATTCATAATTTAGCCAGTGGATTTTTTTCCAGAAGTAAAGAGCTCCTGAGTTGGGATGCTAATGTTGGAGCTAATAGAAATCAGCTTAAGTAGAAGTTCAGCTCACCTTCTGTCGCCTTCACTAAACATTTGCTGCTCTCAGCAGACTCAGGTGGACCCTTAAGACCTTCTGGTGGATCCCTCAGGTCTCCTGGTGGATCCTTCAGGTCTTCTGGTGGACAATTCTGGTCTCCTGGTGGATCTTTCAAGTCTCCTGGTGGATCCTTTAGGTCTCCTTGTGGATCCTTTAGGTCTCCTGGTGGATCCTTAAGGTTCAGGTCTCCTGATGGATCCTTAAGGTTCAGGTCTCCTGATGGATCCTTCAGGCTTCCTGGAGGCTCGACCATCTTCAGGATTTTATCAACAGCTTGGACACACAGACTGTCCACCAGAGTTTTGAGCTTTTCCTGAAATAAAATGACATAAATCAGTGAAAGTTAACACATTATAGGCAGCTCTTGTTATTGTTTGTTAATAATAAACTTCAGTTACATATCTGCACATTTAATGCTGTTCAGCTACGAGCCAGTCTATTAAAGGCAGACTTTATTCCTTGTATGAATCACGAGGAGTCACTGGTGAACATGTGTCACCATTACACCCTTCATAGTGGTCCTTGCACCATAAAATACAGTTTAAACACAGCTGCTTCTCACTGGATTCAACTGAAATCAATTTAACCAGTAGACCATAAAAGTAAGTCAAGATTAAGTCATAATGCACTTCTCAACACATAGATAACAAAATGCTGCTCAATAAAAGCAATGAAAGACAACATATAAAGGACAGGAAGAGGCACAAGAGCAACCACATAGAATTAAAACTAATGATATGACGCTGAGTGTAAAGTCAAGCTCTTGTTTGATATTAGGCTATAACTGTTAACTCCAAACTGAAATTGCTTAAATTAGACAATTTTCGAATGGAGTTTGGTGTTACTATATGAGGACTATGAATAAAGTCAAGCTCTTGTTTAAAATTATAACAGTTAACCTGACGCCAAACTGAAATTGCTTAAAGGTCCCATATCCTGCTCATCTTCAGGTTCATACTTGTATTTTGTGTTTCTACTAGAACATGTTTACATACTTTAATGTTTAAAAAAAATAAATAATTTTCCTCATGCTGTCTCTCTGAATATACCTGTATTCACCCTCTGTCTGAAACGCTCCGTTTTATTACATTTCAACGGAATTGCAACAGAATTGCGTTGCTAGGCAACAGTTTGGGTCAATGTTTACTTCCTGTCAGTTGATGTCATTCACATACGCTGCAACAGGAAATAAACTGGGACCCATTTAGAATGTTTACGTTTAAAACCGTGTAATGGTCTAGATATTGTAGATTTCACAAACATCAGACATCACAAATGGACATAAATCCTATCGGCTTGTTTCAAAAGCTCAGTTTCTGAATACGGGCTGTGTGTATTTATCTGTGGATTAAAGCTGCAGTATGCGATATTGGCGTAAATGTGACTTAAAAAAGTTATTTTTAGAAAACGGCCGCTATATCGTGACAGTAGTACATGAAACAGGTAACCTGAAAAAAATCATGTTCCTCTGTGTCCTACTGTGTCCTCCGGTGCTCCTAACGGCATCTGAAGGATTTCACTTAACGGAGGAAAACAAGGTCCGCTGCCAGCTGCATTCTATGAGAGCCGGCTGTCAATCACTCGAGAACTCCGATCAAACGGTCAAACTAGGCAGCGCTGATCAGATATGAATCAATATTCTGTTACTGTAATGACTATTTCTCTCCTCAAATGTTCTCAGAATCATCTTGTAGTTACTGTTTAGCTGTAAAATGAGAAAGTTTGTGAGGCGGCCGCCATTGTAAAATCTGTTGAAGGAACGCCAAGTTCTGGTCACATGACCGGAGCACAGCCAATAGGAACGCTCTCTCTCTCTGAAATGACCTGTGATTGGTCAAAATCTGCCGTCAAGGACTAGATTTTTCTTAAGCCTGAAAACAGAGCCATGAGGAGGAGCAGAAGTCTAGTTTTCTCTCAGAACACTTGAATTACAATATGCTGAAAGGTTATTATGGAATTTTTGCCAAATTATGCCCAAAAAATTGTTGCCTACTGCCACTTTAAGTGTTTTGATACTTTCACAGTATACAACTTAAACCTGCTTTATAACATAAAAGCCATAAAAATGTCACTCTTTACAATATGGGACTTTTAAATTATAATATTTTTTGAATGGAGTTTGGTGTAACGGTATGACATCATGAGGCTAAAGGCGAGCTCTTGTTTAATATATTATAAAACCTGACTTCACCATTAAAACATCTCCTCAGTCACACCGGAAGTCAGGTAACGTAAAGCTAGCTGTTAGCTACAGTTAGCCCGCAGGTAGCTTACCTCTGTTTCAGGGTTTCGTTTACTCAAAGAGACTTTCTCCGCCGCGGTAAACATCTCCGTCATCACCGCCAGGGCCACGTGGTTCACGATGAGCGTGAGTTCATTTTTTAAAGTGGTTAAATCGGACATGTTTAAGAAATCCTTCACTTAGCAGCCGGTTAGCTTAGCAAAGAAACGGCTAGACACCGAATGCGGATAACGGAAGTGACGTAGTTGTCTCGTCCAACGGCGAATGGCCTTCCAAAGTAAAACCACCCTCTAAAACCTACAAAATAAAACGCAGTATTTGGATGTTACAACAGTATTTTTCTTTTACAAAATTCTTTTATTTTTTTGATTATTTTACTTTATTTGGTACAGTTCCGGTGCTGTGGTATGGAGGACTAAAGCTGCCATTATAATAAATAAATGAATAAAGGAAATAATAAAGAAAGAAAAGCCTCAATTATCAACGATGATGGTTCAAATTTAAAAGTCCAGTTTTGCAAAATTAATTCAAGTTTAGGTTTCACATTTTTTTTTCACACAATCGTGAAATGAAAAGTCCATTTCACATTCAATTTTTTTAACATCACGGCAGCGTTATTCCTATGAAAAATTAGTTGCTGTGCATTTTCAAACCTGAAAATGTAAATGAAAATTTGATTTCTTTAGTTCCCTTGACGTTTCCTGATAAAATCTGATTTTTGGGGACATGGAGCTGTGTGGCATGTATAATAATCAGTCTGGTTAGTGCTCATTCATTCTGATCAATCATATGTTAATTAAATGCAAATTAAAATATTCTGCAGTGTTTGTGTTGTGTTGAATGATCAAAATAAAAATCCCAGTGATTCAAAAAATACTTTGTTTTTTATTCACCAACCTGCTGCTGTACATACATAATAATAATAACAATAACAATAATAATAATAATAATAGTAATAATAACCTTTTTAAATATTGCATTTAAATTACATTCATTCACAGAGCTTCAGTGCTTGACCGACAGTCAAACTATAAAACACAATAGGAATAAAACATTAAATAGCCTCTTATTTCCCAAAAGATCACGGATATAAAACATACTCTCAGTACAATACGATAACAAACACACAGACAGAGACATTTATATCCTCCTCCAACAGTTCACAGCTCTTTTAGAAAAGACTTGACTCTCAGTCTGATTCCTCCAAGTCCGTCTGACTGTGGTGGCGGTAGCGGCGTCGTCGGCGACGTTACATTTTCATCCAGGGAGCACAGAGAGGTCGCTGTCTTTTAGCACACTGATGTTTGCTTCATTTAATGGTATGCTAAAATTATAGCACTCTAATATTACATTTTAAATTAAAATATTACCTAAAGGCTAATATTTTAGCGTGCTAACCCAGAGTAGCATTTAAATTATATTAAATATATTTTTATCTCTCCTTTATGTGAAAACATAAACAGTACCAAACAACGGAATGGTTGTTCTCATTGGCTGTTCCCTGAAAGAAGAGCCAATCAGATCTCTGTGCTCCCGCTGCCATCATCAGACAGTCGGCACGTTTCACTCGTCCGACCTTCAGCTGCGTTCGTCCGATTCGCTGACGCTCTGCCGCCGCGGCGAGGAGGCGGACCTTACCCCGGACTCCTCCTGCTGCTGCTGTTTGGAGGAGCTGGACAGGTCGATGGCCACCTCCTCATCCATCTCCTCCATCTCCAGCAGCTCCTCCTCCTCCTCCTGCCGAGCATCGTGCTGCGCTTCCCGAGCTTCGCTGCCGCCGCTCCGTCGTTCCGAGGCGTCGCAGAACGAGTCGGATCGGGTCGAGTCCGACTCCCGAGGGCTGGAACACTTTTTGGATATTTCTAGAGACTTCTTGTGCATTCCTGTGAGGACAGAGACATTCACATACATTATTACGTATTATTACACCGGTTAAAACATAATTATATAATTATATGAATGCTGTGGTGTCAGTTATTTTTATTTATTACACAACGTTGTTGAATACTCTAATCTGATTGGTCAATCACAGCGTTCTATGGTCTGTTATTTCTGTATAACAGACCGTTGCTACGTATAACAGACCGTTGCTGCGTATAACAGACCGTTGCTACGTATAAAAGACCGTTGCTATGTATAACAGACCGTCGCTATGTATAACAGACCGTTGCTATGGACGCAGTTCTGATGTCGGACTCTGGCGGTCCGTTTTTGTGTCAAATTATTGACTTCTTCAGTAAGTAGCCGTGTAATAAACGGGATAATGTACAGCTAGCGGGTCATTGTTGTGAAATAAACCCCTTCAGGGCGATGCGGGGTCCCGCTAGCTGTACATTATCCCTTACTTAACTATCAGTATTGTTATTAGTTTCTTAGGAAGTGATGTCAGCTAACTGTCCTCTCAGCTTAGTACAGTCACAATGCTAACTGCTCATCGTTACACTCTCCACTAGCATCGCGCTGTTGTTGTTTGCTATCGTCACATGATCAACCAGTTCTTCTTCGCTGGTCTAAAACAGTAGTAGCCAGTGGGAGCCATGGTACATCCAGGGCCACAGCACAGTGAAGGCTACTGTTTTGGAGCGGAGAAGAAGAAGAATTGAATTGAGTTAATAAATTATGGTATCGGATCGGTGCATAGACTGGCGTACTCGCTGATACCCGGTCCCGATTTTTGGCGGTATCGGACGCATTTCTGATACTGGTATCGGTATCGGAACAACTCTAGGAGTATTGTCTTTACCAGAATAAGGGAAAATACTGGATATTTTGAGCATGTAAACGTAGTCACGGATATGAAACTGATAGCTCAGATTTATATGAAGTAAATGTTAATGGTGAGGCTCCGACACCTGTTGAACAGGTGAATCTATCCGGACCTTCTTGGTCACATGATGAATATACAGGATGTTTTTGGGGTCTGTGACGTTGACCTGGTCGCTGCCGTAGTGTTGACGTGTGATGAAGACATCGAACTAATCTTTATTTAAACAGTGTGTATTGATGCATGGTGTGGTGCGTGTGCGTGGCACTGACGTGTATGCGGCTCACCGAGCAGCCAGGGGGCGCAGGATCCCATCATGCCGTTCTTGGCGGAGTTGAGGATGGACTCTGGCAGCGGGATGGAGTGTCGCACCATCGCACCGTACAGGCCGTACTCCGCCATGACGCTGCTGCGACCCCAACACTTCTCACGCTTTCGCCACTTGGCACGTCGGTTCTGGAACCACACCTGGACAACAATACGACAAAATACACAAAAGTTCAAAACCACACCTGGAAAACATGACAACATACTGTATAACGAGCTCCAAACCTGACGGCTTTTATTTTTATATCCAGTTCTTTATGTGTCAATAAGATTCAGAATTTGTTGTAAATCTGCTTTAATCTGAGATTTAAAACTTCGTATCAATTTGTAAGTTATAAAGTAAACTTTAAGTTACTTTAAATGTACTTTTAATATTTATTTTATGTAGACATTATCAAATGTTTTCTACGTATTCCCAAACTTATTTTTCATAGGTTTTCTTAGCTGTAAGCAGTTTTAGCAGTAAAATACTGATTTTACCTCAAACTTCTCACATTGTTTCATTTGAAATATTTTTTAATTAGAAATAAAACAAGTCAAATGATCTAATATTCAGTTATGGAATAATAATCTTAATCCAGTGAAGAAGACCATGAGATGGGATTTAAAGTTCCAGAAAAAAGCAAGTGAGTGGACCTTGAGTTAGGATGTAGTTTTATTTGGTAAACCAATAATAATCTTAGGACCCCTATTTGTGTCTTGTGACCCTCTGGAGGGGTCCTGAGCCCCATGTTGGGAACCAACATTAAAAATGCTGTGTGTGATTTTTCGCGTAATTAATAATTATAAAATCTTTCATATATTTTACTATTTTTTGGGGATAATTTTACAGACATGTTTCATATATTTTCATGTATATATACACACAAAATTAGAAAAATCTTTGTAAAATATGCGAAAAATTGTAGTGAAAAATATCCGAAAAATATTTGAAAACCCCCCCCAAAAAACAGTAAAATATGTGAAAAATGTCCAAAAAGTGTCACAGCATTTATAAATGGTGGTTCCCAACATGGGGCTCAGGACCCCTCCAGAGGGTCACAAGATACAGAGCGGGGCTGTAAGTTGATTATTGGTTGACCAAATAAAACTATATCCTAACTTAAGGTCCATTCACTTGCTTTTTCTGGAGCTTTCAGCCCCATCTCATGGTCTTCTTCAGCGGATGAAGATTTACTATTCCCAAAAATAAGGATGAACTGTTATATTCAAGATTATATTTATGTTTTTCTTCTGCTCTGTGCTTGTATCTTATGAAATATTAGATAATTTGACTTTTTTTATTAAAATATTTCAAATGAAACAATGTTTTTGAGGTAAAACCAGTATTTTACTGTTACAACTGCTCAGAGATAAGAAAACCTGTGAAAAACTCCATGTGAAAAATACGTAGAAAACATTTGATAATGTCTAAAGAAAATACAAAGAAAATAAATAATAAAAATACATTTAAAATAACTTAAAGTTTACTTTATGACTTAAAATTAATACAAATGTTTAAGTCAGGACCCCTCCAGAGGATCACAAGAGACAAAGAGGGGTTGTAAGATGATTATTGGTTGACCAAAAAATTTCCAAAAATTATCATCATTAAAAATATGATTAAAAACCTGAATATATGTTTAAGTTTATTAATAAGAGTCTAAATTTCAGTCAAATAATGAATGCAGTTCCTGTCCAGCTGCAAGCCAGATGTGTATGTGGTCAGTGATAGTCAGCTGTGTATATATACATACTATATATATATATATATATATATATATAGATATGTGTGTGGTCTCACCTGTATTCTGTCCTCGGGCAGCTCCGTCTTCATGGCGAGCATCTCTCGGGCGTAGACGTCGGGGTAGTGGGCCTCGTGGAAAGCTTTCTCCAGCTCCTCCAGCTGGTGGGACGTGAACACCGTCCTGAAGGCAAAACACAAAGACATCAGCTGCTGATGCATGGATGGATGGATGGATGGATGGATGGATGGATGATTTATTCTGTGTTTCTTTTACAAATATTTATTCTTAAAACTCCCTCAAACATCAAAACACATTTACATTTCTTCGTCTGCTTTTATTTACAACCAAAGTTTAACACAGAAAATATATTTTATTATATATTTTAATCTTTTATTTATTGTTTTCCTTCTTTATCTGATGTACTTTGTCTCTAACTGCTCTGGTATAGTTTCTATTTCTACTTATATTCTTATTTTAGTTGTACTTCTAAATATATTTATTTTAATTTCTCGATCTGAATTTATTTCTGTCCTGAACTCCCCTCTGGAGATCAATAAAGATTTATTTTATTTTATCTTTTATATATATATTTTTGTTGTGTTTTTTTCCTGTATGAGGATGAGTCTCATTAAATCATAATAGCGTAGTCTGATAAGAAATAAAATCAAATGCTTATAAATTCAGTGACAATAAAATATATAAATTTAAATTTACAATGCAACATTCATTAAATATGGAAAATAAAAAAATATATAATTGTTTTGATTTGTTGCTGTTATTTCTAAAAGAACAAATAGATAATAATGTAATAATCACCTGTGTCTCCTCTTCTTCCTCTTCTGAGAGTTGTTGGAGCTTTTGGAGTCGTTGCGGTCAGAGAGACACTCTTCATCTGAAACAAGAAAACTCCTCATTAACTCTCATCTATTCATATTACTGACGCTCTTTTACTAATTTAATAAAAATGTTTCGATTGAATCGAAATGAAGCGAACAACACCAATAAAACCCTCTGATGATTAAATAATCAAATTAATTCAATCAAACATTAGAACATTAGTTATTGAAGCTTTTTAAATTATTATTATTTCAGGAGTTTTTAAAGAGACAAAAAGCGAAACGAAACTGACAGTGAAACCCGAGCCGAGCCGAGCCGAGCCGAACTGAAAACATTTAGTTACAGACCCACAGCCAGCAGTCCGTTCAGACAAATACACAGTTTAAAGATAAAAATAAGGAAAAAGAGAAATAGATTTAAAAACGCTCCAGCTGTTTAACAAAGAGGGAAAAGGTTTCAAAACCCGAGCCGAGCTGAACTGAGCCGAACGGAAAGATAAAATCAAAAACAGAGTTTAGAGAAAATTTAAAAAACGAGGAGCTAAAAAAACGAACCAAACAAATAATTTAAGTTTAATAAAAAACAAAATGTTTATTTACTTTAGAAAAGAGAGTATTTTTTTTTTAAATCAGTACAAATATTTAAAACCCCGAACTGAACCGAACTGAACCGAGGTCCCGTTTAAACACTGAACTGAAGCCGAACTGAAAACACTTGGTTACAGAACCACAGCCAGCAGTCCGTCCAGACAAATACACAGTTTAAAGGTAAAAATAAGGAAAAAGATAAATCGATTTCAAACAAACAAAATCCCCAGTTTGAAAAAGAAGGAAAAGGTTTCACAAGCCGAGCCGAGCCGAGCCGAACGAAAAGATAAAAAAACAAAAACAGAGTTTCAAAAGAAAACACAAGCAGCTAAAAAAACGAACAAAATGTTTAAAAACTTTTTTTTACTGAACTTTAGAGAATAAAATAAAAACGAAATGGAGAAAAATATCATATTCTAAAAAGGTTAGGTCCTGATTCAGCTCCACTTTAAACACTTTGGAAGAGTAAAAGAGCCGGTCCGAGCCGGGCCGTACCGGAGTAGTTGTCCCTCTGGGCCTCCAGGCTCTGCAGGTAGTGGCTGTCGGCCCGGGCCTGCAGCAGCGGCAGGTGACCCGGGAGGAAGCACGGAGCTCCGGCGGGCTGCTGGGCCGCCAGGCTGCACAGGAAGCCGAGGCCGAGCGGCAGCGACCCGCCCGGGAAGGAGAACCCGCTGAGGCCGCCGCCGACTCCGGGCGGCTCCATCCCGGGCCCGGAGCCCGCCATGCACAGACCTGAACCCGGGGCAACACCGGGCTGCTGCTGCCGGGCCTGCAGGTCCGTCTCCAGGCCCAGCAGGTCGGTGATGGCAAAGCCTTTGGACCGGAACCCGGAGCCGTGCAGCCGGGATTTATCAATCCCAAACCCCGGAGATAACATCTTGACTTTGGGCTTCTCTTCGCTCAGTTGGTCCCGTCCGGTCATGCTACTCATCAGGAGACTTGACCGGGTCCTTCTGGAGACAGGAGGATGCACAAACCGGGAGACTGGACCGGGTCCTTCTGGAGACAGGAGGATGGAGACACCTGGAGACTAGACCAAGTCCTTCTGGAGACAGGAGGAGGATGCACACACCTGGAGACTGGACCGGGTCCTTCTGGAGACAGGAGGAGGATGCGCACACCAGGAGACTGGACCAGGTCCTTCTGCAGACAGGAGGATGCACAAACCAGGAGACTGGACCAGGTTCTTCTGGAGACAGGAGGATGCACAAACCGGGAGACTGGACCAGGTCCTTCTGGAGACAGGGGGAGGATGGACACACCGGGTGGCCCCGGGTGGCGGGCTTCATTTATCTGGCCCCAGTCTCCGGGGACCACAGCAGCATCCAATCAGAAGAGAGAGATGCGGCGGGGGGGGGGGCGTGTCCTCCGCCTCCTCTCAATCCCAGAGGATTAATTGCCTCCAATTTCCCGCCAATCCGATCCGGATTTTCTCTCCGGACACAAAATGAGACGTTTTCATTTATATATCTTTGATCACACAATGTAATCAGTTACATCATACACACTGTAATCAGTTACATTATATACACTGTAATCAGTTACATTATATACACTGTAATCAGTTACATTGATGTTGACATGATTTATTATTATTGTTTTCATCAATTAGGAATATACTATAATAATAATAATAAAAATAATGATAATGATCATAATAATAATGATAATGATAATGATAATAATAATAATAATAATAATAATAATAATAATAATAATAACGATAATAACAACAACAATAATAATAATAATAATAATAATAATAATAATAATAATAATAATAATGACCATATAGCAGATTTTATTTTTCTGACCTGAACATCCTCTGAACTGCCTGATAATAAAAATATCCGTTTGTTTGTCTGCTACTAGTTTATTATTATTATTATTATTATTATTATTATTATTATTATTATTATTATTATTAATATTATTATTATTATTATAATATTATTATCATTATTATTATGATTATGATTATGATTGTATTATTTTTTATTATTATGATTATTATTATTATGATTATTATTATTATTATTATTTTTATTATCATTGTTATCATTATTATCATTATTATTATTATTATTATTATTATTATTATTATCATTATTATTATTATTATTATTATTATTATTATTATTATTATTACACATCTTCCCGGTTTTTCTGAACAATTCTTCTATCAGCAGTTCTACAAACTGTTTTATAATAATAAAACAACTCTTATTTAATGTCTCCAATATGAAACAAAAACTGGTGAATAATGATTCAAAGTGAAAATGTTTTGTGTTTATTGACATCAGCAGAATAAATGACAATATTTCAGACTGAAAGAATAACAAAATATAAGCATTTAACACCCTGCTCGTTATATTTATACTTCCCTTTTAAATATTATTTTTATATATATATAAAACTCCTCTTTGAGAAGCAGCTGTCTCCATTTAAATCCATTATTTCTAAATATCACATGCATTTAATAAAGGCAATTATATTTAATTAAATACATAAACACAATACATAAAGGAACAGACACAGTTCATTAAACAACCAGAGACTAAACTATAAACTGTATATTATTATTACATACAATGTATAATATAATATAAAATAATTTAAAGTATAAATGAGTGAGCTGATAGAAAGACATTCTGAGAAATAAAACAAATAAAGTAAATGAAGTCACATGTTAAATTGTTTTCACACCCATTAAAATAATAATTATCGTATAATTTAATTATTATTTAATAATTATATTATGTTGTTTTCCAGCTTTTTGTTATTTTGGTTTGAATCCAAAATGTTGATGAATCAGATTAAAGCTTGTTTAAATTTAACATTAAAACATTATTATTATTATTATTATTATTATTATTATTAATAATAATAATAATAATAATAATAATAATAATAATAATAATAATAATAATGATAATAAAATAACAATAATAATAATAATAATAATAATAATAAATGAAATAAAAATAAAAACACATTAAATTTGCTTTAATTATCTCTGATAAGAAGATTCCTCTAATTGTTTTTTAAAACCAGTTGATCATTTTTACCTTCACACACACACACACACACACACACACACACACACACACACACACACACACACACACACACACACACACACACACACACACACTGCCAGCCTGCAGTCAATCCCGAGGGATTAAAAACCAACTGACTTTCATCAGGAGGAGCTTCGTTATTTGATCATGACATTAAGAGATTTACTGACATATTATAATACATATACTATATAATAAAACAATATGTATTATACAGTATATGTATTAAAATATACTCACATATTTTAATAATACATATACTTCCTGGTTCACAATTACGTGGATTACATACGAATAGATTTCATGCTGACCATCATGAAAAAAACGTGAAATTCTTGTCATATTTCGTGATTATTTGACAAACTGCTGTGTGACTGGATTGGTTATTTCTCTACTGGAGAGGTTAAATCCTGCTTTTGAAATATTTCCCTTATTTCTGACATTAATTAAGTTTTTATTAATCTTAAATAAAAGGCTTTTGATACGAGGCAATAAACATCTTCACATGATTATAAATAAACAGAAATAAAGAGGACGAGGAGAAGGGTTGAAATGAAAAAAAATGAACACACGACTGTTTATTTATAAACAGTATATATACTGTATATACATATATACAGTATATATACTGTATATACATACATACAGTATATAAACTGTTAATTTATTATAAACAGTATATATATATATATATATATATATATATATATATATATATATATATATATATATATATATATATATTTATATATAGTATATTTTACTGCACAATACATACTTTTACCTTAATTACTTTTCGTTACTGTACAATACCTACTTTTACCTTAAGTAGTTTAAGTATATTTTACTGCACAATACATACTTTTACTTTAAGTTCTTTAAGTATATTTTACTGCACAATACATACTTTTACTTTAAGTACTTTGAGTATACTTCACTGCACAATGTCTACTTTTATGTTAAGTACTTTAAGTATATTTTACTGTGCAATGCATACTTTTACCTTAAGTACATTAAGTATATTTTACTGCAAAATGTCTACTTTTACCTTAAGTACTTTAAGTATAAATCACTGCACACTGCCTACTTTTGCTTTAAGTACTTTAAGTATATTTTACTGCACAATGCCTACTTTTACCTTAAATACTTTAAGTATATATCACTGCACAATGCCTACTTTTACTTTAGGGACTTTAAGTATATATCACTGCACAATACATACTTTTACTTTAAGTACTTTAAGTATATTTTATTGCACAATACATACTTTTACCTCAATTACTTGTAGTTACTGCACAATGCCTACTTTTACCTTAAGTACTTTAAGTATATTTCACTGCACAATGCCTACTTTTACCTTAAGTACTTTAAGTATATATCACTGCACAATGCCTACTTTTACTTTAAGTACTTTAAGTGTATATCACTGCACAATACATACTTTTACTTTAAGTACTTTAAGTATATTTTACTGCACAATACATACTTTTACCTCAATTACTTTTAGTTACTGCACAATGCCTACTTTTACCTTAAGTACTTTAAGTATATTTTACTGCACAATGCCTACTACTATTGCGTTCTATGTCTCCGTTATTCTGCTTCTTGTGTCTTCTGATTCCAGGAAAATGAACAGAAAATGTAGCCACTAAAACACACACACACACACACACACACACACACACACACACACACACACAAAATTGAGTCGTAATAAAACGATGACGCAGCTTCAGAGTTTTTGCAGATTATAAAAATAAAATCAGAACATCAGTTTTCTGGTGTAATCTGAAGAGAAGGTGCTGAGGTTGGATTAAACCCAGTGTGTGTGTGTGTGTGTGTGTGTGTGTGTGTGTGTGTGTGTGTGTGTGAACGTATGCTCATTTTAAAACTACGTGGATTACCTTTATATATCTGAGGAGGGACACTGATTGATTATGTGGCTCTGAATAATCTTCAGATTAAGGGCTGCTATTCTTTATCCTCGTCCACCGTTTTTTGATCTCCGTCCTTCGTGTCTCCGTTGTTTTATTTCTGCCTTTTGTAATTAATCTGCAGGGACTGAGAGTTGCGTGTTGAAGGACGGTAATCACCACTGATCAGAGGTCAGCTCAGAGCTCTGTCAGGTGATGTGGCGGCCATGTTGGACGTCTTTTTACTCTGGTCTTTGTTTATGTTGTTAAAGAGCTTTAACAACCAGCCGTGGAGGAAGTACTCACATCCTGTACTGCAGTAAAAGTACTAATACTCACCTCCTCTACTGCAGTAAAAGCACTAATATTCACATCATCTACTGCAGTAAAAGTACTAATACTCACATCCTCTACTGCAGTAAAAGCACTAATACTCACCTCCTCTACTGCAGTAAAAGTACTAATACTCACCTCCTCTACTGCAGTAAAAGTACTAATACTCACCTCCTCTACTGCAGTAAAAGTACTAATACTCACCTCCTCTACTGCAGTAAAAGTACTAATACTCACCTCCTCTACTGCAGTAAAAGCACTAATACTCACCTCCTCTACTGCAGTAAAAGTACTAATACTCATATCCTCTACTGCAGTAAAAGCACTAATACTCACATCCTCTACTGCAGTAAAAGTTCTAATACTCACCTCCTCTACTGCAGTAAAAGTACTAATATTCACCTCCTCTACTGCAGTAAAAGCACTAATACTCACATCCTCTACTGCAGTAAAATAACTAATTCTCACATCCTCTAGTAAGTAGTAAGTAAGTAAGTAAAGTTTATTTGTATAGCACCTTTCACAGATATAAATCACAAAGTGCTTTACATTAATAAAAATAATACATCAGTCAAAATTAAAAGTAGCGATGACAGCGCAGCGCTGACAAGCTAAAATTACAATAAAACAAACAAGTGAGGCATTAAAAGTACTAAACAAGTCCTGCATTCAAAACCTTACATGGAAGAAAAGTATGTACAGTATATCAGCTAAATGTACTTAAAGTACTTAAGGTAAAAGTAGGCATTGTGCAGTAAAATATACTTAAAGTATTTAAGGTAAAAGTAGGCATTGTGCAGTGAAATATACTTAAAATACCTAAGGTAAAAGTAGGCATTGTGCAGTAATATATAATTAAAGTACTTAAGGTAAAAGTAGACTGTGCAGTAAAATGTACTTAAAGTAAAAGTCAGCATTATGCAGTAAAATATATTATACGTAAGGTAAAAGTAGGTATAGTGTGGTAAAATACCTCTGTAATGTACCTCTGTGATGTAGTGGAGCAGAAGTAGAAAGTAGCAGAACATGGAGATACTCCAAGTACAAGTAGGCCTACCTTAAATGTATCTAATTAAAAAGCAGTTATACACCAGACAGGAACCACCAGAAGGTTTTCCTGTTTTAATATAAAATATGAATTAATTAAAGTTAAAGTATCCTGTTGTAATGTTGAAAGCAACAATCTGGTTTCATGTGTTAAAAATAAAGAGATTTAATGATAGTTTTTTTGTGTGTATTTTCATAAAGCAGCTGGACACGTTTAATTGATTATTCATGACGTCCTCCCTTATTGATTATCAGTGAAAAGAGGAGGCGGGTTGGTTCCTCTGACGACTCTTCAGGGAATAAAAGACGTTTGACATAAAGAAGCAGCAGCCGGTCTGTTCATTCATTCATTCATTCATTCATTCATTCATTCATTCATTCATTCATTCATTTATTCATTCATTCGTTCATTCATTCACTCATTCAGAAAACAGGCTGTTAACACATCAACTGTTTACTGTGTTTATATCTCTCATTAGTTAACAGGAGGCTCTAAAAGATGATTGTTTATTAAACATATCTGCATGTATTACGCCCTATTTTTCCTCAAAGCACTGCTGGTTCTGGCTGTTCTTACCGTACGTACTTCATCATAGAAAGATGAGCTTTATTCACATGTTACGATTCGGTCGGTCAGTATCTTGTAGGACATAATGAGGACCTGTAGATGTTCATGGTGGCAGTTAGAGCAGATAATACAGTTTGGGGATATAGTGAACTTCTGTGTAGCCGCCTCTCCTTCAGCTAAAGGTGCAGCATTAGTCTCCAGTATCTGATGCAGCTCCTTCCTTTAAACCAGAACCAGACCAGGTTAAAGGACCAGAACCAGACCAGGTTAAAGAACCAGACCAGTTTAAAGGACCAGACCAGTTTAAAGGACCAAAACCAGACCAGTTTAAAGGACCACAACCAGACCAGTTTAAAGGACCAGAACAGTTTAAAGTACCAGAACAGTTTAAGCAGCAGAACCAGACCAGTTTAAAGAACCAGAACCAGACCAGTTTAAAGGAACAGAACCAGACCAGTTTAAAGAACCAGAACCAGATCAGTTTAAAGGACCAGAATCAGACAAGTTTAAAGGATCAGAACCAGACCAGTTTAAAGGATCAGAACCAGACCAGTTTACAGGACCAGAATCAGACAAGTTTAAAGGATCAGAACCAGACCAGTTTAAAGGATCAGAACCAGACCAGTTTACAGGACCAGAACCAGACCAGTTTAAAGGATCAGAACCAGTGTGTGTTTGTCCTGCTCATCATCAGATTTTAAAGTTTTGATAAATTCTCTGAGAAGTTCTCTGTGTGAAACTTTCTGCAGCAACAGGCTGAGTTATGGATCCGTCATGTTCTCCCAGTTGTCCCAGTGGACCGTGTCCAGCTGCTGGCGGGTCACCAGCGTGTTAATGAGCCTAATTAAAGCAGCAGCTGTAATTAGAGGCTGGTGCTGCAGCAGCTCGCCGGCTGTAAGCGATAGCAGTAATTCAGGCGGCAGACGGCTGCAGCTCCCCGCCGTTTTGTTGTTCATTGTTTTCTCTGCCCTATTGTTTACCGTCGGCAACGGCAACAATAGTCTGGCCACGCGTCCCCCCCCTCCCACCAATCCCCCCCCCACTCCCACCAGTCCCCACCTACAGCCCTCTGTGGCCCACTAATTATTCATAAATGCACATTTATGCAAATAGTCCTGATAGATTAACCTAATTCAGTGATGTAAACAACTCCTGGGTCGGGATTACAGTTTTTAAATTAGACTGTCTGGAAGTCTGGACCATATACTCTTATACCCCCCCGACCCTCATTTACATTTAGTAATCTGGGCCCTTAAAGTGCACGAGGCCACGCCAGACAAACAAGCAGAGAAAGCTACAGTCTGTCTGCTGCCATTAGCACTAATGGCTAATGATTAAAAGATTTAATACTGTACCACCATCAGGCGTCACGCCGCCGACGCCGCCACACGGTGCCAACGCGTGCCGCTCCGCTCTGTGAGCTACATTATGCTAATTTAAAACCTCGACCCAAAAGCACAACTACATGTGAGAGAAGTTTTCTTTATGAATCAGTCAGTGACTTCCTGAGACGATGAGCTGCTTATTAAATATTAGAATGATGATTCATAACTTCTACTTTCTCAGCAGATTCACAGTTTCACCGTCTCCTGGAGGATGAAGACACTTTCCCAAGCTGAAACCTCTGACCTTTGACCTCGACCCTTCAGCCACCCGCCCTTCTGACCCTAATCCTTCAGCTGCCGCTCACAGAGCTGACGTCATTTTGAGGAAACAGCAGGAAGTTGTTGAAGGTGAGTGTTGTGAGTGTTTTCTGTTAAAAGATGAACCTCAATTACTGAAAAACAGCATCAATAAAAAGGAAATAAAACATTTAGTAAAACTGTTTTATTTCCTGTTTAAATCTGCTCACATTTTGATGCTCAGCTTCCAGTTTGTTTCACCGACTGTTGATTTCTCCTGATTTGATTCAACTGGCGCTCAAACTAAACTACTACTACTAAACTAAATAACATCTATTAGTAAAGAGGACTTTCTACTAGCTGAAAGCATGAAACACCATTCAGACATATGTGAAAAATATCCCAAAATTATAAGAATAATATGTGAAAAATATTGAAAAATATCAGAAAAGTATGAAAAAAATCTGGAAAATATTCGAATTCAAATATGTGAGAAATATCTGAAAATTATTAGTAAAATATGTTTTGAAAATCATGAAAAAAAGTCTGAAAAATATTAGAAAAATGTCTGTAAAATATTACAAGAATATCCGATAAATATTAGTGAAATATGTTAAAAATATCTTGAACATATCAGAAAAATATGTGAAAAATTTCCGTAAGTATTAGAAAATGTCTGAAAAATATAAATATATCCCCAAAAATATCTGAAAAATATACGAAAAATTAGTGAATAAATTTCCCAAAAATACCTGAAAATTTCTGAAGAATTTCAATAAAATATGTGAAAAAATATTTAAAAATTAATTCGAGAAACTTGTGATAAATTTCTGAAAATTATTAGTAAAATACGTTTTAAAAAATTGTTACAAATATCCGAAAAATATTAGTCAAATGTGTTTTTTCAAATATTTTACTAATATTCTTCAGACATTTTTCACATATTTTTTAGTACAATTTCTACAATTTTTTCACTTATTTTACCAACATTTTTCTGATACTTTTCGGCATTTAACATTTTTCACAATTTTTCAAACATATTTTACTAATAATTTTCAGACATTTCTCACATAGTATGTTTTGTATACATCTAAAATATTAGTAAAATATCTTTTTTTTAAATATCTTTTTTACTAATATTTTTCGGCTATTTTTTAGATATTTTTCTAATATTTTTCAATAGTGAAAATATCTGAAATCTATTCCTCCCAGCCATCTGGGTGGACACAATCAAGTTTTGTGGCAGCACATTACTAACCTTTGACCGGTAGTGTAGAAAAGCTGAGTGAAGCTAAACGATATCTGATAACTCACTGATGAAATAAATCATGTCATCAGTTTAAAATTATGTTTATTAAACAGTTCATAAAGTATCAAAGTGATAAAACAATGTTCAGTGTGATTTTATGTTCAATAATTACATGAAAACATCCACTGAAGGTTGTGCAGGAGGAAACAGAGAGGAGGCTGACACGAGCCTGGCGTCATGACAACCTACTCCTCGTCATCATCATTTTCATCATCACCACCCTGACACCCAGCAGGACTCTCTCTGTCTCTGCCTGTCTGTGTTTCCTCGAGACTGTAAATAATCCCAGAGCTCCTAATCTGCTGTAAACTCTGCAGGTGCAGTTTTTTACTGTAATCTGATGAACCAGCAGAGAGAGAGAGCACGCTTTGTTTTATTTAAGAGGGGGGGGGGAGTAATTTTGTTGATTACTGGTGTTAAATTAAAACCATATGTCTCCCTGTTTGCATGCTTCAGTTTGTAGAATATTAAATAATCCACAAACGAAGACGATTTAGCTGCACAGAATTGCACTTTTCCACTCTTCCTCTCTCCCAGCATGCACCAGCTGTCTGCCGCCAGATGTCACGCTTATCTTCAGTCCGTAATAGTAATAATAATAATAATAATCCATTGTGTTTTTAATGTCTTACTTATTGCTTCAGTCAAAGGGTTTGATTTGTTTTTATGATCTTTGTCTTCATCACTTTCACTCATTGTTGATTTATTTCGGTTGAATACTTTTATTAAGAGGTGGAAGAAGTATTCACATCTCTCACTTGAGCCTTGAGCCCCCCCAGAAAAAAATAATTAAATTAAAAATGAAAAAAATACAAAATGCATTATATATAATATACAATACATTACAAATGATAAAGAAACAAATGATAAAAAGTAAATAATATATAATGAATAATAAATAATTACGGAATTTATAAAAAAAAAGACAATATAGACTTCATTATAAATTATAAAAAAATATTAAAAAAAAATAATATATAATGAATAATAAATAATATGCAGTATTTGAAAACAAAAATAAATAACTAATATACAATTTACCATATATAGCCTAATATACAATGTCGGTCTGCAGGATCGGTGTTGCCTTCAGGGTCCGTGACACACTTCCTGTCATTAAAACCCAAATTAAGCAAATTGCAGCAGAAAGAGAGAAGCAGGTTCTCCTTCATCTCTTCATCGTCGCTGCTGCTGATCTCATTGTAGCCTCCAATCCAAGTTAGCAGGGATTATCTCCATGGAAAGGGCATTAAGAGGCGGATAACCTCAGCTTGGAGGCAGTTAATCTAGCAGCATGTTAATGAGTCTTGTAGTGGATTGCTTAAATTAAAAGCAAATATCAACAGTCATTTGGCTAAAGGAGGCGAGTGGCTGGCCTCAATAATATGCATTAAGTGATTTGAGTCGCTCAGTAATCATGTAATGTGAGTGAAAAACAATAAAATTAACAGGTTATCAGGAGATGAAGGCGCTGAGGGGAATTTAGGACTTTTTTATAAAACCTCATCTGTTTACAGAACAAACTTTGGTTCCAGTTTCTGATACAGTAACATTTATAACACAGTTCTAATGTGTTATTAACGGTTTTATTAATGGTTAATAAAGGTTATTAAAAGAGACAAGAGTCCATTCATTAAATCTGTAACATTAACACCTGAAGATTTATTACAGTATTTATTGATGCATCACAAACACTTATAAACACATAAAACACATGTTCTTATTAATAGTGAATAACTGATCTATGAAGCATTATTAAATGATTTGTTAACCATGAATAAAGACATTAGTTACAGTTTATAAACGCTTTATAAAGTCATAAAAAGATGAAATCAGAAACATTTCTGGATTCATCAGCAGTGTTACATATTAATCACTGTAATCAAGTAATCAGATTACTAATATCCAAAAGTAAAAGTAATAAGTTACATTACTAAATACTTTCAACAACTTTCATAAATTAATAAATTAATACTTATTCTCAGTGTTTCCTGGTTTAGGTGATAAATGTTTTACTCTGATGTGAAGCTGAGTCACTTCCTGTTACCTATCTATCTGTTTTTTTCCCAGAATCCTTTGTGTAACTTGACCTTTAAGTGACATGAAATGATACAAAAGTTGAGCTTTGATTTGATTAAGTTTGAGTTGAAGCTTTGCGGTCGCTCCAATCGTCCTGCAGCAGATTGTAAAACAATATGTAATCTAACAATATAATCTGACTTCTGTCTTCAAACATCATGTCTGAAATATGTTTTCTGTCCCGCTGCAGACAAATGATGATTAAACTCTGAGGATTTCATTCTCCTCAAACTGCAGGCAACATTCATTTAAACTCAGCTGGAATAGAAGAAATAATAATGTGCAATATATAATACAAAATAATTCTGAACAACAAATCATAAATAATATGCAATAAATAATACATAATATACATTATGCCATATTATAATATACAAAATAAACAATAAATAATATGCAATATATAATAAATAATAAATAACATGCAATATGCCATATATGATATACAATAAATGATATAAATAAGTAAGGAACAATACATAATATGCAATAAATAATATACCATATATTATACACAATAAAATATAAAAAATAAACAATAAATAATGAATAATGAATAATGAATAATAAATAATGGATAAAAAATACTTTATAATATATAATATACAATAAATTATAAAAACAATAAATAATATATAATATACAATAAATATTAATCATATATTATATAATCTATAATAACATATAATTATGTAATATGTACAGCTCCTGTCACAAGAATTAAGAATGGAAAAATGGATTTGATCTGTATTTGATGATAAAATATGAATTATAACATTAATCATAATGGTAAAATTATGTCGTTAATGTCAGATCAGATCGGTGATGATTTTATAGCTGTTGGTTATGAAATTGTGAGGTGGACAAAATACCAGAAACACCTTTAGAAACACATAAATAAATACTATGTCGCTGGAAGAAGTATTCAGATCCTTTACTGCAGTAAAAGTACCAATAAACTATGTATAAATACTAAAGACCTGCATTTAACATCATACTTAAGTAAAAGGGGGGGCTTAGTGCTGCACTATGAATTGTTTTCTGTCTCTTATATGAGCTTATTGAGGAGAAACTGCAGCTGTCAACATCTGGACTGATTCTGAACACACGCAACATCTGCATTAACTCACACTGATCATCACAGACCCAACAACAAGAGGCTTTCTCTCTCAGGACATTAGCTTAGCTTAGCTTAACTTAGCTTAGCTTAGCATAAAGACTGGAAACAGGGGGAAACTGTTAGCCCTCCGGTTCCCCCCCAGGTAAACAGATCTGGCTACCCTTACGAAAAAGCAGTATACTTCAAGTTTATATTATGAAGTATACTTAACTAAAGTTCAAGTATATATTTCCCCCAAGTATACTTTATGTAGTAAGTATACTAATATCAATGTACTAGTATACTACTAGTAGTATACTTGTAAGTGCACAACTTCAATACTTCTTGGGACTAAATTGGCCCACTTTTTAGTTTATAAAAGTATACTTTTAGGTGTACTTTAAGTGTAAGAATAGTAAACTTTGAGTACACAACTAGTTTACATTTAAGTTTTATTTTGTACTGCAACTATACTATATGGATACTTTACTAGTTTAATACTTGTAGCCCACTTTATAGTTAATAAAAGTACACTTTAAAGTATACTCTCAGTAAACTACTAGTTTAATAGTTTTTATACTGCAAGTATACTTGTATATACTTGTAGCCCACTTTATACTTTATGAAAGTACACTTTCCCTTCCAAGTTGTTTTCCCGAGTTGCTCCGTGACGTGAATGTGACGTCATATTTAAACAATATAATTAAATATAATTTAATCTTAACTACAATGAGGGAGGCCTGCGAAATTTCATTAATGACAATAAAGATCATTCTGCTCGTCGTGCAGCTGCCTGACACGTCTTCAGTGAATAAAGTGACTCCCTGCTGTCCTCTGGGCGTCCTCGTCCTCTCTACTCGTTTTCATTATAACAGGCCAATCCACTTTCCATTTATGGCTCCTTCCTGGATGAGAGCTGAGGGGGATGAGTGACTAAAACCACTTTGTTTCATTATATAATGTCGGAGCAGCAAAATATAATAATATTAATGGGATAATTTAATGCAATTTTCTTTATTTGATGCACTCTGACTCTGACGGCTAATCTGAAGGCATTGTTTAAAATAGATTGGAAAATGAAAGAAGCCCAAACAGCTAATCCTCCACTGAGGTCAGCCAGACGGGTACTAACAGGTACATGTACTCAACTACTGGTACATTTACTCCACTACATTACAAAGAATGCAGCGTCTGCACACTGAATTATTAATTAATGCTCTGCTCTAATTCTTCTGTCGACCCTCAGAGGGCTGTTTCAGAAAGCTGTCTCTTATTGTGAAAACCAGAACGTCCAATATCAACTTCCTGTCGGCAGATGGTCAGCGCCATAGACATATACAGAGAAGCCGCATTGGGCGCTTCGATACCTCAACCTGGCAAGACTGGCCTGTAACCCTATACAAGTGAACGGGGGAGCTGCTGTTTTTCTGGATAAAAAGCACTATAACCTCTACATTTCTCAACCGATTTCAACGAGTCGTTATTATATAAAAGGGTTTATGATCTACGAGGAGTATAAAAATAAATTTTTGTCTCTTAGAATCTGGATACTTCAGCTATAATCGCTGTTATTTTATTTTATTTTATTCTAAGTTTATTTTATTAAGTAAACTTGAGTAAAGTTCAAGTATATATTTCCCAAGTACACTTTAAGTATATAAGCATACTGCTTTAATACTTCTTGGGACTAAATTGGTCCACTATTTAGTTTATAAAAGTATACTTTTAAGTGTAAGTATTGTACTGATAGGTTACTAGTTTTATAATGGTAGCCCACTTTTTAGTTTATGAAAGTGCACTTTAAAGTGTACTCTCAGTAAACTACTAGTTTAATAGTTTTTATACTACAAGTATACTAAGTTATTATTAATTTTAATTTTAAGTATATCTTGATCAAAAGATTAAGTACGTAATAGTAAACCTAAAGTATAAGCCAATTATACTTAGACTTTTCTGTTTACTTGACAGTATAAACCAAGTATACTTCTGTATACTTTTGTTAAATATATCTCTGATAAGTACATAAAAAGTAAACTGAAAGTATACTCTCTTATTTTAAGTTTAAAAGAAGTATACTAATAGCACACTTGAATAAACTTCTTTTTGTTGAGGGTAGCTGGTTACTTGGCCACAATCCCCGTGTACCTGTGGACGAGGCCTGAAACTACGACCAAAACAGAAGATGTGAACATCTCACTGAAAAACTGTGACTGTTATTTAATTTTGTGTTTCTTTGACAATTTGTTTGAACGATTTTAAAGAAATAATCCTCCTTCAGTGCTGAAAGTGTCCTGCAGGTTTATTTCTGTCTCTAATGGCTTGTTTTCTGGACTAACCAGCAGAGTTAAGCCCTCGGAACAAGAACATGCTGAATAATAATGAAAATAATGGATAAAAAACCCTATAATCTGCCTCTTAATGTAGCCACAGTCGTCTAATCCAGATCTTATTTGTCCTGTTTTCCTGCGGGATGAGATGGTGTTTAATCGACTTTGGGAGAATTAGTCATTCCTTATTACCGTCGTGGTTTTTACAGGACTTTCCTGGAAAATCCCATTCAACACACATTTTAATTTCATTTCAGCGGCTCAATCATGTTGAGGGCAATGTAAATAATCCAATAACATTAATCATCATTTCTTTTCCTTTTTGTCCTCGTTGTTTTTTCCTCTTAAAATAGACCAGCGGCAGGCGGATTCACTCTCTTTTATTGGTTTTTAGAAGCTCTGATGGTTTTATAAAATGTCATCATGACCCCAATTACTCAGAATATTTCTTCTGTTAATCTGACAAACACCAAAAGCTTCTGCTTCCATCCAGTTAATGTTAAAATTCTGAAATATTCTCATAATCCAGATGGTATATTCTCTTTATTTCTTTCTTAAAAGATAATTTACTAAATCATCATATTAATGCATCAAGATTATAATTTAGTAGGTTAAATTATGGCACTATGAATTCAAATTATTAATAGACCGTTGCTATGTATAACAGACCGTTGCTATGTATAACAGACCGTTGCTATGTATAACAGACCGTTGCTATGTATAACAGACCATTGCTATGTATAACAGACCGTTGCTATGTATAACAGAGCATAAAAATTAAATTTTTTCCTTTGGTTCATCACAATTTACTCAGGCATAGTAACAGTCATAATGTTACTGACACTGGGGATGAATTCTCTGAGGTCTTACCTATCGATAGAGACCAAGATCATGCATATAGACCTGGTAGTTGGGGAGATATTCTTCATTTATTTTGGGTATGTCTGTCTAGGAGAACCACACCTTCAAGTACGTAGGGGTTAAGAGGTTAAAGTACATTTGAACAGATAAAAAATGTGTAATTAATTTGTGATTAAATATTTTAATCACTAGACAGCCCTAAAACATTTACATTTCAGAAGCACAAGAAAGGTACCATTGGTTGCATCTCCTAATAATGAAGTATATCTCATAATATTTTTATTTTTATCATGACTAACTGTTTTATTTTACTTGTGCTGGTAGAACGGAGCTTCTGCACATTTTAAAATAGTTTTTCTGTTGAATATGTTTCCCAGCAGGTTGTGTTGGTGAGTTTCTGCAGCCCTCCGTGACAGGATGACCGGTGTGTCGTCTCTCTGCAGCTGCTGCAGGCTACAGATGATGATAATAATCAGAGATAAATAAGATGCAGCAGCCTAATAAGGCTCAGAAAATAAGGCAGCTCAGTCCAGATGTCCCCGCTGCGTCTTGTAATCCACGCTCAACTCCTACAAGATGAAAGTACAATCTTCTATCAATTATTATCCAAACATACTGAATTATAGCTCCAGAAATCCCTCAAATTATTCCCTAATAATCCTCCTGATGGGATCACATGACCCAGATACATCGCCACATGACCTGCAGCTCAGCCTCCTCTTCATCTTCTCCACATTTATATCAGAAAGTATCTGATCAAACAAACACCACTCATTTATCTATTTAACATTTAGCAGAGTTTAACTTCATTAGTGGATCATTAAGAAGAAATTAACCCTAATTATTACACGTTCTCTATATTCATGTTGGTCTTTATTTACTTTATTATTTACTCCACATTCATGTTGGTCTTTATTGACTTTATTATTTACTCCACATTCATGGTGTCTTTTATTCAGTCTGACTTCTCATTCAGTCAATTTAACAACGTTTAAAGCTGCCAGTTCTTGTAAAAAAAAAATACAAGAACAACAACACAGACGTCTATAAAAATATACAAACGTTAATGATAATGTACATTAATAGTTCAGTGTTGTAAAAATATAGATTCACTGTTTATATACAGAATTAAAACTATAATACAGTTTATTTACATGTAAAGTGATTTGATGTTTTTATTGAAAGTCTGTAAATCACTTAAAATATTAATAATTTAAAGATTTAAGTTACTTTTTTGATGAGCTCAGCTATATAAAGTTATTATGAATAAAACATGCATCATACTTCTTATATTTTCTGCTGTATGTTGTGATGATTCATCAGTAAACTATCATTTGAGATAATATTGTTTTTTTAAACATGCTTTTTATTGTTTAATTAAGAAAAAAGACTACAACAACCTAAACAACAACAAATACAATAATATGTACAGATAACAGATAGTAACTGTAAATTGAACTCTTCAAAACAAAGGAAAGAAAAAAGTAATATTAATAATAATAATAATAATAATAATAATAATAATAAAATAGAAAATATAAATAAATAAATCAATAAATACTGTATAATATATAATATAATAAATTATTTTTTTAAATATATGAATAAAAAGAAATAAATAAATAGTAATGATAATAGTAAATATAAATACATAAATAGTAATGATAATAATAAATATAAATAAATAAATAGTAATGATAATACTAAATAAATATAAATAAATAAATGAATAAAATAAACTCCCACATCAGAATTCCAGTGGGTTGTTATTGTTGAATAAATCTGTTGATGTGTTTTTTAATCTCATGAGCAGAATGTGTTGTATACATAAAGGTGTAAAAGTATTCTTATTATTATTATTATTACTATTTTCTCCTGTCAGTTTCACCAGAGACAGTGTGAAGAAGGAATATCCAGAATATCCTCAAATTGTCTGAATGTTATTTAACTGTGCAGGACGACGACGACGATGACGATGTTCTGTCCTCTATCACTGTGATGAAGATTACACAACCATTAACCTCCATTAACTGATCATATAAAGAGCTGCTTACAGGTCACATGACAGGAGGAGGAGAGAGGAGGAGGAGGAAGAAAGAGGAAGAGGAGGAGGAACAGGAGGAGAAAGAAGGAGGAGGAAGAACGAGGAGGAGGAGGAGATTTTTAAACCCTCAGATTTGTTACTTTGTTGTGGTTTCAATCATAACTTTCCTGTTTAGGGTTTTTAATGTTTTTTAATGGATTATCTGCAGGGTTTAAGGGGTAATAATCCCTTAAAGTGACTTAATTTTCACTCTAAAGTTGTGTTTCTGGATCATAAATAATATTATTCTACTTTTTCTCTGAGAGTCACACGCAGCTTCTCAAATTTACGTTAGTTTTCAGATTCAGATTAATAATAAAAATATAATTAAAGTAGCTCCTCCAGCTGATGAACACATTTATGCATCAATAACTATAATACAATAACAAAATATAGATTATTCTGTACAATGAGGACTTTTACTTTTTGTACTTTAAGTAGATATTGATGCTAGTGTGTTTCTACTTTTACTTGTAACAGAGTATTGGTACTCATTGTACATCTTCCATCACTGAGCGTTGAAACAGAGACACTGAGGTATTGTTAGAGAGCAACACACACACACACACACACACACACATACACACACACACACACACACACACACACACACACACACACACACACACACACACACACACACACACACACACACACACACACACACACACACACACACACACACACGAACCATATGGTGATGTGTCTGCAGTGAATGGATGAATCAGTGGCAGCGCAGCATCTGATTGGCTGCTGGAGGTTAACGAAGTAATAGGTCACAGCTGCTGCTAACAGGCTGAAATGATTCTTCTTCCTGTTATTGACGCAGAAGCAGGTGTTTGGTCCTTCCAGCGACCCCTACAGGCTGCAGTCGCTGGTAGTCCTGGTAGTCCTGGTAGTAATAATGTGGTGCTGATGTGCCAAAAGATGAAGTATTTCATTATTTGTGAAACCTAAACTAAAGTATAACTTCACAAGATGCTCCACGTTCCTCATTTTCACACAGGCGGCACGCTGCTTTGTTTCTCCTCTAAAATAACACGTAAAATTACTACTTTTTAATATTATGACTCTATTCTCATAATATTACCACTTTTTTCTCGTAAATGTACGACTTTATTCTCTAAATCTCTGATTTATTTTTTTTCCTCAATGTGGCCCTAATACTCCGTCGTAGAAATATGAAGGATTGCCACTAAAACTTGAAAGAATTTGTATTTTCTGTTTTTTTATTTAACTTTTTTGGCTTCAGACTTAAAACTGCAGTATGCGATATTGGCGCAGATATGATTTAAAAAAGTTATTTTTAGAAAACGGCCGCTATATCGTGACAGTAGTACATGAAACAGGTAACCTGAAAAAAATCCTGTTCCTCTGTGTCCTACTGTGTCCTCCGGTGCTCCTAACGGCATCTGAAGGATTTCACTTACCGGAGGAAAACAAGGTCCGCTGCCAGCTGCAGTCTATGAGAGCCGGCTGTCAATCACTCGCGAACTCCGACCAAACGGTCAAACTAGGCAGCGCTTATCAAATATGAATCAATATTCTGTTACTGTAATGACTATTTCTCGCCTCAAATGTTCTCAGAATCATCTTGTAGTTACTGTTTAGCTGTAAAATGAGAAAGTTTGTGACGCGGCCGCCATTGTAAAATCTGTTGAAGGAAGCCAAGTTCTGGTCACATGACCGGAGCACAGCCAATAGGAACGCTCTCTCTCTCTGAAATGACCTGTGATTGGTCAAAATCTGCCGTCACGGGCTAGATTTTTTTAAAGCCTGAAAACAGAGACATGAGGAGGAGCAGAAGTTTAGTTTTCTCTCAGAACACTTGAATTACAATATGCTGAAAGGTTATTATGGAATTTTTGCCAAATTATGCCCAAAAATTCTTGCCTACTGCCGCTTTAATTTAAAACAAAACCTTTATTGTGCTCTCGTGTTTTCAGCCACGTTACCAGCTCCGTCAGAGTGACGTCATCAGACGGCGCCGTGTTGTTGTCAGTAGAGTCGCTCAGAGTCTGTTAGAGTTCAGCAGCAGAGACAGAATGAAGACAGAAGTTTAATGAAGTGTTTATTTAACGGAGCAGCTGCTGACGGTTCCGACTCGGTACGTAAACACACACGTTTTTAACGGTTTGTTCTGTTTCACCGGCAGGAAAGCTGCTTAGCATAGCATCTTCATGCTAACCGGCTAACCTGCTTCAGCTAACTGTTAGCATCTGGAAATCTGCTGTAAAAGCTATACATGTTCTTTAAAACAACTTTAGCGACATCTAACGTTATATATAGATATCTAACGTTATATATAGATATCTAACGGACCTTTTAAACAAAAGTGAGTGTGTTAATATCCTGTTACAGTAGCTAACTAAACTAAAGTTTAGTGACTAAACAGAGCAACTTATTATGACTCCACCTCAAAATCCAGTCAAATATCTGCCAAGTTAATATCATGTAGGTGAAAATTATTCTGTTCTTATTTTTATCAGTTAAAAACCTTTTTCAGCTATATCTTTTAATGACAGTAAAGGTGTCATGTGGCTAGCTGCCAACCGGTTACTGTTATCAGGTTTTTCAGGTTTTTCCAGCTACTAGCTGGAAGGACCGGTCTCTCCTTTAAAGAATCCAAGTTGTTCCCTCCTTTACAATATTTAAGTCATACTTGAAACACATTGTGTGAGTATGTGTATTTATGATGCTGTAGTGGCAGCTCCTTTAAAGCGGCAGTAGGCAACAATTTTTTGGCATAATTTGGCAAAAAATTCCATAATAACCTTTCAGCATATTGTAATTCAAGTGTTCTGAGAGAAAACTAGACTTCTGCTCCTCCTTATGTCTCTGTTCTCAGGCTTTAGGAAAAATCTAGCCCGTGACGGCAGATTTTGACCAATCACAGGTCATTTCAGAGAGAGAGAGCGTTCCTATTGGCTGTGCTCCGGTCATGTGACCAGAACTTGGCTTCCTTCAACAGATTTTACAATGGCGGCCGCGTCACAAACTTTCTCATTTTACAGCTAAACAGTAACTACAAGATGATTCTGAGAACATCTGAGGAGAGAAATAGTCATTACAGTAACAGAATATTGATTCATATTTGATCAGCGCTGCCTAGTTTGACCGTTTGGTCGGAGTTCTCGAGTGATTGACAGCCGGCTCTCATAGACTGCAGCTGGTCAGCGGACTTTGTTTTCCTCCGGTAAGTGAAATCCTTCAGATGCCGTTAGGAGCACCGGAGGACACAGAGGAACAGGATTTTTTTCAGGTTACCTGTTTCATGTACTACTGTCACGATATAGCGACCGTTTTCTAAAATAACTTTTTAAAATCATATTTGCGCCAATATCGCATACTGCAGCATTAATAATCAGAGTAACTTACATGAATTCAAATCAAACTCCATTCAGATTACTGTCAATTTAATGCCAGTTTGCATATATGCAAACATACACATACCTCAAATATGTTTTACTAATCTATAGGTGCCACTGGTGAAAATGACGTAAATTTACACACAAAACACCAAACAGATTTAATTTTAATAGGTCTTATTTTTAGTAAACTAAAAGCCTTAAATGACGTGAAGTATTTTCTATGATTCCTCCAGCAGGCTCTCAGGATGCAGCTTTTGCAGCTCCACACAGAATGAGTCGTGATGAAGAGACCAAAGCTGGCCGGAGTGTTCCTCTTTGTGGGCTGCCTGCTCGCCTACTTGATGTTTGTGAAGCGTCACTACTTTGCCACAAAGCCCGAAGCCTACAAACTACCTCCCCCCTACCAGCCCGGCCCGGACCAGCACACAGACGATAGGCCCGTCTCAGCTGCTGCTGGACGGAGCTTCCAGTATGGCATCATGTTTGACGCTGGGAGCACTGGGACCAGAATCCACGTCTTCAAGTTCCAGATCGAGAACAATGGTACAGTAGTGGAAGATGTAAATGTCCTGTTTCAGTAAATGGAGCAATTATTGTGATCCCATGCCAAACTCAATTCAAATGTCGCAATTTAATATCAGTTTGCTTGTAGGCGAACACTGATGAGGAATATTGGTGTATCTTCTTTAATTCCTCCAATAGGCAAAGTGAAGCCCAAGATGCAGCTGTTTTAGCCCAAATTAAAATAATTCAAGTGAATATTTTAATGTCCTGTTTCAGTAAACAGAGCAACTAATATGATTCCATGCCAAACTCCATTCAAATATCTGCCAATTTAATATCAGTTTGCATGAACATTGATGAGAAATATTGGTGTATCTTATTTAAATCCTTAATTAATTCCTATTTTAATGTCCTGTTGCTGTTGTGATTCCACACCAAACTCCATTCAAATATCTGCCAATTTAATAGCAGGTTGCATGTTGGTTGAATATTGACGAAGAATATTGATGTATTTTCTTTAATTTCTTAATTAATTCCTATTTTAATGTCTTATTGCTATTGTGATTCCACACCAAATTCCATTCAAATATCTATCAATTTAATTCTGTGTTGTAACCTAAGAATGCAGTGGAGATCAGAGTACAGTACTGAATGTAGCAATGCTCTCTGGGACTTGTAGTTCTCCTCTCTCCTGAAGTTGTTCTGGTTCTGGTCTTGGGTTTTTCTGAACTTTTGTTTTTAAAGTTTTTTGGGGGGTTTTCTTTACGCAGAATGCTTTGGGAGCTGACTTCCTAATATTTGGATCAGATACTAATATTTTGAACAGAGGCTGATATGAAACAGGATATTTGGAGGTTAAACCTCTGTAGTCGATGCTAAATGGATTCATATGGATCCTTTCAGATTAAATTGTAAAGGTTTATAGAGCGGGCCTCACTGAACTGCTTTTAGTGTATTTAAAATCCAAACATTAATTACCAGCTGTGAATCCCAGCAGACAAGAGGAGCTTTCAGCTGTAAGTCCTGCTCTGCTGTGGAACTGCTGCCAGAGTCAAAATGGACACAAACTCATTAGTGCGTTTTAGAGGTTTTTGGTTTATTAGGCTTAGAGAAAGTTTCCTGCGGAGCTCGGCCAAATGCCTTCGTTATCGCATTTAACCACTAAGCTAAATCACACAAGCTGAGTGCTGTTTTGGCTCCTTTGTTAGCATCAGAGCTAACCTGACTAATGGCAGCACCTGTTAGTTATACAGACTGGGATTGTCATTAAGAGCTTAATGACAGCTCAAATGTAGGCGCAGGTCCAGGGTCAGCCAGTTAAATTAAATGTGGTAGTAAAACACTGAGGCATCAGGACTTATTGCCTTTCTTTCATCATTTCAGACACAAACTGAGCTCTTTATTATCTCTTTATGTTGAATCTTATAGATGTGTGTTTTATGTCATGTTTCCTGCAGAAGCTCCCAAACTGGCCCACGAGACGTTCAGAGCCATCAAACCTGGACTGTCTGCGTACGCTGATGAGTCAGAGAAGGTCGGTTTTACTACTTGATGGTATTTACCTGATAAATGAAATGAATTATGGATACAACAAAAGACGGACTGTCCACCGGTGAATTCCATTTCTGAGCTGAATCAGATAAATTAGCAGCTATAAGAATGCAGTAGAGCTGAAACGATGAGTCCAATAATCAATTAGTCGATGGCCAGAAAATTAATCCGCAATAATTGTGATGATCAAGTCATTTTTTTAGCAACATTGGCAAAAGTTGAAGAGTTCCAACTTCTCAAATGTTAACATTTTCTGGTTTTCTGTAAAAAATATGAAAAAAATGTCCAAAAAATAGATGCGAAATATCTGAAAAGAATGTGAAAATTTGCAAAAAAAAGTTGTGAAAAAATGTCTGAAAATGATTAGTAAAATATGTGAAAAATATGTGAAAAATTATTGGAAAATATCCTAAAAATATGTGAAAATGTCAGAAAATTATTAGTAAAATTTGTGAAAAATATCAGGGAAATTATTGGAAAATATCCCAAAAATATGTGAAAATGTGCTAAAAAAAGATGTGAAAAATATCAGAAAAAATTATTTGAAAAATGTGCAAAAAATATGTGAAAAATATCCTAAAATTACACGAAAAATGGCCGAAGATTATTAGTAAAATATGTGAAGAATATAAGTGATAAATGTCAGAAAAATATCAGAGGAGACAGTTTGGATTAAACTAGAAACTTGAATGTGCTAATGATGACAAAACTACAAAATATACATAGAATTAATATCAAAGTAACTTCATCATCTCTGATGTCATCACAATAAACGTCCAGAAATCCACTTAGGAATCAGAGAGAAAAGCAGTTTTCTTCAGTCTCTCAGTAATCCAGTTATAGTAGTCTGTATGGGGACACTGAGATAAGAGCTGATCACAGATCAGTCAGCACTATGTTAATGGAGATGCTTTGACTACATGGAGACTATTATAGACTAAAATGCACCTATAGCTGACCTCCTGTCTGTCTCCTCTCGTGTGTCCAGTGTGCCTCAGGAATCATGGAGCTACTGGAGGTGGCCAAGTCCAGCGTCCCGTCCTCCATGTGGACCATGACCCCCGTGGTCCTGAAGGCCACGGCCGGCCTCCGCCTGCTACCCGGAGAGAAGGCCAAACACCTGCTGGACACGGTGAGACACTCACAATCCAGTTTAATCACAGTTTATGGTCTGCGGAGGTCATAAGATCCGACACAGACCTGTTGAACCTCATGGATCGACTTTCAAAATAAAACATCCCCCGATCCTTAAGGGGCCGAGGACAGTCCCAGACATGATCCAAACTGGCAGCAGCGTGATGGGGGACAGTTTTTTTTAACTGAACCCAGCAGTTTCTTTTACAGCAACATGTTAAAGATCAAATCAAACATCTGTCCTGAACTGATCAGGTGATCAATCACTTAAACATCCGTAATATAATAATCAATAATCTGCTGGTGTTCTCCATCACATTCAGCTCTGCTGTTGCATTATGCAAGTGAGTTGTTTTAGCTAATATCCTCACAGAAAGCTAATGCTGATGATGAAGATGAAGAGGAGGCTCTTCATCATCGTGATGTCCAAAAAAGAGAAAGTCTATTAAAGCTTTTAAGTAATCAGTAATAACAGGACTACATCAGTGAGCCAGAATGTGATTTAATCTGAAGCTTTGCTCTTATTATCAGACTGGTCCTGAATCAGCCAAACACAGAGCTGATTACACAGAGAGGGGATATAAATATGATTATATTAAAATATAATAACACATTAACACGGAGATATGTAATGCACCTCATGTCTTTGTGGTTCTTTATAGTGAAAAATAGATGTGAAAAATTCCGAAAATTATCATAAAAGTACTGGTCAAATGTGTGAAATATATCAGAAAAATATGAAAAATGTCCAAAAATATATCAGAACAATTTGTGAAAAAGTCTGAAAATTATTAGTAAAATATGTGTACAGTATACAGTAAACAACATATTATGACCACTTTCTGTAAATTTGATTTATTGTTTGAAATCAGTCACAAATAGTCTTTGTTTTCTCTTTTTCGTGTGTTATTTTCAGTCTTAAAGTTCCCAGAGAGAGAGGTTTGGTGATTAGGTTAATTAATTAACAATCAGCCAGTTAATGCTGAATACTCTGTGCTTCCCTTTGTGTCCAGGTGAGGGCGCTGTTTGAAGAGTCTCCCTTTCTGTCCAGAGACGACAGTGTGTCCATCATGGACGGCACCGATGAAGGTACGAAGTCCTTAAACCGACTATAATGTATATTTATATATTAACATATATAATGTGTGGTGTGTCTCTGGTAGTGAATGATCAGCTGAACGCTGTTCACTACCTGCTCAGGTACTCTGTTCACTACCTGCTCAGGTACTCTGTTCACTACCTGCTCAGGTACTCTGTACACTACCTGCTCAGGTATTCTGTAAACTACCTGCTCAGGTACTCTGTTCACTACCTGCTCAGGTACTCTGTTCACTACCTGCTCAGGTACTCTGTTCACTACCTGCTCAGGTACTCTGTTCACTACCTGCTCAGGTACTCTGTTCACTACCTGCTCAGGTACTCTGTTCACTACCTGCTCAGGTACTCTGTTCACTACCTGCTCAGGTACTCTGTTAACTCCCTGCTCAGGTACTCTGTTCACTACCTGCTCAGGTACTCTGTTCACTACCTGCTCAGGTACTCTGTTCACTACCTGCTCTTGTACTCTGTACACTACCTGCTCAGGTACTCTGTTCACTACCTGCTCTTGTACTCTGTACACTACCTGCTCAGGTACTCTGTTCACTACCTGCTCAGGTACTCTGTTCACTACTTGCTCAGGTACTCTGTTCACTACCTGCTCAGGTACTCTGTTCACTACCTGCTCAGGTACTCTGTTCACTACTTGCTCAGGTACTCTGTACACTACCTGCTCAGGTACTCTGTTCACTACCTGCTCTTGTACTCTGTACACTACCTGCTCAGGTACTCTGTTCACTACCTGCTCTTGTACTCTGTACACTACCTGCTCAGGTACTCTGTTCACTACCTGCTGGTGAACATAGTGAAAACCACCGTAAAATCAGTTAGTGTAGCTTTAATGTAACCTGAAGAGACAGAAACATAAAACAGTATTAAACTAGATCATATAAAATTAAAAACGTTCAGCATTAATGTATTAATATTAATTAATATAACCACTGTGTAAAAACAGCTGAATGTTCCTGTAAGAGTTTCCTGTGACCTCTCATACGGTCTCATACTGAACATGATCCTCATCTCTTTATAAGTTTATTAGATTATAGAGACTTTGCGCATCTCTACATCTCCTCATCGTTTCATTTGTTTAATCCGTGAAGCCGCTCGCATGATTCTCCTCCTCCTCCTCCTCCTCCTCCTCAGAGGTCCCACTCTGATTTCCCCAACGAAAACCGCCAATATGGAGGATTAAACAATATGGAGGATTAGAATTAGATGAAGCAGGACTCAAACCTCACTGGTGATTCACCTTTAAAACACCGTGGAGTCAAACATTAACGAGGATCTACTACAGCTGATGCATTAATTTTTATATTTACTTCTCTGCATCTTGTCTCAGTTAAAGCAGATTTAAAGCACTTTTACAGTCACAGGGAGACGTAGAAGGAACCTTAAGGAACCACTGTGGTTCTAAAACAGACCCTGATTTCACCTTTAATGACTTTTATCATCACATATTTTACTAATAATTTTCACATATTTTTCATATATTTTTAGGATATTTTTCATCAAATTTTTCGGACATTTTTGGGATATTTTTCACATATTTTTGGCAAAATTTTCACTAATTTGTTCACTTTTTTACTAATTTTTTTTTAATATTTTCTGGATATTTTTCAGATATTTTTCAGAATCTTCACAAATGTGTTTTACTAATATTTCTTGGATATTTTCTGGATATATTTCATATATTTTTGCATATAATAATAATAATAATAATAATAATAATAATGTATATACTATATTATATACTGAACAAAAATATAAATGCAGCACTTATGTTTTCGCTCTGATTTTTCATGAGTTGAAATAAAAGATTTCAGACTTTTTCTATGCACACAAAAGACTTACTTCTCTCAAAATTTGCTCACTAATGTGTTAAAATCGGTGTTGGTGAGCACTTTGTCCAGATAATCCCTCCACTGACAGGTGTGGTATATTAAGATGCTGATCAAACAGCATCATTATTACACAGGTGTGCCTCGGGCTGGTCACAATAAAAGGACACTCTTTTCCCAAAAATGTGTGAAAAATATAAAGAAAATGAAAAATATGTGAAAAAAAGTAGTGAATAATTTCCGAAAAATATGTGAGAAATATTCAAAAAATGTCGGAAAAATATCCAAAAATATATGAAAAATGCCTGAAAATTATTAGTAAAATACGTGAAAAAAAGTAGTGAAAAATGTCTGGAAAATATCAAAGAAATATAAGTAAAATATGTGAACAAATTTGTAAAAAATATTCCCAAAATGTCCGAAAAATATGTTAAAATTATTAGTAAAGTATGTGAAAAAAGTAGTGAAATCCTTCTCAAAAAATACATGAAAATATCCAAACATGTCAGAAAAATATGTGAAAATTATAAGTAAAATATATGAAAAAAGTAACGAAAAATATGTGAAAAATATCCCAAAAATGTCAGACAAATATTTGAAAAGTATCCAAAAGAAATCGGAAAATTATTTAAAAAAATATATGAAAAATATGTGAAAACAGTAGTGAAAAACTAATGAAAATTCTGTGAATAATATCCAAAAAACAGCGTAAAATTGTTTAAAAAATATATATATATGTTCGAATGTATATTTAATAAAAACTGACATTTGTAGACAGTCAGACAATTGTGAAATGATGCAGACTTCAAAGAGTTTCTTTATATACCTGAGGTAGGTGGGTATGACCTGTATAGTAGATACAACAGTTATGATATTCACATGTTGAAAACAGTGTATTTAAACTGTAAAATCTATCATTTCCAGGTACAGTGGGTGTTTAGTGTTACTGGGTTACTGACACTATGTGACTGTGTTCATTAGAGAGATGTTAGTAGTTTAATAAAAGGTTTCCTGCGTCCTTTATGAACTTATTGATATTATTATTATTATATCGATTCAGATGGGAACCCCTCAGCTGCCAGATGTTTCCTCCTGATTGACCTTTCTTCTTCTGTGCCATCACAATGAACAGAAGATATATATATATATATATATATATATATATATATATATATATATATATATATATATATATATAGGAATGCCATGTAGGTCCTGTGTTTTAAATGCTCGCTCTGTATGGACACAAAGCTCGCCCACTTATAATCCAATCCTTTTTAAAGTAGTTCATACAAGCAATTATGGCCGTGTGGGATAATGTCCCACTTAATCTTGAAGAGGGGAGGGAGGGAGGGAGGACGATTATCTACCAGTTTATTCCTGAGGCTGAAATGTTTTCTCCTTCCCTCTGAGTGGGATCAGCTCGTTACGCCCATAAATGTCTTTTAATGATTACTGAATTAACTTCTTATCCCGCTCCACTTTTCCTCTAATGGACAGATTCCTGCTCCCTTTCAGGAGTCCGAGCGGCTTCCATCAGCCTTATTATGGCCGCCACAGTCTGCCGTTCTTGGCCTGGATGCTGCTCATCCCTCGCTGAGATTACCCTCCGAGCGCCCTGAATGGAGGCGACTTATTGTTAATGCAGGGGGCGGCGGGGTGCTAAGTGCCGGTGTTTAGCTTCCTGACCTAAAGCCGAGTCTCTCTCCGGCGTTCGCTCTTGTTTGTTTTGTTTGCTTCTTAGAGTTTAATGTTAAAGCTCGTATGATACAGTTTCTATGAAGCCCTTTAATCATCCACGGCTGCATGCGGTCGGGGTCAGAGGTCGCTGGTAAAAGGCTCTAATGCACGCAGCTGAGTGACCGACACTAATGTTGTCTTTGAGTTGACCTCAATAAGCAGATCTCTCTTTAGATCTTTTCACTATTCATGTTTAAATGATTAACTTTATCAAACGTCTCCTCTGTGTATACAGGAGGAGGACACAGCGTCATGAACACTCAATTAGTGATTGATCGATTAGAAAATTGATAAATGTCGATTAACATCCAGCTTTTATATTGATGTTCTTCTTTCCTTCAATAATAACTCTTCTAACAGAGATGAAAACTAGGGCTGTCAATCGATTAAAATATTTAATCGCACATTGTTTATCTGTTCAAAATGTACCTTAAAGGGAGATTTGTCAAGTATTTAATACTCTTATCAACATGGGAGCGGACAAATATGCTGCTTTATGCAAATGCATGTATATATTTATTATTGGAAATCAATTATCAACACAAAACAATGACAGATATTGTCCAGAAACCCTCACAGGTACTGCATTTAGCATAAAAAATATGCTCAAATCATAACATGGCAAACTCATGCCCAACAGCTTTTTCATTCACATATCTGGAGGTCAGAGGTCGAGGGACCCCTTTGAAAATGGCCATGCCAGTTTTTCCTCACCAAAATTTAGCATAAGTTTGGAGCGTTATTTAGCCTCCTTCATGATAAGCTAGTATGACATTGTTGATATCAATGGATTCTTTAGGTTTTCTAGTTTCATATGATACCAGTATCTTCACTCCACAAATTAAAAATCACAAGTTGTGTTAATGCGTTAAAGAAATTAGTGGCATTAAAACGAATTTGCGTTAACGAGTTATTATCACGTTAACTTTGACAGCACTAGTTGAAATATAAAATATGAAGCTTCTTTGAATTTGAGTATTGTTGATTCGACTTTGTTTTTTCCGTTCAGGGATTTCTGCCTGGATCACCGTCAACTTCCTCACTGGTGAGAACACACACACACACACACACACACACACACACACACACACACACACACACACACACACACACACACACACACACACACACACACACACACACACACGCAAGTGTGGTTGTAAGATTAATGTTGTGTGTAACCAGATTAATGTGGACCAGAATAGTGATTACCTGTTATTGGATTATACTGCAGCTCTCTGTTTCTCATAATCTCTCCCCCCCCCCCCCCTCCAGGTGATCTTCACAGTGCTGACTCGTCCACAGTGGGGATGTTGGATTTGGGGGGGGGGTCGACTCAGATCACCTTCAGCCCTCAGGACGAGGTGAGGACTCTGTACCATTGTTTTCTTATGTGGAGAGCGTTGGCGCCGACCTAGGACCCTCGGTGTGGCACGCCGTATAAAATTTGTTGAACGCTGCGCTCAAAGTTGAATTATTTCACCTCAGTTGGCGCTGACCTTTCACAGCTCAACCAATGAGATGCCAGCTGTATGTGGCGTAGAGAGTGATGGAAGAAAAACATTCTCCTGTTGCACAGCGAGACGTTTCATTCACCCAAGCTAAAAAAATTTCAGACTTTTTCTGACATATTTCTGACTTTTTTCTGACATTTTTCTGACCTTAAACTGATATTTTTCAGACTTTTTTTTGACTTTTTTCAGACTTTTTCAGAATTTTTTGGGGCATTTTTCGGATTTTTTTTTTACTTTTTTTTCCGGACTTCTCTTCTGCGTTTTTTCAGGCATTTTGGACATTTTTCTGACTTTTTTCAGACTTCTTTTCAGAAATTTTTCAGACCTTTTTTCTGAAATTTTTCGGACTTTTTTCGGATGTTTTTCTGACTTTTTCGGATGTTTTTCTGACTATTTCTGACCTTTTTTCTGACTTTCGTTCTGCCTTGCTGTGTGCCGTGTTGTTCCTCGCCATCTGTTCTGAATGGCCTCAAATAAACTCAAATGCATCGTATGACTGCAGCTAGAAACCTGGTGAATAGCTTCCTGCTCACGTTGTGGTGATGTCTACCTGCGCTGTGCTCTACCTGGCTACCTGTCATGTGAAGGTTTGGTAGAGAGATGGATGTCCATCTTAGAGGCTTTAATCTGTAAATGCCACAATAATCCCAAATAAACACCCTCACATCTGGAAGGGGGGGGGGTCTTATTTAATATGTAGGTCAGGCTGCTTCTTCCTCCAGTGATGAAGACCCTCTTTAGCCTCTAATAATGGGAGGAACCCAGGAAGTGATTACTACACACTTCCTGTCATTCACAATATATATTCATTTATCAACACAACAACTCAAAGTCCACTTACTCGCTCGTTGTGGAGCTTTTGCCTGTATCACATACTGCTGATGAAGATGAGGAGGGATTCATCTCTCTATATTTCTTTTTAGTAAGTAATGACTAATAATTAATAACTAAATCAGCTCAAAGACTTTCATGATTTTGTTTTTGTGTGCAGAAAACCATCCAGATGTCACCCATTGACTACATCAGGTCCTTCCAGATGTTCAACAACACACACACTGTCTACACTCACAGGTATACACACACACACACACACACACACACACACACACACACACACACACACACACACACGTGCGCAAAAAACATTGTTTTTCACTGTTTTTTAGATTTTGGGCTATTTAGCTTCCATAACTGGTCTTCATTCAGACTAGTGAAAAAAAATATTTATTTTACTACTTTGTCTATTTGGGTGTGTAGATTTCTACTCAGGGGGTAATAGAGTAAAATATGTGATAAAATGCCTGAAAAATATTAATAAAATATGTAAAAAATATTAGTAAAATATGTCAGAAAAATATTGGTAAAATATGTGAAAAATGTCCAAAAGATATTTGTAAGATATGTCCGAAAAATATTTTTTAAATATGTGAAAAATGTCTAAGAAATATTAGTAAAATACATCAGAAAATATTAGTAAAAATGTCCGACAAATATCAGTAAAATATGTGAAAAATGTCTGAAAAATATTTGTAAAATATTTCTGGAAATATTTGTAAAATATGTGACAAATGTCCTAAAAATATTAGTGAAAAATGTCCTAAAAATATTAGTAAAATATGTCCCAAAATTTTGGTAAAATATGTGAAAAATGTCTGGAAAATATTAGTAAAATATGTGAAAAATGTCTGGAAAATATTAGTAAAATATTGCCAAAAAATATTAGTAAAATATGTGTAAAATGGCCAAAAATTATTGGTGAGATATGTGAAAAATGTCCATAAAATATTTGTAAAATATTTCTGGAAATATTTGTAAAATATGTGACAAATGTCCTAAAAATATTAGTGAAAAATGTCCTAAAAATATTAGTAAAATATGTCCCAAAATTTTGGTAAAATATGTGAAAAATGTCTGGAAAATATTAGTAAAATATGTGAAAAATGTCTGGAAAATATTAATAAATATTGCCAAAAAATATTAGTGAAATATGTGTAAAATGGCCAAAAATTATTGGTGAGATATGTTGAAAAATGTCCATAAAATATTTGTAAAATATGTGAAAAATATCCCAAAAATATTGGTAAAAATGTCCAACAAATATCAGTAAAATATGTGAAAAATGTCTGAAAAATATTAGTAAAATGTTTCTTGAAATATTTGTAAAATATGTGACAAATGTCCGTAATATATTAGTAAAATATGTCCGTAATATATTAGTAAAATATGTCCGTAAATTTTAGTAAAATATGTGAAAATATCCGAAAAATATTGGCAAAATATGTCAAAAATATCCAATGAATATTAGTAAAATATCCGAAAAATGTCCCAAAAATATTAGTAAAATATGTCTGAAAATATTAGTAAAATATGTGAAAATATCCGAAAAATAAAACCAAAAGTTAGCATTAGATAATGCCTCATTTGCATATTTAAACATAGCATTTTCAGAAAACTTGTCTTAATGTTAGTAATCAACTGGTGAATGATGATATCATCGTCATGGTGATATCTAGTAGTTAAACCTGGAGTGTCTCCTCTTATTAACTGAGATAAAGATGGTGATATCATTTGACTTGAGGTTTATTTTGGTGTGTAATTTAACGGTTAATCAGAATAGTTGCAGATGATTGTCTGTTGATTTAAGTCATTGATTAATAAATAAATAATAATAATAAGTCCTCTCTGCAGTTATCTGGGTCTCGGTCTGATGTCGGCTCGACTCGCCGTCTTAGGAGGTGTCGAAGCTTCGCCCCGTACGTACCTGTATTCTTACTCTTGTTTTTCAGTTTGCTTTCATCTCTGCCTTTTATAACCCCCCCCCCCCCCCCCCCCACACACACACACACACACACACACACACACACACATACACATACACACAGATAAATAAGCCATTATCTAATCTTTTAATAACACAGCAAGATTAATTCCTTGCCTGCCAGCTGTTGCTGCGATTTAGCTGCTGTAAGAAGCTGCAGCCCAGATCCACTCTGCTGTCTGTCCACTCTGCTGTCTGTCTGTCTGTCTGTCTGTCTGTCTGTCTGTCTGTCTGTCTGTCTGTTTGTCTGTGTACAGAGAGTGGACAAAATAACAGAAACACCATCTAGTTTATGTTTCCATCAGAAGCAGGACTTTGTGTTTCTCTTGCTGAGTAATCAAATGGTTTTATTCTGTTTATGTGTTGTTACATTAATGTGTGTGTGTGTGTGTGTGTGTGTGTGTGTGTGTGTGTGTGTGTGTGTGTGTGTGTGTGTGTGTCTGAGCAGTAGGGGGCAGCACTGAGCTGGTCAGCCCCTGCCTTGCTCCAGAGTCCTCGGGCAGCTGGGAACACGCTGACGTTGTCTACACTGTGAAGGGACAGAAAGCAGGTGAGGTCCATACAGCGATTTGATTGTTTTTTTTGGTTACCCATCATGCAGTGGGAGCGTGTAGGAACCCTGTGTGTGTGTGTGTGTGTGTGTGTTTCAGGTGAGCCTGTCTATGAGGCGTGTCTGACCAAAGTGGAGAAGGTTCTGTACAGGAAGGTGGTGAAGGTGTCCGAGGCCGCAGACGTGGACTTCTACGCCTTCTCCTACTACTACGACCGCGCTGTCGACCTCGGGGTCATCGGTACGAAGCTAATGCTAATAATGCTAATAGTAATAATGATAATGCTATAACAATAATAATAATGATGCTAATAATAATGCTAATAATAATAGTAATCTGTGATGTTCAGGAAAGTCTCCTGTTTGAATCATCAGAACTAAACATGAACAGCTGAGTTAGATATGTGATGTGTTGTGTGTTCAGAGGAGAAGAAGGGAGGAACCATTCAAGTGGCCGATTACGTCAGCGCAGCTAAAAGAGGTGAGCAGACGGCGCCATCCGGTGGTCAACGCTGTCAACTGCACTGTGTTTATTGTATTTTTCATATATTTTACTAATATTTTTGGACATTTTCGCATATTTTTCAGAAATATTTCACATATTTTACAAATATTTTTAGGACATTTTTCACATATTTCACTAATATTATTTTGGATATTTTTCACATATTTTACTAATATATTTGGGAAATTTTTCACGTATTTCACATATTTTACCAATAATTTTTGGACATTTTTCACATATTTTACTAATATTTTTCGGACATTTTTCACATATTTTACTAACATTTTTCAGACATTTTTCACATATTTTACTAATATTTTTCAGACATTTTTCACATATTTTACTAATATTTTTGGGAATTTTTTTGCATATTTTTCAGAAATATTTCACATATTTTACTAATATTTTTTGGATATTTTTCACATATTCACATATTTTACTAATGCAGCTAAATGTGATGTTTTCTCAGTGTGCAGCGATCGGCCCGTCAGTTCTCTGCAGAGTCCCTTCCTCTGTCTGGACCTGGTTTACATCTCAGTCCTGTTGCAAGAGCTCGGATTCCCCCCACACAAAGAATTCAAGGTGAGGAACACCTCAGAGTCTGGACTCAATTTTACTAATATATTTCACAAACATTTTACTAAAATTTTTCACAAATATTTTTAACATATTTTATTATTATTTTTCACAAATATTTTACCAATATTTAAAAGATATTTTTCACATATTTTCCTATTTCTTCAGACATTTTCCATTTATTGTAGTGTTATTTTTTGCACACTTTCAAATATTTAACTTTTTTTCTGACATATTTTAATTATATTTTTCACAAATATTTTTCAGACATTTACATCTTTTAACATTTTTTAGAATCTTTTTCACATATATTACCAGTATTTTTTGGAGATATTTTTCACACATTTTACTAATTTTTTTCACAAATATTTTCACATATTTTACTAATATGTTTAGGACATTTTCACATATTTTATTATTATTTTTCACAACTATGTTGACTGTTATATGGTTCATATATGCGTTGCAGCTGGCGAGGACGATCAACCAGGTGGAAACCAGTTGGGCTCTGGGAGCAACTTTTCATTACATCGAGTCCCTGAAGAGACACTGAAGCTTTTATTGTGAAAAACCTCACAAAGATCCTGAATGTCCTGAGGAGATCCTGGACTTCTCACGGTGACCTCATACAGTACCCCCACACACACCTCACACCACGTCAGATCAGTATGACATCATGTGTGACCGTCCAATCAGACGCTCTGCTGCTCCTCAGAATGTCTTCATATGTAAGCTCTGAACAAAGTGACCTCATGGAAACACTTGACCTCAAAGGCAGCCGCGGAAAGTACTCGGTAGTACTGTAATTTTGAGGTACTTTACTTGAGATATTTCCATTTTCTGTTACTTTACTTCTTTACATTTTATTTAACTGACAGCTTTAGTTACTTTTCAGGTGAAGATTTAACGTGTAAAACATGTGATCAGTTTCAAAGATATGATACTTTCTTATAAATTAAACTACATTACAGGATATAAAATAGTTATAATTAGCTCTACCTGGACAACACTAAAATGCTGCTTACATAAATGCATCAATGATAATATTCTAATAATATATATAGAACACTGAGTAGGGTCACTTTGAATAATAAGTATTTTCTAAGTACATTTTGATGATAATACTTTTGTACTTTTACTTTGAAGCATTTAGGGGGATCTATTGGCAGGAATGTAATATAATATTCATAACTATGTTTTCATTAGTGTATAATCAGATGAAAATAAGAGTCTTGTTTTCGTTACCTTATAATGAGTCCTTCATATCTACATCGGGAGCGGGTCCTCTTCATTGAGTCCTCCATGTTTCTTTTTTTTTTTTTTTAAGATTATTTTTTGGCATTTTTCAAGCCTTTATTCAGTTTTAGAAAGGGGGAGAGAGAGGGGGGGGGGGCGACATGCGGAAATGGCCGTAAATCGGATTGGAACCCGGGCCGCCGCGGTTAGGACTCAGCCTTATTATATGGGCGCCCGCTCTACCAACTGAGCTATCGGGGCGCCCAGTCCTCCATGTTTGTACAGCAGCTCAGAACGTACAAACCAGAGTTTCAGTTGTTTACAATCTGCAAACTGACCGCTAGATGTCACCAGATCCTACAAACTGCTCCTTTAAGATGAATGCAGGTCTTTTACTTGTACTGTACTTGTACTGAGAATTTTCCACATTTTGGTATTAGTACTTTTACTGCAGTAAAGGATCTGAGTACTTCTTCCACCACTGTTCAAACATGACTTTTTATTCAAATTTAACCTCCAGTTCATTCATCAGCAGCAACGAATGTTTTCTCCTCCTTTAATCTTTACATTTTCAAAGTAGGGCTGTCAATCGATTAATCACCCAGAATCACCAGATTATCATCAGATTATGATCAGATTATGATCAGCATCTGGACTCCGAAGACACATTGAAGCCGTGAACTGGGCCGATTTAGAAGAAAACAACGTACCGATTTAAGTTTTATTCTCGTAAATTTACGACTTTAATCCAACAGAATATCTGAGTTTTTCTCGTAAATTTACGACTTTAATCTCACAGAATATCTGAGTTTTTCTTGTAAATTTACAAGTATTTTTCTCGTAAATTTGTGACTTTAATCTCATAAATTCAGCGTTTTACATCTGAATATTACCCTCCTCCTCTGGCTCTGTAATATATATATTTTTACCTACAGTGTCGCTGATACGCCGTCGTAGTATTCGGCCGATCTGGTTCATAAAGGGGGATTATAGCGGCATGTTTTTATATTGAATCTGTTTATTATTTGTACTGATATTGAATGTTTGTGCCAAAAATATGAACCATTTTTTACAGATTTTACTGACAGACATTTATAACATCATTTATGACTCTTTAACATATTTGAAGGATCGTATTTAAAACGGTGAAAACACAGTAAAGAATCGTTAATTAGAGTAAATCAGATGTCACACAGTCGTATCGTTGATCATCTCACACTGTCCCAGTTCAACCAGTAAACAAAGACACTGGGTTCATGTCTCTGACCTCATGATGATTTATTCTGTTTGATTTCACTCTGAAGGACTTACTGTTTTTATGTGTGTTTGGTACAAAATCTGCAATAAACAGACGTGAATGTTTCTCTGAGCTTCGGTTATATTTAGATTTTATTTCAAACATGTAAGAACAAACAAGAATAATAAGCTAAATAAATCCATATTACATGTCTGAAGTTCTATGGTCCTAACCCTTTTCTATAACTTCAATAATTAACTTAATGTTCATTATATCCAGCACAACTGAACTATTTACCATAAGTGTATAACTTAAATAATTCCCAAATATCTCAACTAATATAATAATAACTACAGGACGTTGAAAGAAAAGGGTTTAAAATTTTCAGGCTGATAGAAAATAATTATTTCACTAAGATAAACATTGCAGATACAACACTACATTTACAGTACCTACAGTACATATTGATGCCAATACTTCTGTATTTTTAAACATTGTGAATGCAGTATTTTACTTGTAAAAGAGTACTTTTACACTGTGGTGATAGTACTTTTACTGCAATAAAATATGGGAGTGCTTCTTCCTCCACTGGCTGATATCTGTAAAGGCTTGTTGTTCTGGTCAAAGCCACTGGGGGGCGCCAACATGGCTGTGGACTATTATTCTGTAGTTTAGCATCAGGAGGTCATATATGGAGGTAAGAACCTGCCAAAATCAAAAATAAATAAATAAATGACTCAATAAATAAATAAATATGTCATTAAATGTGGGGAAAATAATATTAAAAATAAATGTAACCATTAATGAATTGCTAAAATGTGAGAAAATAATATTTCTGTTTTAATTTGCTTCTTTGTTTATTTGTCATTGTATTAATTCCCTTATTTATTTACTCCTGTTTAATGTTCCTTTTATTTATTTTTATATTTATTTTTATATGTATAAATTTATTTTTAATTATTTTTAGATGCATGTATATACACCGATAAATCATGCAGAAATAATAAAAAAATAAAAAAAGCAAAAATACATGAATAAATGCATTTAAAAATAAATAAATGTAATAATTAATACAAATAAATACATAAATAAAAACGAAAATTAAACAGAAGAGTAAACAAATAAGGTAATTAATACAAAGATAAATAATAAAGAAGCAAATTAAAACAAATAAAAACGTATGTCACATTTTATCAAATAATTAATGGCTACATTTATTTTTAATATTTTTGCTACATTTAATGACATGTATTTATCAACTAATTTATTTGTTTTTGATTCTGAGTTCTGTCCTCCACAGTCACAAGATGGTCAAAACAGAAAAATACTTTTAATACTCTATTGTACAACATTTTAGTGTTGCGTCTTTTCTTGTGAAATACTGCAAACTGAATGAAACACGACCTAGTTGACGTTGGTTTAATGTGTCACCAGCTAAAAGGTTCCGTAGAGACCCTGAACGCACCACCAGCTGTTCAGACACAAAGCTTTTATTCAACTTCCCCAAAGAAACAAGCTCATAAAAACAGGAAACAAACACCTGTGATGTCACAGCGAGCCGGCGTGAAGCCGGCTGAAATGCTTTAAAGCCAACAGAGTTATGAGCTCTGATTGAAGCTTCAGATGCAGGAAGTGCTGAGGAGGAGCTGAGGAAGAACAGGAAGAGGCGGGGTCTCCGGTGAGGAGGCGGAGTCTCAGAGGAAGGCGTCACACCACTCCCTCAGACACTGATCGCAGGATCCGGCCTGACGGGAGTTCGCACCGCTGGCGTCCTTCAGCCACTCGGTGAACATCTCGCTGTCTTTCTTTAGCAGCAGGAACTGACCCAGAACCACGTAGGCCTGGAAACAAACAGAAAATACATTAAAAAAAATACATTAAAAAACAAACGAAAATACATGAAAAAACACGCAGAAAATACATGAAAAAACGCTAAAGAATTTTTTTTAAAAACAGGAAAAAATACAGGAAAAACAGAAAAAAAGAAAACCCAACAAAAACTCATTAAAAAAAAACACACACACAAAAAAGATATGGAAAAAAAAACAAATACATGAAAAACACAAACAAAAATACACTAAAGACGAAAACAAAAAATACACGAAAAAAAACAAAACCCCACAAAATAATCATTAAAAAAACAAACACAAGAAAACCCACATTAAAAAAAAACCATGAAAATCACACACACAAAAAGAAGAAGAACGTTGATCAGATTCATCAAAGAGTCTTAAAAGTTTGACATTCAATTTTACAATAAAAGTTATTAAACTGACTTAAATTTGAATTTATAAAAAGGTCTTTTATTATATAAGTTTACATGGTTGAAAGCCACGGAAAAGGCAAGTAAGTGGACCTTTGAGTTGGGATTGTTTTGTCAAGCTGCTATTTTTTCAGGTTTACTGACAACGTCTCAGAGTTGAATGAGAAAATATCGACAGATTAAAACAATAATAAAATAATTGTTTGATTTAAGAGGCGTTTATAATCATCTCGTCTTGACGTGATGTGTAACTGAAATAATACTGACAATCATCTTAAATACATGACAGATGTAAACGCTGTAGTTTTGTGTGTTTTGTCCACCTTGTCGAAGCCCTGCTGGTCCAGCTTCTTCCCCAGAATCTCTCCGATGCCCGACAGAGCCGTCACCGACTTGTCTCCCATCGGCTCGCCGACAAAGTCCCGGTGTTTCTGAGACGTGGTCGACATCCTCGCTGCAAAATATTAAAATTATATAAAAACTACAGCATGAGTCACAACAGATGATTGAGTCCTGACTGCGTTATAGATTATTAATTAATTTAATTAATTTCTCCAATAAAAACGAGATCTGGTTCCAGTTTTTAAAATGTCAAGATTTGTTAATTTTCTCTGTTTCATCTCAGTTTAAATAAAAAGATGAACATCTATAATCTTTATATTTCATAACTACAGTTTCTCTGATGTGGAAATGTGTTGCTTTTCTGTTTTCTGTGAACGTAAAACAGCAAATATTCACATGTGAGAAACATTCAATTAAAACATTAAAGACCAAAACAGCTAATCAATTCTCCCATCAATTCATTTCCTGTTGATCAATATTTCAGCGCTAATACTAGGAGAAAAAAATGTATTATTATTATTTAAATGACTACTCGGGCCATAATTAAATCTTGAAAAGAAAATTATATAAAAATATATAAAATAAAAGGAATTAAATCTTCTTTTAAAAGGCTGAAAAATGTATAGATTATATGTTCATATTTACAGAAACAGAGTTTTTTTGCATTTTTACTTTAATATTCAGATCAGATTGTACAAATAAAAAAATCTATCTTTTATACACTTATTATAAAGTAAAGCGTATGTCAGATGCACTGGTGGAAGAAGTACTCAGATCCTAGTACTAATACCACACTGAAAGTACTCCACTACAAGTAAAGGTACTGCATTCAACATTTAACTGTATTATCAGCTGAATGTAGTTGAGTAAATGCAATTAGTTACTTTCCAGTACTGTTGTTTAGGGCTGAATGGGGCTTTTATTTTGTAGTAAAATGACTGTCCATGTTTCTCCTCTGAACTACAAAATAAAACAAATCAAGGAACAAACAGCTGCAGACTCTCTCCCAGTGAAACCAGTAGAACCAGACTACAGTGTGGACCTGGTCCAAAGAGGTTTTACCTGCTGAAGGTGGACCTGTTTCTGGTGCTGCAGGATCAGGCGGGTTCAGACAGACACACAGAAGCTACAGAGACAAAAACACGTGTCAACTTCAACACAACTGAACTCAAACTACACAAAGAACACACTAGAGGGCACGTGAGAGTTACCTGAAGCGGCAGGAAGCAGTGTGACTCACCTGAGACTCAGAAAACACCTCGAAATCCTCGAGGAAACCTCCCGCCACAAAAAACTTTTCCCTTTTTCCAACTGAACAGGAGGCGTTTTATTCTGAAACCCGGAAATACGAGCGGCGTTGGTTTGACGCTCTGAGTCTGACGTCAGGACGCAGATAGCGACAAGATAGTTTGTGATGAAGATGACTCACTCGGTGAAAAACTGATTTTCTACTGCGTGAGAGAAATTTGTTTGAATGTGATATTTACTCAAGTACTGAACAATTCTGCGGTACTTGTACTTTACTTGAGTATTTCCATGTTCTGCTACTTTCTACTTCTATTCCGCTGCATCTCATAGGGAAATATTGTACTTTTTACTGCACTACATTTATCTGACAGCTTAAGATAATTTAGATTAATGTTATACACACTCAATACTACCTGACTGTTTGCACACTGACAATAATTTGCACTAATTTTGCATATCTGTTTATACTTTTATACTATGTTTAATTCTTGTGTATGTATTATATTGTATATTTGTAGATTTCAATTTGTTATTCTTATTTTATTCTAACACTTAATTATCCTACTGTTTTATTGCACCAACCCACCAAAGCAAATTCCTAGTGTAAACCTGATACACTTGGCAATAAACGAGTTTCTGATTCTGATTCTGATTCTGATTCTGTCAGCAAAGTGAGACCTCTTCCCTCTCTTTACCCTCTTTGTTAGACATTCCACAGATGGCCCCGCCCCCTTCTGAACTCTGCCTGTTCTCTGAGTGGGCGTGGCTGCGTGTTGTCTTCCTGCTCTACCTGCCAGGTGGATCTCCTTCACTCCTCCCGGATCACTCTCCCCGCTCAGTCCGCTCTCTGCGCTCCTCCTCCCGGGTGTATTACTGTAAACATGACGGCTCCTCTGACCGACCAGGAGAAGCGGAAGCAGATCAGCGTCCGGGGCATCGCGGAGCTCGGGGACGTGGTGGAGATCAAGCGGAGTTTTAACCGACACCTGCACTTCACTCTGGTGAAGGACCGGAACGTGGCGACGCCCCGGGACTACTACTTCGCCCTGGCCCACACCGTCCGGGACCACCTGGTGGGCCGCTGGATCCGAACCCAGCAGTACTACTACGAGAAGGACCCCAAGGTAGGAGCTGCAGGAGCCCGCAGAACTCCACTGAAAAAACATGTATTTTTCACATTTCACTAATTATCTTGCAAATGTAAAAAACATTGAAATCATGACCCATTTAGTTGTTGGATAATTATGCACCAGAAATTTCTTAAAAAACTTTCTTAAAGGGGACATATCATGCAAATTTTCAGGTTTATGTTTGTATTTTGGGTTTGTACTAGAACATGTTTACATGCTTTAATGTTAAAAAAAACGCATTATTTTTCTCATACTGTCAGTCTGAATATACCTGTATTCACGCTATGTCTGAAACGCTCCGTTTTAGCGCATAGATAGATAGATAGATAGATAGATAGATACATAGATAGATAGATAGATAGATAGATAGATAGATAGATACTTTATTGATCCCGAAGGAAATTTAGGCATCCAGTAGCTTAGACAACAAGTCCCCAACACCAATACACCTTAAGAAAGATACAATCAAATAGAATAAAGTTAAATAAAAAAAAATAAGATAACATAAGTACAGCAGTGAAGTGACAGTGTGCCAATGGTGCAAATAGTAGTGCAAATAGTAGCAGTGCAAATATGGAAGAGTATATTAATATATAGCAGAGTATATTATAATGTATGATATAGTAGTTATTTCAACGGAATTGCGTTGCTAGGAAACAGCTTGGGTCCATTTTACATCCTGTCATCTGATGTCATTCACATACACTGCAACAGGAAATAAACTGGGACACATTTAGTATGTTTACATTTAAAACTGTGAAATGGTCTAAATATTGTAGATTTGTGACATCACAAATGGACAGAAATCCTAACAGCTTGTTTCAAACGCACAGTTTCTGAATACGGGCTGTGTGTGTGTTTCTCCATGGATTGAGTGTTTTGATACTTTGACCGTATTTATATATCACTTAAACCTGCTTTATAATATAAAAGACATGAAAATCTCACTTTTTACAATATGGGACCTTTAAGAGTGGAAAACCCCCTGCAGTGCAACGTAGACTTCCTCAAAAATATAGTCATGTTTGGTGCATTATTCATATGCCGATATTAGCAGAGGATGATTTTTATCAATCTCAATCTTAACTATTGTATTTTAAGTTGAATGCATTTTGCTGCAATAAAACGTCATATTTTTAATCTCACTTTGGCGTGACTTCCTCCGTGACCTTCTCTTGGCCCAGTTGGGCCCAATTACATTCATTCACCTGTCAAGGCTTGAGTTAAGTTTGTCACTTTATGATTAATATTTCGAATAGAGCCTGGCTCGTCCTTCATGCGAGATCAAGGTCTTGTATGGGGGGAAAGTGGACCAGACTCTATTCAATTATCCGTCCATTCTAATATATCCTCTATTATCGGCCAAAGAACATGATGTATGAAGAGAGCTGTAACTTTGCATATTTGCTGAATCACTGTTGTTCAATTCGGCTGAAGAACAAGGATTATTTAGTCTCTTGTAGATGTAAATATTGATTTAAAGAATAATTTAAATTCTCCAAACAACATGTATTTCAAAACAACAAAATTATGATGCAAAAAACAGCAATAATAATAATAATATTAAAGAAAGAAGAAGCTAAGATAAAGCTGAGGATGAACACAGTGAAGATAAAATATAACATTAACATGAATGAATGAATGAAACATCAGTGTTAAAGCAGCAACCTGTGAGGAGGAAATGGTTTATGTCCTGTTAGTTCATGTTTAAAGTTGTCGTTGGACTGACGGGTCCTGAATGTTCACATTCTGTTTCCTGATCAGATCTTTATTTTAACTAAGAACTTCCTGCTCTGCAGCTGATGTTTATCTGTGGAGACAAAACCGATCTGATATCAGCGCTGAAAGAAGTTCCTTATTAACCTCCGGTTTCTGACACTCTTTGTGCAACGCGTGTGTGTTTCTGAGCATTCAGTCATTGCTTTGTGGGATCCTGTTTATTCAGGAATATGCATCCTGTTAGCACAATCTAAACTGACATACTAAAGACTTTAAGTGTAGATTTTATCTCGGGGCTCCTCTATAATACGAGTTAATATAACAATGCATGTGTTGTCTTATCATTTCTGTTTACATTGTGCTTGTAGAGACAATATTCTGTTACCGGCTTTGCCTGATCGGTGATCAATAATCTGATCTGAGATCTGTAAAGTGTAATATGTGTGTTTGTCTTCAGAGGGTTTACTATCTGTCTCTGGAGTTCTACATGGGCAGAACGCTGCAGAACACCATGATCAACCTCGGCCTGCAGAACACCTGTGATGAGGCCATCTACCAGGTAACATGCTAATGCTACAGATGAAGCAGGACTGATATAATGAACCTTTGTGAGCACGTTTTAGAAGCATTTAGAGATCATTACATTTCACGTTTTAGTTAATTTCCAGTGAAATATGACTCTGAAAAGAGTAGACGAATAAAGTACAAGGACTCCGAAACTGAACTTAAATTAAACGGAGAACTGCTTCCTGCTTTTTATTTCGAAATTTGTACTACTTCCCTTTGACATTTTCTCGACCCAATCGAGCGATTCATCCGTGTTTGTAGTTTTTCTGGTTTTCTGAGCCAAAGATGAAGTTTTAAACTCTCTTTCAACTTCCTGGTTGTTTCACCACAACCAGGAAGTTGACACAAAACACACTGATAACATCTGTGTGTGTGTGTGTGTGTGTGTGTGTGTGTGTGTGTGTGTGTGTGTGTGTGTGTGTGTGTGTGTAGTTAGGTTTGGACATGGAGGAGTTGGAGGAGATCGAGGAGGACGCTGGTCTAGGCAACGGAGGACTGGGACGACTGGCAGGTACACATTCACAATTTCTGTTTCTGTACTCATGATACTCCACTAACGTCCTAACTTTATAGAAAGTGAGGCCGACTGTAGAGAGCGAGGCCGTCTGTAGAGAGCGAGGCCGTCTGTAGAGAGCGAGGACGACTGTAGAGAGCGAGGCCGTCTGTAGAGAGCGAGGCCGTCTGTAGAGAGCGAGGCCGACTGTAGAGAGCGAGGCCGACTGTAGAGAGCGAGGCCGTCTGTAGAGAGCGAGGCCGACTGTAGAGAGCGGGCCGACTGTAGAGAGCAAGGCCGACTGTAGAGAGCGAGGAGGACGACTGTAGAGAGCGAGGACCTTTGGTAGAGAGAGAAGACGACTGTAGAGAACGAGGCCGACTGTAGAGAGCGAGGCCGACTGTAGAGGGCGAGGCCGACTGTAGAGGGCGAGGCCGACTGTAGAGGGCGAGGCCGACTGTAGAGGGCGAGGCCGACTGTAGAGAGCGAGGAGGACGACTGTAGAGAGCGAGGACCTTTGGTAGAGAGAGAAGACGACTGTAGAGGGCGAGGCCGACTGTAGAGGGCGAGGCCGACTGTAGAGGGCGAGGCCGACTGTAGAGAGCGAGGCCGACTGTAGAGGGCGAGGCCGACTGTAGAGGGCGAGGCCGACTGTAGAGGGCGAGGCCGACTGTAGAGAGCGAGGCCGACTGTAGAGAACGAGGCCGACTGTAGAGGGCGAGGCCGACTGTAGAGGGCGAGGCCGACTGTAGAGGGCGAGGCCGACTGTAGAGGGCGAGGCCGACTGTAGAGGGCGAGGCCGAGGCCGACTGTAGAGGGCGAGGAAGACTGTAGAGGGCGAGGCCGACTGTAGAGAGCGAAGCCGACTGTAGAGGGCGAGGCCGACTGTAGAGGGCGAGGCCGACTGTAGAGAGCGAGGTCGACTGTAGAGAGCGAGGAGGACGACTGTAGAGAGCGAGGACGACTGTAGAGAGTGAGGACCTTTTGTAGAGAGAGAAGACGACTGTAGAGAGCGAGGACCTTTTGTAGAGAGAGAAGACGACTGTAGAGAGTGAGGACCTTTTGTAGAGAGTGAGGCTGCGTTTGTAGAAAAAATGTCTTCACTCTCTAAAAACTTCCTGTCTTTGTCTCTGCAGCGTGTTTCCTGGATTCCATGGCAACGCTCGGTCTGGCAGCGTACGGTTACGGTATCCGTTACGAGTTCGGCATCTTCAATCAGAAGATCTGCAAGGGATGGCAGGTACAGTGTATATACACTCACACACACACACACATACATACACACACACACACACACACACAGAAACACGAGGTGTTTAGGAGGTGTGTGATTGGCTGACGTGTTGCTCCGCCCCCATCAGGTGGAGGAGGCAGATGATTGGCTGAGGTACGGGAACCCCTGGGAGAAGGCCAGACCGGAGTACATGCTGCCGGTTCATTTCTACGGCCGAGTGGAGACAACAGAGAGCGTCATCAAGTGGGTCGATACTCAGGTCAGATATGATCAGCTGATGATGACGTCTGATCGTTACCGGTCACTGTCAGGAGGGAAATGACGTGTTTGAGGTGTTGTCGTGCGTGTAGGTGGTGTTGGCGATGCCCTATGACACTCCAGTTCCTGGTTACCATAACAACACTGTAAACACGATGAGACTGTGGTCAGCTAAAGCTCCGAACGACTTCAAACTGCAGAACTGTACGTCTTCATCATCTTCATCATCATTAAGAATTAATCTGCTGATTATTTTCTTCATTAATCAATTGATTGTTTGGTCTGTAAAAATAGTGAGAAATGGCGTCACAGTGACCCAGAGCCCAAAGTAACACCTTCAAGTACCTCAAATTAGTACAGTACTTCAGTATTTACATTGTATTACTGGTAAATACCAGCGGGAGGTTCAGTCGTGGTTCTTCAGTCTGTCTCTGCTTCACAGTTAATGTTGGAGATTACATTGAAGCTGTTCTGGACAGAAACCTGGCGGAGAACATCTCCAGAGTCCTCTACCCCAACGACAACGTGAGTACACGTTTGAGCTACTGGTACTTTTACTGGAGTATTTCCATGTTCGGATACTTTCTACTTGTACTCCACTACATCTCAATCATTCAAAGAGATTAAACTGAATAAACGTTTCACCGCTGAGTTCCGTGGAGTCTCTCTATAAAAGTAGAAACATGCTGGATGATAACGTACTGATCTGTGTGTAGTTTTTTGAGGGGAAGGAGCTGCGTCTGAAGCAGGAGTACTTCGTGGTCGCGGCCACGCTGCAGGACATCATCCGCAGGTTCAAATCCTCCAAGTTCGGCTGCAGAGACCCGGTGAGGACGTCCTTCGACACGTTTCCTGATAAGGTGAGAAAAACACTCCAGTATTTCCATGTTCTGCTACTGTCTACTTCTACTCCACTACATCTCAGAGGGAACTATTGTACTTTCTACTACACTACATTTATCTGACAGCTTTAGTTCCTTCCTGTCCAGGTAAAACCAGGTGTGTCCAGATGTGTTGATGTTGAATGTTTGTGATAAAGAGGAAATCCTCCTCGTCCTTCTGAAGCTAAATAAACTCTTTAAAAAGCCTCTTGGATCAGCTGGAAAATGTGTCGTCACAACGCTGAAAACATCAGAGATACGTGAATCTCACAGGACACATGAGGATCTTATAGACCATGATGCATTGCTGCAGATTAAACTACAAACACATGATGATTTTATAGACCATGATGCATTGCTGAGGATTAAACTACAAACACATGAGGATTTTATAGACCATGATGCATTGCTGCAGATTAAACTACAAACACATGATGATCTTATAGACCATGATGCATTGCTGCAGATTAAACTGCAAACACATGATGATTTTATAGACCATCATGCATTGCTGCAGATTAAACTACGAACACATGATGATTTTATGGACCATGATGCATTGCTGCAGATTAAACTACAAACACATGATGATTTTATGGACCATGATGAATTGCTGCAGATTAAACCAGCCAACAGGATATAAAGGAGTTAAAATGCATCATACACATTAATGCAGCAGTAATATGAATAGAATAGGAACACACTGACCAAGGATGTATAAAGCTGTTTCTTCGTCTGTGGTGGTGGTGACTCCTGTGCTTCCTGTCCTGCCAGGTGGCGATCCAGCTGAACGACACCCACCCGGCTCTGGCCATCCCTGAGCTGATGAGGATCCTGTTGGACATCGAGAAGCTGGACTGGGACAAGGTCTGACTGACAGAAACAGAGTACTGTAAGGACCTGTTGTTCATGTCGGCTTATGAGTGTGTATTCTACCTGTGTGTGTGTGTGTGTGTAGGCGTGGGACATCACCAGTCGTACCTGTGCGTACACCAACCACACGGTGCTCCCTGAGGCGTTGGAGCGCTGGCCGGTCTTCTTGTTCGAAAACCTGCTGCCTCGACACCTGGGTATCATCTATGAAATCAACAAGAGACACCTGGAGGTAAGACTCTACTGGACACTACTGGGCTCTACTGGACTCTACTGGACTCTACTGGGCTCTACTGGGCTCTACTGGGCTCTACTGGGCTCTACTGGGCTCTACTGGACTCTACTGGGCTCTACTGGGCTCTACTGGGCTCTACTGGACTCTACTGGGCTCTACTGGGCTCTACTGGGCTCTACTGGGTTCTACTGGGCTCTCCTGAGCTCTACTGATCTCTATGGAGTTCTACTCAGCTCTACTTTATATATATACTCACCTTAAAGCAGGATTCTACTGTTTCTACTAGACTCTGACAAAAATAGACACGATGTTTGAATTAGCGTCTACTAAAATATAGACATTAGAGGACATTAGACTTACTGGACTCTACTGGACCGTACTGGACTCTACTGAAGTAAACACACTTCTCGACATTAGACTCTACTGTTTCCACTGAATTCTACTGAAGTAAACACAGACTTCTGGACATTAAACTGAACTGAGTTCTACTCAAATCTGCTGATATAAAACACTGAATACACACACCTTGATACATGACTCTAGTGTTTTGACTGACTTCTACTGAAACATCTGGATGTAAGATTCTACTGAGTTCTACTCTACAATCTACTATTGTCCTTCTTTGCTCTCAATCACAAAGAGAGCTGCCAGCCCTCTGTGTATAATTACACATTTTAAAGTATTTGTACTGCGTCTCTGTCAGAGGATGGCGGCCATGTTCCCCGGAGACACCGACCGTCTGCGCCGGATGTCTCTGATCGAGGAGGGAGATCCGAAGAGGATCAACATGGCTCACCTGTGCGTGGTCGGAGCGCACGCCGTCAACGGAGTCGCTCAGATTCACTCGGACATCGTGAAGAACACCGTGTGAGTCCAGGAGACGACCAATCAGAGCAAAGACTGATCTCTGGTCATTACAACCAACACACTGATGATCCAAGTACATTTACTCCAGTACTGCTTTTTAATCTACTACATCTATCTGACAGCTGTAGTTACTTTACAGATTCAGATTATTAAAACAAAATATAATCAACTATTAAATGCTGATGTATTATTATAGATTAAACTACCAGCAGTATATAAAGTTATTAAAAGTAGCTCCACCTTTACCATCTGCAACATTAATACATCAATCATTATAATACAATAATATAATATTTGTTATTCTGTATAATTAATAACTTTTGATACTTTAGTTTAAGGAGTATTTTTATATTGTGGTACGAGTACTTTTACTGCAGTAATTGACTCAGTGTGATATCTGAATAATAATGTGGCTGCAGGTTTAAAGACTTCTACGAGGTGGATCCTGAGAAGTTTCAGAATAAAACTAACGGCATCACTCCTCGCCGCTGGCTGCTGCTGTGTAACCCCGGCCTGGCTGACATCATCGCTGAGGTACGAACACACCTGAGACTCACCTGTACAGGACAAACCTGTACAGGACAAACCTGTGAGTCCACAGCAGGCTGGATGTTCAGGTTTTTATTCGTTGATTTGAGATGAGCCAGACGAAGCGAGGAACCACAGCTCTTCCTCACAGTCTTCATCAATCAGCCTGCTGCTACAAATAATGATTGTTTTCATCATCAATTAATCTGCCAATTATTTTACTGATTAATTGATTAATTTTATTCATTGTTTGGTCTATTAAACGTCAAAAAGTAGTGACAACCTCCCCAAAGCCCAAGAAGATGTTTACAAACTGCTTCTTCAATAAAAATATTCAGATTATTAATAAATAAAACAACATAAATCAGCAGACCCCTCACTGAAACGGTTGATTGATTATTATGATTGATTAGAGTAGCTCTATAATAATAACAATAATAATAATTGATGAATGCATTGATTGATTTTGCTGCAGAGGATCGGAGACGACTTCCTCACCAACCTCGACCAGCTGAAGAAAATCCTCCAGTTTGTCGACAATGAAGTTTTTATCAGAGACGTGGCCAAAGTCAAACAGGTACAGAGACACCCGTCTGTCTGTCTGTCTGTCTGTCTCTCTCTCTGACCCGTCTGTCTGTCCCTCTGACCCGTCTGTCTGTCTGTCCCTCTGACCCGTCTGTCTGTCTCTTTAACAGGAGAGTAAGCTGAAGTTCGCGTCCTTCCTGCAGAAACAGTACCAGGTTCAGGTGAACCCGGACTCCATCTTTGACGTCCACGTGAAGCGAATCCACGAGTACAAGAGGCAGCTGCTCAACTGTCTGCACGCCATCACGCTCTACAACCGTAAGACCGGCCGTGACTTAGACAGATATACATACTGTATATATATACATACATACATACATACATATATACATACATACATATACTGACCCTCCGACACGTCCTCCGTCTGAACTACCTCGATGTGTTTATCTGTGTTCAGGAATCAAGCTGCAGCCCAACAGAGAGTTTGTTCCCAGGACGGTGATGATCGGAGGAAAGGTGATCAGTTTATAATCAATATAAATCCATATTGATACCTGACCACAGGGTCTAACCCTCTCCTCCCTGCAGGCGGCTCCTGGCTACCACATGGCCAAGATGATCATCAAACTGATCACCTCGGTGGGTCAGGTGATCAATAACGACCCGGCGGTGGGAGACAAACTCAAAGTGATCTACCTGGAAAACTACAGAGTGTCTATGGCTGAGAGAGGTGAGGAGGAGGAGGAGGAAAGAGAGAGGGAGGAGGAGGAGGAAAGAGAGAAGGAGGAGGAGGAGGAAAGGAGGGAGAGGGAGGGAGGGAGGGAGGAGGAGGAGGAGAAGGAGGAGGAGGAAGAGGAAGAGGAAGAGAGAGGAGGAGGAGGAGAGAGGGAGGAGGAGAGAGAGAGAGGAGGAGGGGAGGAGGAGGAAGAGGAGGAGGAGGAGGAAGAGGAAAGAGAGAGAGAGGGAGGAGGTGGGAGGAGGAGGAGGAAGAGGAGGAGGAGGAGGAGGAGAAGGAGGAGGAGGAAGAGGAAGAGGAAAGAGAGAGGGAGGAGGAGGGAGGAGAGAGGGAGGAGGAGGAAAGAGAGAGAGAGGGAGGAGGTGGGAGGAGGAGGAGGATCAATAACTGTGTCTTAATAGATGTTCTGACGTGTTGTCTCTTTGTGGGTGCGTTTGTTTCGTTCACCCAGTGATCCCGGCTGCCGACCTGTCGGAGCAGATCTCCACAGCAGGAACCGAAGCTTCCGGAACAGGAAACATGAAGTTCATGTTGAACGGCGCTCTGACGGTCGGCACGATGGACGGAGCCACGGTGGAGATGGCCGAGGAGGCCGGGGAGGAGAACCTCTTCATCTTCGGCATGAGGGTGACGGACGTGGAGGAGATGGACAGGAAGGGGTGAGGAGGAGGCTTTACATCACTTAATGTCTGTTGTAATGTGGTGATGCATTTGAGAGCAGGAACAAAGAACGTATGTTGCCAAGAAGTGAAAGTCAATTATTCATTCCATTCCATTCCAACATCAGCGCCCTTCTCCATGGTGCATTCAGGGACACTTTGAAATTGTTGAGTTCCTCCATCTTTAGACTCTGGAACACTTTATAATTCTTTCCTTTATGGATTAATCTGCTGACTGTTTTCTGGTTTATTGATGAATCATTTGGTCCATAAAATGTCAGAATACGTGAAAAACGTTTGTCACAGTTTCCTAAAGTCCAAGAAGACATTTTAAATGTCTTTTTGATGTGCTGTATTAAGAGTTTATAGAGTTTATTATATACATTATTCTTCTTATTATTACTACTACTAGGGAATTTATACTTGTGTTAACAAGCTGTGTTGTCAGAAACTAAAGAAGACGAATAGAAATAACAATGACGAATGAATAGGAAATTTAATAATTATAAATAAATAAGCAAATTTAAAACACAATTTATTTATAGTTGCATTAAAAATAAGGAAACACATTATTTAAAAAAAAAATGTATACAAAATTCTAGATGTTTTGGATGCTTGTTCAGCAGCCGACTCTCAGATGTCAGAGTGTTCTTGAATGCACCTTTTGCTCTAAACTGCATCACCTGATGGTTGTGCTAGAGGAAAGGTCAGAGGTCACCAGAATGACTCAGGCAGGAGCACAAAGATCTGAACCAAAGTGTGGGACAGCTGCAGTGAATGACATCACTTCCTGTTTACCTGTCCTGCAGGTACAACGCCGCAGAGTTCTACGAGCGTCTGCCGGAGCTGAAACTGGCTGTGGATCAGATCCAGGGCGGCTTCTTCAGTCCCACAGAACCTGAACTCTTCAGAGACCTGGTCGACATGCTGATGGACCACGACAGGTAAACATCACCTGTGTGTGTGTGAGTTAAAAGGGTTGAAAAGTTTAGCACAAAGACAGGAAGCAGGGGGAAACTGTTACCCTAGCTCCATCAACAGAGCAAAATAATGCAGCTTCCAACAAATGCAAACAATTATATTTGTTACTTTAAGACAGTTAAACTGTTAAAAAATATGAAACATTAACATGAACATTTGTGTGTTTCAGGTTTAAAGTGTTTGCTGATTTCGAAGACTACGTCAAGTGTCAGGAGAGAGTCAGTGAGCTGTACAAGGTAACACACCTGTTTTCTGTTCTCTGTGGTCAAACATAAAGAGTAGATAATGTTCTCTTTCTTTCTGAGAGTGAGATCTTTAGATGGATATTAATATCATTCACGCAGCCAAATAATTTTTACACTTAAATATCAATCAGGTTTTCTTCTGATGATTCAAATTAATTACAACAAACCCTTCGAACCAACAACCAGTGTTTCCTGTTTCCTTTCAGAACCCCAGAGAGTGGACCAGGATGGTGATCCGTAACATCGCGGCATCCGGAAAGTTCTCCAGCGACCGGACCATCTCCCAGTACGCCCGCGAGATCTGGGGGGTCGAACCGTCTGACGTGAAGATCCCGGCGCCCAACGAACCGTCCGAGTCCCGTAAAGGAGGAGCCGACCTGCAGTGCCTTTCTGCAGCAGGTATTTGATCAAGAATCAGAGTCAGAACCTGAATGTCTCAATCACTGAACACAATCTGAAAGGAATAACTCACCCTGAAACATTTAACTTTAGTCATTTTTCTTTCTTTACTTTCTTGCCCTCATGTCAGTCATGCCAGTTTGCCCAAGAGATTTAGCCAGCAGCTACATGTTAGCCTTCTAAACAACTAAAACTAACATGAACTAGATTATAAAACTGCAAAGAAAAGGTCAGCGAACAACAATAAAGTCCAAGAGTTCTGAATTTGAACATTTAAACTGTAAATCCAAAAGACACAATATATATTTACACCAGTATTTAGCACAAGTCCTCATTTATTGATTGCTGTTTTTGAAAACACTTTCTACTTTCTAGGTTTAAACTATAACAAAAGTCTAAAAGCTTAAAGTTAAAATTTGTAAAAAGTCAGTACAGGAAGATTGTTTGGAATAACACATTTACTTGATGATAGCGGCGACGTTTAAGGTGGAAAAACAGCAGCGTTATGTTTTTTTAAAACCTTAAAAGTTGCTATGAAGATTGATTTCATGATGGTGTATGCTTAATACTCATATAATAGCACCAATATAATATTCAAAAGAAGTCTAAAGTATATGAATAAACCACTCTTGTGTCATTCATAGTTTAATTTTTTTCCAGAAGTAAAGGTCCTGAGTTGGGATGCTAATGTTGGAGCTAATAGAAATCTGCTAAAGTAGAAAACATGAACTCATGAGCTCCATTTTAAGGCAGCTTAAATATCTGTGATTTGGACCATTACTCAGGCTCTTCTTGTGACAGAATGTCCTCCACAAAACATCAGCTTTAATCTCAGTAAACTTGTCCTCCATCTTTTTTGCCCCCAACTTTCTCACTGAAGAACAAAAAAAAAACCCAAATGGCTCACTTATTTCCAGAATACAGAATATCAGTTAAAACATCTTAAACTCTACTTCCGTGAATATTTTTTTTTACGAAGTTTGCATTGGAATTTGTGTTTTGGACGTCACACGTCAGCAGCTGACCAGTTTGTACTGTGTCATCATAATGGTGAATTAGTTTTTTATACTTTCAAGCAAATTGTTTTTTTAGTCAGTGAAATTTAAATTTTGTAAAGTAGTCAGACATAAAAACAGCCATGTTAACATTTGTAATACATTTTACGCCGTTTCGTTGCTGTATCATTTGGTTTTTGACCGCTTAATGAAAAGTTCACCGTTGCCTTCCACTGTCTCTCTGTGTCAACCAAAATCTTGTTAAGACTTTTTGGTTTTAATATTAGATAACATACAGCAGTGGGATACTCAATGGCACCACAGCTGATGATTCACTTTTGTTCCGTTGACTTCCAGTAAAAGTCAACAATGGATCTAAAAATGTTTCCCATTGACTTTAAGAGTTTTCGTCATTGGACTTTGCTCCGTTGACTTGTGACTTGACAGTGAACCTAAAACTGCACTGTAAACGTTGTAAATTCTGCTCCATTTACTTACATTAAAAGTAAAACTCAAAAATCCCATTACTTTAAAGTACCTTTCAGCTAATTGTTAGTCTGAATTAAAAACTAATGACTTAAAAACAAAGTATCTATTCCATTGATTTAAAACACTGTAGAACTAAAAATGTTTACTGTTGAAATTCAGTTTCATTGTTACATTTGACCCCAACAGCAAAACTCAGAAATTCCATTAACTCAGTCAAGTCAATGGAATTTAGTAAAAGGTTTTTGACTTTCCATTGATTTCCAACTCTCATCTTTCTTCCATTGACCTACAATAAAACGCTTTGCTAAGTATTCACAGCTTGAAGTGAATATATATTTCACTGATGTAGAGATACTTTAGCAGATAAAAAAAAGCTCTCCGTTGACTTTCAGTTAAGCTGTGATCACTATAATCACATTTACTTTGATGCCTTACAGTAGAAAAAGTTTGCCTTTTAAGCCTCCAGTAGAATCTTACCCGTTGACTCTCAGTTTCATTGTTACATTTGACCCCTACAGTAAAACTTCAATAACTTAGTAGAAGTCAATGGAATTTAGTGAAAGTGAGGAGTTGGCTTATTGGTTTTTGACTTTCCATCAACTATCCAAAAGTAATATTTGTTCCATTGACTTACAGTGAACCTAAAACTGCACTCTTCAAGCGAACAATGATTTCAGTGTTAAAGTTTTAAGTTTAACAAGTGCAAATAAATACCAGCGTATCAGAGCAATATAAAAATCACACAAATTTGTATTCAAAGGGATACCAAAACAGAAAAAGACTTGACTTTTCCTGCATGATTTGCTCAGCTTTCAAAAAGCTGACAACCCTAATTAAAAGTAAAAATAAGATATCCCATTATTTTACAGTACCTTACTGCTAGTTCTCATTCATACATGACTTAAAAACAAAGTATCTATCCTATTGATTTTATATACTGTAGAACTAAAAAATGTTTGCCATTGACTTTCAGTTTCATTTTTACATTTGACTCCAAGTCAATATGTGAAGTCGATATGTGTTCCACTGATGTAGACTTTAGAAGATAAAAGTTTGCCATTGACTTTCAGTTAAGCTGTGACTTTACTACAATATAGTCATATTTACTCCAGTGCCTTACAGTAGAACGAAGTTTGCCTTTTAAGACTCCAGTAGAATCTGACCCATTGACTCTCAGTAGTGTCCTCTATTTCTTTAGTTCTACTTACTTCAAATTACAGTGGAGTGAACCTCAAACTGTCATTTTTGTTCCAATGACTTTAGTTACAACTTGTCATTTTTCTCTTGACTTCAGATAGTTGTATTTACTCCATTGACATGCACTGGAAGTTGGTGTGCTATTAAGTATACAGTGGAGAACAATCTACCCCATTAACCTACAGTGGTTTCCTACCTTGAACTGAAACTAAAGATTTTTGTCCCTTAACGTCCACTGAACTGATCAGCTTGTTGTGTTTTTGGTGATTTTCAGTATAACTAAAATGTATACCTTCGACTTCCTGTACGTTTACCATTTACTTTATTCCCCTGACTTTCAGGTGAAGATAATGTTGTTTGGGATTATTGTGTTTTTCCAGGAACTTTTTTTCTGCACTTTATAGCTTCATTCATACAGCTGATGGTGCAAATGCTGCATTCAGGTCATGTGGGATTAAAGTTAATGTTTGGATTCACATTTATGACTTGAGACCATTCACATCATCGCGCATCAATTGGTTGTGTTAGGGATAAAAATACTGTGAATTAACAATATAGCACTATTGTTATTGCTGTCCATTAAATTTGTGTTTAATTACCTTGAACGACAGACTTTAGTGGACGTTTAGTTTTCATAATTGTTTTAGTTATTAGACGCACATTTTTAAATTTCTTTTTAAAATTCACGACTTGAATGTTGACGTGAACGGTGTTTACAAGTCTGAAACTAACAATAATGGTAACTCCGACATGACATGAATGCAACACAAAGGCCTCAGTGTTGCATTACATGCATCTTAGGGGTAATGTAGTCCATTCGGAAACACTGTTTACTCAACATGAATGTCAGTCTGACTCAAACTGAAAAGCTTTTGTCAGTTTATTAAGTACTGTATCTGCTGCACTCATGTCTGTTGCTAAAAAATAAACTTTGGTTGCACTTGTTACGTGGTCGTTGATGTTATATTGTATTTATATACTCATTTTAGACTTTTACTCGCTGTCATAGCCTGACATAGCCTTTTTTTTGTATGCCGAATTCTTTTGCAAAAAAAAAGTCATAATATAGTATGCTGAAATCTTTTGCAAAAAAAACTCATAGGATAGTATGTCGAGATTTTTTCCGAAAAAAACTCCTAGTATAATATATCGAAATTTTTTGCGGAAAAAAAGTCCTAGTATAGTATGTCGAACTTTTTTGCAAAAAAAAATATCATAGTATAGTATGCCGAATTCTTTTGTGAAAAAAGTCATAATATAGTATGTTGACATTTTTTGCAAAAAAAAGTCATAGCATAGTATGCCGAATTCTTTTGCAAAAAAAAGTCATAGTATAGCATGTTGACATTTTTTGCGGAAAAAAGTCATAGTATAGTATGTTGAAAAATTTCATGAAAAAAAAGTCATAGTATAGTATGTCTAAAAATTTCATGAAAAAAAAGTCGTATTATAGTATGTCGAAAATTTTCATGAAAAAAAGTCGTAGTATAGTATGTCGAAAATTTTCATGAAAAAAAAGTCATAGTATAGTATGTCGAAAAAATTTAATGAAAAAAGTCATAGTATAGTATATTGAAAAATTTAATGAAAAAAAAGTCATAGTATAGTATGTCGAAAAATTTCGCAAAAAAGTCATTGTATAGTATGTCCAAATTTTTTGCAAAAAAAAGTCATAGTATAGTATGTCCAAATTTTTTGCAAAAAAAAATCATAGTAAAGTATGTTGAAATTTTTTGCGGAAAAAAGTCATAGTATAGTATGTTGAAAAATTTCATGAAAAAAAAGTCATAGTATAGTATGTTGAAAAATTTCATGAAAAAAAAGTCATAGTATAGTATGTCTAAAAATTTCATGAAAAAAAAGTCGTATTATAGTATGTCGAAAATTTTCATGAAAAAAAGTCGTAGTATAGTATGTCGAAAATTTTCATGAAAAAAAAGTCATAGTATAGTATGTCGAAAAAATTTAATGAAAAAAGTCATAGTATAGTATATTGAAAAATTTAATGAAAAAAAAGTCATAGTATAGTATGTCGAAAAATTTCGCAAAAAAGTCATTGTATAGTATGTCCAAATTTTTTGCAAAAAAAAGTCATAGTATAGTATGTCCAAATTTTTTGCAAAAAAAAATCATAGTAAAGTATGTTGAAATTTTTTGCGGAAAAAAGTCATAGTATAGTATGTTGAAAAATTTCATGAAAAAAAAGTCATAGTATAGTATGTCGAAAAATTTCATGAAAAAAGTCATAGTATAGTATATTGAAAATTTTAATGAAAAAAAAGTCATAGTATAGTATGTCGAAAAATTTCATGAAAAAAGTCATAGTATAGTATGTCGAAAAATTTCATGAAAAAAGTCATAGTATAGTATATCGAAAAATTTCATGAAAAAAGTCATAGTATAGTATGTCGAAATTTTTTGCAAAAAAAAATCATAGTAAAGTATGTTGAAATTTTTTGCAAAAAAAAGTCATAGTATAGTATGTCGAAAAAATTTAATGAAAAAAGTCATAGTATAGTATATTGAAAAATTTAATGAAAAAAAAGTCATAGTATAGTATGTCGAAAAATTTCGCAAAAAAGTCATTGTATAGTATGTCCAAATTTTTTGCAAAAAAAAGTCATAGTATAGTATGTCCAAATTTTTTGCAAAAAAAAATCATAGTAAAGTATGTTGAAATTTTTTGCAAAAAAAAGTCATAGTATAGTATGTCGAATTCTTTTGCAAAAAAAATCATTGTATAGGATGTTGAAATTTTTTGCGGAAAAAAGTCATAGTATAGTATGTTGAAAAATTTCATGAAAAAAAAGTCATAGTATAGTATGTCGAAAAATTTCATGAAAAAAGTCATAGTATAGTATGTCGAAAAATTTCATGAAAAAAGTCATAGTATAGTATGTCGAAAAATTTCATGAAAAAAGTCATAGTATAGTATGTCGAAAAATTTTATGAAAAAAGTCATAGTATAGTATGTCGAAAAATTTCATGAAAAAAGTCATAGTATAGTATATCGAAAAATTTCATGAAAAAAGTCATAGTATAGTATGTTGAAAAATTTCATGAAAAAAAAGTCATAGTATAGTATGTCAAAATTTCATGAAAAAAGTCATAGTATAGTATATCGAAAAATTTCATGAAAAAAAAGTCATAGTATAGTATGTCGAAACTTTCATGAAAAAAAAAGTCATAGTATAGTATGTCGAAATTTTTTGCAAAAAAAATCATAGTAAAGTATGCTGAAATTTTTTGCAAAAAAAAATCATGGTAAAGTATGTTGACATTTTTTGCAAAAAAAAGTCATAGTATAGTATGCCAAATTCTTTGGCAAAAAAAAATCATTGTATAGGATGTTGAAATTTTTTGCGGAAAAAATTCATAGTATAGTATGTCGAAAAATGTCATGAAAAAAAAGTCATAGTATAGTATGTCGAAAAATTTCATGAAAATGAAGTCATAGTATAGTATGTCGAAAAATTTCATGAAAAAAAAGTCATAGTATAGTATGTAGAAATTTTTTGCAAAAAAAATCATAGTATAGTATGTTGAAAAATTTCATGAAAAAAAAGTCATAGTATAGTATGTAGAAGTTTTTTGATAAAAAGAATCATAGTAAAGTATGTTGAAATTTTTTGCAAAAAAAAGTCATAGTATAGTATGTCGAAATTTTTCGCAAAAAAAATCATAGCAAAGTATGTTGAAATTTTTTGCAAAAAAAATTCATAATATAGTATGTCGAACTTTTTTGCAAAAAAAAGTCATAGTATAGTATGTCGAAAACTTTTATGAAAAAAAAGTCAGTATAGTATGTCGAAAAATGTCATGAAAAAAAGTCATAGTATAGTATGTCGAAAATTTTCATGTAAAAAAAGTCATAGTATAGAATTTCGAAAAATTTCTTGAAAAAAAAGTCATAGTATAGTATGTCGAAAAATTTCATGAATAAAAAAAGTCATAGTATAGTATGTCGAATTTTTTTGCAGGAAAAACTCATAGTATAGTATGTTGAAAAATGTCATGAAAAAAAAGTCATAGTATAGTATGTCGAAAATTTTCTTGAAAAAATAGTCATAGTATAGTATGCCAAATTCTTTGGCAAAAAAAAATCATTGTATAGGATGTTGAAATTTTTTGCGGAAAAAAGTCATAGTATAGTATGTCGAAAAATGTCATGAAAAAAAAGTCATAGTATAGTATGTCTAAAAATTTCATGAAAAAAAAGTCATAGTATAGTATGTCGAAAAATTTCATGAAAATAAAGTCATAGTATAGTATGTCGAAAAATTCAATGAAAAAAAAAGTCATAGTATAGTATGTCGAAATTTTTTGCAAAAAAAATCATAGTAAAGTATGTTGAAATTTTTTGCAAAAAAAAGTCATAGTATAGTATGTCGAAAAATGTCATGAAAAAAAAGTCATAGTATAGTATGTCTAAAAATTTCATGAAAAATAAGTCATAGTAAAGTATGTCGAAAAATTTCATGAAAATAAAGTCATAGTATAGTATGTCGAAAAATGTAATGAAAAAAAAAGTCATAGTATAGTATGTCGAAATGTTTTGCAAAAAAAAGTCATAGTATAGTATGTCGAAATTTTTCGCAAATAAAGTCCTAGTATAGTATGTCGAACTTTTTTGCAAAAAAAAGTCATAGTATAGTATGTTGAAATTTTTTGCAAAAAAAAGTCATAGTATAGTATGTTGACATTTTTTGCAGGAAAAATTCATAGTATAGTATGTCGAAAAATGTCTTGAAAAATAAGTCATAGTATAGTATGTCGAAAAATTTCATGAAAAAAAAGTCATAGTATAGTATGTCGAAAAATTTCATGAAAAAAAAAGTCGTATAGTATGTCGAAATTTTTCGCAAAAAAAGTCCTAGTATAGTATGTCGAACTTTTTTGCAAAAAAAAGTCATAGTATAGTACGTTGAAATTTTTTGCAGGAAAAAGTCATAGTAAAGTATGTCGAAAAATTTTATGAAAAAAAAGTTATAGTATAGTATGTCGAAATTTTTTGCAGGAAAAAGTCATAGTATAGTATGTGGAAAAATGTCATGAAAAAAAAGTCATAGTATAGTATGTCGAAAAATTTCATGAAAAAAAAGTCATAGTATAGTATGTCGAAAAATGTCATGAAAAAAAAAGTCATAGTATAGTATGTAGAATTTTTTTGAAAAAAAAATCATAGTATAGTATGTCGAAAAATTTTTTGCGGAAAAAAGTCATAGTATAGTATGTTGAAAAATTTCATGAAAAAAAAGTCATAGTATAGTATGTCGAAAAATTTCATGAAAAAAAGTCATAGTATAGTATGTCGAAATTTTTTGCAAAAAAAGATCATAGAAAAGTATGTTGAAATTTTTTGCAAAAAAAAGTCATAGTATAGTATGTTGAAAAATTTTATGAAAAAAAAGTCATAGTATAGTATGTCGAAATTTTTTGCAGGAAAAAGTCATAGTATAGTATGTCGAAAAATTTCATGAAAAAAAAGTCATAGTATAGTATGTCGAAATTTTTTGCAAAAAAAATCATAGTAAAGTATGTTGAAATTTTTTGCAAAAAAAAGTCATAGTATAGTATGTCGAAAAATGTCATGAAAAAAAAGTCATAGGATAGTATGTCTAAAAATTTCATGAAAAATAAGTCATAGTATATTATGTCGAAAAATTTCATGAAAATGAAGTCATAGTATAGTATGTCGAAAAATGTAATGAAAAAAAAAGTCATAGTATAGTATGTCGAAATTTTTTGCAAAAAAAATTCATAGTATAGTATGTCGAAATTTTTCGCAAATAAAGTCCTAGTATAGTATGTCGAACTTTTTTGCAAAAAAAAGTCATAGTATAGTATGTTGAAATTTTTTGCAAAAAAAAGTCATAGTATAGTTTGTTGAAATTTTCTGCAGGAAAAAGTCATAGTATAGTATGTTGAAAAATGTCTTGAAAAATAAGTCATAGTATAGTATGTCGAAAAATTTCATGAAAAAAAAGTCATAGTATAGTATGTCGACAAATTTCATGAAAAAAAAAGTCATTGTATAGTATGTCGAAATTTTTCGCAAAAAAAGTCCTAGTATAGTATGTCGAACTTTTTTGCAAAAAAAAGTCATAGTATAGTATGTTGAAATTTTTTGCAGGAGAAAGTCATAGTAAAGTATGTCGAAAAATTTTTTGAAAAATAAGTTATAGTATAGTATGTCGAAATTTTTTGCAGGAAAAAGTCATAGTATAGTATGTGGAAAAATGTCATGAAAAAAAAGTCATAGTATAGTATGTCGAAAAATTTCATGAAAAAAAAGTCATAGTATAGTATGTCGAAAAATGTCATGAAAAAAAAAAAGTCATAGTATAGTATGTAGAATTTTTTTGAAAAAAAAATCATAGTATAGTATGTCGAAAAAATTTTTGCGGAAAAAAGTCATAGTATAGTATGTTGAAAAATTTCATGAAAAAAAAGTCATAGTATAGTATGTCGAAATTTTTCGCAAAAAAAGTCCTAGTATAGTATGTCGAACTTTTTTGCAAAAAAAAGTCATAGTATAGTATGTTGACATTTTTTGCAAAAAAAAGTCATAGTATAGTATGTTGACATTTTTTGCAGGAAAAAGTCATAGTATAGTATGTGGAAAAATGTCATGAAAAAAAAGTCATAGTATAGTATGTTGAAAAATTTCATGAAAAAAAAGTCATAGTATAGTATGTCAAATTTCATTAAAAAAAAGTCATTGTATAGTATGTCAAAAAATTTCATGAAAAAAAAAGTCATTGTATAGTATGTCGAAATTTTTTGCAAAAAAAGTCATAGTATAGTATGTCGAAATTTTTTGCAAAAAAAGTCATAGTATAGTATGTCGAAAAATTTCATGAAAAAAAGTCATAGTATAGTATGTCGAAATTTTTTGCAAAAAAAGTCATAGTATAGTATGTCGAAATTTTTTGCAAAAAAAGTCATAGTATAGTATGTCGAAAAATTTCATGAAAAAAAGTCATTGTATAGTATGTCGAAATTTTTTGCAAAAAAAGTCATAGTATAGTATGTCGAAATTTTTTGCAAAAAAAGTCATAGTATAGTATTTCGAAAAATTTCATGAAAAAAAGTCATAGTATAGTATGTCGAAATTTTTTGCAAAAAAAGTCATAGTATAGTATGTCGAAATTTTTCGCAAAAAAAGTCCTAGTATAGTATGTCGAACTTTTTTGAAAAAAAAAGTTATAGTATAGTATGTTGACATTTTTTGCAAAAAAAAGTCATAGTATAGTATGTTGAAATTTTTTGCAGGAAAAAGTCATAGTATAGTATGTTGAAAAATGTTATGAAAAAAAAGTCATAGTATAGTATGTCGAAAAATGACATGAAAAAAAAGTCATAGTATAGTATGTCGAAAAATGTATTATATATAAATTGCACGACTCGTATCATTATTGCACAGTGATATTTACAAGATGTTCAGGTTTTTGCTGTGTTTAGTGCAGTTATGGCTCTGGCAAAAAAACTGTTATTAAGTCTGTTTGTCTGAGTAACTTCTAATGATGAAGTCAAATATACCAAGAGAACAGTCTGAAGTGTATCAGGTTGTATAGCTCAGTGTGGAAGATACCTGGTTGGAATGCTGGAGGTTGTAGGTTCGATACTTATGTGACACAGTGTCTTTGCAGGTCTAACTTCTAATGACGAAGTCAAATATACCAGGAGAATGGTCGCAAGTGTATCAGGTGGTATAGCTCAGTGTGGAAGATTCCTGTTTGGAATGCTGGAGGTTGTAGGTTCGATACTTATGTGACACAGTCTCTTTGCAGGTCTAACTTCTAATGACGAAGTCAAATATACCAGGAGAACAGCCACAAGTGCGTGTGGCATTGGTGGCTTGGTTGCTAAGCTCTCGGTTCTGGCTGCGGCAGAGCAGGGTTCAAGACCACCCTCACATCGATGCCCGGTGCCCGACAGTGGAGCGAAACGAGCGTCTCCTCCCAGGTTTTCGGAGAGATACAACTGGAGGGTTATGAAAAAAAAACGAAATTGTAATAAATTTTACTGCATATTTGAAGGGTTAGGGTTAGGGTTGCCTGCCGAGATGTTGAAGGGTTAGGGTTAGGGTTAGGGTTGCCTGCCGAGATGTTGAAGGGTTAGGGTTAGGGTTAGGGTTGCCTGCCGAGATGTTGAAGGGTTAGGGTTAGGGTTAGGGTTGCCTGCCGAGATGTTGAAGGGTTAGGGTTAGGGTTAGGGTTGCCTGCCGAGATGTTGAAGGGTTAGGGTTAGGGTTAGGGTTGCCTGCCGAGATGTTGAAGGGTTAGGGTTAGGGTTAGGGTTGCCTGCCGAGATGTTGAAGGGTTAGGGTTAGGGTTAGGGTTGCCTGCCGAGATGTTGAAGGGTTAGGGTTACCTTCTGAGCTGTTAGCACCCTAACCCTTCAACATCTTGGCAGGTAACCCTAACCCTTCAACAGGCAACCCTAACCCTTCAACAGGAAACCCTAACCCTAACCCTTCAAGTACACAGTAAAATTTATTACAATTTCTGGTTTTCTTCATAACCCTCCAGTTTTATCTCTCCGAAAACCTGGGAGGAGACGCTCGTCTCGCTCCACTGTCGGGCACCGGGCATCGATGTGAGGGTGGTCTTGAACCCTGCTCTGCCGCAGCCAGAACCGAGAGCTTAGCAACCAAGCCACCAATGCCACACGCACTTGTGGCTGTTCTCCTGGTATATTTGACTTCGTCATTAGAAGTTAGACCTGCAAAGAGACTGTGTCACATAAGTATCGAACCTAAAACCTCCAGCATTCCAACAAGGAATCTTCCACACTGAGCTATAGCACCAGATACACTTCAGACTTTTCTCTTGTTATATTTGAGTTCGTCATTAGAAGTTAGACCTGAAAACAGACTGTGTCACATAAGTTTCGAATCCACAACCTCCAGCACTCTAACCAGGTATCTTCCACACTGAGCTATACCACCAGACTTGTGACCATTCTCTTGATATATTTGACTTCGTCATTAGAAGTTAGACCTGCGAAGAGACTGTGTCACATAAGTATCGAACCTGCAACCTCCAGCATTCTAACCAGGTATCTTCCACACTGAGCTATAACACCTATTACACCTCAAGCTGTTCTCTTGGTATATTTAACTTCGTCATTAGAAGTCTATCAGTCTATCTGTCATATCTGACATTTCTTAATATTTGTATCTCCTATATTTTATTATCCGGCACTATATCACTTTCTGTACTACATTCACCTTTTCACCTGTATCTCAGTTGTTTACCCTGCACTACATTCATTTTTAACAGTTCTTCTGCACATTGCATATTTTGTTTTATACTCTGTATTACTTACATGTGTCTTGTAACTACTTGTGTCGTTTTACTAATATATGTACTACTCACCTGTGACGTTTTTACTAACATGTGTACTACTTACCTGTGACGTTTTTACTAATATGTTTGCACTATGGAACTGTGATGCTGGAAAATTGAATTTCCCTCGGGATCAATAAAGTTACTATCTATCTATCTAAGTCAGACCTGCAAAGAGACTGTCACATAAGAGTCAAACTCACAACCTCCAGTATTCCTAGCAGATATCTACCGCACTGAGCTATACCACCAAATACACTGACACAGTGTTTGTTTTTCTGGGTTGAAAAATGAAATGAAATGAAACAAGTCATAGTATGTAAAAAAATGTATGAAAAAAAAGTCATACTGAAAAGTCATAATCAAAAATGTTTGTGAAAAAATGTCATAGTTTAGAATGTCGAAAATGTTCATGAAAAAAGGCATAGTACAAAATATAGTATGTCGATTAATTCTGTGGAAAAAAAAACTCATTGTTTAAAATGTCGAAAATTTTCATGAAAAAAAAGTCATACTATAGTATGTCGATTAATTTGGTGGAAAAAAATATCAAAGTATAGAATGTCGAAAATTTTCACGAGTAAAGGCATAGTATAGTGAGTCGATTAATTTTTTGGAACAAAAACTCATAGTTTAGAATGTCAGAAATTTTCATGGAAAAAATGTTATAGTATAGTATGTCGAAAATTTTCGTGAAAAAAGGCATAGTATAGTATGTCGATTAATTCTGTGGAAAAAAAACTCATTGTTTAAAATGTCGAAAATGTTCATGAAAAAAAAGTCATACTATAGTATGTCGAAAATGTTCATGAAAAAAGGCATAGTATAGTCTGTCGATTAATTCTGTGGAAAAAAAACCTCATTGTTTAAAATGTTTAAAATTTTCATGAAAAAAGGCATAGTATAGTATGTCGATTAATTCTGTGGAAAAAAAAAATCATAGTTTAAAATGTCGAAAATTTTCATGAAAAAAAAGTCCTACTATAGTATGTCGAACATTTTCGTGAAAAAATGTCATAGTATAGAATGTCGAATATTTTCATGAAAGAAGGCATAGTATAGTATGTTGATTAATTTTGTGAAAAAACAACTGTTTAAAATGTCGAAAATGTTCATGAAAAAAAAGTTATACTATAGTATGTCGAACATTTCTATGAAAAAAAGTCATAGTATAGTATGTTGAAAATTTTCATGAAAAAAGTCATACTATAGTATGTCGAATTCACACATACTATACTATGACTTTTTTTTGCAAAAAACTTAGACATACTATACTATGACTTTTTTTTCCAAAAAATTTCATCATACTATGACTTTTTTTTTTTTATGAAATTTTTCGACATACCATACTATGACATTTTTTCTGTAAAAAATGTAAACATACTATACTATAATATTTTTTTGGCGAAGAATTTGGACATACTATACAATGACTTTTTTTTCAAGAAATTTGGACATACTATACTATGACTTTTTTTTGGGAAAAATTTGGACAAACTATACAATGACTTTTTTTTTCAAAAAATTTGGACATACTATACTATGACTTTTTTTTCATGACATTTTTTGACATATTATAATTTGACTTTTTTTGCAAAGAAATTCGACATACTATACTATGACTTTTTTTGCAAAAAATTTCGACATACTATAATATGACTTTTTTTTCATGAAATTTTTCGACATACTATACTATGACTTTTTTGCCAAAAATTTCGACATACTATACTATGACTTTTTTTTGTAAAAAATTTCGACATACTATACTATGACTATTTTTTGTAAAACATTTCGACATACTATACGACATTTCTCTGCAAAAAATTCCGACAAACTATACTATGACTTTTTTTTAGCGAAAAATTTCGACATACTATACTATGACTTTTTTTTGAAAAAAACTTAGACATACTATAATATGACTTTTTTTTGCCAAAAATTTCATTATACTACGACTTTTTTTTTTATGAAGTTTTTCGACATACATTACTATGACATTTTTTCTGTAAAAAATTTAAACATACTATACTAAATTCTTTTTTCGGAAAAAATTTGGACATACTATGCTATGACTTTTTTTTCGCAAAAAATTTGGACATACTATACAATGACTTTTTTTGGGGAAAAATTTGGACATACTATACAATGACTTTTTTTTTCAAAAAATTTGGACATACTATACTATGACTTTTTTTTCATGACATTTTTTTGACATATTATAATTTGACTTTTTTTGCAAAAAAATTCGACATACTATACTATTACTTCTTTTTGCATAAAAATTCAACATACTATACAATTTTTTTTGCAAAAAATTTCGACATACTATACTGTCTTTTTTTGTGAAAAAATTTCGACATACTATACTATGACTCTTTTTTCATGAAATTTTTCGACATAGTATACTGTAACTTTTTTTTCATGAAATTTTTCGACATACTATACTATGACTTTTTTTCATGAAATTTTTCGACAAGCTATACTATGACTTTTTTTCATGAAATTTTTCGACATGCTATACTATGACTTTTTTTCATGAAATTTTTCGAAATACAATACTGTGACTTTTTTTAATGAAATTTTTCAACTTACTATACTATGACTTTTTTTCATGAAATTTTTCGACATACTATACTATGACTTTTTTTCATGAAATTTTTCGACATACTATACTATGACTTTTTTTCATGAAATTTTTCGACATACTATACTATGACTTTTTATTGCAAAAAATTTCGACATACTATACTATGTCTTTTTTTTGTGAAAAAATTTCGACATACTATACTATGACTCTTTTTTGCGAAAAAATTTCGACATACTATACTATGACTTTTCTTATATGAAATTTTTCAACATGCTATACTATGACTTTTTTCTTCATTACATTTTTTGACATATTATACTATGACTTTTTTTCATGAAATTTTTCGACATAGTATTCTGTGACTTTTTTTTTCATGAAATTTTTCGACATACTATACTATGACTTTTTTTCATGAAATTTTTCGACATGCTATACTATGACTTTTTTTCATGAAATTTTTCGACATGCTATATTATGACTTTTTTTCATGAAATTTTTCGACATACAATACTATGACTTTTTTTAATGAAATTTTTCGACTTACTATACTATGACTTTTTTTTCACGAAATTTTTCAACATACTATACTATGACTTTTTTTCATGACATTTTTCGACATAATATACTATGACTTTTTTTCATGAAATTTTTCGACATACTACACTATGACTTTTTTTCATGAAATTTTTCGATATAGTATACTATGACTTTTTTTCCGCAAAAAATTTCAACATACTATACTATGACGTTTTTTTTTGTAAAAAAATTCGATATACTATACTATGACTTTTCTTTCATGAAATCTTTCAACATGCTATACTATGACTTTTTTTTTTGTAAAAAAATTCGACATACTATACTATGACTTTTCTTTCATGAAATCTTTCAACATGCTATACTTTGACTTTTTTTTCATGACATTTTCGACATACTATACTATGATGTCTTTTGGTGAAATCTTTCGACATACTATACTAAGACTTTTTCATTACATTTTTCGACATTTTATACTATGACTTTTTTTCATGACATTTTTCGACATACGATACTATGACTATTTTTTGCAAAAAAGTTTCGACATACTATACTGTCTCTTTTTTGCGATAAAAATTTCGACATACTATACTATGACTTTTTTTTCCGAAAAAATTTCGACATACTATACTATGACTTTTCTTTCATGAAAGTTTTCAACATGCTATACTGTCTTTTTTCTTCATGAAATTTTTTGACGTATTATACTATGACTTTTTTTTATGAAATTTTTCGACATAGTATACTGTGACTTTTTTTTTCATAAAATTTTTCGACATACTATACTATGACTTTTTTTCATGAAATTTTTCAACATGCTATACTATGACTTTTCTTCATGAAATTTTTCAACATGCTATACTATGACTTTTTTTGTGAAATTTTTCGACATACTATACTATGACTTTTTTTAATGAAATTTTTCGACTTACTATACTATGACTTTTTTTTCATGAAATTTTTCGATATACTATACAATGTTTTTTTGTAAAATTTTTCGACATACTATACTATGACTTTTTTTCAGAAAAAAATTTCAACATACTATACTATGACTTTTTTTTTTGTAAAAAAATTCGACATACTATACTATGACTTTTCTTTCATGAAATCTTTCAACATGCTATACTTTGACTTTTTTTCATGAAATTTTTCGACATACTATACTATACTATGATGTTTTTTGGTGAAGTTTTTCGATATACTATACTATGATGTTTTTTGGTGAAATTTTTCGACATACAATACTATGACTTTTTTTCATGAAATTTTGACATACTATACTATGACTTTTTTTCATGATATTTTTCGACTCACAATACTATGACTTTTTTTTCATTAAATTTTTCGACATACTATACTATGATGTTTTTTGGTGAAATTTTTCGATATACTATACTATGATGTTTTTTGGTGAAATTTTTCGACATACTATACTATGAGTTTTTTTCATGAAATTTTTCGACATACAATACTATGACTTTTTTTAATGAAATTTTTCGACTTACTATACTATGACTTTTTTTTCATGAAATTTTTCGACATACTATACTATGATGTTTTTTGGTGAAATTTTTCGATATACTATACTATGATGTTTTTTGGTGAAATTTTTCGACATACTATACTATGACTTTTTTTTATGAAATTTTTCGACATACAATACTATGACTTTTTTTAATGAAATTTTTCGACTTACTATACTATGACTTTTGTTTCATGAAATTTTTCGACATACTATACAATGTTTTTTTGTGAAATTTTTCGACATACTATACTATGACTTTTTTTCATGAAATTTTTCGACATATACTATGACTTTCTTCATGAAATTTTTCGATATAGTATACTATTACTATTTTTCCACAAAAAATTTCAACATACTATACTATGACTTTTTTTTTTATAAAAAAATTCGACATACTATACTATGACTTTTCTTTCATGAAATCTTTCAACATGCTATACTTTGACTTTTTTTCATGAAATTTTTCGACATACTATACTATGATGTTTTTTGGTGAAGTTTTTCGATATACTATACTATGATGTTTTTTGGTGAAATTTTTCGACATACTATACTATGACTTTTTTTCATGAAATTTTTCAACATGCTATACTATGACTTTTTTTCATGAAATTTTTCAACATTCTATACTATGACTCTTTTTCATGAAATTTTTCAACATGCTATACTATGACTTTTTTCATGAAATTTTTCGACATACTATACAATATTTTTTTGTGAAATTTTTCGACATACTATACTATGACTTTTTTTAATGAAATTTTTCGACTTACTATACTATGACTTTTTTTTCATGAAATTTTTCGACATACTATACTATGATGTTTTTTGGTGAAATTTTTCGATATACTATACTATGATGTTTTTTGGTGAAATTTTTCGACATACTATACTATGAGTTTTTTTCATGAAATTTTTCGACATACAATACTATGACTTTTTTTAATGAAATTTTTCGACTTACTATACTATGACTTTTTTTTCATGAAATTTTTCGACATACTATACTATGATGTTTTTTGGTGAAATTTTTCGATATACTATACTATGATGTTTTTTGGTGAAATTTTTCGACATACTATACTATGACTTTTTTTTATGAAATTTTTCGACATACAATACTATGACTTTTTTTAATGAAATTTTTCGACTTACTATACTATGACTTTTGTTTCATGAAATTTTTCGACATACTATACAATGTTTTTTTGTGAAATTTTTCGACATACTATACTATGACTTTTTTTCATGAAATTTTTCGACATATACTATGACTTTCTTCATGAAATTTTTCGATATAGTATACTATTACTATTTTTCCACAAAAAATTTCAACATACTATACTATGACTTTTTTTTTTTTATAAAAAAATTCGACATACTATACTATGACTTTTCTTTCATGAAATCTTTCAACATGCTATACTTTGACTTTTTTTCATGAAATTTTTCGACATACTATACTATGATGTTTTTTGGTGAAGTTTTTCGATATACTATACTATGTTGTTTTTTGGTGAAATTTTTCGACATACTATACTATGACTTTTTTTCATGAAATTTTTCAACATGCTATACTATGACTTTTTTTCATGAAATTTTTCGACATACTATACTATGATGTTTTTTGGTGAAGTTTTTCGATATACTATACTATGATGTTTTTTGGTGAAATTTTTCGACATACTATACTATGACTTTTTTTCATGAAATTTTTCAACATGCTATACTATGACTTTTTTTCATGAAATTTTTCAACATTCTATACTATGACTCTTTTTCATGAAATTTTTCAACATGCTATACTATGACTTTTTTCATGAAATTTTTCGACATACTATACAATATTTTTTTGTGAAATTTTTCGACATACTATACTATGACTTTTTTTTGCGAAAAACTTTCGACGTACTATACTATGACTTCTCTTTCATGAAATTTTTCAATATGCTAAACAATGACTTTTTTTGTGAAATTTTTCGACATACTATACTAAGACTTTTTTTTCATGAAATTTTTCGACATAGTATACAATGATGTTTTTTTGTGAAATTTTTCGACATACTATACTATGACTTCTTTTCATGAAATTTTTCGACATATTATACTATGACTTTTTTTTCATGAAATTTTTCGACATACTATACTATGACTTTTTTTCATGAAATTTTTCAACATGCTATAGTATGACTTTTTTTGATGACATTTTTCGATATAGTATACTATGACTTTTTTTCCGCAAAAAATGTCAACATACTATACTATGACTTTTTTTTTGTAAAAAAATTCGACATACTATACTATGACTTTTCTTTCATGAAATCTTTCAACATTCTATACTTTGACTTTTTTTCATGAAATTTTTCGACATACTATACTATGATGTTTTTTGGTGAAATTTTTCGATATACTATACTATGATGTTTTTTGGTGAAATTTTTCGACATACTATACTATGAGTTTTTTTCATGAAATTTTTCGACATACAATACTATGACTTTTTTTAATGAAATTTTTCGACTTACTATACTATGACTTTTTTTCATGAAATTTTTCGACATACTATACTATGATGTTTTTTGGTGAAATTTTTCGATATACTATACTATGATGTTTTTGGGTGAAATTTTTCGACATACTATACTATGACTTTTTTTTATGAAATTTTTCGACATACAATACTATGACTTTTTTTAATGAAATTTTTCGACTTACTATACTATGACTTTTGTTTCATGAAATTTTTCGACATACTATACAATGTTTTTTTGTGAAATTTTTCGACATACTATACTATGACTTTTTTTCATGAAATTTTTCGACATATACTATGACTTTTTTCATGAAATTTTTCGATATAGTATACTATGATGTTTTTTGGTGAAATGTTTCGACATACTATACTATGACTTTTTTTCATGAAATTTTTCAACATGCTATACTATGACTTTTTTTCATGAAATTTTTCAACATTCTATACTATGACTCTTTTTCATGAAATTTTTCAACATGCTATACTATGACTTTTTTGTGAAATTTTTCGACAAACTATACTATGACTTTTTTTAATGAAATTTTTCGACTTACTATACTATGACTATTTTTTCATGAAATTTTTCGACATACTATACAATATTTTTTTGTGAAATTTTTCGACATACTATACTATGGCTTTTTTTCCGCAAAAAATTTCGACATACTATACTATGATTTTTTTTTTGTAAAAAAATTCGACATACTATACTATGACTTTTCTTTCATGAAATCTTTCAACATGCTATACTTTGACTTTTTCTCATGAAATTTTTCGACATACTATACTATGATGTTTTTTGGTGAAGTTTTTCGATATACTATACTATGATGTTTTTTGGTGAAATTTTTCGACATACTATACTATGAGTTTTTTTCATGAAATTTTTCGACATACTATACTATGAGTTTTTTTAATGAAATTTTTCGACTTACTATACTATGACTTTTTTTTCATGAAATGTTTCGACATACTATACTATGATGTTTTTTGGTGAAATTTTTCGACATACTATACTATGAGTTTTTTTCATGAAATTTTTCGACATACTATACTATGACTTTTTTTCATGAAATTTTTCGACATACTATACTATGATGTTTTTTGGTGAAGTTTTTCGATATACTATACTATGATGTTTTTTTGTGAAATTTTTCGACATACAATACTATGACTTTTTTTCATGAAATTTTTCGACATACTATAGTATGACTTTTTTTTGCAAAAAAGTTGACATACTATACTATGTCTTTTTTGCGAAAAAAATTTCGACCTACTATACTATGACTTTTTTTTGCGAAAAACTTTCGACGTACTATACTATGACTTCTCTTTCATGAAATTTTTCAATATGCTATACAATGACTTTTTTTGTGAAATTTTTCGACATACTATACTAAGACTTTTTTTTCATGAAATTTTTCGACATAGTATACAATGATGTTTTTTTGTGAAATTTTTCGACATACTATACTATGACTTCTTTTCATGAAATTTTTCGACATATTATACTATGACTTTTTTTTCATGAAATTTTTCGACATACTATACTATGACTTTTTTTCATGAAATTTTTCAACATGCTATAGTATGACTTTTTTTGATGACATTTTTCGATATAGTATACTATGACTTTTTTTCCGCAAAAAATGTCAACATACTATACTATGACTTTTTTTTTGTAAAAAAATTCGACATACTATACTATGACTTTTCTTTCATGAAATCTTTCAACATTCAATACTTTGACTTTTTTTTTCATGAAATTTTTCGACATACTATACTATGATGTTTTTTGGTGAAATTTTTCGATATACTATACTATGATGTTTTTTGGTGAAATTTTTCGACATACTATACTATGAGTTTTTTTCATGAAATTTTTCGACATACAATACTATGACTTTTTTTAATGAAATTTTTCGACTTACTATACTATGACTTTTTTTTCATGAAATTTTTCGACATACTATACTATGATGTTTTTTGGTGAAATTTTCGATATACTATACTATGATGTTTTTGGGTGAAATTTTTCGACATACTATACTATGACTTTTTTTTATGAAATTTTTCGACATACAATACTATGACTTTTTTTAATGAAATTTTTCGACTTACTATACTATGACTTTTGTTTCATGAAATTTTTCGACATACTATACAATGTTTTTTTGTGAAATTTTTCGACATACTATACTATGACTTTTTTTCATGAAATTTTTCGACATATTATACTATGACTTTTTTCATGAAATTTTTCGATATAGTATACTATGACTATTTTTCCTCAAAAAAATTTAAACATACTATACTATGACTTTTTTTTTTTTATAAAAAAATTCGACATACTATACTATGACTTTTCTTTCATGAAATCTTTCAACATGCTATACTTTGACTTTTTTTCATGAAATTTTTCGACATACTATACTATGATGTTTTTTGGTGAAGTTTTTCGATATACTATACTATGATGTTTTTTGGTGAAATTTTTCGACATACTATACTATGAGTTTTTTTCATGAAATTTTTCGACATACTATACTATGACTTTTTTTAATGAAATTTTTCGACTTACCATACTATGACTTTTTTTTCATGAAATTTTTCGACATACTATACTATGATGTTTTTTGGTGAAATTTTTCGATATACTATACTATGATGTTTTTTGGTGAAATTTTTCGACATACTATACTATGAGTTTTTTTCATGAAATTTTTCGACATACAATACTATGACTTTTTTTAATGAAATTTTTCGACTTACTATACTATGACTTTTTTTTATGAAATTTTTCGACATACAATACTATGACTTTTTTTAATGAAATTTTTCGACTTACTATACTATGACTTTTCTTTCATGAAATTTTTCGACATACTATACAATGTTTTTTTGTGAAATTTTTCGACATACTATACTATGACTTTTTTTCATGAAATTTTTCGACATATTATACTATGACTTTTTTCATGAAATTTTTCGATATAGTATACTATGACTATTTTTCCACAAAAAATTTCAACATACTATACTATGACTTTTTTTTTTTTATAAAAAAATTCGACATACTATACTATGACTTTTCTTTCATGAAATCTTTCAACATGCTATACTTTGACTTTTTTTCATGAAATTTTTCGACATACTATACTATGATGTTTTTTGGTGAAGTTTTTCGATATACTATACTATGATGTTTTTTGGTGAAATTTTTCGACATACTATACTATGACTTTTTTCATGAAATTTTTCAACATGCTATACTATGACTTTTTTTCATGAAATTTTTCAACATTCTATACTATGACTTTTTTTCATGAAATTTTTCAACATGCTATACTATGACTTTTTTTGTGAAATTTTTCGACAAACTATACTATGACTTTTTTTAATGAAATTTTTCGACTTACTATACTATGACTATTTTTTCATGAAATTTTTCGACATACTATACAATGTTTTTTTGTGAAATTTTTCGACATACTATACTATGATTTTTTTTTTGTAAAAAAATTCGACATACTATACTATGACTTTTCTTTCATGAAATCTTTCAACATGCTATACTTTGACTTTTTTTCATGAAATTTTTCGACATACTATACTATGATGTTTTTTGGTGAAGTTTTTCGATATACTATACTATGATGTTTTTTGGTGAAATTTTTCGACATACTATACTATGAGTTTTTTTCATGAAATTTTTCGACATACTATACTATGACTTTTTTTAATGAAATTTTTCGACTTACTATACTATGACTTTTTTTTCATGAAATTTTTCGACATACTATACTATGATGTTTTTTGGTGAAATTTTTCGATATACTATACTATGATGTTTTTTGGTGAAATTTTTCGACATACTATACTATGAGTTTTTTTCATGAAATTTTTCGACATACTATACTATGACTTTTTTTCATGAAATTTTTCGACATACTATACTATGATGTTTTTTGGTGAAGTTTTTCGATATACTATACTATGATGTTTTTTTGTGAAATTTTTCGACATACAATACTATGACTTTTTTTCATGAAATTTTTCGACATACTATAGTATGACTTTTTTTTGCAAAAAAGTTGACATACTATACTATGTCTTTTTTGCGAAAAAAATTTCGACCTACTATACTATGACTTTTTTTTGCGAAAAACTTTCGACGTACTATACTATGACTTCTCTTTCATGAAATTTTTCAATATGCTATACAATGACTTTTTTTGTGAAATTTTTCGACATACTATACTATGACTTTTCTTCATGAAATTTTTTGACATATTATACTAAGACTTTTTTCCATGAAATTTTTCGACATAGTATACTGTTAATTTTTTTTTTCATGAAGTTTTTCGACATACTATACTATGACTATTTTTCATGAAATTTTTCGACATATTTTACAATGACTTTTTTTAATAAAATTTTTCGACATACTACACTGACTTTTTTTCATGAAATTTTTAACATGCTATACTATGACTTTTTTCATGAAATTTTTCGATATAGTATACTATGACTTTTTTTCCGCAAAAAATTTCAACATACTATACTATGACTTTTTTTTTGTAAAAAAATTCGACATACTATACTATGACTTTTCTTTTATGAAATTTTTCGACATATTATACTATGACTGTTTTTCATGAAATTTTTCGACATACATACTATGACTTTTTTTAATGAAATTTTTCGACATACTATACTATGACTTTTTTTTCATGAAATTTTTCGACATAGTATACAATGATGTTTTTTTGTGAAATTTTTCAACATGCTATACTATGATTTTTTTTCATGAAATTTTTCAACATGCTGTACTTTGACTTTTTTTCATGAAATTTTTCGACATACTATACTATACTATGATGTTTTTTGGTGAAGTTTTTCGATATACTATACTATGATGTTTTTTGGTGAATTTTTTCGACATACTATACTATGAGTTTTTTTCATGAAATTTTGACATACTATACTATGACTTTTTTTCATGAAATTTTTCGACTTACTATACTATGACTTTTTTTTCATGAAATTTTTCGACATACTATACAATGATGTTTTTTTGTGAAATTTATCGACATACTATACTAAGACTTTTTTCCATGAAATTTTTCGACAGTATACTGTGACTTTTTTTTTCATTAAGTTTTTCGACATACTATACTATGACTATTTTTCATGAAATTTTTCGACATATTTTACTATGACTTTTTTTAATAAAATTTTTCGACATACTACATTGACTTTTTTTCATGAAATTTTTCAACATGCTATACTATGACTTTTTTCATGAAATTTTTCGATATAGTATACTATGACTTTTTTTCCGCAAAAAATTTCAACATACTATACTATGACTTTTTTTTTGTAAAAAAATTCGACATACTATACTATGACTTTTCTTTCATGAAATCTTTCAACATGCTATACTTTGACTTTTTTTCATGAAATTTTCTACATACTATACTATGATGTTTTTTGGTGAAGTTTTTCGATATACTATACTATGATGTTTTTTGGTGAAATTTTTCGACATACTATACTATGAGTTTTTTTTTATGAAATTTTTCGACATACTATACTATGACTTTTTTTCATGATATTTTTCGACTCACAATACTATGACTTTTTTTTCATGAAATTTTTCGACATACTATACAATGATGTTTTTTTGCAAAATTTTTCGACATACTATACTATGACTTTTTTTCATGAAATTTTTCGACATACAATACTATGACTTTTTTTAATGAAATTTTTCGACTTACTATACTATGACTTTTGTTTCATGAAATTTTTCGACATACTATACAATGTTTTTTATGAAATTTTTCGACATACTATACTATGACTTTTTTTCATGAAATTTTTCGACGTATTATACTATGACTTTTTTCATGAAATTTTTCGATATAGTATACTATGACTATTTTTCCACAGAAAATTTCAACATACTATACTATGACTTTTTTTTTTATAAAAAAATTCGACATACTATACTATGACTTTTCTTTCATGAAATCTTTCAACATGCTATACTTTGACTTTTTTTTCATGAAATTTTTCGACATACTATACCATGACTTTTTTTCATTAAATTTTTCAACATGCTATACTTTGACTTTTTTTCATGAAATTTTTCGACATACTATACTATACTATGATGTTTTTTGGTGAAGTTTTTCGATATACTATACTATGATGTTTTTTGGTGAAATTTTTCGACATACTATACTAAGAGTTTTTTTCATGAAATTTTTCGACTTACTATACTATGACTTTTTTTTCATGAAATTTTTCGACATACTATACAATGATGTTTTTTTGTAAAATTTTTCGACATACTATACTATGACTTTTTTTCATGAAATTTTTCGACATACAATACTATGACTTTTTTTAATGAAATTTTTCGACTTACTATACTATGACTTTTGTTTCATGAAATTTTTCGACATACTATACAATGTTTTTTTGTGAAATTTTTCGACATACTATACTATGACTTTTTTTCATGAAATTTTTCGACATATTATACTATGACTTTTTTCATGAAATTTTTCGATATAGTATACTATGACTATATTTCCACAAAAAATTTCAACATACTATACTATGACTTTTTTTTTTTTATAAAAAAATTCGACATACTATACTATGACTTTTCTTTCATGAAATCTTTCAACATGCTATACTTTGACTTTTTTTCATGAAATTTTTCGACATACTATACTATGATGTTTTTTGGTGAAGTTTTTCGATATACTATACTATGATGTTTTTTGGTGAAATTTTTCGACATACTATACTATGACTTTTTTTCATGAAATTTTTCAACATGCTATACTATGACTTTTTTTCATGAAATTTTTCAACATGCTATACTATGACTTTTTTTCATGAAATTTTTCAAAATGCTATACTATGACTTTTTTAGTGAAATTTTTCGACAAACTATACTATGACTTTTTTTAATGAAATTTTTCGACTTACTATACTATGACTATTTTTTCATGAAATTTTTCGACATACTATACAATGTTTTTTTGTGAAATTTTTTCGACATACTATACTATGGCTTTTTTTCCGCAAAAACTTTCAACATACTATACTATGATTTTTTTTTTGTAAAAAAATTCGACATACTATACTATGACTTTTCTTTCATGAAATCTTTCAACATGCTATATTTTGACTTTTTTTCATGAAATTTTTCGACATACTATACTATGATGTTTTTTGGTGAAGTTTTTCGATATACTATACTATGATGTTTTTTGGTGAAATTTTTCGACATACTATACTATGAGTTTTTTTCATGAAATTTTTCGACATACTATACTATGACTCTTTTTAATGAAATTTTTCGACTTACTATACTATGACTTTTTTTTCATGAAATTTTTCGACATACTATACTATGATGTTTTTTGGTGAAATTTTTCGATATACTATACTATGATGTTTTTTGGTGGAATTTTTCGACATACTATACTATGAGTTTTTTTCATGAAATTTTTCGACATACTATACTATGACTTTTTTTCATGAAATTTTTCGACATACTATACTATGATGTTTTTTGGTGAAGTTTTTCGATATACTATACTATGATGTTTTTTTGTGAAATTTTTCGACATACAATACTATGACTTTTTTTCATGAAATTTTTCGACATACTATGACTTTTTTTTGCAAAAAAGTTGACATACTATACTGTCTTTTTTGCGAAAAAAATTTCGACCTACTATACTATGACTTTTTTTTGCGAAAAACTTTCGACGTACTATACTATGACTTCTCTTTCATGAAATTTTTCAATATGCTATACAATGACTTTTTTTGTGAAATTTTTCGACATACTATACTATGACTTTTTTCTTCATGAAATTTTTTGACATATTATACTAAGACTTTTTTCCATGAAATTTTTCGACATAGTATACTGTGACTTTTTTTTTCATGAAGTTTTTCGACATACTATACTATGACTATTTTTCATGAAATTTATCGACATATTTTACTATGACTTTTTTTAATAAAATTTTTCGACATACTACACTGACTTTTTTTCATGAAATTTTTAACATGCTATACTATGACTTTTTTCATGAAATTTTTCGATATAGTATACTATGACTTTTTTTCCGCAAAACATTTCAACATACTATACTATGACTTTTTTTTTGTAAAAAAATTCGACATACTATACTATGACTTTTCTTTCATGAAATTTTTCGACATACTATACTATGACTGTTTTTCATGAAATTTTTCGACATACTATACTATGACCTTTTTTTAATGAAATTTTTCGACATACTATACTATGACTTTTTTTTCATGAAATTTTTCGACATAGTATACAATGATGTTTTTTTGTGAAATTTTTCGACATACTATACTATGACTTTTTTTCATGAAATTTTTCAACATGCTATACTTTGACTTTTTTTCATGAAATTTTTCGACATACTATACTATACTATGATGTTTTTTGGTGAAGTTTTTCGATAAACTATACTATGATGTTTTTTGGTGAATTTTTTCTACATACTATACTATGAGTTTTTTTCTTGAAATTTTGACATACTATACTATGACTTTTTTTCATGAAATTTTTCGACTTACTATACTATGACTTTTTTTTCATGAAGTTTTTCGACATACTATACTATGACTTTTTTTCATGAAATTTTTCGACCTACTATACAATGTTTTTTTGTGAAATTTTTCGACATACTATACTATGAGTTTTTTTCCGCAAAAAATTTCAACATACTATATTATGACTTTTTTTTTTGTAAAAAAATTCGACATACTATACTATGACTTTTCTTTCATGAAATCTTTCAACATGCTATACAATGACTTTTTTTCATGAAATTTTTCGACTTACTATACTATGACTATTTTTTTATGAAATTTTTCGACATACTATACAATGTTTTTTTGTGAAATTTTTCGACATACTATACAATGACTTTTTTTCTGCAAAAAATTTCAACATACTATACTATGATTTTTTTTTTGTAAAAAAATTCGACATACTATACTATGACTTTTCTTTCATGAAATCTTTCAACATGCTATACTTTGACTTTTTTTCATGAAATTTTTCGACATACTATACTATGATGTTTTTTGGTGAAGTTTTTCGATATACTATACTATGATGTTTTTTGGTGAAATTTTTCGACATACTATACTATGAGTTTTTTTCATGAAATTTTTCGACATACTATACTATGACTTTTTTTCATGAAATTTTTCGACTTACTATACTGACTTTTTTTTCATGAAATTTTTCGACATACTATACAATGATGCTTTTTCGTGAAATTTTTCGACATACTATACTATGACTTTTTTTCATGAAATTTTTCGACATACAATACTATGACTTTTTTTAATGAAATTTTTCGACTTACTATACTATGACTTTTTTTTCATGAAATTTTTCGACATACTATACAATGTTTTTTTGTGAAATTTTTCGACATACTATACTATGACTTTTTTTCATGAAATTTTTCGACATACTATACTATGACTTTTTTTCATGAAATTTTTCGATATAGTATACTATGACTTTTTTTCCGCAAAAAATTTCAACATACTATACTATGACGTTTTTTTTTGTAAAAAAATTCGATATACTATACCATGACTTTTCTTTCATGAAATCTTTCAACATGCTATACTATGACTTTTTTTTGTAAAAAAATTCGACATACTATACTATGATGTCTTTTGGTGAAATCTTTCGACATACTATACTAAGACTTTTTTTCATTACATTTTTCGACATTTTATACTATGACTTTTTTTCATGAAATTTTTCGACATACTAAACTATGACTTTTTTTTGCAAAAAAGTTTCAATATACTATACTGTCTCTTTTTTGCGAAAAAAATTTCGACATACTATACTATGACTTTTTTTTCCGAAAAAATTTCGACATACTATACTATGACTTTTTTCTTCATGAAATTTTTTGACATATTATACTATGACTTTTTTTCATGAAATTTTTCGACATAGTATACTGTGACTTTTTTTTTCATGAAATTTTTCGACATACTATACGATGACTTTTTTCATGAAATTTTTCAACATGCTATACTATGACTTTTTTTCATGAAATTTTTCAACATGCTATACTATGACTTTTTTTGTGAAATTTTTCGACCTACTATACTATGAGTTTTTTTCATGAAATTTTTCGACTAACTATACTATGACTTTTTTTTCATAAAATTTTTCGACATACTATACTATGATGTTTTTTGGTGACATTTTTCGATATACTATACTATTATGTTTTTTGGTGAAATTTTTCGACATACTATACTATGAGTTTTTTTCATGAAATTTTTCGACATACTATACTATGACTTCTTTTCATGAAATTTTTCGACATACTATACTATGATGTTTTTTTGTGAAATTTTTCGACATACTATACTATGACTTTTTTTCATGAAATTTTTCAACATGCTATACTTTGACTTTTTTTCATGAAATTTTTCGACATACTATACTATACTATGATGTTTTTTGGTGAAGTTTTTCGATAAACTATACTATGATGTTTTTTGGTGAATTTTTTTGACATACTATACTATGAGTTTTTTTCATGAAATTTTGACATACTATACTATGACTTTTTTTCATGAAATTTTTCGACTTACTATACTATGACTTTTTTTTCATGAAATTTTTCGACATACTATACTATGACTTTTTTTCATGAAATTTTTCGACATACTATACTATACTATGATGTTTTTTGGTGAAGTTTTTCGATAAACTATACTATGATGTTTTTTGGTGAATTTTTTCGACATACTATACTATGAGTTTTTTTCATGAAATTTTGACATACTATACTATGACTTTTTTTCATGAAATTTTTCGACTTACTATACTATGACTTTTTTTTCATGAAATTTTTCGACATACTATACTATGACTTTTTTTCATGAAATTTTTCGACCTACTATACAATGGCTTTTTTTCTGCAAAAAATTTCAACATACTATACTATGACTTTTTTTTGTAAAAAAATTCGACATACTATACTATGATGTCTTTTGGTGAAATCTTTCGACATACTATACTAAGACTTTTTTTCATTACATTTTTCGACATTTTATACTATGACTTTTTTTCATGAAATTTTTCGACATACTAAACTATGACTTTTTTTTGCAAAAAAGTTTCAACATACTATACTGTCTCTTTTTTGCGAAAAAAATTTCGACATACTATACTATGACTTTTTTTTCCGAAAAAATTTCGACATACTATACTATGACTTTTTTCTTCATGAAATTTTTTGACATATTATACTATGACTTTTTTTCATGAAATTTTTCGACATAGTATACTGTGACTTTTTTTTTCATGAAATTTTTCGACATACTATACGATGACTTTTTTCATGAAATTTTTCAACATGCTATACTATGACTTTTTTTGTGAAATTTTTCGACCTACTATACTATGAGTTTTTTTCATGAAATTTTTCGACTAACTATACTATGACTTTTTTTTCATAAAATTTTTCGACATACTATACTATGATGTTTTTTGGTGAAATTTTTCGATATACTATACTATTATGTTTTTTGGTGAAATTTTTCGACATACTATACTATGAGTTTTTTTCATGAAATTTTTCGACATACTATGCTATGACTTTTTTTCATGAAATTTTTCGACATACTATACTATGATGTTTTTTTGTGAAATTTTTCGACATACTATACTATGACTTTTTTTCATGAAATTTTTCAACATGCTATACTTTGACTTTTTTTCATGAAATTTTTCGACATACTATACTATACTATGATGTTTTTTGGTGAAGTTTTTCGATAAACTATACTATGATGTTTTTTGGTGAATTTTTTCGACATACTATACTATGAGTTTTTTTCATGAAATTTTGACATACTATACTATGACTTTTTTTCATGAAATTTTTCGACTTACTATACTATGACTTTTTTTTCATGAAATTTTTCGACATACTATACTATGACTTTTTTTCATGAAATTTTTCGACCTACTATACAATGTTTTTTTGTGAAATTTTTCGACATACTATGCTATGAGTTTTTTTCCGCAAAAAATTTCAACATACTATATTATGACTTTTTTTTTTGTAAAAAAATTCGACATACTATACTATGACTTTTCTTTCATGAAATCTTTCAACATGCTATACTTTGACTTTTTTTCATGAAGTTTTTCGATATACTATACTATGATGTTTTTTGGTGAAATTTTTCGACATACTATACTATGACTTTTTTTCATGAAATTTTTCAACATGCTATACTATGACTTTTTTTCATGAAATTTTTCAACATGCTATACTATGACTTTTTTTCATGAAATTTTTCAACATGCTATACTATGATGTTTTTTGGTGAAGTTTTTCGATATACTATACTATGATGTCTTTTGGTGAAATCTTTCGACATACTATACTAAGACTTTTTTTCATTACATTTTTCGACATTTTATACTATGACTTTTTTTCATGAAATTTTTCGACATACTAAACTATGACTTTTTTTTGCAAAAAAGTTTCAACATACTATACTGTCTCTTTTTTGCGAAAAAAATTTCGACATACTATACTATGACTTTTTTTTCCGAAAAAATTTCGACATACTATACTATGACTTTTTTCTTCATGAAATTTTTTGACATATTATACTATGACTTTTTTTCATGAAATTTTTCGACATAGTATACTGTGACTTTTTTTTTCATGAAATTTTTCGACATACTATACGATGACTTTTTTCATGAAATTTTTCAACATGCTATACTATGACTTTTTTTCATGAAATTTTTCAACATGCTATACTATGACTTTTTTTGTGAAATTTTTCGACCTACTATACTATGACTTTTTTTAATGAAATTTTTCGACTTACTATACTATGACTTTTTTTTCATAAAATTTTTCGACATACTATACTATGATGTTTTTTGGTGAAATTTTTCGATATACTATACTATTATGTTTTTTGGTGAAATTTTTCGACATACTATACTATGAGTTTTTTTCATGAAATTTTTCGACATACTATACTATGACTTTTTTTCATGAAATTTTTCGACATACTATACTATGATGTTTTTTGGTGAAGTTTTTCGATATACTATACTATGATGTTTTTTGGTGAAATTTTTCGACATACAATACTATGACTTTTTTTCATGAAATTTTTCGACATTTTATACTATGACTTTTTTTCATGAAATTTTTCGACATACTATAGTATGACTTTTTTTTTGCAAAAAAGTTTCGACATACTATACTCTCTTTTTTGCGACAAAAATTTCGACCTACTATACTATGACTTTTCTTTCATGAAATTTTTCAACATGCTATACAATGACTTTTTTTGTGAAATTTTTCGACATACTATACTATGACTTTTTTCTTCATGAAATTTTTTGACATATTATACTAAGACTTTTTTCCATGAAATTTTTCGACATACTATACTATGACTCTTTTTCATGAAATTTTTCGAAATAACTACGACTTTTTTTTCATGAAATTTTTCGACATTCTATACTATGACTTTTTTTCATGAAATTTTTCGACATATTATACTATGACTTTTTTTAATGAAATTTTTCGACATACTACACTATGACTTTTTTTCATGAAATTTTTCAACATGCTATACTATGACTTTTTTTCATGAAATTTTTCGATATAGTATACTATGACTTTTTTTCCACAAAAAATTTCAAGATACTATACTATGACTTTTTTTTTGTAAAAAAATTCGACATACTATACTATGACTTTTCTTTCATGAAATTTTTCGACATATTATACTATGACTTTTTTTCATGAAATTTTTCGACATACTATACTATGACTTTTTTTAATGAAATTTTTCGACATACTATACTATGACTTTTTTTTCATGAAATTTTTCGACATAGTATACAATGATGTTTTTTTGTGAAATTTTTCGACATACTATACTATGACTTTTTTTCATGAAATTTTTCGACATACTATACTATGACTTTTTTTTCATGAAATTTTTCGACATAGTATACAATGATGTTTTTTTGTGAAATTTTTCGACATACTATACTATGACTTCTTTTCATGAAATTTTTCGACATATTATACTATGACTTTTTTTTCATGAAATTTTTCGACATACTATACTATGACTTTTTTTCATGAAATTTTTCAACATGCTATACTTTGACTTTTTTTGATGACATTTTTCGATATAGTATACTATGACTTTTTTTCCGCAAAAAATGTCAACATACTATACTATGACTTTTTTTTTGTAAAAAAATTCGACATACTATACTATGACTTTTCTTTCATGAAATCTTTCAACATTCTATACTTTGACTTTTTTTTTTTCATGAAATTTTTCGACATACTATACTATGATGTTTTTTGGTGAAATTTTTCGATACACTATACTATGATGTTTTTTGGTGAAATTTTTCGATATACTATACTATGATGCTTTTTGGTGAAATTTTTTGACATACTATACTAACTTTTTTTTATGAAATTTTTCGACATATTATACTATGACTTTTTTTCATGAAATTTTTCGACATACTATACTATGACTTTTTTTCATGACATTTTTCGACTTACTATACTATGACTTTTTTTTCATGAAATTTTACGACATACTATACAATGATATTTTTTTGTGAAATTTTTCGACATACTGTACTATGACTTTTTTTCATGAAATTTTTCGACATACTATACTATGACTTTTTTTCATGAAATTTTTCAACATGCTATACTATGACTTTTTTTGATGACATTTTTCGATATAGTATACTATGACTTTTTTTCCGCAAAAAATGTCAACATACTATACTATGACTTTTTTTTTGTAAAAAAATTCGACATACTATACTATGACTTTTCTTTCATGAAATCTTTCAACATTCTATACTTTTGACTTTTTTTTTTTCATGAAATTTTTCGACATACTATACTATGATGTTTTTTGGTGAAATTTTTCGATACACTATACTATGATGTTTTTTGGTGAAATTTTTCGATATACTATACTATGATGCTTTTTGGTGAAATTTTTTGACATACTATACTAACTTTTTTTTATGAAATTTTTCGACATATTATACTATGACTTTTTTTCATGAAATTTTTCGACATACTATACTATGACTTTTTTTCATGACATTTTTCGACTTACTATACTATGACTTTTTTTTCATGAAATTTTACGACATACTATACAATGATATTTTTTTGTGAAATTTTTCGACATACTGTACTATGACTTTTTTTCATGAAATTTTTCGACATATTATACTATGACTTTTTTCATGAAATTTTTCGACATACTATACTATGGCCTTTTTTATGAAATTTTTTGACATACTATACTATGATTTTTTTCCCATTAAATTTTCGACATACTATACTATGACATTTTTCATTGAAATTTTGCGACTTACTATACCATGACTTTTTTTCATGAAATTTTTCGACATACTATACTATGACTTTTTTTGGTGAAATTTTTTGACATACTATATTATGAATTTTTATCTTCATTAAGTTTTTCGACATACTATACTATGACTTTTTTTCCGCAAAAAATTTCAACATACTATACTATGACTTTTTTTCATCAAATTTTTGGACATATTATACTATGACTTTTTTAATGAAATTTTTCGACATACTATACTATGACTTTTTTTCATGAAATTTTTCGACATACTATACTATGACTTTTTTTCATGAAATTCTTCGACTAACTATACTATGACTTTTTTGTTAATGAAATGTTTCGACATACTAAACTATGACTTATTTTTCATGAAACATATTGTACAATGATTTTTTTTTACTTTTTTTCGACATACTATACTGACTTTCATTAGTATACTATGACTTTTATGACATTTTACATATTACAAACTATGCCTTTTTTTCATATTTTATGACATGCTATACTATGAAACAGTCAGACTAAAACTAAAAAGCTTTTGTCAGTTTATTCAGCACTGTATTTGCTGCCCTCATGTCTGTTGCTGAAAATAAACCGTTTGCACTTGTAACGTGGTCGTTGATGTTATATTGTATTTTTATACTGGTTTTAGACTTTTACTCGCTGTCATAGCGTCAGTGTTTTTCTGTGCCACCAAAAAATAATAAAAAACACAGCTACATAAAACAAGAAATATTTAATTTTTAATTCAAGTCATAACAGGCCTTCAAACTGAGAAGACATTTATTAAAAACAAACTGGATCTTGAAAAGAGTCAGACATGATCAGATGGACCCCAAAACAGCAAACAAAAATTAAAATCACGCAGATTGTGAAGAATCAAGATCATCAAAATATTAAAACGATAAAACGTCTCTCTGTTCGTTCTACAGTTTGGTTTGATCATTGTCGGAGTCCTCCTCCTCGCTCTGCAGAACGTTAAAAACTGTGCGCTGTGAAGCAAGTGTTGGTGTGAGAGGAATGGTAACGCAGAAATAAAAAGGAATGATGTGTTTGTTATTCAGTTCATGCGAGAATATTCAGTCCGATCAGAAAACAAACGGTAATGTGTGTTTGTGTTCGTTCCATTAAGAGTCTGTGTTTTCAGGCTGAATCGTCCGTCTGTTGGTGAGCTGTTCCGAAGAAATCACTACAACAACAAAACACAGATAGAAATGTTAGTGTCCCCTTCAGGAGGTCCAAACAAGACTAATGGCTCAGTTACACCAAAATTTAAAAATTACAAAATTTGGTGGAAAAGCGGCTCATTGTGACGAGCTAAATTCAGGTAACCAGGAGACAGAACGTCGGACTGTTCCTCTGAGTTTTAATGAAGTATTTTGACAGTGGTCTGTGGTCGTGGTTGTGTTGCTGGTACCTGAGGATGTTTGGCAGCTCTGGGCTCCTGTAGATGTACTTGTGCCTGTAGGCCAGAGAGGAGGAGAAAGGAACGAACTGAACCTTGTGACCGCTGAGGCTCTTTGACTGGGAGGCCAAGTTGTAAAGCTGCGGGAGGAGGAAGCGAGCATTTAGTTTTCACAGCCAAAAACAACACAGCATTTATTTTACTCTTTCAACAACTGAAATACAGTTTAATGAGTTAAATTATTCTATAAACATATCTTGGTTATAAACTTGAGGTAAAACTCTCTCCAACCTTTTTGCCGAGATGGAAAGGAACGACGCCGTCGTCCTCAGCGTGGAGGATCAACACGGGACAGGAGATATGATTCACACTGAATAAAGACAAACAGTTTCATGTTACATTCAGGGACGTCATTACATTACTCTGTTATGTAAAGTTACATTCAGGGACGTTATTATGTTATTGTTGTGTTATGTAAAACAACACATCAGCAGTCGGGGCACTGGAAGAATAAGCTGTAGAGTTTTATATGAAGTTTCAGCTGCAGTTTGTCTAACAGCCACTTGATGTTAAACTTACCCGATACTATTTATATTTTAACTGAAATATATATATAAGTGAAAGAAAGGTACGAAGCCAGGCCATTTCTCTATCCCCACTGCTAGTCAGAAAGCTGCTGCTACAGTTCTGGAAATCACAGAAGTTCCCAACGTTTGATATGTGGCTGATGGAATTAGGAAATGTATTACATCTAAAGAAAATTAGATTAACTATGTCAAAATAAGTCTAGAATAAAGTTCCTAAACATGATTAAAACAAATGATTTCACGTACTTCTCATCGCTGGCGAAGCGGATGTTGTTGACTGTGATGGCGTCCAGGAAGAACCAATCAAAGCCAGGCAGGTATCTGTACACCTGGAACACACACACACACACACACACACACACACACACACACACTGAGTACTAACCAAATACACACCTGCACCTCCTGTAAGTGTGTGTGTGAGTGTGTGTATGTGTTACCATGGAGAAGGGGTGGCTCTTGGCTTCCTCTCTGATGTTGGTGAACGGAGACTCTAAGATAAGCGCATCAGGAGGACTTCCTGAAAATAAAACAATAAATCTTACTGCCGCCCTTCAACATATGGATCTGTTATTAGTGGTTCTTATTGTGTTTTTATGAATGTTGAACAATACTGTACGGCTCAGTTAACCGGCCACATGTCATTTTGTCCACTTACAATTCCAATAAAGTTTATTCAAACAAGAAGACGCCGTCAATCAGCTGATATATGTTATTGATGCATCACTCTGTGTGTGTGTGTGTGTTTGTTTGTGTGTGTGTGTGTGTGTGTGTGTGTGTGTGTGTCTGACCTCTGTCACACAGCCGTCTGACCAGGTTGGTGGCAACTCTGAAAAACAATCAGATTTAATTATAACATCACTGCTACTGTGTGTGTATTTATTTATTTATGTGTGTGTGTGTGTGTATTTATTTATTTGTGTGTGTGTGTTTGTATATTTATTTATTTATGTGTGTGTGTGTATTTATTTATTTATTTATGTGTGTGTAATTATTTATTTGTTCATGTGTATTTATTTACTTATTTATGTGTGTGTGTATTTATTTGTGTGTGTGTGTATTTATTTGTGTGTTTATTTATGTGTGTGTGTGTGTGTGTGTATTTATTTATTTGTGTGTTTATTTATGTGTTTGTGTATATTTATTTATGTGTGTGCGTGCGTGTGTGTGTATTTATTTATTTATTTGTGTGTGTGTGTGTGTATTTATTTATTTATGTGTGTGTGTGTATTTATTTATTTGTGTGTGTGTATTTATTTATTTATGATTATTTATTTATTTATTTATGTGTGTGAGTGTATGTATTTGTGTGTGTGTGTGTATTTATTTGTGTGTTTATTAATGTGTGTGTGTGTGTGAGAGTGTGTGTATTTATTTATTTATGTGTGTGTGTGTGTGTATTTATTCATGTGTTTATTTATGTGTGTGTGTGTGTGTGTGTTACCCCGTCCCCAGAGAGTGTCCCCAGATGTAAAGCGGCGTTTTGTCGTCCATCCGCTGTTTCAGCCAATCGTACATGAAGAGAGCGTCTGATGTCATCTCCCCCTCTGATGGCGAGCCGTCTGAATCCCCCCACCCTGCACACGCACACACGCATATGCACACGCACACACACACACACACACACTCTTCAGATGTGCTGTCAGTATTAAAGCAGCTTTGCTTGTTAAACGTGTGAATGAGTCTCACCTCTGTAATCAAACGTGACCACATGGTAGCCCAACGAACTGAGGACCTGAAGGAAGACAGACAGGAGGAGAAGAGTCACACCTGCCCTCTACAGGTGGACAGATGAGTCACACCTGCCCTCTACAGGTGGACAGATGAGTCACACCTGCCCTCTACAGGTGGACAGATGAGTCACACCTGCCCTCTACAGGTGGACAGATGAGTCACACCTGCCCTCTACAGGTGAACAGATGAGTCACACCTGCCCTCTACCTGTGAACAGAAGAGTCACACCTGCCCTCTACAGGTAAACAGATGAGTCACACCTGCCTTCTACAGGTGAACAGAAGAGTCACACCTGCCCTCTACAGGTGAACAGAAGAGTCACACCTGCCCTCTACAGGTGAACAGAAGAGTCACACCTGCCCTCTACAGGTGAACAGAAGAGTCACACCTGCCTTCTACAGGTGAACAGAAGAGTCACACCTGCCCTCTACAGGTGAACAGAAGAGTCACACCTGCCCTCTACAGGTGAACAGATGAGTCACACCTGCCCTCTACAGGTGAACAGATGAGTCACACCTGCCCTCTACAGGTGAACAGATGAGTCACACCTGCCCTCTACCTGTGAACAGATGAGTCACACCTGCCCTCTACAGGTGAACAGAAGAGTCACACCTGCCCTCTACAGGTGAACAGATGAGTCACACCTGCCCTCTACCTGTGAACAGATGAGTCACACCTGCCCTCTACAGGTGAACAGAAGAGTCACACCTGCCCTCTACAGGTGGACAGATGAGTCACACCTGCCCTCTACAGGTGAACAGATGAGTCACACCTGCCCTCTACAGGTGAACAGATGAGTCACACCTGCCCTCTACAGGTGAACAGCAGCAGCTACACCAGGTGTAAACTCACCTTGTACAGCTGGACTCGATGGTCTCCTCCTCTGCACAGAAACACAAACAGGTCAAAGGTCAAACAGGGACTGACAGAAGGGTGTGTGTGTGTGTGTGTGTGTGTGTGTGTGTGTGTGTGTGTGTGTGTGTGTGTGTGTGTGTGTGTGTGTGAGGTCACCTTGTCCCTGCGTTTCCGTGGAGATAGAGGATGGCAGAGTGGGTGGAGCTAAACGTGGAGTCGTACCAGTCGCCTCGTTTCTCCTGAGCTTCTCTCCACATCTGAGCAGGAACTGTGTGCCTGAAAACACGATTCAAATATAAATCACATCATTAAACCTAAATATTAGCAACATTTACTCTCAATCTCTTTATATCTCATAACTTTAGCCCACTGCTAGTGTTAGCCTCCAGTCTTTCCTCTGTTTAGCCTCCAGCTAACACCGTGACCTCATCATGATGTCCACACTAAAAGGGTCTATAAACTATTCATATGCTTTGTTTGTAAAAATCTGTAAAGTTAAAAAAGCTGTCAGATAAATGTAATGAAGTAGAAATACTAAAAGTACTAGTACCTCAGACTTCTACTTTTATACTGAAAAGATATTTTTTGTGGTGTGTAACACGTGTGAGAGGTTTGACTCAGCTGTGTGTGTGTGTGTTTGTGTTTCTGTTACCAGACTCCGATCTTGAGTCCGGTCTCCGGCTCCAGGTAGAAGTTGTGTGTGTGGTTCAGTCCCTGGTCCAGAGGTCTCTTCAGGTCGATGAAGAAGGGCATCCTCACTGAGAGGGGGGGGGGGGGGGGGGGGGGGGGCAGAGGTCACAGGTCACATGACTTTCTGACACACTCCTGTTACACCGGAGAGACAGACGGCATGCGGAGAGAGATTTTGTTCTCCAAATATTTTTCGGACTTTTTCTTGGACATTTTTCAGAAACTTTTTGGGACATTTTTCAGACTTTTTTTTGTAAATTTTTTGGAAATTTTTCAGACTTTTTTTGGGACATTGTTTCAGACTTTTTGGGACATTTTCAGATATTTTTCAGACCTATTTTTTTTTGATTTTTCACATATTTAATATATATATTTTTTTTTTAATTGTTATTGACAAATATGAATGTTCTGTGCACTTTAATCCTTGATCCTTGAAGTTTTATTCTCACTGGAACAAGTTGCCTTTGTTTTTTAATGAATTATATATATATATATTAAAAATAAATCACAACTATTTTTGCAATTTTCACTTGCTCCTGCAATTTTATTGCAAAAAAACACCTAAAAACATCACAACATGCATTGCAATTTTTTAGAAAAGCTGCCGGGAAATCAGGCATTTTAGGCAGAAACAATCCCAGAAAAAGCCTGTGAAATCCTGGAGGGACTGAATGAAAACTAGAGACAGATGAGATACTTCAGTCTGGACCAAAGTGAAACAGGATTAAAGTTTGTGTCTCACCAAAGTTGAGGAAGACGAGTTTGGCCTGGATGGACGGACAGAGTTTGATGATGCAGGGGATGGAGACGTAGATGACCAGCAGCCACAACATGAACCTCTTCAGCTTCCCCACCAGACCCAACCTGAGGACACACGGCCACACTTTCTTTTAAAGAAATATACAGTATTTCTTCCTCTGCACAATTAAAACATTATTCCAATGAAACAATCAGTTTGAAAACCGCTGATCATAAGGATGTTTGGTATTTTTTTAATCCGATTCATTTATATGTATAAACTCTGTACAAACTGACATGGAGCTTTAAAACACAATTATCAGATGAACAGCACAAACACAAAGACATTAAATAAAATAAAGTGCAGCTTTACTGTTTGATCCGGCTGTCTGAAGGAGCCTCACTGATCTATTTTAAATAAAGGCGATATTTGAGCCTCTCGGTGTGTTTGTAAGCTGAGCGCTCCCTCTGATAACCTGCTGTCTCAGGATCCAGCAGCTCTTTCATTATTCAGTCTGCTGCGTCTGCAGGACCTTCAAAACCTCTAAACTTATTTATATCACACCTGCATTTCTACATGTTTAACACCAACGAATATGAACACCTTGAACAATTTTTTTCCTCCGGAGCATTTCAGAGTTCCTACCTTACTTAATTTACATCATTATACTATATATTATATTTGGAGACTTGGACATGTGGACAGGAGGAACTGCTGATACTCGAACATAAACTACTGTTGAAAATGTATGAATCTCCTGCCACAAAGGCTTGATTGGGTATAGTCAGATGGCTGAAAGGACTACTTTTCAGATATATTTTCAAATATTTTACTCATGATTTTCAGATATATTCATTTATATTTTACATATTTTAATAATATGTTCGGATATGTTTCAGACATTTCTCACATTTTTTTCCCATATTTTACTGATCATTTTTGGGTATATTTCAGACATTTTTCCCTTATATTTTTCAATATAATAATTAATAATTTTCAAATATTTTTCATCTATATTTTTCACATTTTACTGCTATTTTCACATTTTGTTTTTACATATTTTATTGATAATTTTCAGATATGCTTCGGATATTTTTCACTTATATTTTAATAATATTATTCAGATATTTTTCAGACATTTTCCATTTTTTTCACATATTTTACTAATAATTTTCGGCTATTCTTTGGACATTTTCCACATATTTTACAAACATTTTTCACTTTTATTTTTCACATATATGCCAATAACTTAACAATAAATTGAGATTTTTTTATATTTTTCACACATTTTTCAGATGTTTTTGGGACATTTTTCACTATATTTTCACATATTTTACTAATAATTTCCAGAAAATGTTCACAATTTTTGGGGCATTTTTCACATCTTTTTGATATTTTTCAGACATTTTTAACTAAATAAAGATTTAAACAGGAACAGGTTCCCGTTTCAGTGTCAAGTTCACAACAATGCAGCCCACAACTCTATAACTATATAATAACTTTTCTCTGAGACGACTACAACAAAACACAGCTGCAGCAGAGTTGTAACAAAAACAAAGAAATCTGGAAAAGTTACTGTGTTTTAATTATTTTATGCAAATTCTGACTGTTTATTCCTCATTCAGGAGGAGATCACCAGAAAATGCTGCAGTTTGTCTGTTTCTGTTTATTTATCTGAGCTGACACAGAGACAGTAGAATTATAATGATTTCTACTGTCGAGTCAACAAACTGTCACCTTCACTGTCAGGGAAAAACTTTGGAAAGAACAACACCAGCAGATACTCTGTGATAAACGCTGACGTGTTGAAGCTAAAAGGAAATTTCACAATATCTCTTCATCCAAAACACACACACAGTGCAGTCATTAATATTATGTTATTTATAAAATATGTATTATATGTTAGACACTTGGTTGAAAGATGTATTTTACTTCATGTTGATAATCTGATTCCATATTCTTATATTTTTCACATATTTTACTAATATTTGTGGGAGATTTTCCACTGTTTTTTTTTCACATATTTTACAAATAATTTTTGGATATTTTTCACTTATATTTTTCACATTTCACTAATATTCTAAAGGTATTTTTCAGACATTTTTCACAATTATTTTTCACATCTTTTACAAATCATTTTCAGATATTTTTCACAATTTCTTTCGACATACAGTCTTTCAATAATAATTTTCGGATATTTTTCCAATATTTTATAATATAACTAATATTTTTCGGACATTTTCCTTTTTTTACATATTTTACAAATCATTTTCAGATATTTTGTGGATATTTTTCACAATTATTTTCAGATATTTTAACAATAACTTTCGAATATGTTTCGGATATTTTCACAATTTTGTTTTCACATATTTTACTAATACTTTTCGGACATTTTCAGATATTTTTCACTTATATTTTTCATATTTCACTAATATCTATCAGGTATTTTTCAGACATTTTTCACATATTTCACTAATAATTTACGGATATTTTTTCGGATATTTTTCACATATTTTAATAGTATTTTTTGGACATCTCCAGACATTTTTCACTTATATTTTTCATATATTTTACAAAAAGTTTCAGATATTTCAATTTTTCACTAATATTTTTCACGTATATTTTTCACATATTTCTCTAATAATATACGGATATTGTTCACATATTTTACTAATATTTTTGGGACATTTCCAGACATTTTTCACAATTATTTTTCATATATTTTACAAACAATTTCAGATGTTTCACTTTTATTTTTCACAGATTTTATTGATATTTTTCACAAATTTTTTCACATATTTCATTGATAATTTCCTGATATTTTTCACATATTTTACTAATATTTTTTAGACATTTTCCATTTTTTTCACATATTTTACAATTCATTTTCAGATATTTCTTTCACATATTTCACTAATAATTTTTGGACATTTTTGGGATATTTTTCACGTACTTTATATATATATTTGTAACAATATTTCAAGATACAAATAAAAATATGTGAATGGAAACACAGCTAAGAGAACAGCATATATCTGCACACTCTCACTGCATCTTAGAAGGTGGGATGTTCCTCCTAACGGGCAGAGGGGAGTTGTATTGCCTGTTATTTATCTATAATTTAACTCTGCTCTCATATAAATACTTAATGTCAGATCACAGGATGTTTGAACATCAGTTAGAGTTACACCAACTGCATCTGCACTTTATAAACCTCCTTCCTGCCGTGTGTCCTTCAGGTCTGAGCAGGAATTCAGTTTCCACAGTCGAGGAAACTTCAGGGAGATTAATTCCCTGCACCACCACACACACACTCACACTGTGTTACTGTGTGTACCGAGTGTGTGTTACAACAGCTCTCCCGGGCCGGCCAGCCGGCCGGTCGTAGGAAGCTCAGCAGCAGCTGGCGGCGAGCCTGCAGTATTATTAGCTGATGTCACGCTGCGTGCCGCAACCTCAAGGTCACACAGAGGTGAACCCACCGCAGAGAGGTGGAGGAGGGACTGCAGGACACACTACACACTGAACCTCCGTCAGTCACCACAGAAGAAGTGAAGGTGGAAACCAGTACAGTCGAGGGCATTTTATGGAACGTATTTTCAAGATATTAGATCACGTGGACGTAAGTTATTATTAGGTGTGTTTTCATCCACCGGTTTTCAAGTAACGCATGAAAAAACCTGAGTGGAAATGCAGAAAAATTTAAAACAAATCTTGGAATATCGCAGAAAAGTTTTTACTCTTGAATGAAGTGGAAAAGAGAGAAAAATATTAAAACTGATCTGATGGAACATTAACATCCAGTTTGAGCTTTGACTGGCGCTCTTTAATGACATCATCTTCTTCTTTGGTGGTATAAATGTTTCGACATACTGCTGATCTCTGTGAACCAGCTCCTGATAATCACAGAATGCTAGTGGATGGAAACAAGCGTTCATCACATTTTCTTTTGGCGATTTTCTTGAAATTTGGTTACAATTTGAGCTACATTTGGATAAAAACAGGTTAGCGTCATGTTAAGAGGATATGTTTTTTCACATATTTTATCAATAATTTTCAGATATTTTTCAGACATTTTCACAATTTTTTTCACATATTTTACTAATAATTTTCAGATATTTTTCAGGCATTTTTCACTTATATTTTTCACATTTCACTAATATTTTTCAGTTATTTTGCATATATATTACTAATAATTTTCACAATTTTTTGTCACATATTTCACTAATAATTTTACAGATATTTTTGGGACATTTTTCAATATTTTTCTAACATTTTCCAATTTTTCACATAATTTTACTAATCATTTTCAGATATTTTTCACAATTATTTTCACATATTTTACTAAAAAATTCTGGATATTTTTCAGGCATTTTTCACATATTTTACTAATATTTTTCAGATAGTAGAAATGCAGAAAATTTTAAAAAAATCTTGAAATATCGCAAAAAAGTTTTTAAGCTTGACTGAAGTGGAAAAGAGAGAAAAATATAAAAACATATCTGATCTCTAACACCAGTCGCACATGGAACACCGTGTAACTTAATAGTTATACATGTGATGGGGTTCATGTACATACAGTATATTCGATAATGTGTAGCTATATTTACACAGAATAAATAAAAGTATAATGTGCTACTGTATTAAGATACGTTGACATATTTGTTTAATTGTCCCACTCCTCATATAAACATCATACAGGTCTAATTTTAGGGTTCAGGAAGACAACATGGATAAATTTAACTTTAAATACAGAAGTTTTCCTTTTAAACAGAGTTTCTCTGCGACGCCTCACGGTCTGAAACACTGAGTCCATCCGTCATCTCCGGTACAAAATAAACAATGAAGCCTGTAAACACTTAGTCTGAGTGCTGGACTCTTATAAGGCCTGAAGCCAACAGACTATATCCTCCATTACATAGACTCTTATAGAGGATGACTGTGCATCAAGCTGAGCTCTGCAGAGACTCTCAACATCTAACTGTTAGAAAACAAACCTGAACAACACAAACAGACCAGAAACCAGGTTACTGAGAGGAATCAGGTTGCCGCAGGACACCTGAGATCCGCTGCAGTGACCTGGTTACAGCTGCAGGACACGGAAAGATGCTGAGTCGTAATTAGAGCTGAGCGATAGTTAGAAAACCAAGACGAAAACAAACACTGAGGTATTTTTAGGTACTTTGTTCTCTAGCTGCAGCTGAAAACACCTCTGCATGTCTCACTGAGAGAGGACTACAGGTCAGTGTATGCACACAAACTATGCATGAGGAAGACGAACCCAGAATGATCTAAATTGATATCTAATAGGGGAGGTGTCTTCATGAGGCATTTAACATCTCGTGGAAACATCATCTTTACAACTAAAGTACACTCATAAATACTCAGCAGAAAGAAAAACTACAACACACAGCAGGACAGTAACTGCATGCAGGAAGCATCGTGATGAATTTAGAGGTTTCGAGATGCTGACGCAGTCAAACGTAGAACAAACTTCTCCTTTCACTCTTAAACCTAAAAGAAGTGAAGAGGCACTCAGTGAATCAAACCGCAGCGAGGTCACTTCCTGTCTGGGCTCAAACATTGAAGAGCTGATGCTGAAAATAAAAGAGTTTCACATTTAGTCTCCAACAGCGTGTCACATCCTGTCACTTCTTTCTTCACATGACTGAGATCTAATATTAGACGTAACCTCTCATTAAACCTGCAGCACTTTAAAGAACAGCTTTACTACTGACAACAGAACTGGAAGAACTTCTACTGCGGTAAAAATACCGACTGGATATATAAACTAATTAATCAATAAATTCTTCATATTCTTCCAGATTATTTTCTACTTTGTGTCTGTGGACGTGTTGCTGTTGGAGGTCCGTCTAATGACCACCTCACACCAAACGACTTTTCAGGAGATTTCACTGTTGCAGACAAATTTCCAATATCAGAATAAAATCCTGAGAGTTTTGCTGGAGTTGTGGCGTGCTCCTGTGATAACGATGGTTTGGTGTAATGCCTACCATACACTACAAGATACAGCGCAGCACAGCAGTCACTGCTAGTTTCAGACTAACGCAGTTGAAACTTTTCACGCCCAGTGCAGGCGCATCTGTCCTTTAAAGGGAATGGGAGATGACGATCTGATTGGTTTAATTCCTGTTACGCCCAAAACACACCTATGATTAATTAAGAGACTAAATACAACTCCTTTGCGCCTTGCGCCTTACTTTGCACTTTGAGTTGTTCACTATTTTTTTTATATTTTTTGGGATATTTTTCATTTATTTTTTGGACATTTCTTTATTCATTTCTTCAGATATTTTTCAATTTTTTTTCTTTTCATTCAAGTGGAGTTGGACACACCCTAGACCATTTGCTCTAGATAGGTTAAATAGGGCCCTTAATCTTTCAAAAAAAAAAAAATTTTTTCTTGTGGAGCTCAATGCCTGCCTGCTGTCATTTTCTTTCACATATTTTTTGGACATTTTTCACTATTTTTCCCAAATATTTTACAGATCATTTCTGGATATTTTTCTAATATTTTTCAAACAATTTTCACATTTTTCCCACATATTTTACAAATCCTTTTTGAATATTTTTCTAATATTTTTCAGACATTTTCAAAAAAAAAATTCACATATTTTACAAATACTTTTGGACATTTTTCTAATATTTTTTGGACATTTATCACTTTTTTCCCCCACATATTTTAGATATTTTTCTAATATTTTCACATATTTTTCAGACATTTTTCACATATTTTACAGATGATTTTGGGATATTTTTCTAATATTTTTCACACATTTCTCAGACATTTTTCACTATATTTTTTATATTTTCCAGATTTGTGGGGATATTTTTCATTTATTGTTTGGAAATTTCTTTATTAATTTCTTCAGATATTTTTCACTTTTTTTTCTTTTCATTCAAGTGGAGCTGGACACGCCCTAAATGACCTTTAGACCATGTGCTATAGATCGGTTAAATAGGGCCCTTAATCTTTCAGGAAAAAAAATGTTTTTCTTGTGTAGCTCAATGACTGCCTGCTGTCATTTTCTTTCACACGTTTTTTTTTTACATTTTTCACTATTTTTTTCAGATATTTTAAAAATGATTTTTTATATTTTTCACATAATTTCCAGACATTGTTCACATTTTTTCCACATATTTCACAAATCGTTTTTGGATATTTTTCAGACAATTTTTTCCACATATTTTACAAATCATTTTTGGATATTTTTCGAACTTTTTTCATTTTTCTTCCCACATACGTTACAAAATATTTTTGGACATTTTTGCAATATTTTTTGGATGTAACAGCTACAAGCGTAGCTCTGCCTCTGTGCGCTGATGTTGCAATGGAACGAATAATTGACTTTCACTTCTTAGCAATATACGTTGTATGGTATTACTGTGTTCATATTGACCAGCATGCACTGCTGCAGCGTCCTATCTCTGTCAGCAGGTCAGTCTGGCTGTCAGGTCGACCTTGTGTCAGAGAGTAAGCTGCTGCTGCGAGGCTCTAATGAGGATTAAACAGAAGAAGAAGAAGAGTGAACCTGACAGGAGAGCTCCGGGGTTAAACGTCTCTATATACACAAACCAGACTGAAAGTAAATACACATAACATGTTTGTAATAAATGTGTACACTGGGAGAACTGGGAACTATGGTGAGTAAACTCAGTCAGAGTTGAAGTCTGATGGATCAGTGTGGTGAACTGGGTTGAACTGGTTTGTTAACTTCCTGTCTGACCTCCAACGTTGCCTTCATTTACTCCACAGTCACCAGATATCAACAGACAAGTATGTGAATAAAAATGCCTAAACGGGAAGTATGGACAGAACTACCAAAATAAGAGCCAGGTAGCAGCGAAAAAAAAGAGACTTTTCTTTAACATCTCAAATGAGATAAATTAAACGCAGGTTTGTTTCTTGTTCATCACACTCTCTCTGTCCACAATCCACACAACATACTAATACTACACAGTGTGTACTATCCTCATACTATACTGCTTTAGCAGGTACAGTAGTATATCAACATACTAACCAGAAATAATACAATACATGACGACGGATGTGAATCATTCTGCCACTTTGAGAATTTGTTTTGGTGCATAACAACAAACATAGTAAAAGTAAAAATTAATTGTACATTTTTTATCTGTTCAAAATGTACCTTAAAGGGAGATTTGTCAAGTATTCAATACTCTTATCAACATGGGAGTGGACAAATATGCTGCTTTATGCAAATGTATGTATATATTTATTATTGGAAATCAATTAACAACACAAAACAATGACAGATATTGTCCAGAAACCTTCACAGGTACTGCATTTAGCATAAAACAATATGCTCAAATCATAACATGGCAAACTGCAGCCCAACAGGCAACAACAGCTGTCAGTGTGTCAGTGTGCTGACTTGACTATGACTTGCCCCAAACTGCATGTGATTATCATAAAGTGGGCATGTCTGTAAAGGGAAGACTCGTGGGTACCCAAAGAACCCATTTTCATTAAAACGAATTTGCATTAATGCGTTGTTATCACGTTAACTTTGACAGCCCTACTGAATGTAAAATAAATTTGTTTAAAAAGGCTGGATTGTTCACAGTATTCAGAATATGTGCAAAAAAATAAGAACCCAAAAATGTGTGTTAATGTAACACGACAGCTCACATTTATAGATTATAGATAATATTTTATTAACAAACAAAAAAACACAAACCTGCAGCTCTTCTATCAGGTTGATAAAATATTTTTTGTATTATAATAAAAAAATTATAATCAGCGTAAAGTGTTTTTATTAGATTCCTAATAAATTAATAGATTTTTATTTCATTATATATTTATTTTCAATTTATATATTATATTTTTATTTCTTAATAATTTTTTTAAATATATTTGCTTAATTAATTTATATTTCATTGCTCAAATTTTGTACTTATTTAAATAGTTACTTTCTTATTAGTTCTATTTTTGATCTTTTTAAAAATATTCTATTATATTTTGTATTTATTTTTTTCCCACAGTTTGATTATTTATTTTTCAAACTATTTATTTATTGAGAAAACAACAACACAGATCGGAGCTCAGCGCTTTAATGTTACTGTTTTTGTGAATGAGCTCAACATCTGTATTGAAACTTTTTTTTCTATTTTTCTGATTAAAATCCCATGACTAATAAACTAATAAACTTTATATCATATAACCTTTTAAGTCTTTTTATTATCTCCAAATATAATGTTTCCATCATGTTGTTTTTCTTTAGTAAAGAAGAATAAACAGACACACCTGTATCCCGGTCCCGGTCCCGCTCTTACCTCCTGAAGGGTTTCCCCATGCTCCCCTCCTCCCCCGGGCCCTGCCGGCCGCCTCCTGCGGGCCCCGCTGCTCCCCTGCCGGGACGCTGCTTCAGGTCCGGGTCGCTGTCCAGCAGAGTGCCGGTAGTCCCGCTGTCCTCTGAGTTATTCCGCTTTCGCATCACTGGAAACGTTAACAACAAAAAGCAAACGTTAACCGGAGGGAAAGCCGGTACTGCGGTGGCCTGTCAGCGGGGAGGAGGCCGTCAGCTGACCGGGCGCTGGAGCGGTGAGAGCCGGTGAGGACGGAGCCGAGTCCCCGCTGAGCCTCCAGCAGCACTGAGATCCGCAGAGAGAGCAGCTGATCAGCGGCCCGGCTGTCGCAGCCAATCAGCGGCGCAGAAAACGCGACCATGTGGTTCTCACCGTGCTGCGTCCACGGTCTCCTGGGGAGCGTCGGAGCAACGACAACCAAAACAAACCGGTTTATGGAAACCATGGCTGTATTATTAAAAGAACAATGGAAACGGAGAAAACAAAAAAACTGAAACTAGTGCGTGGTGCCTTCAAGTGTACCTCGTTACTGTAAAAGCAGAAAGTTTAAACTAGACTGAATTATCTATTTTTTTCCCAAAACTTCTCTTACAGGAGGGGGACTTTGACTCCTGAGCTCAGTATGTCTACAATCCGGGTTACACAACATCTAGCAAACATTAAAACGTTTTAACTTCACTCGTTTTCTTTTAGCTTCAGTGCCAGTACAGCCTTTAATGTTGTTGAACTCAAAACAAAAAAATAATATTTACCATTTCAGAGCCTTTTATCTTTCACTTGAACGCAGCATTCGACAGAGCTAATTAGCGAGGTTAGCAGCGAAGCTAATCTAATTAAAACGGAAAGAGACAGCAACAACAGTATCTCACTTTATTTTACAGGTTTATAACAACAAACGGAGTCTGTACGGAGAGCTGGGGTCGGTCTCCGGTGGCGCTCTGCCGGCAGAGGAAGCTGTCGGACGGGTTTATTTTTAGCCAACTGCGCTGCTTTGCTAACCGGAAGTCAGACTGCGGGTAAAAAAAACTGAGATAAAACTGCGCGCTTCTTGCTTTAAACTATACTTATAAATAACACACGTCATTACCTCTCAGTCTGGTGGGAATAAAGCGAGTTCACAGCATGATTATTTGTTTTAAATAAAGGTTAATATAGCGGGTCCGCGGCAGCGACAGCTCGCTAGTTTTTGAAGTTTGTCCCAACGCGGCAGCCGTAGCCTCCAAAGAGAGCGTGACGTCATTTTATCACGTGATCACAACATTCCGATTTTTGCCGGGAAAACAGAGTGGAAGGTCCACACGGCGAGAACGTTCTGTTTTTAATGGTTCTGTGAAGATTCCATTTATTTAACATTCTGCTGAGTGTGTTTGTGTTTAACAAAGATGTTCTGTGAGAAAGCCGTCGAGTTGATCAGAGAGCTTCACCGGATGGGCGACGGACAGCTGCCCGCTTTTAACGTGAGTGACCTCCCCGGTAAACCATAATAGGCACAACAAGGCGAAAAAAAGGTGAACGTTAGAGTTTATATTAATCTATATTTAACGCTGCCTGGTGGTGAATCACATACTGTGAGTGTCATCCAGCTGCTGTTAATGTAACGACAGATGTGTCAGGTGGTGTTCTAGGTAAGCACATTAATTAGTAATAATGAAGTCAACATAAAATTGGCAGAATTTTGAATTTATTTATTTTATTTTATTGGTTTAAAAGGACTGTGTGCACAGACATTAATTGTTTACATAGAAACAAAAAGATGGGTGCACCAGATTTAGCAGGGAAACTAATTTCCATCTGTAGTCCTAAACACACACACAATAGACACAATAGACACAATAGACACACTACATAACATCACAACAGGATCACAATATAACATCACAGTTTCAAGTACAATCCAAAATACAATAAATACATATAACACAATAATAAATATGACAGACTTCAGTCAAGCAGCATTATCACAAATAAATACAGTAAAAATACCCCCTGCCTAATATAAAGTGTGTCATGGGGCTGGGGGCTGAGATGTGTTGATGTGGGACAACCTGTGCCACATCAATGTAGAATTAATCCAAACAAATTTTGTACAAAATAAAACAGCCACAGATTAAAACATCAACAATATAAAATACATCAAAAACATGAAATACATAAAGATATATAAACCATAAAATATATCAAAAACACATACAATACATTCAAAACATAAAATAAATCAAAATCATAAAATACATAAAAACATATAAAATACATTATATGGAGTTCGGATTCAACAAAAATCATTTGGGCTGAACAACTTTTCAGACACTTCTTAAAAAAGTAAGTCTCATAACATCAGATGACCTCTAGTAGAATCAGTTTTGAATCAGTTTGATGTTGTTGTTGTTTTCAGGAGGATGGACTCCGGCAGGTTCTGCAGGAGATGGAAGCTCTTTATGAACAGAACCAGACTGATGTGTGAGTCCCAAGAGAAAGAAGATAACTGAAGAACAGAGGACAAACGGTGTATCTGTATTTTAATGCTGTTGTAGTTTTTACATTTTGACTTTCTGTGTGTTTCAGCAACGAGGCGAAGGCCGACGGTCGAGCTGAGCTGATTCCCTCCATCAAACTGCGTCATTGCTGCCTGCTGAGGAACCAGCGCTGCCTCACCGCATACCTGTAACCACCCCACACACCTGTAACCCCCCCACACACCTGTAACCCCCCCACACACCTGTAACCACCCCACACACCTGTAACCCCCCCACACACCTGTAACCCCCCCACACACCTGTAACCCCCCTCACACACCTGTAACCACCCCACACACCTGTAACCCCCCTCACACACCTGTAACACCCCTCACGCACCTGTAACCCCCCTCACGCACCTGTAACACCCCTCACGCACCTGTAACCTCCCTCACGCACCTGTAACCCCCCTCACACACCTGTAACACCCCTCACACACCTGTAACCTCCCTCACGCACCTGTAACCCCCCTCACACACCTGTAACCCCCCTCACACACCTGTAACCCCCCTCACGCACCTGTAACCCCCCTCACACACCTGTAACACCCCTCACGCACCTGTAACCCCCCTCACACACCTGTAACCTCCCTCACACACCTGTAACCCCCCTCACACACCTGTAACACCCCTCACACACCTGTCACACCCCTCACACACCTGTAGCTCCCTCACGCACCTGTAGCTCCCTCACGCACCTGTAACCCCCCTCACACACCTGTAACACCCCTCACACACCTGTAGCCCCCCTCACACACCTGTAACCTCCCTCACGCAACTGTAACCACCCTCACACACCTGTAACCCCCCTCACACACCTGTAACCCCCCTCACGCACCTGTAACCTCCCTCACACACCTGTAACACCCCTCACACACCTGTAGCCCCCCTCACACACCTGTAACCTCCCTCACGCAACTGTAACCACCCTCACACACCTGTAACCTCCCTCACGCACCTGTAACCTCCCTCACGCAACTGTAACCACCCTCACACACCTGTAACCTCCCTCACACACCTGTAACCTCCCTCACGCAACTGTAACCACCCTCACACACCTGTAACCCCCCTCACAGACCTGTAACCTCCCTCACACACCTGTAACCCCCCTCACACACCTGTAACCCCCCTCACACACCTGTAATCCCTCACACACCTGTAATCCTCCTCACACACCTGTAATCCCTCACACACCTGTAATCCTCCTCACACACCTGTAATCCCTCACACACCTGTAATCCCTCACACACCTGTAATCCCTCACACACCTGTGCATCATGTGACCATCAGTCTGCTGTCCTATTAAAGGTGTTTTCTCCCGTCAGCTACGACCGCCTGCTGAGGATCAGAGCTCTGCGTTGGGAGTACGGCAGCGTCCTGCCCGCTAACGTCCGCTTCCACATGTGTGCAGAGGAGGTGAGTGTGACATCACTTCCTGTTTAACAGCTCAGGATAAATACAACACTGATAATATTGATTACTCAGAGTTTAAATTCATCTATTTTTCTTTCTCATTTAATTCTGTTCATCGTGAAGATGAATGTTTCAATGATAGGTTGTTGAGGTCTAGGCTACTTACAGCGTTATTTAACGACATAACCACGTCAACGAGCGCTGGAGCAACACTTCGACGTCACGTTCCTAGAGTGCTTTTATTGTGAAAGGACGTGTTTAAGTTTAATGAACAGGAAGTGAATCAGTGTGTGTGTGTGTGTGTGTCACCAGGTGCAGTGGTTCAGTCAGTATAAGAAGTCTCTGGCGTCCTTCATGCGGTCTCTGGGGGGGGGCGAGGGTCTGGACATCACTCAGGACATGAAGCCTCCAAAGAGTCTTTACATCGAGGTGAGACGCTCTTCTGATGCATGATGGGAAATGTAGTCTCGTCTGTCAGGAGTTCATCCTGGTTCATTGTTGCCGAGTTTCATGTTTGTCTTCATTCAGCAGCTTTTAAATCGTCTCATACATATCATATATATATATATATATATATATACTGTATTATATATATACTGTATTATATATATAGATATTATTTCTATATTTTATATATATATATTATACATATCATCATACATGGAGTCTTTTATTTCTTCTCATTCAGTCAGTTTAACTCAGTTTAAAGCTGCCAGGACACGACGTCTATAAAACTGAAAAAATCAACATATTGTTATTATACAACAGTTCAAATATAGTTTCACTGTTTATACACACAGGAATAAAACTATAATACAGTTTATTTACATGTAATAATATATAATCTATCTGAAAATATTAATAATTCAGTTTTAAATATTTTCTTTCAAAAAACAGACGTAAATGAGATGTTGTCTCTACACGATCTATCAAAAATACATTTTTATTTATTAATAAAAAATAATGCTGTTAAACATTATACTCTTTTAATGTCTTCCTGCTCGATTTTCTTATTATTTTTTCCTCAAATTTAAATCAAAGACAAACAAAAAACTGAATACTGACGTCAACATATTTTATGTTATTTTGCTCTTTTTAATTTCACATACAGTGTGTACTTGTATATACAGTGTGTACTTGTATATATGTACCTCCAGCTGGTCAAATGACGCTGACATCATCAGGTGTTTTCCAGGTGAGGTGTTTAAAGGACCACGGAGAGTTTGAGATCGACGATGGAACCGTGATCCTGCTGAAGAAGAACAGTCAGGTCAGAACAGGAAGCTGCTGCTTCTTCTTCTTCTACTACTGCTGTAAAATACACATCACATTACATTTTATATCCTGTGATACTGTCTTACTACTATATATACTATAATATTTACATTTTATGTACTTCTAATTATTTATTTTTATCTGATGAGACTTTATTCGCATTGCCTAGACACAATATTTAATAAATAATAAAAGAATAATAAATATAAAAATTATGTAAAATCTGTAGGACAACAGTGACAGTCTATTATTTGCATTTTATGTACTTCTAATTATTTATTTTTATCTAATGACACTTTCTTTGCATCGTGTAGAAACAATATTTAATCATATAATAATAATAACAATAAATATAATAATGATAATAATAAATATAATAATAATAATGTATAAATCTGTAGAAGGACAACAGTGAAATGTGTTTAAGAAGTGAAAAGGTGCGTGTTCCTGCAGTCTGTCAAAGTGATGTGATGACAGTGAACGTGTCACACAGGAAGTCATCTTACCGTCCGTCTGTCTGTCCGTCCGCAGCACTTCCTGCCGCGGTGGAAATGTGAGCAGCTGATTCGTCAGGGCGTCCTGGAGCACGTCGTGTCCTGAGAGGACCGGGTGTTCTCATTGGCCACCAGCGGAGGAGGATTCATTCTATGTTTTCTTTTGAAGCTCAAAAGTCCTGATTCAAGTCGTCCCCTGAACGCAACAGACCGTTGATTTAAATTCTGATGTAAAAATAAAATATTTCTTTTCCTAAATTTTTTTGTCCGTTCAGTCTGTTGCAGTAAATGAACACATAGAGTATACACATAAATACATAGAGTAACACGTAAAGGTGTTCTTCACCTCAAGAAGTACTCTGATACTTTACTGCAGTAAAAGTACTAATACCACAGTGTAGTAATACTCTGTTACAAGGAAAAGTTCAAGAATCAGCATCAAAATCTACTTAAAGTACCAACAGTAAAAGTACTCATTGTGCAGACTAATCTATATTATATTACTATATTATAATTATTGATGATTAATCTGTTCATCACTTTAATGTTGCAGCTGGTAAAGTCGGAGCTACTTTTAATTACTTTTTATTCTGCTGGGTAGTTTAATCTATAATAATACATCATTTATTAGTTGATTATATTTTGTTTTAATAATCTGAATCTGTAAAGGAACTAAAGCTGTCAGATAAATGTAGAGCAGGAAAAAGTACAACATTTACCTCTGAGGTGTAGTGGAGAAGTAGAAAGTTGCAGGAAATGGAAATACTCAAGTAAAGTACAAGTACAATTAAACTCTAAATGGGACCATAATTTACTAAATGAACATCATGCTGTATTGAAGAAGACTTGAAACTAGTGATTGAGACCATAAACTCATGTTTACAATGTTTACTGAGGTAATAAATCAAGAGAGAAGTAGGATCATTTTCTCATAGACTTCTATACAATTAGAGGACTCGCTCCCTGCTGGCTGTTACCTGAATGCAGCACAGGATCAAACGTTTTGATTATAGTGTAGATACAGACGATGACCTTTAGTTAAGTGTGAAACTAACTAGTTACAACCTGAAGTTAGTTTTAATTTTAACGTTCAGCTGATGTTTTAAGAGCAAATCGTTTCACTTGTTATTGACTTCATGACTAATAAAAATCTGTTTAAAAACGACTTTAAATGAGAAAACAACAGTGTGCGATAAAAAGAGATAATTTAATGTGGTTCTCATGTTACAGTATCATACATGGAGGTCTGTCTCACACGTTGGTCCACAGACAGGTGTGATGTGTTTTGTTGTACCTGAACAGGAAAGAGAATCAGAGCTGAGTGGAGGAGCAGGAGGTCTCACTCTGATGGGAAAGTACAGACTGAAATAGAATCCAGAAAAGCGAACGTGTGTTTCCTGCAGACACTAAAACTTCACAAAAATAAAAGTCTCACTTTGACATTAAAAATAACAATAAAAATATATAAAACATTAAGTAACATAATACCCTCATGGCTGAAATACTTCAGAGTGTGTTTGTGTGTGTGTGTGTGTGGTCAGACTGGTTTTTCTAAAAGAAACAAACGTTCAGTTTGTGTAAAGCAGCTTCAGGGAGGAGAACCTGTTGAGTAGATACAGGTGTTACAGGTGAGGCTGGTGATGACTCATGTATGAAAAGGCCACCCCCACAACACACACTGACCCTGACACACCTTTTTACCTGTGAGTCAAGCTGTACATTGACATCTCACCTGGTTACGTTATTCATTTTACAGGTGAGATTAGATTATATCCTCAGGTTACTTTAAATTCATCATTTTTTAAATACAATCTGGTGGAAATCACAACATGATACTGTGACATCTGAGAGGCTCATTATGATGAAAGAAAGATTTTAATAATAGTTTATGATGTTGTTGTTTAGTGTCTGACTGGATCTCACTTCAACACGTTCTCCCTGTGGACTAATGTGTTTCTGTTCATCCATAAATGAATCAGACGGGTTGATGAGGAACTTTACTTCCTTCATGGTCTTGTTCTCACTTTGCAGACGTGGACGAAAATGAACGCCGCACACTTCTCACCTGTAATGAGAAAGAAACATCCAACATGTCTGAGTGTATCTCACTGAGGTTTGAGATATCTTTCCTGTTTTCAGTTTCACCCAATGTCCTGAAGCTGCTTTATAGTGAAACTGATCTCAGACCAGCTGCTGCAGCGTCACAGTGTCTTTGGTTCAGCAGCTACGTGGCGAGCGACGCCAGGACGATCTCTCGCAGCAGCTTGTTCAGAGCGTTGATTTTGTCCTCCAACAGGAAGTTCTTCTTCTCTGCGTTTTTCTGCCGCTGCTCGGTGACCTGCAGAGCCTTCATCAGCTGAGAGTTCTCCACGTATAGATCCTTCAGCAACGCGCTGGACTTTGTGTTCTTCGCCAGCTGCAGACGAGACGACAACGCATCACAAAACTGTAAGGGCGTGGCCTAACGTGTGGTGGACAGGGGAGAAGACTGACCTGGTCTTTGAGCTGCTGGACTTTCTCCTGCAGAACCAGCTGGACTCCCTTCAGTTTGGTCTCCAGCTCCTCCATCCTCTGCTGCAGGGCGGACATCGCCTTCTCGTACTGATCCTGAACACAACACACACACACAGAGATACTGAGATGTAGACATCAAAGTGTTCACACTGACATCATAGGAGCTGCTTCATGTGAAGGTCACAGCTAAGTGCAACATCCATAGAAGGATTTACAATGAATTTTATCATGAAATCACATTATCTGAAAAATGTCTGAAAAATATGTGAAAAATATCCCCCCCAAAAAATCTGGAAAATATCTTAAAAATATTAGTAAAATATGGGGAAAAAATTTAAAAATGTCCAAAGAATGTGAATATTATCTGAAGAAATATGAGAAAAATATAAGAAAATTGTCCAAAAAAAGTGAAAAATATCTGAAAACAAATCTGGGAAATATCTGAAGAAATATGTGAAAAATAGCCAAAGAATATAAAAAAATATTAAAAAATATTAAAAAAAAAAAAAAAAATCTGGAATATATCCAAAAAATATTAGTAAAATATGAGGAAAAAAAGTGAAAAATATCTAAAAAATGTGAAAAAAATATCTGAAGAAATATGTGAAAAATATAAAAATGTCAAAAAAATCCGAAAACAATTTTGGAAAATATAAAAAATATTAGGAAAATATCCGAAAATTATTAGTAAAATGTGTGAAAAAATGTCCAAAACAATTTGAAAAATATCAGGAGAAATATGTTAATTCTCACAAAAAGTGAAAAAAATATCTGCAAAAAATCTGGAACATATCCCTAAAAATGTTATTAAAATACTTGCAAGAAAAGTGAAAAATGACAAAAAAAATGTGAAAAAAATGTGAAGAAATATGTGAAATATATTAAGAAAATTTCCAAAAAATTTGAAAAATATTCTGAAAAAAAATCTGGAAAATATCAAAATAAATATTAGGAAAATATGAGAAAAAAAGTGAAAAATTTCCAAAAAATGTGGAAAATATTCTGAAAAAAAATCTGGAAAATATCGCAAATATATCAGTAAAATATAAGGAAAAAAAGTGAAAAATGTCCATAAAATGTGGAAAATATCTGAAGAAATATGTGAAAAATATCCAAAAGCAAATCAGTAAAATATATATAAAAAAATACCCAAAAATTATTAGTAAAATGTGTAAAAAAAATTGTGAAAAATATCCAGAAATATGTGAAACATACTGATCCTGAACACAACACACAGACACACATGCAGTAGATACTGAGATGTACGAGCTCTTCATATGTTTTGTGTGTGATTAGTGAAGTAACTAAAGCTGTCAGATAAATGTAGTGAAGTAGAAAGACTCTAGACTAAAGTACAAGTACCTCAGATTACAACGTAAAGTTACAGTAAATGAGACCCTGTGACCTTTGACCTTAGAGTGTCTACCTGCTTCATGCTGATCTGGGAGCTGCTGTGCTGGGCCTGAAGCCTCAGCGTCTCCTCCAGCTGCTGACTCCTCCTCTGCTCCTCCAGCAGCTGGGCCTGCAGCAGCTCCGCCTGCTCCCTGCAGCCGTCACCCGCCCGCTGATGCAGCTCTTGCAGCTGCCTCACGTGCTGCACCTGAACCAGACTGAGCGCTGTGTCGGCCCGCACCGCCTGCACACATGGTTTTAAATATCAAACTCTGATTTCAGTGTTTCCTGTCAGATACTTCTGTTCGCTGTAGTCCTGACCTGGTCCTGAGCCTGCGTCCGCTCCGTCTCCAGCTCGTTCAGTTTGGTCTTCAGGTTCTGCTGCTCCTGGGTCAGTTTCTGGACCTCCAGACCTCGGACCTGCAGCTCCGACAGCTGACAAACAGCAAGCAGTCAGCTTCACTTATCTGGGATCACACTCAGACTGAGACAGTTTATCGGTCTGTGTCTGGTACCTTGTGTTGGAGCTCCTGGTTCTGGACTCTCAGTTTGTGGCTCTCATCCTGCAGAGTGACCGAGGTCTGCTCCTCCTGCTCCTCCAGAGCCTGACAGAGCTCCTCCTTCTCCCTCATCAGCCTCCTGACACTGCTCTCCAACTCCTCCACCTGACAGAAACACCAGACAGGAAGCTGTGCATTTAACCGCTGAAAAATATCCCAAAAGTATTAGTAAAATATGAAATTTCTCTTTTGAAAAATGCCCCAAAAAATTAATGAAAAATATCCCCCCAAAAATTTGGAAAATATCAAAAGAATATTAGAAAAATATCCAAAAATTATTAGTAAAATATGTAAAAAAATGAGTTAAAAAATGCCCCAAAAAGATGTGAAAAGTATCCAAAAATTATAAGTAAAATGTGTGAATTTCTTTTGAAAAATGTCCAAACATTATTAGTAAAAAGAATTAGTGAAAATTGTCTGAAAAATATGTGAAATTTATCTTAGAAAAATGTCCAAAAATTATTAGTAAAATATGTGAAAAAAAAATGACAGCAGGAAGGCGTCAAGCTACACAAGAAAAACAGAGTTTGTATCTAAAGATTATGTCACAGATGTGTTTCATGAACCTTTAAATCCTATTAATTAAAGGTGTCTACACATAGGAGAAAACATAGAATCATATTAAAGGGATTTACTGACTTCATTATATGTTGTATTATATTATATGTATTGTATTATATACAGCATATATCCCTGTTGAGATTAATGATAATAGTTTTTAGAAGCATGAAGAATTAAAACTATAAAAAGTGATCTAGGATCAGTGGTATATGTGATGACCTTGCTCTGAGCATCCTGCAGCGTCCTCTGCAGCTCGGTCACTTCCTGGGCGTGGCCGAGTTTCTCGTGACTGACACCGTGGAGCTGAGAGCGAAGCAGCTCGGCCTCCGACTCCACAGAGAGCACCGACTGCTGCAGCTTCTCCACCTGATGGAGGACAAACGTCACACTCGATGGTGAGAAAGCTGAGCTGATTATTGGTGGTCGTTGCAGTCTGAGCTGTGAGTCGTCACCTTGTTGTTTCGGTCGTCGGCTTCTCTCAGCAGTTTGGCTTTATCCTCCTCCAACCAGTGCAGCTTCAGAGTCACGCTGCTGAGCTCCGCCTCCAGCTCTGACAGACGACCCAGCTGAGACATTCAACAAAAATGTCATTAAATAATGTGCTGCCAACATACTCACACACTGAGCTGAGCGTTGAAGGTCATAGTTCAGTATGTTCCCAGAACGTATTCACGCTTAAACTGTTTCATTCCTCTGAAACTTTCTGATATATTGTTTTCTATAGTTTCATTACACGTTGTCCTGTGTATGAGACAAATAAATGTCATTTAATACAAAATAAATATAAGCCCCTTTTCTGTTAGTAACCATGATGAGGTATTTTGTGGGCGGAGCGTTAAGTGGAGGCAGAAAAATTCTCTGAACACGTTAGTTAACGCTGGCTAGCAAGTATTGTTGCCTAGTTTCTCTCAATATGTACTATCACTCACTCTCCAGGATCACGAGTGTTAGTTGAGTAAGTTAACATTAACCAATGGGACCAGATGAATATGTAAAGAGATGACGGCATTTGAAGCACCTTCTCCTTGTAGGAGCTGAGCTCTCTCTCCATTAGCCGTCTCTCCTGCATCCAGACAGCCTGCTGCTGCAGCTTCTCTCTTTCCTGCTGCTGCGCCGCATCCTGCAGCCTCCGCACCTGAAACCACAACCACGACTCTTATGGCGATATCAAACATTTAAATACAACAACAGCAGAGAGTCACAGAAACAGCGTGAAAGAGACAAAGAGGAAAGAAAAAGTCACCATCGTTCCCTCCTCCTCCTGCTCCCTGGAGACCGTCGTCAGGCGCTCCCGCAGCATCCGGACCGACTCCTGGTCTCCACGGAGACGAGCGCTCAGCTCGGCGTTGTCGTTGCTGAGCTGCAGGTTCCTGCTGCTCAGATCCAGGACCTCCTCGCGGCATCTGGAGTTCTACAGACGCACAGAGGAGGCTAAGAACAGTCTACTTCACAGAGGTCAGAGGTCAAGGTGATTCAGTGTCAGTTTCCCACCTCTTTGTGCAGCCTCTCCTCTTCTTCTCTGCGCCTCTCGTGTTCTCTCTCCATCTCCTCCAGTTTCCTCCTGATAGAAGAAGGAGAAGCTGGTTTGTTTATTTCATCACGGTAAAATCATCGAACTGCGTCCAGGAAAAATCTAGAAAATGATTTCTTTCCACCAAGAACCAGAGCTGGTGTTAAAGTGTTGGTAACCATCATTTATAAATGGTCAATTGATAGTTAATTAAACCATGGCAAACTGCAGCCCAACAGGCAACAACAGCTGTCAGTGTGTCAGTGTGCTGACTTGACTATGACTTGCCCCAAACTGCATGTGATTATCATAAAGTGGGCATGTCTGTAAAGGGGAGACTTGTGGGTACCCAGAGAACCCATTTACATTCACATATCTAGAGGTCAGAGGTCAAGGGACCCCTTTGAAAATGGCCATGACAGTTTTTCCTCGCCAAAATTTAGCCACACCTGGGAGGTTTATATATCATTATACTGTATAGTATGTTAAGATAATGACCCCAAACATGTTAGCTAACAGTTTTTGTGGACAACTCCCTAACTCATAGAAAAATATGATTAAAATATCTGAAAATTATTAGTAAAATATGTGAAAAAATAGTGAAAAATGTCTGAATAATATTACAAAGATATCTGAAGAAATATGTGAAAAATGTGCAAAAAATATTAAAACAAAATATCAGTAAAGAAAAATACTAGAAATATATCCAAAACCTTTTAGTAAAATATGAAAACATTTTTTTTTTTTAAATGTCCAAACAATTTAAAAAAGAAATATGTGAAAAACGTCCAAAAATAAAAAATATCCCCCCAAAATATTAGAAAAATATCCCAAAAATTATTAGTAAAATATGGGAAGAAATAGTGAAAAATGTCCGAAAAAATGTGAAAAATATTTGACAAATATCCAAATATTTAATATTATTATTATTTAATATTCTCGTCACATGAATGATTATAAGCCGACCGATCAGAAGGGTCAGAGAGCTGCACGTTAAAGCTGTTATTGTGTTTTCTCACCTCTTTTTGGCGACGTCGTCCTCCAGCTTCTGGACTTCCTGCTGCAGGACGCTCAGTCGTTCCTGAAGAGCTCCGTTCTCCAATCGAACCTCCTCCAGCTGAGTCCTGCAGCCAACAAACAACAACAAACCAGCCAACTCGTCATCAGGAATAAAAATCACTTTCCTGTTCCATCAGGAAAACGTTCCTGATGGAACTAAAAACCTGATTTCATGGCTGAAATCAATCTGAAGGAGATATGTTGATTTAAATGTGTAGGTTTTTTATAACACTGATTCAGGAAGTGTTTAATTTGAGTATCTAAAGATCAGGAGGCTGAAGGCTTCAGTCTGCTTCAAACAAAGAGCTCGACGGATCGTCAAACAGCGTCTGAGGCTGAATGTAAATGTCCGATTTGGAGAAGAACGGCTGATTGGTGAAGTTGAAGTTGAGAAGTTATCCGATACGATACGTCCTGATTTCACTACAGAAACATAAATAAGGAGGCAGCTGGCTGGAGGGAGATCACCTGGAAGTTTCCTACTTGCTGTTGGCTATATGTATGTCATTTCCAGTAAATATCACAACATAAAACATGTGTTTTATCACCCAGTGGTTACGTCTCCAGTCTAATCTGGAGCAGGCAGCTGATAGGTACGTGGTTTGTTTACAGGACGTAATAGAAAATGCATATTTAACCGATTCAGTGTGGACAGAGAGAGTCTGATGTTACTATAAGTAAATAATAATCTTCATATTCTGTCAATAAGAAGACACAACAAGGTCAATATTATTCATCATTACAATAAATTAATGTGTTATTATAAAAAATATATAGATATAATATTTAAATCCCTCATGCATTTTTGGCTACAGCCACTGGGGGGTTCAGTGAGACCCCTGAACCAAAGCAGACTGCGCCTTTTCTTCTGAAAATGAAGCGTTTTATGGTTGTTACGTGTTACAGCTCATTTTTAGCAAACTGAAGCTTTAAATCTGTGATTTTTAACAGAACAAAAGAATCGTGATCCTGTTAAAATAAGATGCAACAACGCAGAATTTAAGCATTTAACATCTGAGTTTCAATGCTAAGAGAAAACAGGAAGCGTGATGACGGACAGGATGACTAAGGAACATGGAGTTATTCACGTGTGTCATGCGTTTGTCATTCGGTTAGAGATGAGGTGAAGAGTTAAAGCATTCCAGACAGAGCGCCGTGACAAACTGAGCAGCAGCGTTTCTACCTGTGGAAAAGTCACATGATTGATGCAGTTAGTCAATCAGATACTCAGAGAGTTAGTCATCATTCGGACCAAGTTTTGGATCTCTGAGTCGGTCTCATGCTCCACAAACCTGTGTGGACTGGCCGGGTCCATCACCTCCTCTAGGGCCAGGACCAGCTTCTCCAGCTCCATCAGCTGCTGCATCATCTTCCTCTTCTCCTGCTCAAAGTCCTCCTCCGCTGTCCTCAGCTGGTCCTGGGAGTCCTGCAGGTCCTGCTGCAGCTGGAGGACCTGCTGTCTGCTCAGATCCAGGTCTTCGTGCTTTGCTTGCAGCTGATTGGTTAGGTTGTGCTGCTTCTCAGAGGAGGCTTTGGCTTGCCGTAAGAGATCGTTGCCGTCCGCCACCTCGGCCCGGAGCCGAGCCACTTCGCTGGTTTTGGAGTTCAGCTGCCTCCGGAGGTCCAGGACCAGGTCTGCGGTCTCGTTGAGCTGGGAGCTGAGCTTTTTGAGATGGTCTCTGAGCGTAGAGATCTCCTCCTCCATCTCTACGATCTGGTTGGAGAGCTGGTCCGCCAGCCGGGCGTAGCTCTCGTTCTCCTGGCTCAGACGACAGACCTCCTCCTTCTCCTCGTCCAGACCGGACCGCAGCTGCGAGGTCCTGGTCTGCTCCTGTTTCAGAGCCTTCTGGAGACCCTCCTCGGCACTCCTCCTCCTGTCCAGCTCCTCAGAGACGCCGTCCAGCTCCAGCTGCAGGTTGTCCACAGCCATGGCCTGGTCCTTCAGGTCCTGGATCAGCCTGGCGCGGTCCGTCTTCAGCGAGTCCAGCTCAGCGGTCAGTTTGGACAGACCCTCAGCTCGGCTCCTTGTGGCCTCCTGCAGACCCTCCAACTCTGCCCTCAAGGCGTTCACCGTCTGCTCTCTGGCTCTGAGCTGAGCCTGCTGCTGGATGAAAGCGTTGGAGAGGCGGCTGCAGTTATCGGCCACCACCTCCCGGTCCTGCAGGATGCTGTCGGACGCAGCCTGGAGGTTTCCCAGCTCCTCTTTCAGCTGGGTCACCTGAACCAGGAGTTGCTCCTCCCTGGTCCTCAGCTGCTGCAGCTCCTCCTCCACACAGCTCTTCTCTGAGGCCAGCCGCTTATTTAAACGCTCATGAGACTCCAGGAAGGCGATGCTCTCCTCCAGCTGAGTGCAGGCCTCCTCCAGTCTGGCTTCCAGCTCAGAACAGCGCCCACGAGAAGCTTCGAGATCGTCCTCTAGCTGACCACAGTGCCCACGAGAACCTTTAAGATCGTCCTCTAGCTGACCACAGCGCCCTCTGAGCTCCACCAAGCTGGCCTCTGATTGGCTGATCTGCAGATGGGAGTTGTGTACAACCTCCTGTAACCTGGAGACCTGCTCCTCCAAGCTCTTCTTCTCTGAGGAGGACTGGCTGCAGATCCTGGCCTGCTCCTCCTCACACCGCAGCTTCTCCTGCTCTGATTGGGCGAGCCTCTTCTCCCAGAATCCTATCTGCTCCTGCAGCCGCTGGCGCTCCCAGTGGAGCTGGTGGAGGAGGTGGCGCTGACCCTCGGCGTGCTGCAGCTTCATCTGAGAGAGCTGCTGCTCTGCTACCTCCCTGCTCACAGTGTTCATCATCATACAGCAGCACGTTACTCAGTGTAAACGAATAAATACACCTGGTGTTAACGAAGAAATACACCCGGTGTTAACGACGAAATACACCCGGTGTTAACGAAGAAATACACCCGGTGTTAACGAATAAATACACCCGGTGTTAAAGAAGAAATACACCCGGTGTAAGAAGAAATACACCCGGTGTTAACGAAGAAATACACCCCGTGTTAACGAAGAAATACACCCGGTGATAACGAAGAAATACAGTCGGTGTTAACGTACAAATACACCCGGTGTTAACGAAGAAATACACCTGGTGTTAACGAAGAAATACACCCGGTGTTAACGAAGAAATACACCCGGTGATAACGAATAAATACACCCGGTGATAACGAAGAAATACACCTGGTGATAACGAAGAAATACACCCGGTGTTAACGAAGAAATACACCCAATGTTAACGAAGAAATGAACCTGGTGTGTGAGACACCAATTCCTATTAATGAATAAATACAAACACTATATATATATATATATATACACACACACACACACACGGTATGTCTATATATATATATACATATATACACATACACACATATAGTATGTATATATGTATATATATATGTAAATATAAATATATAATATACATACATATATTATTTATTTATTACTTCTCATTACACATATACATTTACTACTTTCCTGTTTACATTCAGTTTATTATCTATATTTTAACTTCTGCACTATTTTATGTAATTTTTTACTTGCATGTTTTAATCTTTATACGTATTTAATGAGCGTTGTTGTTGAGATCTAACGACTGCTTCTCTGTAATTGTTGTGCATATGACAACAAAATAACCTGAAACTTGATTAAAAGTTTACTGTAAATTGTACTGGTGTATAAAATTATTTGTTTTGTAAATATGAATGTGTGCCTGAGCATGCTGGGTAATCAGCAGCAGATAGAGACTGAGGTACTGACTCTCCACCCACCTGACCAGCACCACCTCCTGGTCCATCTTCAGCTTCAGCTCGGCCTCCAGCTGGTCCTTCTCAGCGCTCAGTCTCTGGACCAGGTTCCCAATCTCTCTGGCAAAGTTCTGCTCGAGCTCCGCCCGCTCCCGCTGCATCCTGGGAAAACAAAAAACCCAAAGGTGACTCCTCTCTTCAGTCAGATGACATTATTTCTGCAGTCGTCTTCCTCACCTGCGCTCCTGCTCGTTGCTCCACCCTCCTCCTCCTCCTCCATGTTGGATCTGAGAGTGCAGTTTGTCCAGAGTCTCCTTCAGCTGCTTCACCTGCTTCTCCGCCTCAGTTTTCTGCTCCTCCAGCTCACTGATCTCCATCTGACCGACAGACGAGTCAAATATGACCAGACTAACACAGAGAGACTAAAAACACACGTGGAACTGAAGTATTCAGGGCCTGTACTGAAGTAAAAGTAGCAATACCACAATATAAAATGAGGGCCGGGACGTTTCACCTATCTCCTGATTCGATACTATCAGGATACTTCGGTGCCGATTCGATATGTATTGAGATGTTTAAGTGTTGCGATTTGATATTAGGATTTATTGTGATTTTTATTAACTCTTTTAACACTAGACCATGGGATAAAGTTGAATCATACACTTCTAGGGACTTTTTCTTTTGAAAGTCTCTAAATTATTACAGTAAAAATGTTGGATTTTCAACATGTATGTAGTCAGAGATGTCTTTTCTATCTCAGTTGATTTGTGCTCCCGTTTCTTTTAACAGGGTTCCCGCTGATCCTTAAAATGTCTTTAATTAGATTTTCAGAAATATTTCCCCACAGGGTTCTCTAGTTGATAGTTTAAAGATGGTTACTTTAGACGCCGTTTCACTTGGCTGAGCAGGTCCTCTGTAAATGCTTGTGAAGCTCAGACACTTGCATACAAAAAACATCAGCTGGGCGACGAGGTTTTCCCGAGCACATGCACTGGGGCACATTTAGATTGGAAGTCGGGAATACCGACTTGGAATTATCGTCTTCCTACTTGCAATGGATTGCAGCATTGTGTGTGGAAAAAACAGGTAAATGGCTGAGTTTGACACTCCCGTACCAATCCCAAGTGCTCAGCGATAAAAGGAGGCTGCAGAATACGTGAATAGTTACCATGGCAACAAGTGACAACTGACGTTAGCACATATTAGCTGTCTTAACTTAATCATCTGAACAACAATAAACCAGAAAATTACAATTCGGCATATTTAAACAAAGCCAACAACAGCTACCAACAGCCATAGTCCTTACCAGCTAAACTAATGTTTTGTCACCAGTTAGATTGTCAAAATGCTAAAAAAAATAACAGCTTCAGTCCCTCAGGAGCTAAGTTAGCATCTTAGCATTAGTGACGGTTGCGACCAGTTACCTAACGTTATAGTTCCATCAAACACTGTAAAATCAAGATGAGCATCAGAGGGGATTTAGAAGTGGGTGTCCGACTGAAAAATAAGTATAATTGTGTATTCCCTGGCAACCACTTGTTGTGAAGTGAATACAATGGAGCAGAGGAGGAAGAGAGAGACATCTAGTGGCTGAATGGTATCAATGATATCAATAGTATCTTTAATATTGTTGTAGTGTAAAGATGTAAAACATTCAGCATCATTTGTTTTATTTTTACCTTGAAGACCTGAGAGATGTCTTTACGCTCCACCTCCATGCTCTGCCTCATCACCTCCAGGCTGCGCTCATAGTAGTTCACCTGGAGGAGGAGGAGGAGGAAAGAGGAGAGGGAGGAGAGAGAGGAGAAGGAGAGAGAGAGGAGGAGAGTATATAAACTGTATATAAACTGTAATATACTGTGATATACTGTATATAAACTGTAACATACTGTATATAAACGTTAATATACTGTCTATAAACTGTAATATACACGTTAATATACTGTATATAATATGTCACCTGAGTCTCCAGCTGGATGTGCAGCTGCTGCAGCTCCTGGCTGTGTTTCTGCTTCAGCTGCTCCAGAGCCATTTCAGTCTGGATGCTGACAGTCGGACCAGAGACGCTGTCCAGTGAACACAGAGCTGAGAGAGGAGAGAGATTGAGGTTAAACTGAGGCTCCTACATCAGAGCAGAACTGTACTGAAGTGAATGAGTGTTTAATTCTGCGGAGATCACCGAGTTTCTTCAGATTCACTGAACCACTTTTCCATTAAATGAGATCTTTGTTGTGGCAGTGTTTGGCTTGATTGACAGGTGTCTCAGCCTATCACACACACTACCACCAGCGTCTGTAGACGTGTTTCTCACCTGTCTTATCTGCCGGCTGCAGCTTCTTCCTGACCAGAGGAGACGAGCTGCGCTTCATGTCCGACTCGTCTGAACAAACACAAACACTGTGAGACAACAACTCAGACTGTTCCTGGAATAACAACTAAAAACAAAATCAGTAAAACTGAGACTCACTGTGAGACATGATGACTGTCGACTGACCTGCACTAACACCTGGAGGAAGTGTGTGTGTGTGTGTGTGTGTGTGTGTGTGTGTGTGTGTGGTAGTGGGTGTGTCCATGTGTCTACCTGAACACATCAAACCTGCTCAGCAGATACTGACTTCCTGTTAAAATCACACTGCAGAGTTTTAACTGACAGCTTCTTCTTTTCTTTGTGTGAACAAATCTGTATTTATTGAATTGTCCACATAACTTTTGGGGTTGTTCGAGGTTTTTAATATCATTCTGTATCTTCCCAGTGGTGTTCCTGATGTATTAAAATCCCAACAGTCCTTCTAAACCTTTTTCCCTTCTTTCTCTGTTCTCTGATGTGAGTTTTAGATCACAGTAAACTGAATATCTTTTGTTGGCCGGACAGTTTTTACTGTTTTGTTATATTTTAGAGGCCAAACAGTAAACTGATTAATCAAGAAAATAATCCTCAAAATTAATCAATAATGAAGATATTAGCTGTTGCAGTCCTACATCTAATTTATCTAATTAAAAAGGATGACACACTTCTTCATTTAAACAAACCTAACATCAATGTGAATGAGTAGATCTTACTTGTGACTGGAGGGTAAATTCAATCATCACATCTTATTAAATGACCCGACAGCCAATCAGAGCTCTGCATTGTGTTGATTAAAACCAGGTCAACTGGTTCCACCTCCTGTCAGAAGCATGTTACTGCAAACTCTCGGCTCATGAAGTACAATTCTGAGGTACTTGTACTTTGCTTGAGTATTTACGTGTTCTGCTACTTTCTACTTCTCCTCCACTAAATCTCAGAGGTAAATATTGTACTTCTTACTGCACTACATTTATCTGACAGCTTTAGTTACTTTACAGATTCAGATTATTAAAACTAAATATAATCGACTAATAAATGCTGATGTATTATTATAGATTAAACTACCAGCAGTATATAAAGTCATTAAAAGTAGCTCGACCTTTACCAGCTGCAACATTAAAGTGATGAACACATTAATGCATTAGTAATTATGATACAATAATATAATATAGTTTATTCTGTAGAATGAGTACTTTTACTTTTGGTACTTTATTTTGATGCTGATACTTTTGTACTTTTACTTAACTACATTTTGAATGCAGGACTTTTAATTGTAACAGAGTATTTTTACACTGTGGTATTGGTACTATTACTGCAGCAATGTATTTCTTCGTTCAGCAGCAGTTTAATCATGTTGTGTTTGTGTTCTCCCTCTCATTGTGTATTATGTGTGTTGTTGTTGTGTGTTGTTGTGTTACCAGAGTCTGACTCGGTGCTGACGGGTCGTTGTTCGGTCCAGCTCAGACCGGCGGCGTCCCCTGCAGATCGTCTGGACTTCCTCTCGCCCTTCTGACTCTTCAACAGCTCCAACTCTGAGCTCAGCTCATCGTTTCTGTCCCGCAGCTCCTGAATGCAACACACACACGCACACACACACACACACACACCTTCAGCATATACATAGTGTAATACAAGTAGATCTACCTGCAGACACACAAACCAACACAAACTAACACACATCAACATGTCAAGCAGAGCAGGAAACTAACTGGTCACAGAAGATTTACATCACTGATAATGTCAGCAGCCAACAAGTCTCACAGTTCCACACTATAGTTTACTATACTACTACTGTAGTAGTATACTACTACAGTGGTATACTACTACAGTGGTATACTACTACAGTAGTATAGTATATTACTACAGGATACTAAAGTGTACTCCAGACATTAATTCTCTACAACAATAGACTACTGTTTTAATGCAAAGCAGCATCTTGCATTTTATGTTATGTCAATTACCAGAGACGTCAGCTAACATAACCGCTATGCAGGATGAAATGCATAAAGAAATGTGTAAAACAATACAGAAATAAATAAGTTTGGGGAAATAAATAGGGGGGGAATGCAAAGGGCAAATAATACATAAATAAATACATTTTAAAAAATGAATAAAATACATAAATAAATACATAAAATATATTTTAAATAAATATATGCAAAAGTAAATTAATTGAAAAAATAAATAAATGAATAAATAAAAGGGAAAATTCAAAATGAAAGTAAATACATAGGGGAATTAATACAAAGGTAAATAAATAAAAGGGAAAATTAAATAGGAAAGTAAAATAAATTAAAAAAAGCAAATTAAAACATAAATATCAATTTATGTCACATTTTATCAATTAATGAATGCCAACATTTATTTTTAATATTATTTTGGTACATAATGGCATATTCATTTATTTATTGAATCATTTATTTATCTATTGTTTATTTTGGCAGCTTCCGTCCTCCATAAACCGGCCCTCGAGAGAAAAAATTTATGATTTATGGATTAAATTCATCCACAATCACATTGAAAATTAGACAAGAAGCTGCAACAAAACAATATTAATTTAAAAGTAAGATAATTTAACATGATCACATTAACGTTACTGTCAGTCCTTCGTGTCTACAGGTTCTCAGTAGGATTAATGTGGGCTGTAAATCGACTAAAGGATTAAATCTGTGTTCATGTGACCTGATGTTTGAGCTGCTCGTCTCAAGCTGAACTCAGTGAACGATGGTTCAGCTTCACCACTCCAGCAGCATCACACGTACATATACACATATACTGTACATATACACATAGAGTTATCAGCAGACTGATTTGTGTGTTTTCAGGTGTTCTCACCTTGATTTTCTGTTGAACCAACATGAGGCGTTCAGGTGCACAAACAAAAACAGACATTAAAACTTCCTCACCTCAGTCAGACCAAAAAGCGAAATAATTTAGCCCCAAAAAATATCAACTCAAGGTCCACTGACTACGACGAGAAAAACTCACAAAAGTCTGTGGTGTGACGAGATCGAACCTTGCAAAGCGATTTTTCCGAGTTCTTTTTCTCATAAATTTGGGACTTTAATCCCAGAGAATTTCTGATTTTTTTCCCCTTAAATATATGATTTAATAATCTCAGTGAATATCCAAGTTTATTTCTCATAAAGTTAACACTTTAATCTCAGAGAATATCCTAGTTTTTTTTCTCATAAATTTAACACTTTAATCTCAAAGAATATCCAAGTTTTTTTTCTCGTAAATTTACCAGTTTAATCTCAGAGAATATCCGAGTTTATTTTTTGTAAATTTGGGACTTTAATCTCAGAGAATATTCAAATTTATTTCTCATAAATTTGAGTTTTTTCTCATATATTTACTACATTAATCTCAGAGAATATCCTGATTTTTCTTGTAAATTTACCACTTTAATCTCAGAGAATATCCAAGTTTATTTCTCCTAAATGTGGGACTTTAATCTCGGATATTCAGAGTTTTTTCTCTGAATATCACCCCCCATCCTCGGCTGCATAATTTTTTTAAAACCAACCTACCTGTACATATAATGGCCCTAATATGTTGTCGTAATTTACAGACTGTGAGATGTGGTTGAAAGCTAAAAAAACAACAACTAGCAGACGGACCTTGAGTTAAGATTATTCTCTCTTAGTTTTATATCATTTGGGCAGAATGCAACATAAGCCTCTCTGAGTCTCTCACCTCCACTTAAAGTTGGACTTTTAACTTGTGTCTTTTATTTGAATTTGTGCAAAGTAAACTTTGAAATCTAACATTTCATTGCAGCACATGAAAACATTTCTGCAGTGGAGACAACAAACACACAGTTACTGAAAAACTGTACGCACAGTAGAGGAAATAAAAGATTAACATGTAAAGATATGAACGTGAGTTAAAATGAAAACACATACAAACACAACTCACACCTACACACTGTGTCTCTTACCCGGCACTGCAGTTCGTAGTCTTTGACGATTTCGGAGAATCGCTCCTCGTGACTCAGACCAGCGCCCGCCGCGTCCAAGCTGCCAAACTGTCAATCAGAACCAACATGTTATTGGTTTAATGGAACCGTCAATCAACCGATCAAAAGTCATCTTCATCAGTCGGAGCGAAGAAGACAGAGGATGAAATGAAGTCACGGAGGGAACTCTCATCAATAATTTATCAGCTACAAGGAGACGAGTTACCTGAGTACACCTGAGTGTGTTCTTGTCCCTCTATCTTTGTGAGGACTAATGTTACTCTGATGATGAGGACATTTAGTCTGGTCCAACTTTAGGATTAAGAAATGTGTTAAGAACTGTGTTAGCTGTTTTTAGTCTCTACTACGGAGCCCTGAAGTGGCCATAGAGAAAAAAATATATATATTGAGGCCACAATTTACTTAATTTGTGCACTTTTTTTATCAGACAAAATTAATGAAATATGCTAAAGAAATCTTAAAATATCCCAAATAGTCATTAAAAGTAGCTCCACCTTTACCAGCTGCAACATTAAAGTGATGGCAAATAAAATTTCCCACAAATATTAGTAAAATAGGAGAAAAATGTTAGAAAAGTATCAGACAAAAATGTATAGAAACTGGATTTATTCAAGTTTCTCAGCAAAAACTTAATTTTACGAGATTGCATTTGAACACATCATGATAACGTTGTAATTTACCTTCACCCAATACTCATTTTTACTGAGCAGAGTTTGAACACCTCACAATAATAACTCAATGGTACCTACGTTAACGTTAGTAGCTCCATTATTTAGCCAATCAGCTGTGCTGCTAACGGCTGCACAGACGAGATAAATTCCACAAAGAAAGCGCAAAAGCGACGACAACATTATATTTATCACGCTGGTATTTGATCGGTACTCGGCATCGGCCGATACCACAAGTTCAGGTATCGGAATCGGGAAGGAAAAAATGGTATTGTATCATCTCTACATGTAGGATATTATAATTAAATGTGGAAATAGAGAGATTGTTAATTTAATAAATATTGATCAGAGCAGCTTTAATAACTCAGAAGTGTTGAGGCTGATGGAGGACGATCAAACAGGTTAAAGGTGTGTTTTGTTACCTTGTCGTGCAGCAGCTGGTCCAGGTCTCTCTGCAGTCTGTTCACTGAGCTCTCTGTTTCAGTCAGCTTCAGCTTCACAACATTCAGGTCCTCCTCCAGACGACAGTTCTCCTGAAGACACAACAAAACACACACTTTAAGGGTGCATTCACATCAGGGACCCGGGCCCGGATCCGAGCACACTTGACCCCAAAGTCCAGTTCGTTTGATTAGTGTGAACGCTCCGTACCGTACTCGGGCACGGTTCATCGATCCGTACTCGAGTCCACTTGAAAAGGTGGTCTTGAGTAAAGCAGTTAGCAGCACTAGGGCTGGGACGATACACTTATCTCCCGATTAAATACTATCACGATACTTGGGTGCTGATTTGATATGTATTGCGATTCTACAAGTATTGGGATTCGATATTGCGATTTATCGTGACTTTTTTAACACTAGACTTTCTTGTTTCAGCTCGCTGAGGTTTATTTTGGTTGACGGATACGGAACAGATATTACGTCACGTTACTCAGACTACAACAATAAAAGCGGTAACTTCCTTCTACCTCCACATATACTCAAATAAAGCACATATAGTGATTCTGCCATTAAAAAATCTATTTCAAAATTGTAAAAAAAAAAGAAAATCACGATACATGGGTGAATCGATTTTTTCAGCATGGTCAAAAAAAATCACAGAATCAGGATGTAATTATTCCTCCTTGTTCATGAATAAAAATAAAAAAATAAGACAATGACAGCATGTAAACAGAAACAATGCAGTGTCTCTTGAAGGCTGTACAGTAAATACACAACTGGCACATACAGCAGAAAAACCACGTGCTGCACATAAAGGAATATGTAGACGGTGTGCAGGTGAGAGGCGTGAACTCACCTGTGTGGCGCTGCAGAGCTCCTCCTGTAGCTCCGCCTCCTGCGCTCTGATCAGCTGCAGCTCGTCCTGCAGCGTGCCGCGCTCTCTCTCCAGCTGCTGCAGCAGAGCCTCGCTCTCCTGCTCCGACTGGCTGCGCAGCGCCGTCAGCCTATCACGGAAGTCCTGCTCCAGGTCCCTGCCATTCACAGAGTACAAAGTCCAGTATATGTCCAGTAGAAAGTCCAGGATAAGACCACTATAAGTCCAGTACAGTCCACTACAGCGCCAGTATACGCAAGTCCAATATAAGACCAGTATAAGTCCAATATAACACCAGTATAGGACCACTATAAGTCCAGTATAAGAACAGTATAAAGACCAGTATAAAATCCAGTATAAGTCAATGATAAAGTCCAGTATAAAACCAGTATAAATCCAGCATAAAGTCCAGTATAAGAACAGTATAAAGACCAGTATAAACTCCAGTATAAGTACAGTATAAGTACAGTATAAAGTCCAGTATAACACCAGTATAAAGCAGTTGGTCTGACCTGATCCTGCTATGGTTGAGGGTCTCCATGCTGGCGTGGCGGTCGTCCACCTCTCTGACCAGCTGCAGGTTCCTCTGATCAGCCTGATCCAGGTCGGCCTTCACCTTGTCCCGCTCCCTGCAGGCCTGCTCCGCCACCAGCCTGCACACACATACACACACACAGGAACTGAAACCAGTCTCACACCAGTACAACCAGTCAGATAACACTGGTGACCAGCTTTGCCTTGTACAACAGCACCTCAGCAGTGGTCGTAAAACACACTTTCTTTTCTTTTAAATCACCACACAGAGAAAGTTGATGTGATGTGAAGATTTTTCTCATATATTTACCAATTTAATCTCAGAGAATATCCAAGTTGGTTTTTTTTTCCGTAAATTTACTACTTTAATCTCTGAGAATATCCAAGTTCTTTTCTTGTAAATTTACCACTTTAATCCCAGAGAATATCCAATTTTTTTCTCATAAATCTGTGAATTATTTCTCATAAATGTACCATTTTAATCTCAGAGAATATCCAAGTTTTTTCGTTTAAATTTACGACTAAAAAAAGGAACACAACGCAGATGGAGCCTTTAAGTACAAATTCAAGGTACATGTACTTTATTCAGTACAGTACTTGAGTGAATGTACATAATTACATTCGACCACTACAGAACTCCAGATTAAAGACGTGGCCTCATTTTCTCTAAACCTTAATATTTGTCAGCGTTGTAATAATTTCCTGTGACGTTAGTGGAGACGCTCAGTGTGTCAGGTGACATTATGAAGCACTGCTTCAGTCTGCAGCTGCGGTTGAAGCTGGTTAAACAGGACAGACTGGAGGAAACATACTGCAGGTGCTGGATCTCGTTCTTGTAGGAGATGAGAGCCGCCTGGTGGATGCCATTCCCGCTGACCAGCAGCTCGTTGTCCAGAGCCAGAGTCAGGTCCGCCAGACTGAGGCGCTCCTCCAGAGGGAAGTCCAGAGTCTGCAACAGAAAACATGGATTCAACCTCAACTGCAGAGAGAAGTATCAGCATCAAAATCTACTTAAAGTACCAAGAGTAAAAGTACTCATTCTGCAGAATAATATGTTATATTATTGTATTATAATTATTGATGCATTAATGTGTTCATCACTTTAATGTTGCAGCTGGTAAAGGTGGAGCTTCTTTTAATGACTTTTTGGGATATTTTTGCATAATTTATTAAGTTTTGTCTGATAATTCATCAATATTATTCTGATATTTAACTTATATTTTTATGATATTCTACTAATATTTTTTGGGAATTTTTACTCATATTATTTTGGATATTTTACCATTTTTTTCTGATATTTTACTAATGTGTTCAGATATTATTTGGGATATTTTATTTGTTCATTACTTTAATGTAGCAGCTGGTAAAGGTGGAGCTACTTTTAATGACTTTATATACTGCTGGTAGTTTAATCTATATTAATACATCACCATTTATTAATTGATTAGATTTTGTTTTAATAATCTAAAATCCACTTAAGTACATTACTTGAGTAAATGTACCACATGTTAAATACATACTACTATAGTCTTCTGAGTGAAACCCTGAACCTGATTCTCAGAAACATGTGGAGGTGAGGAGGCCGACAGCAGATCCAGACTTTATGTAAATGTATATATATATATAAATATATATAATGTTGTGCTCTGCTGAAAGAGAATCAGCTTGTTGCTCGTCTAACAGGAATGTGAAAAATCTGAGGTTGTGTCCAGAATCAGAGGAATGAGGAGGAGGAGCTGCTCCTGATGATGATGAGGTGGTTTGGCTGAAGCTCAATGACAGATAAAGAGTGTTCATCATGAGAAGAGTTGGAGACGAGGAAACAGTCAGAGAGGAGAAATTAATATACTGAGAGGGCTTCTATCTGTTTATCTATCTGATTTTCACCAGAAATGGGTCGGTCTGGACTGGAATCACATCCACGGCCTCATTTTCTGCAAAGCTTATTGAAAGAGTCTCGGACCATTTAGCATGCACTTTTAAAGTTATTCTAAAAAGTTTTTGCGATGAACCTCGCCAAATATTTTGCATTGATACTAAATTTAACAATAAAAAAGTGACGACAGATCAAAGTTTCGTTAAGGGTTTCTTTAACCTCGGAGCTTTTTGAGGGAATCCAGTATTTTAACAAACCAGGAACCAGATTCAAAATGAGAGACAAGCCTGGATGCAAAAGATCGGCTTCATCACAGAGAAAGAGACACATTTCTCCATAAATTACATTTGAAAACAACCAAACTCAACCAGAGTCTGAACTTTTACACCACAAAAACAGACCAAAGTCACTACTTTCTGTCCGGGTCTGGTAGCAGAACTCTAAAGGACCTTAAAGAGATTCTGAATGAAGTGGGACCAGTTTCTCTCCAGCTCTGATTGACCTGATTAAAGCTGATCGATCGTCTACACTTACTGTAATAAAAGACTCGGGTTTGTTTCTCTGCTGTTTGAAACAAACACACACACACACAGTCCTGGTCCTGGTCCCGGTCCCGGTCTGTACTGACCTGCAGGATGTTCTGGCTGTTCCGGATGCCCTCCTCGGTCCAGAGGGTGACGACCCTCTCGGGGCTGGTGCATCCTGAGCCCTCGTCCAGCCGGCTGAGGACTCTCTGACCCACCGTGGCCGTCAGCAGGGAGGGCGAGGTGGAGCGAGCCGAGCGCTCCTCTAACGGCGCCTGAGACTGCATGGGCGATACGAGACCAGAGTCAGGCGTCAGGACGCTTTTTAAACTAAAGGTTCTGTTCAACACGTGAACCGGTTTCTACACACAAAGCAGCTTATGAGCAGCAGTAATGAGCACATTTCTTCTGTTAGGGTAATATTTAATCTGGATTAGCCCTCTTTCACTCAGAGCCATGCAGGACTCAATCACCAGGTCAGAACCTGCTGCCCAGCAGTACACAAAGTACATGAAGTAGTACGTGTTTACCTCATGGGATCAATAAAGTCTTAATATAATAATACAACACTATTAAATTGTTGTTTATATTTTGTATTATTAATTTTAATCTACAAACTATCAAATAAATGTAGTGGAGTAAAAGTATAAAGTAGCAGAAAATGAAAACACTCAGAGTACAAGTACCTCAAAATAGTACTTAAAGGACAGGTACAAATGTCCACTCAGCCGTTAGCAGAAAGCAGTGATGTAGGTTATCAAAGTAAGCTAATCAATAAGGTTATCAATAATGTGAACGCTAGCACTATCTGAGTTAACGTTAGCTGTGATCAGTTTGGAAATAACTGAAAGAAGTGGGATTGTAAATTTACGAGAAAAAAACTTGTATATTCTCTGAGATTATAGTCGGAAATTTGCAGGAAATTTTTTTGGATATTCTCTGAGATTAAAGTGGTAAATATATGAGAAATAACACAGATTTACGAGAAAAAAACGTTGATATTCTTTGAGATTAAAGTCTTAAATTTACGGAAAAAATGTGGATGTTCTCTGAGACTATAGTTGTAAATTTACGAGAAAAAACTTTGATATTCTCTGAGATTCAAGTGGTAAATTTACGAGGAAAAACTTGGATATTCTATGAGATTAAAGCGGTAAATGTATGACAAAAATCTCACAGATTTACGAGAAAAAACTTGGATATTCTGAGATTATAGTTCGTAAATTTACGGGAAAAAAACTGACCGATATTAGGTTTGTGACGTGGTTTGAGGTAAAATGACTGTTTTTGTGAATGGAGTCTGGTGGCTTTGAAGAGCGCGATATTACAGCTTCAGTTCAGTGTTAATTTTGGCAGCTATTTTAGATTTTTAGTCTCAGTCTTAAGATGAAAATGCTTCTTAGTTTTAGTCACTAATGTAATTATTTCTGTTATGCACATTATTCACTTGTCTGAGAAAAAACACAAAGCAGTCAGAAATATTTAATGTTCTTTGAAAGAGACGAACAGCATCAACCGTTCTGTGATTTTAGTTTAGATGAGATGTTTTAGTGTAGTATAGTAGTAAAAGTTATCTTCTCTCCTTGAAAAGACTCTGATCTGAGTGGACTTTAGTTTCAGTGTAGATTTGTCCCACATAGACTGTGCAGGTGTGAGTGAACCCTCTCTACATCACCTGAGAGTAGCAGGAGGTCCTGGTTTTGGTCCTGGTGTCGGTCCTGACCCACATTAACAGACCACAGCCTGAGATCAGTCCTGACGGGCAGTACATGCTGACTTCTACCTGTCTGTCTACCTGTCTCAACAGCTACCTGTTGTCCTGAGTCCCCCAAACCTGATTGGACTGATGTCTGTCAGCTGCAGCAGAGCCTCCTGATTGGCTGGTTGGAGGAGATGTAACGCTGCATTCAGGGGCGTCTCGTAAACTCAGAAACTTTCTGTTTTTCTCTGTGGCTGTGGTTCAGTTTTAAATATGAAGAGGTTTCACTGCATCTGTTGAATGGTTTGATATCATCTGACATTGTCATGCACGTCTCACCTCAGAGCTTTGAAATCATTTCATTGGTATATTTATCACTGACTGCTGACCTCACATCTGGGGACCGTCACTTCCTTTACTGCCACTAAAGTCAGAAATCAAACCGGCCGCTACTTTAACGGTTCCTTTAGAGTGAGACGCTTACAGGACCTTCTGTTAAAAATAAAAACCTTCTAACAGTGTTTAAGTTGAAGCTCCCAGTGGCTCCTCCCACCACCATGGACGGATTATGAGACGACGGCCCCCCCCACCAAGTCTACAGAGGAACGCCCACACTCAGAGAGTCTCATAGACTCTACTTCTAGTCTTTTTGCATCTTTTTGGTGGTGGTTTAGCATACATTTGTAGTCGTTTTGAATCTATTTTGAGCCGTTTTTCATCTCTGTGTAGTCGTATGGCATCTATTTTTAGCCGTTTTGCACCTTGTGGTAGTATTTTTGCATCTCTTTTTAGCCGTTTTCGCATCTATTTGTAGTTGTTTTGCATCTTTTTGTAGTCGTTTTGCATCTTTTTGAAGTCGTTTTGCATCTAGTTGTAGTCGTTTTGCATCTAGTTGTAGTCGTTTTGCATCTTTTTGTAGTTGTTTTGCATCTTTTTGTAGTTGTTTTGAATCTTTTTGTAGTTATTTTGCATCTAGTTGTAGTTATTTTGCATCTCTTTTTAATAACTCTGTGTCTCTTTTGGTCATATTACGTCTCCTTGTAGTTGTTTTGCACCTCCTTGTGATCATTTTGTGTTGTTATTTTTCAGCGTTATTTTGTGAGTCAGGACCCCTGATCCCCTGATCCCCTGGGTCCCTGGGTCCCTGACCCCCTGGGTCCCTGGGTCCCTGGGCCTGGGCCTGGGCCCGGGAGGCCTGTTTAGTCACCAATCTATGCCCACCACAGCTCACAAACTTCATGTCAGGTTCCCACCAACAAACTGGCTCACAGCACCATCAACACATCAAACTGTGCAGTACAGTACATCATTTTAACTCTGCTATTGTTGTATGGTTGTATTGTGCATTATGTAAGTGAGTGTCTGACCCGGTGTGGCGCCCTCTGAAGGTCAGCTGATCGTACGGGGGTGGAGCAGGAGACGGGGGCGGAGCCACGTAGAACCTTCTGGAAGTCCCTGATGCTGACTCTGCCGTCCAGGTCGGCGTCCAACTTCCTGAGCAGCGCGTCCAGATCCTGTTTCAACGTTCACCGCTGTTACTGATCATCATAACGCATCACATCAACGTCCTCCTGTGGGCGGGGTCTCACCTCTGTGTTGAGCTGCTGCAGGTCCAGGTGATCACACACCGCTGTCAGGACGCCTCCACCTCCTCCACCGCCAACGACAACCCCCACCTCCACCTCCACCTCCTGCTGCTGAGGACCTGCAAACATAAATAAAACCATTAGAATCAATGAAGCCTGAATTAAAAACAAAATCCAGGTTATTATCGAGGTCAGGGGTTTCATGGTTCAACTTATAATTAACCAGATGATCTACATTAACCTACTATCAATTAAAACTTAGTAAATCATTTCATACCTCATAAAGGTAGTGATTTTTTTACAACAGCCGCTGCCGCCATTTTGGACTGAAAACATTATATTTATAATATTTTATTGTTCAACACAGGACATTTCAGTAGAGAAAAATTATATATGAATATAAAATAGAAATAATTTAATTTTACTTTTGCAGGTCACTTTGTAGGTGGATGTTTTACTGGCGTCCGGTAGTCGCTTTCAGTCCAAAATGGTGGAAGCGTAGCTCTGCTGCTGGGCGCTGATGTTGCAATGGAACGATCAATTGACTTTCATTTCTTATCAATATACGCTCTTTGATTAAACTACAGGCAAACATGAGTAAAGGCTTTAAAAAGTACCTTTAGACTGAAAGTCTGGCTGGATGTTCTCCTTCGGACTTCCTGCCTCCTCGTCAGACTTCAGGCTCTGCAGAGAAAACATGGAGGTCAATGACGGCCTGTAACACACTGTGTGTGTGTGTGTGTGTGTGTGTGTGTGTGTGTGTGTGTGTGTGTGTATGTGTGTTCACCAGCCCGTTAAACTAGTCTGAATAAACAGCAGAAAGTGTTATGAAAGAGTGTGTGTAGCGTGAACAAGAGGATGCTGGGAGAAAACTATAGAAGTGTGTGTGTGTGTGTGTGTGTGTGTGTATGCAGTAATGTCAACAGACCAAACAGTGATCTGAAGGATTCCTGAGCGGTCATTACTTCTGCCAGACTGAACATATTGTATGAGCTGAGTGTGTGTGTGTGTGTGTGTGTGTGTGTGTGTGTGTGTGTGTGTGTGTGTGTGTAGACTCCTGGTTGTCACGCTAAAGAGCTTAGCATGTGAAATGTCTGAAACTGAACCTGTGACTTTTCCTCTCACACCAGAGTTTATTATTTATGTTCAAACCAGATACATTTAAAGCCTCCGTCGGCTCTTTATGGTCCCAGAAAAGGTTTCTGTCGAATGGCGTTCAGGAGAGCAGCAAATGAAAGCAAACAGACTTTGACGGAGGCTGAACGAAGGACAGCAAAAAGGTCATGATTAGTGCTGTCAAAATTAACGTGATAATAACGCGTTAACGCAAATTTGTTTTCATGCCACTAATTTCTTTAAGGCATTTACACAACTTGTGATTTTTAGGTTGTAGCGGGCTCAGTTTTAAACCGACCATGTCTTGTCGTGAAGGAGGTTAAATAACGCTCCAAACTTACGCTAAATTTTGGCAGGGAAAAACTGGCATGGCCATTTTCAAAGGGGTCCCTTTGAGGGAGACTTGTGGGTACCCATAGAACCCATTTTCATTCACATGTCTGGAGGTCAGAGGTCAAGGGACCCCTTTGAAAATAGCCATGCCAGTTTTTTCAAAATTAAGCGTAACTTTGGAGCATTATTTAACATCCTTAAAAGGTGTATTTTTTTATTTTCTCCAAAATTAAAATGTGAATTCAGTCGTGTGTTTCTTGCTAAACATTTTGACATGACCTCTGCTTTTCCACAACAAACAAACAAACACTGTCAAAAAAACAAGCAGTACAGAACCAACCATGACATCTCCCTGTCTTCATACTGTAAACAGCATCTGTCTCTTAAAGCCCTTTATGTAACTGACTAAACGCTGAAGTATTTACAGAGATTTCAGCTGCTGGAGCCAAATGAAATCCACAGTGACAACTGAGAGAGTTACAGTATTTAATCTGCAGGCTTCACATAGCACGATTACATAAAAACTCTTCAATATTTTAAACAGAGAGACACAGAAAGTAGAGCAGAGTCACTCCGACGATGTAACAGCAGCAGATAGAAACACTGCTGACTTTACTCTGCTCTACTCTGTCTCTATTCTGTCTTTACTCTGCTCTACTCTGTCTCTATTCTGTCTTTACTCTGCTCTACTCTGTCTCTATTCTGTCTTTACTCTGCTCTACTCTGTCTCTATTCTGTCTTTACTCTGCTCTACTCTGTCTCTATTCTGTCTTTACTCTGCTCTACTCTGTCTCTATTCTGTCTTTACTCTGTCTCTATTCTGTCTTTACTCTGCTCTACTCTGTCTCTATTCTGTCTTTACTCTGCTCTACTCTGTCTCTATTCTGTCTTTACTCTGCTCTACTCTGTCTCTATTCTGTCTTTACTCTGCTCTACTCTGTCTCTATTCTGTCTTTACTCTGTCTCTATTCTGTCTTTACTCTGCTCTACGACTCACTCTGGGCCCTATTTAACCCATACCCTAAAAATATGTGAAACAAAATGACAGCAGGCAGGCGTTGAGCTCCTCAAGAAAAGCAGTTTGTTTCTAAAGATTATGGGCCCTATTTTAACGATCTATAGGTCATGGTCTAAAGTGCACGGTGCAAGTTCATTTAGGGAGTGTCCAACTCCTCTTGAATGAAAAAGAAAATGTCCAAAAAACTTGAAAAATATCCGACAAAAAAATCTAAATATAATATTAGAAAAAAAAATTTTTTTGTAAAATACGTGAAAAAAAATAGTGAAAAATGTCTTAAAAACGTGAAAATATCCGAAAAATATCTAAAAATTATTAGTAAAATATGTGTAAAAAATGTGAAAAATATCCAAAAAGTATATGAAAAAATTGTGAAAAATATTTTTGAAAAATATCTGAAAAATTTCCAAAAGTTATTAGTAAAATATCTGGAAAAAAACGTGAAAAAATATTAGAAAAATATCCAAAAATTATTTGTAAAATATGTGAAAAAAATAGTGAAAAATGACTGAAAAATATTAGAAGAATATTCAAAAATTATTAGTAAAATATGTGAAAAAAATTGTGAAAAATGTCTGAAAAAATATGTCTAACAAAATGACAGCAGGCAGGCGTTGAGCTCCACAAGAAAAACAGAGTTTGTTTCTAAGGATTATGGGCCCTATTTTAACGATCTATAGCGGAGGTCTAAAGGTCATTAAGGGCGTGTCCAACTCCACTTTTGCTAGTTAAGTGGCGCATAATCTGGGCGCAGAGTAAGGCACAAGGGGCAAAGGAGTTGTATTTATTCTCTTAATTAATTAATTCATGTTAATTTCTGATTTATTACTAAAAGAACATGACATACAGTGCTGAGCTGCATCTCAAATTAATCTTCAGGTTCCCAGCGTTCAGATGATGTACACCACTTCTACGTGATATCTACTGTTGACCTGCTATCTCCCCCTAAAGACCCCCTGTACCCCCTAAAAAGGCTATAACGGGTCTATTGTGGGTCTCAGAGGGTTAAAAATCTGTCTGCACTCAGCTGTGAGGGAAGAAGCTCCACTCTGTTTCTGTAGTTCCAACAACTCCAACAGAGTGAGACCTCTTCTTTCTAGATGATCTCACATCACATTTTCCAGTTAAACTTTATATCAGATAAACTTATAAACATTTAGGTCAATGTAAGTATCAGATGGATATTAAAGGACTCAGATTGTGATCACTGTTGAAGAAGAAGAAGAAGAAGAAGAGGAGGAGGAGGAGGAGTCTGAATAAAACAACAGAGAAAAGCTGCAGTTTTGTTTAAAGAACATGAATCCAGCTGCTGCAGTCAGAAGCTCACAGAGAAAAACTTTGTTTTTAGATCATCACTGAAAAGCAGCTGAAAAGCTTCTTTTTCCACCAAAACAAAAGAAGAAACCGAGTGAAGCATCTTTGATCCGCAGCCAAACCAGCACAGAGCGTCTGCCAGCAGCCACATTCCTCACAATCCCACTTCCTGAAAAACCTCCAACGCCCCCAAAACCACCAAACCTCCCCCAGCCGGCTCCTCCCTCCTCCTCCTCCTCCCCCTTCAGGTATTTCACGGCCTCGACTGCAGAAACTGCAGCAGAATCGCAGCACGTCGGATATTTGAGACGAACCAAAGCAGCCAACACAAAGACACACAATGAGCTTTCAGACAAAGTGTGTGTGTGTGTGTGTGTTCATGGTGAGTCTCAGCTGGAGCCTACTGCTTTCTTTCACATCATCATCATCATCATCCATCAGCGCCACACAGTCTCAGCGAGGAGGTCGAACAAGTGGAGTAAGCTTTGACTCCTTTATCGCAATCAGCAGTACTCAGGTCAAAGGTCAGAGGTCACACAGCATCATGACAGCGGCAGGAACATGATGTCATGACAATAGAAAGATGATGAAAGTTTTGGATGTTAAAGGGCGGGTCCATGTGCCTTCTTTTCAAATGGAAACGCCCACTCAGCCGTTAAGCTAATCAATAAGGTTATGAATAATGTGAACGCTAGCAATAGCTGAGTCAACGTTAGCTGTGCTAAGTTTGAAAATAACTGAACAATAAAAATATTATGAATATGCATACTATTATAACTATTTACTGACTTACTTATTTATTTATTAAACTTTTTGCCCGGCTGCTTCCCAGAGGAGCATAAAGTGAGCGATGGACATAAATGGAAGTTAGACAAATCCAGCACACAGATTTTGAGAGAAATCTCAAACTTTTTCATGTCAAGGATCCAAAATGGAGTCCAATAGACCACAGACCATGGATGTAGAAGAGGGTCCAATAGACCACAGAGCATGGATGTAGAAGAGGGTCCAATAGATCACAGAGCATGGATGTAGAAGAGGGTCCAATAGATCACAGACCATGGATGTATAGAGGTTGTGTCCTGTGCTTTTGCCCTACGTGTTAGTAAATATCCTACAACTATATTAAATTCTGTTGATGGCATGCTACTAGCGCTACTAGCTACTGGCCGATAGCCGGTTGTCTGGGAACAGAGACGTTAATACATCCAACACGGTACAAAGAAAAGGAGGACGTAAACTGTGCATCTCACCTCAACACTCTCCAGAGACGTTGACCGTCTCAGTTTGGCCCTGCGGACGCCGGAAGGTGACGAGTCCGTGGCCTCGGTTCTGGACGGCGGCGAGTCCTCTGAGTCGCAGGTCAGCGCGGCGTCGGGCTTACTGTCGGGACGGGAGCGGCGGCCATAACGCTTTGTTCCCTTGACGAACTTTGGCTTCACCTCCTCTGGGACAACTGGAGACACAAAGACAGGCAGACAGGTTGTATGTAGGTCAGTGAGGCTGCAGAGTCATTGCGGAGACTCGGAGCCAGAAACAAGAAGCAAATTAAAGGTTGGAGCCAAAATGTGTCACGCAGGAATCCAACATGAGGAGATTATAAAACACTCCCTGTGTTTTTATAACAAGAAATAGAGGAAAAGGACTCAATGTAAAAACTGGTGAGACAGTTTATATCAGCGCTAATGAAAAGCAAACCTGAATGGCAGCTAAAACATGTGAAAAACACACATTCATGGTTGTTTCAATGTGAAGCTCAGCAGCTGATCAATACTGATCAGTCCCACAGTGATGATGTCATCAGACCGTTACTGCTGCAGCATCAGCCAAAACTACATTGTGCTGTTTTACTGTAGCTGTGGTGAGAAGGTGGAGCAAACAGCACAGATACAGAAATAGCTTCAGTGTAATAGGCACCCAACCTCCAACATGTCTGCAGCCCAGCCACCACAACCACCACTGTCCCACGCTTATACTGCTAGATATACTGTATATATATATATATATATATAGTACACTGTAGTGGTACTGTGTACTCCAGTGACACAATGAGGCTCATTGATGAGTTTTTATATATTTTATAAATATTTTTCTGAAATTTTTCTGAAATATTATTCATAATAGTTTATTGACATTTTTCACTCATATTTTTCAAATGTTTTACTCATATTTTTGGGATATATTTCACACATTTTTTCACGTATTTTAGGAATAATTCTAAGATATTGTTCATATATTTTTCAATACTTTTTCACAATTCTTTCCATTTTTTCAGTCATTTGTCACTAATATTTTTCAATCATGTGTCACTTATATTACAATATTTTTGGGATGTATTACACATATTTTTCAGACATTTTTCACTATTTTTCCACATATTTTACTAATAATTTTCAGATATTTTTCCGACATTTTTCTCTCATATTTTTATAATATTTTTCGGATTAATTTCACAAATTTTCCGACATTTTCCACACATTTTTCCATTTTAGTAATAATATTCAGATTTTTTGGGGACATTTTTCACTAATATTCTTCAAATATCTTACTCATAATTTTCGGATATATTTCGCATGTTTTTATGACATTTTTCACTAATTTTTCCACATATTTTACTAATACTTTTAAGATATTTTTCACATAATTTTCCGACATTTTTCACTCATATTTTAATAATATTTTGGATATATTCCACATATTTTTCCGACATTTTCCTCAAAATTTCCACAAATTTTAGTAATAATTTTCTGATATTTTTCAAATATTTTACTAACATTTTTGGATATATTTCACATATTTTTCGGATATTTTACACATCTTTTTCATATATTTCACTTGTGAAAATATATAAAAATATAATATATGTAGTGAAATATGTGTATATATGTGATACACACACAATACTTGTTAGTAAATCGATTCACTGCTGGATTGAGTCTGAACATGAAGAAATACAGAATATCACCAGACTCCAACTTTTCTAGGATAGAAACCACCAACCCTGGTCTCTGTCTGGTGTCTTACCTGGCTCCAGGTAGCTGCTGTCATCCTCTGATGTGCTGAAGTCCAGAGAGCGAGACAGAACGGCCACGAAGCCTTCTTTAAACTCCTCAAAGTTCACCTGAAGGTCAAACAGTTTATTAGTTTAATACAGCTCTGACATGTATTCATCTTATAAAGTAGTCGTGTTTAACATGTGACAACATGATGATTCATTAGGAGTCTTTGTGAAGTCTAATATTCACTCTCTATTAGCTCTGTTTGGTCTCTGGTGTCTCTAGCAGGTAGTGTACAGTGGCTTTATCAGAAAACCAGAACTAGAAGCTTAAAAAGGCTAAAAAGTGGTAAAAGCTGGTCATCAACGAAGAGTTACAGTACACATTTAATCTAAATAGGAGTAATTTAAGGACATTTTAAGACCAAATCTATGACCGTCAGGTGTCGATGAAGTATTCAGTTAATTTACTTACGTAAAAGTAGCCATGCCACACAATAAAAATACTCCACTACAAATAAGTCCTGTACTCAAAATTGTACTCATTTAAACTATTTCATACAGGCTACTGTTAGTAGTTCCCTTTTGAATGATGTATTGTATTTTATAAACTGCTAATCTTGTGTTTAAAGTCCAAACGTAACCAGTAACAGTGTGCGTGTTACCCTGGCGTAGGCGCGTCCTCCCAGCAGCGTGTCGAGCAGCAGCGGCAGGTGAGCGTCCAGCTGCAGTTTCCTGCAGAGCGCCGTCAGCTCGTCCCGGTCCAGGAAGCCGGTGGCCGTCGTGTCGCAGCTGTCGAACTCCACCTTCAGCTGGGCGACGTAGTGGCTGTGCTCCGCCTCCTCCATCACAACGCATCACGCTGCAACGCTGAAACACCTGCAGGGACAAATATCACAGGACATTTACTGAAGAGGAACAATCACAACATTTATTGAAGCTGTTATTCATACAAGAGACGACACGACATGATGTAATATATGATAATATCATATGAGATAAGATGAGATGACGTGGAATAACATGACATGACATTATATTAGGGAAGACCCGAATGCTTCGAAGCTTCGACTGTTGTCATGGTAATCGACCTCCAAATCAGTATTCGAATGTTCCTTCTTTTTTTTTTATATATATATATATATAAGTACAAGGGCTGCACAATTAATCGAATATCGTGATCACGATTTTGGCTTCTCACAATTAAATGAACAAGATCGACTGCGATGTTTAAAATGCTCCATTTTGGCTTCACTTTTGGTCATCGCCCTCTTGGTTTGTGACCGCATAAAATCTTTCTAAAAGTCATTAAAAGAAGCTCCACCTTTACCAGCTGAAACAAACAAAAAATATTAGTAACGTGTCAGAAGAAAATGGTTAAATATCACCCAAAAATATTAGTAAAATATTCCAAAAATAGTATAAAATATAATAAAAAATATAAGTTAAATATCAGAAATTATTAATAAATTATCGGACAAAAATGTATAAAAAAAAATAAGATGTAAAATATCCCCAAAAGTCATTAAAAGTAGCTCCACCTTCACCAGCTGCAACATTAAAGGGATGAACAAATAAAATATCCCCAAAAAATAGCAGAAAATATTAGTAAAGTATCAGACAAAAATGTGTAAAATATCAGTAAAATATCCCCCCAAAAATATTAGTAAAATATCATAAAAATATAAGTTAAATATCAGAAATTATGAATAAATTATCGGACAAAAATGTATTAAAGAAATAAGATATAAAATATCCCAAAAAGTCATTAAAAGTAGCTCCACCTTTGCCAGCTGCAACATTAAAGGGATGAACAAATAAAATATCCCCAAAAATGGCAGAAAATATTAGTAAAGTATCAGACAAAAATGTGTAAAATATCCCCCCCAAAAAATTTAGTAAAATATCATAAAAATATAAGTTAAATATCAGAAAAATATGAATAAATTATCAGACAAAAAAAAAAATAATATAATATAGATTATTGTGCAGAATGAGTACTTTTACTTTTGGTACTTTAAGTATATTTTGATGTTGATACTTTAGTATTTCTAATTAAGATTTTGAATGCTCTGTCCGGTGAGTCACCATGGGAACGGAGCCGCCAGGAACAAAAGAAGTGACCACACACGCACACACACACACACACACACACACACACACACACATACACACGCACGCACATAACTCAAGTAAATACAGTAAATAAAAAGAACGTTCGTGCGTCACTGCTCCGTTACTAAGGGTCAGTTGAGTCTGTCCCTTAGTAACTGAAGACGTTAACGGTAACTGGTAATAAGTTTGAAGCTAGCTGGGTTTCTTACCGCGGGAAAAGTTCACCTCCTCTTCCTCCTCCAGTTCCTCTCCGGTAAAACTTCACGGTTCCTCCATGAATGTGTTCCTGGAGCTCCGGAGAGTCCGCCGTTAAACCACCGACACGAACCGAGAGTAACGGAGCAGGCTGGCACCGACAAACCGTCGCCTGAAACTACCGGAAATGCACGGAGCTACTTCCGGTTTTTCAAAATAAGACGCTTATAATGCACACCATCCACAGTGTGTAAAATCACAGTTTTTATTAATATTAATATAATACAATTAATTCACTCTTTGTCTGACTTTTGGTTCAAGAGTTGATTATTGTATGGGTCCAATATTTTGTAATAATTTCCCAGGACGTTTATTGGAAAGAACTGTGTAGTTTGGTACTAATTAATAATAATATAAAGTTTATTTTTGTTTTTTTTAATACAGGCAAAACACACATAATAAACACGACAATATGCTGACAATATAACCTCACAAAAAGAGAAAAAAAATAAGTAAAACACTTAGAAGGAAAATGAATAAATAAATAAATAAATAAGAGACAAAAATAAAATGAATAGGATCTCTTCAGTAATTCAAATAACCAGGTTGACAGTACCGATCCATTTATAAACTTAAATATACATATGACGTATTAAATATTTTTTATATATAATATAAGAGTTCTGATAGTTGTGTTCAGTTTAAAAGCAGCTGTTATTTCCTTGAAATAACAGTTCCATTTAAATATCTATTTATCATTTGTTAATGTATTTATTTGTTATTGTTTGTTTGTTTGTTTGTTTGTTTGTTTGTTTGTTTGTTGGGAAATTATATTTGTTAGTTACAATATATCTGCATATATAACAAAACATATTACATTAAGTTTTTTTAAGGACTGTGCTGGTGAGATTAAATAGACATGAAAGTAAATAATCATGAAACACATTAACATAACATAGAGAAGAAAATATAAAAAAATAAATAAATAAATGTAGGCCTACCGACAATAAAATAAGCATGACAGACAATAGAAAATATTCTCTCATATACAGTATGTTGCCTCTTTTATGACATACTGTACACTGACTAAAATACTCTATAAGTACCAATTAATTGAAATTAATTAACTAGAAATGTAAAACTGTGTTTATTGTCCATGTAAATAACACCAAATATCTGCAGGTATTTTTCTATAAATGCACAGTAACCGACAATAAACACACATAGTGTCTTCAGTTCTGCTTTGTTAGTCTGATACTAACAGACATAACACTGGTACAATGTGCAATTATATCTTTATTTTTGTTTTATTTTTTATAAATTTTAAGGGTAGATTGTTTTCAAGCAAACATGTTTTTAGGCTGTTTTATTTTGAATAAAATAAAAACATCTCTTCCGGTCTTTACTGTGTCACTATGGCGACTAGACGATGCTCTGACTGCAGTGTGGAGTTCAGCCGCTGGAGGGCGCTGCTGCCTGCAAATACAATCAGATAATATTTACTCACAATAAAGATCATTGAATCAGTATTCACACTAATGAGGCAGCATTGAATGTTTTTTATTTCAAAACTTTATCAAGAACAAAGTAATATTACAATACAAATAACAGTACAGGGAGTATTGGAGAAAAACACAATACAATTAAATTAAAAAGATGTAAAAAGATATATAACATAGAAGTTAAGAGAGAAGAAAAGAAGATGTATACAGCTTAAAAAGTGAATAAACAATAAATCATCTGACAATGTTGTAAATATTGTTGAGATATCTTTGAAGCTTTTTGGTTTTTAAAAACTTTACAGACAGAATCATAAAACATCTGAAGATCAACATAAAACAAGTTTTTGTTGGGAAGAAAAAGAAGAAATCTGTCCTTGTGAATATGATGTTTGCCCAGAAGACACAACAATTTAATCAAGTTATCAACTTGATTGTTGTTAGACTCTACAGTCAAAAATAAGACGGTACTTTCCAGAGTGTCCCAGATGAATGAGGAAATGTGAGTCCAAATGTTACTAGAATGAGTACAGACATCAAATACATGAGAAATAGGACTCAGACAGAACATAATTTAAACTTGGAAATTAATTCATTTAACGGATATGAAATTCTTTAACTTTATTGAAAGTACTTATATACTTAAATTCAGTCAAAACATTCCTGCTGATGTTATGAAAAATGACTTTCCAACGATGAACAGAGTTGAGCAACGCATCCTCACAAGGGTTCATATGATTTCTCCCGAAAAGTTATTCCTTATTTTTAAAACAAAACCAGTCGTTATGTTTAGGGAAAAAAAGAAAGACTTAGTTATGTTGAGGCAACAAAAATACTTAGTTTTAGGCAACAGAACGACTTAGTTATGTTGAAGCAACAAAACTACTTAGTTAGGTTTAGGCAAAAAAAAACGACTTAGTTATTTTTAAGCAACAAAACTACTTAGTTATGTTGAGGCAACAAAACTACTTAGTTATGTTGAGGCAACAAAACTACTTAGATAGGTTTAGACAACAAAACAACTTAGTTAGGTTTAGGCAACAAAACTATTGAGTTATGTTGAGGCAACAAAACTACTTAGTTAGGTTTAGGCAAAAAAAACTACTTAGTTATATTTAAGCAACAAAACGACCTAGTTATGTTGAGGTAACAAAACTACTTATTTAGGTTTAGGCAACAAAACTACTTAGTTATGCTGAGGCAATAAAACCTTCCATCCTTCGTGTTGTCCACAGAAGACATCACATGGACTTTGCTCAGCACTTTTCACATGTTGTCCACCTCTAAACGTTACTCAGAGAGATCATCTGTAAAGATATTTTGACCTGTTTCCTCTGGATAACTGAAATGTGACAAACAATCTTCTTCCCTCGTATCATTTTAACTCACTATTGTTCTCTCTCTCTTATTGAGTCCCTTTATCTTAATGTGGCATCATGTCTGAATGAGGCTGTAAAGAACATCAAAACAAGTCTCCTTTGTCTGAATGACTAAATGATGTCACTTTGTCAAATACATGAAAACAGCAACGTTATGTATTTAATATTTGAAAGGGGCTTTAAAGACCCAGTCTGGTACCAGTCTGACCCCTGTGGTTTAAATGGATCAGAACCACTGATGGTTTTTATCTCTAACAGGTCAACAATATGAAACCTTCCTGCTGGCTTCATTTCCACCCCTGCAGGTGAATTCATGTCTTCTTTTAAATCCAATAACCGTGTTTCAGTCAGTCATAAAGAGCTTTGTTTGTTCTCAGGGTTGTTCCAGTGTGTCAGAGTTGCAGCAGGATGCTGCTGTGGGTTAAACTTTAACATGACTCATATAAAGTCATATAAACATGCAGCAGTTGAACTTTGAACTGAGTGCTGCAGGTTCAGACTGGTTTATTAAAGTGTTTTAGTGTGACAGCAGCCTTCAGACACAGAGGACTGATGAAGAAGCAGAGGAACAGAACAGAAAACTCTTCTTCTACACAGACCTGGTCCAGACAGCAGAGAGCTGCAGTGTTGAAGTTCATGAGAATAAACTGAGTAAGTGGAACTTTGATTAATTCCAGTCTCTCATGTTTTATGACAAACAAGCTTCTCTCTGTTGGTTCATGTGTTGACCTCCTGTCTTTGATAATGACTCCACAGCACAATGTTTATCTGACAAAAAATACTTGAAGCTACAGCTCGCTGTCTTTAAAGTCTACATGTAGAAACAGAATTGATTTCCTGATGAGACACAAATCAAATGAGACTGAAGACTAATGATGAACCCGTCTGTCTGTCTTCATCAGGTGGCTGCAGGTTATCACCAACATGAAAAGGTATCACACTCAACACTTCACATTACATTTGATACTTTTTTACCCTTCAACATATTCATTCTTATTAACTTGCTGTTTACTGTGAATCTGCTCTGTTACTTCAACATTGACTCATAATAAATCTATAAACAGATACAGTCATTAGATTGAATGCTTATACTGGACTTCAGTTTGGACTTTGATACTTCAAATATTTAATGAAGGTTCATATTTCATGTTTATTGAGGCCTCTGTTGGTCGAAGTGCTCTCATAGATCAACTGATTATTTCTACTCTGTTAATTAATAACTTTATAAACTAAATGAAAATGTATTATTATGATGAGTCTTTAACGTAAGAACCCATGTATGCACAGAAGTCTGGGGACTAGCTGCAGAGATCTGGGGAATAGTTAGAGAGGTCTAGGGACTAGCTGCACAAGTCTAGGGACTGGTTACAGAGTTTTAGGGACTAGTTGCAGAGATATGTGGACTAGTGGCAGAGATCTGAGGACTAGTTGCAGAGATCTGGGGACTAGTTGCACAAGTCTAGGGACTAGTTGAAGAGGTCTAGTGACTAGTTTCAGAGATCTGGGGACTAGTTGCAGAGATCTGGGGACTAGTTGCACAAGTCTAAGGACTAGTTGCACAAGTCTAGGGACTAGTTGAAGAGGTCAGTGACTAGTTGCAGAGATCTGGGGACTAGCTGCAGAGATCAGGGGACTAGTTGAAGAGGTCTAGTGACTAGCTGCAGAGATCAGGGGACTTGTGCAGAGGTCTGGGGACTAGTTGAAGAGGTCTAGTGACTAGTTGCAGAGATCTGGGGACTAGCTGCAGAGGTGTAGGGACTAGTTACAGAGATCTAGAGACTAGTTGCAGAGATCTGGGGACTGGCTGAAGATGTCTGTTTATCTGCTCTATTACTTGAACATTGACTCATAATAAATCTATAAATCTATAAAACAGATAAAGTCTTTAGATTGAATGGTGATACTGGACTTCAGTTATTTTATGAAGGCTCATATTTTAATGTTTATTGAGGCCTCTGTTGGTCAAAGTGATCTCATAGATCAAATGATCATTTCTGTTAATGAATTACTTAACAAACTCAATGACATATTATTATTATGATAAAATAACTAAGTAAAAACCCATGTAGGCTTAATTATTTTTGATGTAGCTGTGTTGATGTTTCATTTTGAACTCTAATAATCTGGATTTTTATGTTATCTGCAGTCAGAGAGACAAAATGTTTGTTATCATGTTGCATAAATTGTTCATACAAATGCTGTTCGGAGCCCTTTAGACAAACTCTGAGATGGATCACAGGTCCAACACTTTGCCATATGTCATGCTGTATCCATGACAATGATTGAAGTCCTCATGTTAACCCTCTGGTCCCAGCAGTGTCCCAGTCTTAACCTGATTACAGTGAGCATTTAAACACATCACAGTGTGACTGAAGTCTGTGGAGGGCTCAGTGTGCAGGTCCAGAGGCTGGAGGTTTGTGTTTCAACAGCAGCTACTGAGCTCCACCTGGTGGTCAGTGAGGTTTACAGCTGGTCTCAGAGTTCCTGTCAGTCCACTATGATCCTGTGAGATGGAGCACAGTTCATGTCCAGCTGTGACGGTTTCTTTATAACATATAATTTATCTCCATGTCACAAAGACTTCACTGAGAATGTTTCTAAATGTGTGAGTTTCATTGAATTGCTTTCTATCAGGATCCATCAGAGACCAGACTGTCCTGAATCTGAACCTGAATCTGAAACTGAATCTGTACCTGAACCTGAACCTGAACCTGAACCTGAACCTGAGCCTGAACCTGAACCTGAACCTGAACCTGAACCTGAACCTGAACCTGAACCTGAACCTGAACCTGAACCTGAACTCAGCTGTGTGTCCATCAAGAGTGACCGGTCTATGGGTAAACGTATATTATTCAAAGATGGACGCCAATCTGTTGATCAGAGGTGAGAATTTCAAACTGATAATGAAAACAAAAACAATGATGATATCAGACATTAGGGAACTTAAAGGACACTCAGTGAAAACTCGCTACTTTGACACCACGTCCATCCTGTTTTTATCCTAAATGGACGGTATTACTATTCAACCATTATGGTCACACCACAGCATCATTTCCTGCACACTGCACTGAATACAGCTTTAAAATATACATTGAATTAAACATTGAATTCATACAAAATGTGACCAAAAATTACCAGGATACAAATATACTGCGTAGAGTTAGGTGTATTAAATCACTGACGGGTTTTGTCTCAATGTGTTGTGGGTGCAGTGCAGAATTTATCTTGTGTTTCTATCAGCAGGAAGCTGGAAAAACCTGAACCCAGCTGTGTGTCCATCAAGAGTGACCGGTCTATGGATCAACTTATAGTCTTCAAAGATGGATGCCACTCTGTTGATCAAAGGTGAGGATTTCAAGCTGATAATGAAAACAAATATGTGTTTTTATCAAGCGGCATCCTCCACTGCTGAAATATGAAGCCACCAGCAGCTCCCACTGTCAGACTTCTACTGGTGTTAGGAAAAGTCCAGATTTCCCCAGCTGAGGCTCCATGCTTAAAGGATGTTTATTTGGCTGTACATACATGTGAGCAAACTATTTCTCAAAGTTGTTGATCAAAGGTGAGGATCTCAAACTCTTAATTAAAACAAAATGATGTGTTTTTATCAGACTCTCGGTTGTGAGATCTCCAGTTTTGAAACCTTTACTGACTCTGTTGGAAGATGAAGTTCAGACTGGGAGCTGCCCAGTACAACCAGTCTGACACTAAGCAGCTCCACTGGAGCAGCTGGAGGTTCTGGGTGCTTTGCTCTAGGGCACTTCAGCAGTGTACACATGGAGGGGTTGGTGAGAGCTGTTGGGATTAAACCAAACTGACTGGTGAAGAAAACAGTGAGCTGAAAGCTACTAACAGCTGCAGACTGAGCTGTTGATTCTTAGTGGGATCAGCAGGACTAGTAAACCTTTATCACGACAGAGAGTCATCTGACTCACTGTTAACATCCAAATATCACGTCATGGACCTTTACCTTGTGTTTGTCTCTTTGTGAACAGACATCATATGAGCTAATTCTTCATGATTCCTCCACAGAGTGGACCAGCAGAGCTCAGAGGTTCCCAGTGGTCAGTCTGCCCAGCGGCATCAAACACACCTGGACTCCATATTTATGGTCTGTACATGTACAACAACTACTTTTACATCTATTCTGTTCACAATCATCTCCATGCTGCACTTTTTAGACCAGTGGATTGTCAGTCTGTCCAACATGGATCTGATGTTTGGTTCCATGATTTTAGTTTGACTGTGTCATTCATATAATATTCTGTTCCAGCTGCTGGAGGAGAACATCGTCACTTTTGTGAAGAACGAGCTGAAGACGATCCAGAAAGTTCTTAGTTCAGATTACCCAGAATGCATAGAGAGTCAGAGGGAGGATGAGGAGGTGCTGGACGGTGAGAATGAAGAGCAGAGGAGGAGCAGCAGAGAGGCTTTTTTGAAGATCACACTGCACTTCCTGAGGATAATGAAGCAGGATGAGCTGGCTGACTGTCTGCAGAGCAGTAAGAGGATTTCTCTAAAGATTTAACATGCTGGATAAATGGGACGTTTCCTAATGTCTCAAGAGATGGACCAAAAATATATTCATATGCTCATTCTTTGAGGAACTGAAATGTTCAAATATTTTCTTACTGATTTTCTTTGTTGTGTGTTCATTCAGGATATCCTGTTGCAGTTTGTCAGCGTGAACTCAAATCTAACCTGAAGGAGAAGTTCCGTTGTGTGTTTGAGGGGATCGCTAAAGAAGGAAACCCAACCCTTCTGAATCAGATCTACACAGAGCTCTACATCACAGAGGGAGGGACTGCAGGGGTCAATGATGAACATGAGGTCAGACAGATTGAAATAGCATCCAGGAAACCACACAGACCAGAAACAACAATCAGACAAGAAGACCTCTTTAAAGCCTCACCTGGAAGAGATGGACCAATCAGAACAGTGATGACAAAGGGAGTGGCTGGCATCGGGAAAACAGTCTTAACACAGAAGTTCACTCTGGACTGGGCTGAAGACAAAGCCAACCAGGACATACAGTTCACATTTCCATTCACTTTCAGAGAGCTGAATGTGCTGAAAGAGAAAAAGTACAGCTTGGTGGAACTTGTTCATCTCTTCTTTACTGAAATCAAAGAAGCAGGAATCTGCAGGTTTGAAGAGTTCCAGGTTGTGTTCATCTTTGACGGTCTGGATGAGTGTCGACTTCCTCTGGACTTCCACAATAATGAGATCCTGACTGATGTTACAGAGTCCACCTCAGTGGATGTGCTGCTGACAAGCCTCTTCAGGGGGAAACTGCTTCCCTCTGCTCGCATCTGGATAACCACACGACCTGCAGCAGCCAATCAGATCCCTCCTGAGTGTGTTGACATGGTGACAGAGGTCAGAGGGTTCACCGACCCACAGAAGGAGGAGTACTTCAGGAAGAGATCCAGAGATGAGGAGCAGGCCAGCAGCATCATCTCCCACATCAAGACAACGCGAAGCCTCCACATCATGTGCCACATGCCGGTCTTCTGCTGGATCACTGCTAATGTTCTGGAGGAGGTGTTGAAGACCAGAGACGGAGGAGAGCTGCCCAAGACCCTGACTGAGATGTACATCCACTTCCTGGTGGTTCAGTCCAAAGTGAAGAACATCAAGTATGATGGAGGAGCTGAGACAGATCCACACTGGAGTCCAAAGAGCAGGAAGATGATTGAGTCTCTGGGAAAACTGGCTTTTGATCAGCTGCAGAAAGGCAACCTGATCTTCTATGAATCCGACCTGACAGAGTGTGGCATCGATATCAGAGCAGCCTCAGTGTACTCAGGAGTGTTCACACAGATCTTTAAAGAGGAGAGAGGACTGTACCAGGACAAGGTGTTCTGCTTCGTCCATCTGAGTGTTCAGGAGTTTCTGGCTGCTCTTCATGTCCATCTAATATTCATCAACTCTGGTGTCAATCTGATGGCAGAAGAACAAACAACATCCCAGAGGTCTAAAAGAAGAACACTCAAATCTGCAGAGACACACCTCTACGAGAGTGCTGTGGACAAGGCCTTACAAAGTCCAAACGGACACCTGGACTTGGTCCTCCGTTTCATCCTGGGTCTTTCACTGCAGACCAATCAGACGCTCCTACGAGGTCTGCTGACACAGACAGGAAGTAGCTCACAGACTAATCAGGAAACAGTCCAGTACATCAAGAAGAAGATCAGCGAGGATCTCTCTGCAGAGAAAAGCATCAATCTGTTCCACTGTCTGAATGAACTGAATGATCGTTCTCTAGTGGAGGAGATCCAACAGTCCCTGAGTTCAGGACATCTCTCCACGGATAAACTGTCTCCTGCTCAGTGGTCAGCTCTGGTCTTCATCTTACTGTCATCAGAAAAAGATCTCGACGTGTTTGACCTGAAGAAATACTCTGCTTCAGAGAAGGCTCTTCTGAGGCTGCTGCCAGTGGTCAAAGCCTCCAACAAAGCTCTGTAAGTACAGAGATAGTTGGATTCATATATCATAAGTTAAAAACTCTTCTGTCTTTTCAACTTATTGCTCGTTTTTTCTTCATTATTGTCTCTTCAGGCTGAGTGGCTGTAACCTCTCAGAGAGAAGCTGTGAAGCGCTGTCCTCAGTTCTCAGCTCCCAGTCCTCTGGTCTGAAAGAGCTGGACCTGAGTAACAACAACCTGCAGGATTCAGGAGTGAAGCTACTGTCTGCTGGACTGAAGAGTCCACACTGTACTCTGGATACTCTCAGGTTAGGATTCATCAACATGTTCAACTGATGGACACTAAAATCCTGATTTACATTAATGCATAAACTCATAACCTGCATAATATTGTCTCTGTTTATAGGATTTCAAACCAGTTGAGTTTATTTAGTTTTAATCTCTTTCCATGAATATGTTTTATGTTGTTTTCTTTCCCACTCTTTTGTTGGAACTTGAAACTTTAGAGATGAATAAGAGAGCTACCAGTGGACATTAGTGGGTGTTTGGTTGTGACTAGAAAAAGACCAGTAATAATGTTAATGTAACCCCACAGTATCACAGTGCTGCAGTAACCTTCCAGCCCTCACAGTACCCTCAGATTATGTGATATGTGTTGTTTTGTGTGTTTGCAGGCTGTCAGGCTGTCTGATCACAGAAGAAGGCTGTACTTCTCTGGCCTCAGCTCTGAGCTCCAACTCCTCCCATCTGAGAGAGCTGGACCTGAGCTACAATCATCCAGGAGCCTCAGGAGGGAAGCTGCTGTTTGCTGGACAGGAGGATCCACACTGGAGACTGGACACTCTCAGGTATGAAGAGGCCTGCTGCAGCTACAGACAATCAGTCTGATAGAAGAGGTACTTTTTCTCTGTCACACTGTCAGCCTGGTTCATATGACCCTGACACACCAAGCTGACCTCAAACAACCAGAGCTGATAAACACTGACTCATCAAACTGTTTGTGTCCCACATCAGACCATCAATACAGACAGAAGTAGTAGTAGGTGATGAAATGCTGTTTTTCTGGAGCGTTGTCTTGTTTCAACATCAGAAAATAGGATAGTTATGTATCCTGATACGTTGTCAGGCGTCATGGTGGGTTGAAATGCGTCAATGTCGCCACGCTGCAGGTTTGTGGGCTCATATTAAACAATAGATGGATGTTTTTTCGTCATCTGCCACCAGTGTGTGTTGCCCTTTAGACCAGAAATTATTGTTAAAGCAAAGAAACAAAAAAGACCATTTTCATGTAACAGTGAATCTGTTTAAACATTCTTGATAAATCATCACAATAGGAATGTTTTGCTGTTTTAAAGGAGTTTATCTTTACCAGGTTTTGGTTTGTTTTGCACTGAGAGCGAGTTCCCTGGCTGATAAGAGTCGACTTGTTGCAGGACTCGCCACAGAAACTACAGGTGACAGTCAGCCAAAGCCCAAAGAGGTGTATTTAGGACTGGACCAACATTATAGGGGGACACAGGAAGTGCTCTGTGGCTGACTTGAACTGTAATATCTTCACCTCCATTTACAGATAATAAAAACCAGTGTTGACTGTTGCTAGGAGACGGGATGTGAACAGTGTCAAAGACAAACACAATAAAAAAATAAATGTTTTTTCTCGCTGCGTTTACTGCTGCATAGTATTTACTGCAGGTTGGATGTAATGATGAAATGAAACTAAGAGCGTCTCCACAGTAAATCATCTGTTGAGTGTTTGATGGTTAACCACCGTGAAACAATCAAAAAATAACTTTATTTTGTCATTCACTGCACCGCCGTGCTGTCTTTCTCTTCTACCGCTCGCCCTCTCAGCTCGCTCACACGATCTCTCTCTTTTTCTCTTTGTCTTTTTTAAAATGAGTCAGAAACCGTCAGCAGATTCTAACTTTACTTTTAATGTCATCAACAAAGAGAAACGTTCTCCCCTCGAACTAAAATGGTCCTTAATTAATATTAGAGTATTTCCTTGTTTTATGAAAGAAGCGGTGCAGTTGAAGCAGCGGCGTTGTGTGTTTGACCAAACAGCGACGCTAATCCCTGCAAAACTGACCCTGAAAGTTCCTGTACTTTCAGAAAGTACTACCCCTCGACCACCATCTTTTGGGGGGGTTAAAAATACCCTTAGAAACTGGTCCCTGGTCCCTGCGGTCGGAACGCAATGAGTTCCTCAAAAGGTTCCTAGTTTCGGGGGAAAGTTCCTGCGGTGGAAATGAGGCTTTACATTCATCAGGTGACACAAACACAAAGACTCCTGATGAATCCTCATGTTGCTCTGTAACTGCTGGATGTGGAAGCAGCTGGTTGATATCATGTTAGACACAACTACTTTATAAGCTGATAATATGTCAGATGTTGTGTTTACAGCTCGTTTACAATGAACAAGTGGACGAAGAAATCAGTTGATGCAGGTTTAAACATTTGATTTACTGACTGACTGGTCGAGGAAACTGAGTCTGAAATCTATGATGATTGTCAATATAATACTGATAATAATATATCATGAATTGAACATAATGAGCTGTAGTCATCGGCCAATCAGAAGAAGCTCCACTGAACTAAAGGAATACCAGCTTATTAATAATAAGTGCTCCATGTGAACATGTGAGTCCATTTGTGTAGAATAACAAAGCTGTGTGTATGAGAGCGATGTAATGTCCATGTTTCCATGCTGAAAGAGGAAGTGCTGCTCTGACCCCCCGTCCTCCTTTCAGGTTGGAGCCTGCTGGAGTCGAATGGTTGACACCAGGTCTGAGGAAGTGTAAGTGTGTTTTTAATGTGATTCATGAAACATTCAACCAGCTTCAAACTGTGACATCACTCATTCAGATCTCTGATGTCATCATCAAAGATGATAGATTAATAACTGCAGCTGTATTGTGTCTTGTTCTCTCCATCAGATTCCTGTGAACTCACAATCGACACAAACACAGTAAACAGAATCCTCAAACTGTCTGACAACAACAGGAAGGTGACACGTGTGAAGGAGGATCAGTCATATCCTGCTCATCCAGACAGATTTGACTGGTGTCCTCAGCTGCTGTGTAGAACTGGTCTGACTGGTCGCTGTTACTGGGAGGTCGAGTGTAGAGGAGAGGTTTATATATCAGTGAGTTACAGAGGAATCAGCAGGAGAGGAGGCATTAACGACTGTTTGTTTGGAAATGATCAGTCCTGGAGTCTGGACTGCTCTGATGATCGTTACTGTGTCAGGCACAATAACAGAATAACATCCTCCTTCTCCTCTTCCTCCTCCTCTGGTAGAGTAGCAGTGTATGTAGACTGTCCTGCTGGCACTCTGTCCTTCTACAGAGTCTCCTCTGACACACTGATCCACCTCCACACCTTCAACACCACATTCACTGAACCTCTTTATCCCGGGTTTGGATTGTGGTTTAGGTTCAGGTCCAAGTCTGTTTCCTCAGTGTCTCTGTGTTCTCTGAAGGAGGGAGAGTCTCCTCCTGTTAGAGAAACTCTCTCACTGCTGACCAGATAGTTCTGTCTGTACAGGATCACACACAGCTGATGTTAGTTCGTAACAACCTGATCAATCTCAACCTAAACAATCAGTGGTTGTAAATGCAGTTGGAGCAGGTGAGGGGTACCTGAGCTGGGCTGGACTCTGGGGGGTTTGAGAGCTCTCTGGGACTTGTGGTGTTGCCGATGGACGGCTGAAAGAGCTGAGCGAGTTCGATGTAATTACCTGAAATGATCTGTTGCCTGAGAAAAGGTGTGAAACATTATTTTTTTTAACTTTGTGTATAAAACTGAACTTTGTTGTCTTGATGTGAAGAAACACCTTCGAATTTCAAACAAGAGTCCTTCAGGATCAAATTCAGCATCTGCGGAAAAATACTTCCAACTTGTAAAGAGTGATTAGAACAAACTAAATTCATCATCTTTGGTCATCGTGTGACAAATGAACAAACTTTGATAAGTGATGTTGAAATAAAAAGAAATCAAAGTTTTGGGATGATTCTATAATTGATGCTGGAAACCACATATAAATCTTGTCAAAGCAACAATCAATCGCAACACTGTATAAAATCAAGGATTTGTTAAATAAAGCTTCATTATTCACGTTGTATTGACTTTTTTGTGTCAACGTCATGGTTACGCCACAGTGTTAGCTGGAGGCTAAACTAAGGAAAGACTGGAGGCTAACACTAGCAGTGGGCTAAAGTTACACATCTAAAATGTCATTTTGCTGTGTTGTTGGGTGCCAGAATCCAAATATCACATACATTTGAGATGACAAACTGTGATTCGAGGCTCTAGAGAGCTACAATATCGGATACCGCAGCCGTGAGCCATTGGCTGCGGTTAGCAGAAGGCTAAACTATTCGCAACATTTACTCTCCATCTCTGAAACGCTTCTCCGATATTGTACGACTCTCTTTTTGACTGACTTTACTGAAGGATAGTTAAATATAGGCATCCAAACAAATCTGATTTTTTTGTTTCAAAAGAGAGACTTAAGTTTGAACCAAACTACTGATCAAGAACAAACTCAGCTGTTTATTTAATGATGCCCGGTGCGTCTCATACCGCCGATAAAGGGTGCCTTGTGCGTTGGTATTGAACACTGACGGCTGTGACAAATCATCGGTATTTGACGCCCTGGGAATGAGAACGGGCTGGCTATGCTTAAGTTCAATCGTAGTTCGGACGTAATGTCTAACTTAAGTCAGAGTTTACGAGCTTTACGAGAGTTTGCACCAGCTGAAATAGTTCCAACGTAGGCATAAGTTACAACATAAATCTTACACCTAGCCCATAGTAGGTGTAAAGTCCTCTGTAAAATAGCTAAATAGCACATTGTTTTGAAAGGTGGGATAACTTTGTTGGATGAGGAGGAGTCTAAAAACGTGCCGCTTTCATCCTGTTACTAAGCAACCAAAACTAGTGCACTGCGATGACGATGATGATTAAGTTGCGGTAATTTAGCAGTAAGTCAAAACAAAGATAAATGGGTTTGCAGCACCGTTAACGCCTCACAGTAGCTTTACTGATCTGACTTTCATACAGCTGTGATCTGCTGCCTTCAGCTGAGTTACAGACAACAGCTCAGTGTGTGCAGGCTGCCATTATACAACCACTGTGTGTCTGTCAGCAGACAATGGAGTCTTTAATTCACATGAAAAGGAAGATAATACAGTGGAAAATCAGCTTCAACACAATGGCACAAACACAACAGGCTTTTTCCTCCATAGCAGCTGATTTAATGTTTAAGGACACACAGAGGAAAGTTTCCTCACTGTGTCACAGGGTGATGCTGTTTGTCATGGATGTATGAAGAGAACTGGATACAGCGTTGGAGGCTCCCATTCATTCCTATCCACCTTATTCTCGTGGGCGTTACTGTAGAAATGATGTTATGCGTAACCTCCGGTGAGATAACGGAAGTAAGCTAGTTAGTCTCTAGGCTAACCGTAGTGGCTAACCGCCAACGGCGCTTCTTTTGAAAAGTTATTCCCCTTCACTTTATTTGTAACAGATATTTAACGAACGTTAAATTTGCATTTTCTAAAATGTCCCTGCGAAGCTCTGGTACTTGTTGCGTTGATCGCGGCTGTACTAACAACCAGACAAAGCTAAATCTGTGGCTTCAACAACAGTGTGTTGAACGTGCACCCAAAACAAAAAGGGATTGTGTTGTGACCAACGGTACAGTTTCCATCGCCGACCTACAGACGAGGAATCCAGAAGAATGTGGCTGAGAAACCTGAACTTGAAGAGACACCATAAACCCTTTAAGTTATGTGTGCTCAGTTCATTTAGTCGACAAAAAGCCAACGGAGGAAAACCTGTATCCTACTCTGTGGTTGGGCTATAAAGAGCAGCGGAGAAGAGACGTTGGGTGCTTAAAAAGACTGACAGCAGTGCCAGGAGAACATCAGGTATGATTTCATGTGTAGGGAGGACTCAACATCGTAGCTTCTGTTTCATGACTTCCAGTTACTTTCACTATTTTCTGTACAGTTTAAAATGTAAGGCGGTTTATGGCAGCATTAGACTAAAAATAGTTGAAGTACGGTTATCTGAGTGTAGAAAAAAACAAAACCTTGTTCGTGTGGAAGGTCTGATCTGCCTCAGAGGTTTTCAGATTGTTCATCGCTTCACCGTCTGTAGCAGCGGAGTCATATAACGTAGCTAAATATGCTAGTGTAGGTTATCTGAGGCCACTTCTCTATAGGTCCTCCTCCCATTCCTCCATAGTTGAAGGCAGAGCTATGATCAGGTTCTAGGAGAGAGGATTAGCGTACCGTTACCATGGAAAACGTTTCAGATTCAGTGACGGAACTTATGCCCATAATTCACACAAGGCATCATGGGGGCTAGGAATGAGGTGGATATGTGTCATCACGCCGACTCGCCTTCCTTTACAGCCTCGTTGTGTATACTCGCGCTCATGTGACCGTGGTGTAGTTCGTTTATGGCCTAACGTCATTTGTGTAGATTATCTTGCTGAACAGAACATGTAAAGTATCATAAACGTGTGTTTACCACAGATTTCTGCAATAATCTAAAACCCAATGGAACAATCACGTTGGCTGTTTGTGGATGGAACCAGGGAGATGATCACTTCCTGTTGGACTACAGAAATACGTCATCCCTGCAGCGCTCTACATGGACGCTCAGTCTAAGACTGAGACTTGGAATAACTGTTCAACGTGTCTATTTTTCACTGGAGCGTCCATTTACTTTTTATAAAATGAGTAAAAATGTGATAAAATGATTTTATGGAGACATCATAAACACTAATATTGAACCTCATGATCACAGGATATCACAAATGTTGAGTACCATCCTGTAAAATGTGTGAGAGTTAAAGGTTTGCTAAAAGGAATAAAGCTGAAGGCGTTGGATGAACAGTTGTGTCGGACGGCGGACTCATTTATGTGAAGTGTTTTTGAGTCCAGTTCTCGGAGGATCTCAGGACTGTACAACTCGATCCAAATCACCTGTGTGAGGAATCCCACACCTGCCTGCTAATTGATAGTTGCAGCGTTTTAACGAGGGTGGTGGTGTGTGTGTGTTAGCTTCTCACATACCATGACATGAATGTTTCTGCAAACTCAGCAACAAGTCAACTCCAACGGGTCGACCGTCACCAGAGACACGTAGGTTTTTAGCCGAGTGGCTGTTTGGACTCTCTGCTCCGACTGAACCGTTGTTTGTTCATTTTCTGTTAGTTAGTTAGACCAGAATCTGTTTGTGGTTCATGTTTTTGAAACAGTTTTAATACAATAATGACGCCCGAGCTGGCAGATCATTTCCATTTGAGTTTTTTTTTGAGGACTAATAATCAAAAATACTTAATTTAGCTCATAATTTCACTTCTAGTGCAGCTTCTGAAATTTTCTTTGACTTCAGGAGTCAAACTACGAAATCATCTAAATATCCATCAGATGTTTCCAGTGTTTTCCTGTTATTCTTAATATAGAGAGTTGAAGTCTCGCCCCTTCTGGTGGAGCACCATGGGACCTTATTTTGGAAAAAATATGAACAGTGGGAGACAAATATTTTTTTTGATCCTGTTTGAATTGCTCCATTAATCACACATATGATGTTTCTCAATTTAAAAGATAATTTTGTAAGTCAAGAAAGTTTGTTGTAAAACTGTTGAAGTATCAGACTGTGAAAATACGTCATTAGAAAGACGACACACCCAAATGTGTGGTAGTGACGTGTCTCTCTCTGAAGCTGATACGTCAACGTGGGCGCCATATTGGACCTGGCAAGACTGTCCTGTAACCCTATACAAGTGAACGAGGGAGCTGCCGTTTTTCTGGATAAAAAGCACTATAACGTCTACATTTATCAACCGATTTCAATGAGATGTTATTATATTAAAGGGTTTATGATCTACGAGGAGTAGAAAAGTTTTGTCTCCTTAGAGATTACTTAGAATCTGGATAGTTCAGTTATAATCGCTGCTAGACGCTCAGGAGACGAGTGTGTACCGTCGGCTGATATGAACTGAATTACTGACGTGATAGAAAATAATTCATTTATCAGAAGGAATTATTAAAACTTACGTTTGTCAAGTATGAGTTTGGTTTATTTTCCTTGTTTAAGGTTAATACTTGTAGAGAGGTCCCTGTATAATATAATATAATATAATATAATATAATGTACAATGAAACGTCTTCCTCCATTTTAGCGATCATGCTTTCAATCTATAGGCTACCGCTAACACTGCTACTGATATTACTATTATGCACTTACTAATAATAGCAATCAGAATAACAGGCAAATAGTAGTACATAAATAAATAATGGTAACAATAAATATTAGTATAATAATATTAGTTCTGATCGCAATTTATTGAAAAAATGGTGATAATACAGCAATTATAAAAAACCAAATAATCTAATATTGTAATTGTTAAACAAGACATGCCATCAGTTTTATTGTTTGCAATATTAGACAAATATGTTTTTTAATACTTATCGTACATTTCATGTTTTAAACACGATATCATGTTAGATGTGAACATCAATAAGCTAACATTAGCTTATATCAATTAGCTAACAATAACGAACGTTAGCTAGCTCTTATCTGATGTTACGGAAGCAAATGTTTTGTAAAGATGTAACGTTAACTTGAACAGTTGATAATGTGAAACATTCTTAAAGGAAGATAATATGACAGTGCGACTGTTTAATAATTACCTAATAATTGATTGAATCCCACCATATTGAAGAACTGACCGGTGATTCGCATGATCCGGAAGCAGTGACGTTAACATATTTAAGTTTTTCACCAAAATCTTTTGGGAAAAGAAAAAAAAAATCGTAACGTTAACTTAACGTTACTCCTCGTAGATCATAAACCCTTTAATATAATAACGACTCGTTGAAATCGGTTGAGAAATGTAGACGTTATAGTGCTTTTTATCCAGAAAAATGGCAGCTCCCCCGTTCACTTATATAGGGTTACAGGCCGGTCTTGCCAGGTCCAATATGGCGCCCACGTTGACATACGATCCAGGAGTCAATGCGGCGTCTATGTATATACAGTATGTCTGTGTATATATGTCTATGTATATACTGTATGTCTATGTACAGTATATATGTCTATGTATACAGTATGTGTCTATGCTAACAACCATCAAAAACTTCACACTGACATTCTTAAAGAGGAATAAAACAACATTTCCTCACATGGATCAATGACACAACTCATCAATTAGTGTGTGTGTGTGTGTGCAGTGTGATGGTCAGTATTGATCAATGCAGTTTGAGGCTCTCATCGCGACGGTAACCCACAGCAGCCCATAATGTTGCTGCTGATCGCCCCCCCTCCTCCTCGTCTCCTCCTCATCCATCCTGGAAAAAAAGAAAAGAAATGAAATGGGGTCTAAAAATAGACCGGCGCCGGCTGTTAGCCAATCAGAGAATGAGGGTTTGATGCAGCCAAGGGTGTGTCTGGGAGTGTGTGTGTGTGTGTGTGTGTATGTGTGTGTGTGTGTGTGTGTGTGTGTGTGTGTGTGTGTGTGTGTGTGTGTGTGTGTGTGTGTGTGTGTGTGTGTGTGTGTGTGTGATTTGCTGAGTCACATCCAGGTTCCTGATGTCCTCCACCCTCGGCGGCCAAGTGAGTGGTCATCACCGATTCAACTGATTTTGTATTGATCACTGATCAGCTCATCAGCAATGCGGCAGGCGTACATAGCACTGCAGCGGATTGTGTGTAGCATGTGATCCCTTTTTTATTTGGACCAACGGTTTTTAAATCCTTTATCACGCGGTCCTTGATTTATTTGATAGGTGTGATTCAATCCCCAGTAAAATCTGAGTTTCACTGACTTTGTTTCCTGCATTCTGGTGACTTTTAAAGAATGAAAATAGCACCGGTGCAGTCTGCGTTGGTTAAGGGGGGCTCACTGAACCCCCCTAGAAATGCATCTATATTTTCATAATAACGCAGAACTAATAATTTATTGTAATGAAATAAGGTTCATCGAACCGTGACCTTCAGCGCGTTCAGGGCGGTTTGCAGCCGAGTGTGAAGCGGTCCGGATGAGAGTCAGTACCTCCAAGTCTGAGGCCGTGGTTCGCTGCTGGAAAACGGTGGACTGCAGCCTCCGAGTTGGGAGTGAGTCTTTGCCCCAAGCGAAGGAGTTTAAGTATCTCGGGGTCTTGTTCACGAGTGAGGGTGAGATGGAGCTGGACAGGCGGTTCGGTGCTGCGTCTGCAGTTATGCGGGTGCCGTACCGGACCATTCTGGTAAAGATATCTTCCAGATATCTCACTAATACTATTTTGGATGTTCTTCAAAAATTTTACTGACATTTTTCAGTTATTTTACCAATATTTTACTGGTACTTTCCCTGACATTTTTTGTATATTTCACTGATATTATTTTGGACATTTTCCAGATATTTTCCTTATACTATTTTGGAAATCTTTCAGAAATTTTACTGATATTTTCCAAATATTTTTTCAGGTATTTTACCAATCTTTTCCGGGTACTTTCCCTGATAATTTTTGTGTATTTTACTGACATTATTTTGTAAAAGTTTTGTGATATTTTTCATTCATTCTATTGATATTATTTTTTTACATATTTTACTGATATTATTTTGGATTTTTCAGATATTTTTCAGACATTTTCCATCTAGCATAATTTAGCCTGTAAAATAAAGTGCAGCACATCATCCTACAAGGTAGCTAAAGCTCGACAGACACAATATTGATGAAATTCAGTTTAAATCCAGTTTTAACCCCATTTTGTTTCTTCCTCTTCACTTCTTTTCTTCTTCTTTCTTTTACTCTCTTGTTTTTCTCTTTTCACCAGTCTATTTCTGCCCCCCTCTCTCTCTCTCTCTCTCTCTCTCTCTACTGCACAACAAGAGTCCCATGTTGCCTCCATATATCACCCTCCCTCCCTCTCTCTCTCTCTCTCTCTCTCTCTCTCTCTCCCTCTCACGTGCCCTCTCTCCACCCCTTCCCTCCCTCTCTCGCTCTCTCTCTCTCTGGTCCATTAGCAGGAAGAACAGATCACTGACAGACGAGAAGAGAAGAGACGACCGAGGCAGACGGAGCAGAAGAAGAAGAAAAAGAAAGAGACACAGAAGAGAAAACAACTGAATAAAAAGAGAGAAGAAGAGAGAAGAAGAAGCATCATGGACGCTCTGAAGAAGGGATTCTCCATGGCGAAGGATGGAGTGGTGGCCGCCGCCGAGAAGACGAAGGCCGGCGTGGGTGAGGCCGCTTCCAAGACCAAGGAGGGGGTCTTCTACGTTGGTGAGAGGGCGCATGGATGGATGGATGGATGGATGGATGGATGGATGGATGGATGGATGGAAAGTGAAATTCAACAACTAACATTATGTTTTGTGGTGTAGGAAAAGTGACATTGTGAGGGGAAGAAGGGATGATGGAGAGATGAAGGAGTGAACTGTCAAAGGTTAAATGTGACATGAAATGATCACATCTGTGAGTTGGTTTTTTGATGGAAAGCGAGGGATGGAGGGAGGGATAGAGGGCGGACAAGAAGCCGAATCTTAAAATATTAAAATCAGAAAAAAAGAAAGAGAGAGACAGGTGGAGGAAAAGTGCAATTCATCATGACATTGTGAAGTAAATTTAAAGATATTTAAGTCTATTTTCAGCAGGAATGAGGGATGAAAAAGGATGGATGGATAGATGGTGAGAGAAAGAAGGAATAAAAGAGAAAAGGTTGAATTTGAGGTCAATTTTTTTTAGGTCTTTTTTTGGTGGAAAATTAAGGAATGATGGCTGGAGGACCAGTGATATTCAAAAGCAAACTGGTATGGATGAAGGAGGGATGGGTGGAGGACGAGAAGCTGAATCTTAAAATATTAAAATCAGTAAAAAAAAGAGAGAGACGGGTGGAGGAAAAGTGCAATTCATCATGACATTGTGCATTAAATTTAAAGAAATTGAAGTCTATTTTCAGGTGGAATGAGGGATGAAAAAGGATGGATGGAGGGATGAAAGGAGGGATAGGTGGAGGAAAAGAAGCTGAATCTTAAAATATTAAAATCAGTAAAAGAAAGAGAGAGCCGGGTGGAGGAAAAGTGCAATTCATCTTGACATTGTGCATTAAATTTGAAGATGAAGGGTGGATGGAAAGATGGAGGGATGAGAGGAGGGATAAAAGAGAGGAGATGGCAGGAAACAAAGATAATTTTCACTATAAATGCATGTTAAAATTTCTGATCTGTGGTGGAAAATGAAGGAGGAATGGGTGGAGGACAGGAAGAGATGGAGGGATGGAGTTCCGTCAGCTTCAGGAAGTGCTGTTAGCTCGTTGTTGGCGTGTTGACAGCAGGCCGAGGCATCGACGGCGCCATCATGAGGCCAAACAGGAAAACACAACATGACCTGCCGTCACCTGAACGCAACAAACAATAAAGAATAAAAACACAAATATCACACAGTACAAATACTCTGTTACAGTAAAAGTACTAATACCACCCTGTAAAAATACTCTGTTACAGTAAAAGAACTAATACTACACAGTAAAAAGACTCTGTTACAGTAGAAGTACTAATACTACACAGTAAAAATACTCTGTTACTGTAAAAGTACTAATGCCACACAGTAAAATTACTATGAGACAGTAAAACTAGTAATACCACACTGTAAAAATACTCTGTTACAGTAAAAGTACTAATACCACACTGTAAAATTACTATGAGACAGTAAAAGTACTAATACCACACGGTACAAATACTTTGTTAAAGTAAAAGTACTAATACCACACTGTAAAATTACTATGAGACAGTAAAAGTACTAATACCACACGGTACAAATACTTTGTTAAAGTAAAAGTACTAATACCACACTGTAAAATTACTATGAGACAGTAAAAGTACTAATACCGCAGAAGAAACAAACACACCTTTCACCATGCTGTGTGTGTGTGTGAGTGTGTGTGTGTGTGTGTGTGTGTGTGTGTGTGTGTTTGTGTGTGTGTGTGTGTGTGTGTGTGTGTGTGTGTGTGTGTGTGTGTGTGTGTGTTCGTGTGTGTGTGTGTGTGTGTGTGTGTGTGTGTGTGTTTGTGTGTGTGTGTGTGTGTGTGTGTGTGTGTGTGTATGGTGTTTGTGTGTGCGCGTGTGTGTGTGTGTGTGTGTGTGTGTGTGTGTGTGTGTGTGTGTGTTTATTCTTTGTTGACATGACAAAACACACCCGGGTCCACAGGAAGTGATGTCACACTCCCCTGTGGCGGTTGTTGTTGTGTTTCACTCTACTGTCCTGCTGTTATTACAGACACCTGAACTAACCACAGACACTCTACTGTCCTGCTGTTATTACAGACACCTGAACTAACCACAGACACTCTACTGTCCTGCTGTTATTACAGACACCTGAACTAACCACAGACACTCTACTGTCCTGCTGTTATTACAGACACCTGAACTAACCACAGACACTCTACTGTCCTGCTGTTATTACAGACACCTGAACTAACCACAGACACTCTATTGTCCTGCTGTTATTACAGACTGAACTAACCACAGACACTCTATTGTCCTGCTGTTATCACAGACACCTGAACTAACCACAGACACTCTACTGTCCTGCTGTTATTACAGACACCTGAACTAACCACAGACACTCTACTGTCCTGCTGTTATTACAGACACCTGAACTAACCACAGACACTCTACTGTCCTGCTGTTATTACAGACACCTGAACTAACCACAGACACTCTACTGTCCTGCTGTTATTACAGACACCTGAACTAACCACAGACACTCTACTGTCCCACTGTTATTACAGACACCTTAACTAACCACAGACACTCTACTGTCCCACTGTTATTACAGACACCTTGAACTAACCACAGACACTCTACTGTCCTGCTGTTATTACAGACACCTGAACTAAACACAGACACTCTACTGTCCCGCTGTTATTACAGACACCTGAACTAACCACAGACACTCACTTCTTCTGTGAAGCTGTGACATTCAGCCCTTGAAGTTCAGGGGCTTATGGGAAATGGTGTTCATGAATAATAAATACATTAAATATTAAATAAACAACAATATTATATATATTTTTTTCATTAAACACTGTCTTATAATCTTACGAAGCGAGCCACATGACAGTGTTGATAAAGCTGCTTTTTACTTATTAGAATTGTTATAAATGTTAATGGAATTTTGAATGAGGTTTTCTATTATTAACTCAATCTAAAGGGTTATTTCTTCGCCATTTTCTCACATTTCATACTCAGCTTGTTGTCGATCATCTAAAGGACGTTTGCCAACAGTTAAGACATAATAATTGTTGATTATAGTTGCACAGTCGGCGTCCATTAGAGGAGATAAAACCTGCAGCCTCATCAAATATGGACCATATGTGGTTTTACCGTGAGCTGCCTTCCTGTAACTGACTCAACGTGCAGCAGAAACAACGGCTTCGGTTGGAAACAGCCTCCGTGTTTCCACACAGTGTGTCTCTGTGCTAGACAAAGAGTCTGTTCAGTTTGATCCGTCACATGTCCGACCAGCACGACGCCCACTGGGAGAACCATCAGTCCCAGTCTGGATCTGGACCAAACAACAACAACAAGAAGCTGGCCGAGAGCTGGAGCCCACTAAACACTGATCCAAAATAAACTCACAGACACGGACGGTATTGTTTGGCCCAATCAGAGTCTGGAAAAATAGGACAAATAGTAAATGTACATAAAACAAAATAAAGTAAGAATACAATCATAACGTGCGCTTCATGCTGCTGGTTGTGTTAAACTGGGTGACATGAATAAATAATTCAGTTTGTCTCTTCAGAGGAAACCAGGTCAGATCCAGAGTCACACTAAAACTAGAACTGATGCAGACAGATGTTTGTTTGTTGAGGCTGCAGGTGAAAGTGGACCAAAGCTATTTTTATTTCCTTCACAAGTGACCCAGATCTGTTTAGTTTTTTTTAACCTTTAAAAAAAATCACAGTGAATTTGAAGTTTTACTCCTGATAAAAACCGTCTCACAGGAAATGTTGGGTTTGTATCGACTGCAAATTAAAACAGAAGCAGATCAGAAAACAGGGAGATATGGCGACGTATCAGAGCAATCGTAATCTCAGAGAATATCTAAATTTGTTTTCGCAAATTTCCGACTTTAATCTCAGAAAATATCCAGGTTTTTTTTTTTCCGTAAATTTATGACTTTAATCTCAGAGACTTTCCAATTTTTTTCCCGTAAATTTACCACTTTAATCTCAGAGAATATTCAAGTTTAGTTTTCGTAAATTTACCACTTTAATCTCAGAGAATATCCAAGTTTTTTTCTCGCAAATATATTACCTTATCTTGGAAATTCTGATTTTTTTTTCTGAATATTTCTCCCCTCCCCCAGGTCTGTAATGTTTTACCTACAATACACCGTTGTAGGGAGGACTCTTACTAACATATCATCAAATATTCTTATAAATGGAAATTAGAAGTAAAAATACATTTCAATTATAAGACTGTTTCACAACACTGCAGGTAAATAATATCAATATTCATCCATGTTTATTTTTTTCTCATCTCCAGGAAACAAGACGATGGAGGGAGTGGTGACCGGCGTGAACACAGGTAAACTAACCACGACACCGAAAAGAACCCAGACATTATTCTGTTTTCATCTCTGTTATTAATAATTTTTATTGAAGGAAAGAAGAAGAACATCAGTAGAACAGCTGGTGGTGTTTGAGACATGAGAAAACATATCTGCGATGCTAAACAGTATTTCTTTACGTCTTCTTCCTGTTTCCTGTCGTCCAGTCTCCCAGAAGTCGACCGAACAGGCCAACGTTGTTGCCGACACTGCGGTTGCCGGGGCCAACGAGGTCGCCCAGTCAGCGGTGGAAAGCGTGGAGAACGCGGCGGTGGCGAGCGGATTCATCAGCACGGTGAGTGATGACCCCAAACCACTGTTGTTTACATTAGATAGAAGTGAATGTTTAATTAAACTTAATAAAAAAAAATAAGTTCTTTCAATTATTATTTTTTATTTTTAAATGCAGTTTTCATTAGTGTGGAAGTGTATTTAAGGTAAATCAGCAGAAATTCAGAATATTATTCTGGTATCTTAGAGGTGGCTGGTGCAGGTATTAGTAATATAAACAAAGTCTAAAATATAAATGTATTTATTTACATTAATTTTTCTTTGTTCAGAAAACATTGTTGAAATTTTCTCTGCCCAAAGTTAATTCTCATTTTCTACTCTGCAAATTAAAAAAAAAAACTTCTTTAACTTAATTTAAATTTGTACATTTTTCACTTCCAATGACAGATAATCAATAAAAAAAATAAGTATATAAGTAAAATATAAAGTAAATACAAACAAAACATGGCTGCCTCTTAATATTGATTCTCATATGTATATATATATATATATATATATATATATATATATATATATTACAGTAATTCATATCATAATCTGTGTCGTGTTGATAACTTCCATTTTTTTGTCTTCACAAATCTCTGGTGATTGGCTGAGAACAGGAGGAGGCGGGACCAAAGGCTGAGGAGGTGTCTGATTGGTCGGGGGGAGGGGGGTTTGAGTGACGGACTGATTGCATGGCATGATGCTCGTTGCCTGATGTGACTTTCTGACTTTAAAATACATTACAGGGATAACTTTAATCTCAGAGAATATCCAAATAAACCAGGGCTGTCAAATAAAATAACGCAAATTCATTTTAATGTCACTAATTTAATAATAATATTAATATTAATAATAATAATAATAATAATAATTTTCTTTAACGCATTAACACAACTTGTGATTTTTAGGTTGTAGCTGGCTCAGTTTTGAAGCTAGAATGAAGATACTGGTATCATATGAAACTAGGAAACCTACTGAAACCATTGGTACCAACCATGTCATACTAGCTTGTCATGAAGGAGGCTAAATAACGCTCCAAACTTACGTTAAATTTTGGCGAGGAAAAACTGGCAGGGCCATTTTCAAAGGGGTCCCTTGACCTCTGACCTCCAGATGTGTGAATGAAAATGGGTTCTATGGGTACCCACGAGTCTCCCCTTTACAGACATGCCCACTTTATGAGAATCACATGCCGTTTGGGGCAAGTCATAGTCAAGTCAGCACACTGACACACTGACAGCTGTTGTTGCCTGTTGGGCTGCAGTTTGCCATGTTATGATTTGAGCATATTGTTTTATGCTAAATGCAGTACCTGTGAGGGTTTCTGGACAATATCTGTCATTGTTTTGTGTTGTTAATTGATTTACAATAATAAATATATACATACATTTGCATAAAGCAACTTATCTGCCCACTCCCCTGTTGAAGAGTATTAAATACTTGACAAATCTCCCTTTAAGGTACATTTTGAACAGATAAAATTTGTGATTAATCATGACTAACTATTTTAATCGATTGACAGCCCTAGAATAAACTAATAAATGATGGTGTGTTATTATAGATTAATCTACCCAGCAGTAGCAGCCACTCATTCTTTGGTACTTTGCTGTCAGTTTATTTAACTGAACGTCCCAGTTCACCTGAGTTGATTGGTGGTTATTCAGATCACCTGTTGGCTGCTAATGAAGAAGTGAGAGCAGCTTGGTGCATTTCTTGACCAATCAGGATGTGACGACGCCCTTTCTTTAGAGCTTAAGAGAGGAGGGAAACTGCTCACCTCCTGATTCTTCCTCCACTTCATACAGAGTCAGACACAAACTCTGCTCTTTAGGCCTGTTCAGACTTCTTTGTTTATTGAGGGTGGTGTTGAGTGTTGTGAAACCAGCTGGAGTGAATATTAAAGAACCCTTTCTACCAGGTTACCTGCATCAGGGCCGACCATAGTGCTGTTCCTGCCTAACACGCTTTATTATTTTCATTTAAACCCAGTCTCGTGTGAGATTCGTTTCTCCAAGTAAATATTTCTGTATCATGTGGTTGGGAACTGGTTCTCAGGCTGAAATCTGGTGAATCAGTACCGAATCAGTACCGCCACAGTATATAAAGTCATTAAAAGTAGCTCCACCTTTACCAGCTGCAACATTAATTAAAGTGATGGACACATTAAAGCTGGAGTAAAATTTACGATTTTAATCCCAGAGAATATCCAAGTTTTTTCTCACAAATTTACAATTTAAATCCCAGAGAATATTCATGTCTTTTTGTTTTTGTAATCTCAGAGAATATCCAGGTTTTTCTTCTTTTTTTTTTTTAAATTTACAACTTTAATCTCAGAGAATATCTATTTTTTTCCCCTACATTTACCACTTTAATCTCAGAGAATGTCCACATTTTTTTCTCGCAAATTTACGACTTTAATCTCAGAGAATATCCAAGTTTTTTTGTTTTTCGTAAATTTACAACTTCAATCTTAGAGAATATCCATGTTTTTTTTTTTTTTGCAAATTTACGACTTCAATCTCAGAGAAAAAAAGTAAATTACATACACTTACGCTTCGGGGGCGATCGCCAAAAACAATCCCCACGAAAAGACAGTAGTAGTAGCAGTTGTAGTAGTAGTAGTAGTAGTAGTAGTAGTATTAGTTGTAGTAGAAGTAGTAGTTGGCTCCCAGAGCAGTAAACATTATCTAACTCACTGATATAACAAGACACCTCTTTTATATGACCAGACTTGTATTTGCATTACAGATATTTAAGCAGGAATACAGCATGGTTAGAAAGCTGCTAATATCAAAGTGTGATGATGGTTTCCACTCAGATTTATAAAACAAACGAAGCATGAAGGAGAAGGATGCATGGTATGTCATTGGCAGAAATAAAAACATTGTTCTTTCTGCTAAAATCCATTTGATGTTCGTCATTATGCTGATGATACCCTTCTTTACTCTACTAACAGCAACTGCTCCCTTTAGAGAAAGACCGGTTTACATGTTTGATCTATTTTCAAACTCTATTAATGTTTGTGTAGTTCGGATCAATTTCCTCATGATGATGATTATCACACTTGGCTAGTAGATTTTGAAATCTAGGAAACAAAGAAAAGAGTCTAGAAACAAGAAACGATGAAGATCAGGTTGGAACTGAGTTTTTAGGGGTGTAGAAGTGTCTCCTGTTGCAGGATTTAGTCGTCACATCAACAATGACTAACAAGGCTGTTTCTTTCAGCTTCAGCTCATCTTTGGCTTCATCTCTGCTCTCCTGCTGTCGTAAAAATGTACAGATACAAAGTTACACTTCTCCCAAAGCAAATGGTGTAAATATGTACGATTGTTAAAGGGTTCAATCAGAAGAGACAAATAGAGAAGTCAGTTTGGTCAACAGGATATAAGATGTGTTAAATCTTCAGTTTATAAGTTTAAAAGACAAATACATCTAAATGAAGTGTAGCCATGTTATTAGTTGCACCTGTGTGAAATTATCTAGTAATGGATAAAAAATGTATTAGTTTTCTCTTCTTTAACAATTTTTGCTTTAATTTAAATATAATTAGTGAGTTGTCAACATTTTTTTTCTTTTTACAATTTTTTTAAGAAATGAGTTTATTTCAACTTATTTCATGTTAATCAACTTAAGAAGAAAAGGTATCTTATTGTCCTAAAAAATGTTAATTTGAACTTTTTTTAAATGCAGTTTTAGTTTTTATAGTGTTATTATATATTTAAATAATAGTTATTGTAGTTTACATTTTTTATTAGTTTTCTCTTTAATTTAACATTAAAAAAGTTAATTTTAAGAAGAAGAAAAGTCAGCTTTGATAACAGGATAGTAAGATGTGTTTTGCAGGTTGAATATTCACTTTATAAGGAACGTTTAAGAGACAATCATGGACTTCATCCAGTATTTATGTTATTATTAGCTTCTGTGTTATTGTTCTGGGAGGAGTGTAGCTTTGCATATGAATGGATTTGTATGGAGGTGGAATTTGGTGTCATGTGACCTCTGCTCTGTCACTGCTGCAGGTCGACCTCCCAAAAACAGAAGCAGGAGAACAGACCGAACCGGTGGCACAGTAGGTGAGGTGGCTGAATATCAAACCACACATTTCTATGTCCACACTTTGATTCAATTCACTTCATTTTGTTTTCTTTCTCTCTCAGAATCTCGTCCTCACCGACCTACAGTCACTTCCTGTTTCTTCCTGTCCAATAAGCAACGAGAGAAGAGGAACCTTTACATTTTAGCTGTCGCTCAACCCTTTGACCTCTGACCCTCCCTGAGAGATTCATCCCCATCTACCGCGTGTCACTTAACCTCATTAACCAATAGAAAGCCTCCTCTTCCTCATCATCACCTTCCCTCCCGTTGCCATGGTTATACTGCCTCACACACACACACACTGATGTCAACACTCAGAATTTAATCAGGTCTTATGCGTCCATACTCTCAGCTTATTGGTTGGTGTGGGATGACATCACCCACCAGGCCGAGTGTTCACTTAATGATACCGCAAGTGTCCTACAAGCCCCGCCCCTTCCTCCTGTCAATCATCCCGATTACCCCGCCCCCTTACAGACGGATATCTGAAGCCTTGTGAATGCATATTGCTTTACTGACACTCACCTAAAATACTAAAAAACACACACACATGAACTAATAATGACACACACACACACACACACACACACACACACACACACACGTACGCACACACACACACACACACACACACACACACACACAGACACACACACACACACCTGCAGTCTGTTTCTGATATTAACTGAGCTGATTTCTTCTTTTACAAAACAACAGAAGTGAAATAAAAATGAGTTTGAAATCCACTTCTTTGTTTCTTCTTCACTGTTACATTAAAACAGAATAAAATATATCTTGTCAATACAAAAACAAACACAAAAAAGAGCGTACTGCTGTACTGGACCACAGTATAAGTACAATAAATGAGCGTACTGATGTACTGGACCACAGTAAAAGTACAATAAATGAGCGTACTGCTGTACTGGACCACAGTAAAAGTACAATAAATGAGCGTACTGCTGTACTGGACCGCAGTAAAAGTACAATAAATTAGCCTACTGCTGTGTATACATATATATATACACATATACATATATATATATGTATATATATATACATGTATATACAAAGTATATCCTCTATTGTGTACCAGGAGCATTAATGCAGCCAGTAAGTAGGTGGCGCATTGGACTAAATATCCAACTGTGGGAATCAGTTAATACAGTATTATTATCACAGGTGGCGGAAGTATTCAGATCCTTTATTGCAGTAAAAGTACTAACACCACACTGTAGAAAATACTCTGTTACAGTAAAAGTACTAATAGCACACTGTATAAAATACTGTTACAGTAAAAGTACTAATACCACACTGTGAAAATACCCTGTTACAGTACAATTACTAATACCACACTGTTGAAAATACTTTTACAGTAAAAGTACTAATACCACACTGTTGAAAATACTGTTACAGTTAAAGTACTACTACCACACTGTTGAAAATACTGTTACAGTAAAAGTACTAATACTAATATTTTTTTACTTCAGTAAGAATTATTAACTTTAATTTATTTAACCCTGAGGTACTGTTATTTTCTCTGAATACTTCTTCCACCTCTGAGTATATTCAGCCGAGTCACACAGCAGTTTGTGAAATAGGTTAATAAATAGCTTTAGTTTTAATTGTAATTTGTAGTTTTGATACTTTCACCTGACTGTAGGATCTCCAGAGAGACGACTACTTCCAGAAGTCTTGTCTGATGTAACTCCAAAAAAAAAAAACTAAACCTGCCACACAACAAAGACCTGTTTCTCTGAGGACAGCTAATCTATTTTTATGTGCTGCTTTGTGTCTAATGTTCAGCTGCGTGGGAGAACAGGAGGGTGTTTCCATCAGTACAGAGGAATGCCCAAACACTGTACACAGTGTGCTCAAGTTTCATTTACAGAAAATGGGTCATTCCTGTTTTGCAGCAACATTTCTGTTCCCATGAATTACTTTTTAAAATGAAAATTTTCTTTAAAATGCCCACATCCATGTTGATAAGAGTATTAAATACTTGACTAATCTCCCTTTTAGATACATTTTGAACAGATAAAAAATGTGTGATTAATCCTGATTAAATATTTTAATCGATTGACAGCCCTAATATATTTATTATTGGAAATCAATTAACAACATAAATAGCCATCGCAGTTTTTCCTCGAACCCATTTTCATCCACATATCTTGAGGTCAGAGGTCAAGGGACCCCTTTGAAAATGGCCATGACAGTTTTCCTCGCCAAAATTTGATGTCCGAAACATTTCCCAAAAAAAGTCTGAAAAATGACATGGTTGGTACCAATGGATTCTTTAGGTTTTCTAGTTTCATATGATACCAATATCTTCACTCTAGCTTTAAAACTGAGCCGCAACAACCTAAAAATCAAAAGTTGCAGTAAAGAAATAAGTGGCATTAAAACGATTTTGCATCAATTTTGACAGCGCTAATCAATTTTATTTGTGTAGCTCAATATCACAGATTACAAATTTGCCTCAGGGGGCTTTCTGGACATCCTTTATGACCCTCGATTCAGCCTCGATTTCCCCCAAAACCACGGGGAACACTGACATTAGGCGAGAGGCGGGGTACGCCTGGACAGGTTGCCACCCGGCTTGTTAGAAAACAGAAGATAGATCGATACTGCGACCGGTTAACATTCGTTTATCATATCATACGTTCGTTTTTTTTAATTGAACTTCACTCACTTTTCAGGTATTTGCATTGCAGAACATCAAACTATTTGTTTTCAGGTCAGACTCAGCTCGGAGACATCATGGAGACGTGTTCAGTTTGTGCCGGGTGTGGCCGGTCATAGTGCACGGAGGCCCCGGAGCAACACCTGATCCTCCTCACCGCCAACACAACACGCTGCTCTCATGAAGCAGGACGACCGGTCCGACCGGTCACAACGTCAGAAACAACATTCACAACGACAGCTTCATCACATCTCCAATAAAAGCAATAAAATACTGACAAAACACTCCTAACCTGGACAAATAAAACAAGTTAACACACAAGATAAATGTTCATTGATTAACTGTGAATGTCAGTCATTCAGGTCTGATTTAAACTTTATGTTTGGGACAAATATTTTTAGTTAGTTTAGTTTAGTGGTTTGAGAATTTTTCAAATTATTCAAATAAACCAAAAAACATTTTGGACTTCACATAAATAAAAGAAACCATGACCAGGCTCTCCCCTATCGTTAATTATTATTATTATTATTGATAATAATATAATAATAATCTTTATTTATACAGCACTTTTCAAATAAAATAATAATAATAATAATAATCTTTATTTATACAGCACTTTTCAAAGCAAATAATAATTATTACCATTAATAATAATAATAATAATAGTAGTAGTAATTATAATAATAATCATTATTCATACAGCACTTTTCAAAGCTAATATTAATAATAATAATAATATTTATTTATACAGCACTTTTCAAAGCAAAGTGACAAAGTGCTTTACATGGTTGAACCAGGAACAAACACATTTCAGCACTAAAATGAATGAAAATGAATTCTACAATGCAATAAAAAAATAAAAATACAAATACAAAACGGAATAATAATAGATATAAATATAAGATAAAAACAATAGACAGAAACAAAGACAGAAATCACAGGACTAAACAATCGTCACAAATTGGCCATCACTCTACGCCTATATATACATATATATATATATATATATATATATATATATATATATTTAATCAAGTCCCAATTCAAGCCATGTCATAGTCATGATACAATATTTAATTACAAAAATCAGGAATGCTTTTTACTTTTTCCATTTATTAGTTAACAAGTGCGACTGAAGTTGATCCTAAAAAAAAGTACACTCTATAGTGACTCACTTTTTAAATAATATACTTTTTAATCTTTGGACTTGGGGGGAAGGTTGCAAGTATTTCCAAGTCAAAAAGCTCAAGACCAAGTGAAGTCACGAGTCAGTCGAGCTGCAAGTCTTTTTTGATTTTGTCAAGTCGAAGTCATGTGACTCGAGTCCACAGCTGGAAAACAGTTGACAAATGTTGATTTTTTCTCCGTTATTTATTAATTTATTTATATTTTAGGTAATACTCGTGTTTTTTCTAAATGACACATGAATTAATGGTCCTATTTAAAGCCCCCCCCCCCTCCAGCCAGTGTTACTTCCTGTTTTTTGGTTAACATTCTTTCTCAGACAGAAAATGGGGGTGTGGTTAATAGTCAGACACCTAATTCATCACCATGGCAACCAGATTGCATCGTTCTTCAAACCAGTTTAGATGAATTTACTGTTCATCAGACCACAAATGAGACCAGAATTATCTCAAGACACCGACTCTCTCTCACCCGCTCTCTTCTTCACCGTCTCCTCCTGGCGAGGCGGCCGTCTGGCTGCAGCTGCACCGAGGAGACGTACCGCCGCACGCCGGCCACAGCTCACCGGAGGACGGATAGACATGCTGCAGAGGTTCACCGCTCTCTCCTCAGCTCCATGGGACTTTTCTCTTGTTTTCTCTTGAGCTGAAAGTTGTGCTCCCCGTCGTTCCGGCCCTACCGGTATCGGCTGCTTTCCGTTAATTTATCTCCAGCAGGAGGAGACGGTAAAGAAGAGAGAGAGAGGGTGAGTGAGAGAGACAGTCAGTGTGTTGTGTTAATTCTGTCGGTGGGATTTTGTGTAATTCACTGTGTTGATTTCACCTGTTCATCACACACACATATGTCATTGTGAAAATAAACACACTTAAGTAAAAATATAATGAAAACCCTCAGTTAGCTAATGCAACAAGTTGGGCTAGTTAACTACACCTAACTAGCTAACTACAGCTAACTAGATAACTACACCTAACTAGTTAACTAACTAGAAAGACAAACTGACAGATAAACAGATTTAACAGTTTGCTGCTCAGACTCAAAGGATCATGAGTGCACCTGCAGCTTGGAGGATGACCTTTGACCTGCAGCTTCAGTCATATTCACATTTTACCAACAAGCTTCTTTTTTTTTTAACTTTGAGCACAAAATTAAGTTGTTTGTCAAAAAGAATTTGGTAAACAGTGTGGTTGATCAACTTAATCTGGAAATGACTCAAATAAATATGAAATATCATAGAATTGACAAAATACACTGTAGGGGGGGGGGGTAATATCACTCTCTGTTCGTGAGAACATGAATAAAAGTGAGTGTTGTGATGAGTCATGCAGCCTTTTTTAAATTCTTTTGAAGGGAGGGACCAACACACACACACACACACACACACGCACACACACACACACACACACCTGACATTATTGTAATGATGTCAGGTGATGCCACCCTGATGCCACCCTGCAGACACACCTGATTCCTCAACAGGGCGAGACCAGAGAGGGGCGTCACCTGCAGGGAGACCTGCTTCTATAAGACCCGACCTCCTCCATCCATAAACACACTCGACACACACTCACATCAGGGGTTTGAGCAAGGCACCAACCATCGTCACAACAATGGGTGAGTTTTTAAGAGCAATTTAAAGAACAAGTGACTGACCAAGTGGTTAAAAAAGCAATGGATAGTGATGCCGGTCAAAAAGCCGGGATAGAAATGGGGGCTAAAGCAGCAGGTGAGTATCATTTGTAAAATATCTCTGAGATTAGATCGTGTTTGAGTTTTATTAAAGATTCAGAAGTTGTTTGACTTTGTTTCCTCTCGACTGGACGGCAACAGGTTTAAAGCAGGAAGCACTCAACGGGTGCTCCAGTAGAATGTTTCCAAAGATACCAAATAATAAAAATAATAATAATAATAATAATAATAATAATAATAATGATAATAATAATAATAATAATAAAAATAACATTAATAATAATAATAGGCTGAAGTTTGTGGAAAACGTATCTAAAATGATAATTATATATTTGATGTGTGGGTGGGTTTAGTAAAAGCAGCAGGGAAATGCAAATGGATAAAGAAGTTGCTCTTTTAAATGCCTGATTAAAACCTGTATTTTTAAACTGCATTTTCAACTAGATTTTATGAATTTATTAATGTATTGTTATATTGGCTGTTTTATGATGTTTTTGTAAATCTCTTTTGATTTTGAACTATTTATTGATGGATTAATATATCATGTGTAAATTATTTTTCATAGATTAATGAATCAATTTGTTAACAAATTTATTAATGCCTATTTTTATTGTACAATTAGTTATTAATCAGTTAAATGCTTTATTACTATTTCTGTGACTCTTGTGGTCCTCCATAATGGAGTAACTCTCCATTTTACATTTAAATTACATTTTTGAGATTTTTCTCTGACAGCTAGCTGGTGGTCCGTCTCCATCTCAAGTTACAAAGATCGACATGTTAACAAAATATTTCTTGTAACTGATTTTCAGACAGAGACACGGAGGGATCAGGCTATTCACTGCAGTCTCCTCCAGTGTTAAATAAAACACCTCACATAATTCAGTTAGTAATCCCCACCCATCTGGTGCTCCAGGCAGGTTGAATCTAATGCAACTGCTGTTTTCATTGGAAATACTTTAAAATCCTACGAGAGACGACCTGAAGCCAGGAGCCAGAAGAGAAGAGCTGACATTACAACAGGTCTATCTCTCCTGAAGGCTTTAATTGTGTTCTGCTGTCATATTGGTTCCCAAACAGGCTGATATGTTGGTGTCTATCAGATTAGCAACAGTTTTCAATTCCTCCATTTTCACACAAAAGTCAAATTTAACACTGAGCTGATAAAATGCAGCAGTATACGGATTAAAATCACTGACCAGAGCAGGTGACGTTTAAATCACCACGCCTCTACTACAGACAGAAATCCAGTCCCAATGGGGATGCTACCTGTACATCACAGTGTGACCTCACCAGGTGTTGAGGAACTTAACAGCTGTTTGTTCTGCAGGGGACCTTTTTAATTCTTTTTTGGGAGGAGATGACAAGGACAAGGAGGACAAAGGAGGTGAGTCTTTCAAACTGACTTCTATCGTGGTCAAAGCAGCATTTAAAACGGTGAAATTTCACTGTAATTTTGATTTAATCCAGTGGAATTGATTAATTAGTTTCCTATTTTGGTGAACCCACAAATTTCAATCGCGAGCCGTCTGCTGACCTTTCAGGAGCCAGAGAGTCCAAAGTGGAGGAAGCTATCGTAGCTTATTGTGTGTCACTATTCTCATTTATTCATAAACTGCTCCACAAAAGAGAAATGGTTTGAGACAGGAGTAGGGCTGCAACATTCCTGGAAGATTCAAAGTGGAAACTTAACAGGAATTTATGGTAATTAACCAGGCAGCAACCTCCAGGTCTGAGAAGTGAAGCCAATGCTGAAGTGTCTTAAACCTGCATTCTTTCTACCAGCCAGCAGGGGGCGACTCCTCTGGTTGTATAGAAGTCTATGAGAAAATGAGTCTACTTCTCTCTTGATTTATTACCTCAGTAAACATTATAAACATGAGTTTATGGTCTCAATCACTAGTAAGTCTCCTTCAATACAGCATGATGTTCATTTAGTAAATTATGGTCCCATTTAGAGTCAAATAGACCATAAAGCAGGGGATGCTTTAGGGCGGGGCTACCTTGTGATTGACAGGTCGCTACCACAGCGTTGTCCGGTCTGGGAGTTGTCCACATTTTTGTCTTAGAACTTTAACCCTTTCAAAGTGTGTTTTCACTTCATCAAAGTTAATATAACATTTTTAGTCGCCTAAATATTTCTTATTCAGCGTTAGGTTGTACTAAACTCCGCCCTCTAGTGTCACTTCTGGCTGCAAAAAACTGAGATGGTGTTGGCCAAGTTTCCAAAGATACCAAATAATAATAATAATAATAATAATAATAATAATAATAATAATAATAATAATAATAATAATAACAATAATAATAATTATAATAATAATGAAGGTAATAATAATGATAATGATAATAATAATAATAATAATAATAATAATAATAATAATAATAATAATAATAATAATAGGCTGAAGTTTGGGGAAAACGTATTAAAATGATAATTATATATTTGATGTATGGGTGGGTTTAGTAAAAGCAGCAGGGAAATGCAAATGCAAAAGAAGTTACCCTTTTAAATGCCTGATTAAAAACTGTATTTGGCTGTTTTATGATGTTTTTTAAATCTCTTTTAATTTTTAACTATTTATTGATGGATTAATATTAATATTGGTTCCCAAACAGGCTGATATGTTGGTGTCTATCAGATTAGCAACATTTTTCAATTCCTCCATTTTCACACAAAAGTCAAATTTAACACTGAGCTGATAAAATGCAGCAGTATACGGATTAAATTCACTGACCAGAGCAGGTGACGTTTAAATCACCACGCCGCCACTACAGACAGAAATCCAGTCCCAATGGGGCTGCTACCTGTACATCACAGTGTGACCTCACCAGGTGTTGAGGAACTTAACAGCTGTTTGTTCTGCAGGGGGCGATGTCCTGGATACGGTGAAAGGTTTTTTTGGAGGAAATGAAAATGACAACAATGAGGACAAAGGAGGTGAGTCCTTAAAACTGACTTCTATCGTGGTCACAGCAGCATTTAAAACGGTGAAATTTCACTGTAATTTTTGATTTAATCCAGTGGAATTGATTAATTAGTTTCCCATTTTGGTGAACCCACAAATTTCAGCCGTCTGCTGACCTTTCAGGAGCCAGAGAGTCCAAAATGGAGGAAGCTATCGTAGCTTATTGTGCGTCACTATTCTCATTTATTCATAAACTGCTCCACACAAGAGGAATGGTTTGAGACAGGAGTAGGGCTGCAACATTCCTGGAAGATTCAAAGTGGAAACTTAACAGGAGTTTATGGTAATTAACCAGGCAGCAACCTCCGGGTCTGAGAAGTGAAGCCAATGCTGAAGTGTCTTAAACCTGCATTCTTTCTACCAGCCAGCAGGGGGCGACTCCTCTGGTTGTATAGAAGTCTATGAGAAAATGAGCCTACTTCTCTCGTGATATATTACCTCAGTAAACATTGTAAACATGAGTTTATGGTCTCAATCTCTAGTTTAAAGTCTTCTTCAATACAGCATGATGTTCATTTTGTAAATTATGGTCCCATTTAGAGTCAAATAGACCATAAAGCAGGATATGCTTTAGGGTGTTTTTTTGTCTTACAACTTTAACTCTATAGTCAGGTAAATGCAAATGGCAAAAGAAGTTGCTCTTTTATAAGACCTGATTAAAACCTGTATTTTTAAATTTCATTTTCAAATAGATTTTATGAATTCATTAATGTATTGTTAAATTGGCTGTTTTATGGTGTTTTTGTAAATCTCTTTTAATTTTGAACTATTTATTGATGCATTAATATTTCATGTGTAAATTTATTTTTATAATTCATCTTTTGACCAAGGGCTTCAACAAATGGTTGGAAAAGGGGTTGAAGGAGCGTATGAAATGTGCACGGGAAAAGATAAGGATCACCAAAACATGCAGGATAAGATGATGGGTGAGTATCATTTGTAAAATATCTCTGAGATTAGATCGTGTTTGAGTTTTATTAAAGATTCAGAAGTTGTTTGACTTGTTTCCTCTCGACTGGACGGCAACAGGTTTAAAGCAGGAAGCACTCGACGGGTGCTCGAGTAGAAAGTTTCCAGAGATACCAAATAATAATAATAATAATAATAATAATAATAATGATAATAATAATAATAATGATAATAATAATAATAATAGTAATAATAATAGATTGAAGTTTGGGGAAAACGTGTCTAAAACGATAATTATATATTTGATGTGTGGGTGGGTTTAGTAAAAGCAGCAGGGAAATGCAAATGGCAAAAGAAGTTGCCCTTTTTAAATGCCTGATTAAAACCTGTATTTTTAAACTGTATTTTCAAATAGATTTTATGAATTTATAAATGTATTTTTAAATTGGCTGTTTTATGATGTTTTTGTAAATCTCTTTTAATTTTGAAATATTTATTGATGGATTAATATTTCATGTGTAAATTATTTTCATGATTCTTTTTTTTATTGCCCATTAAAATGTCAAATTATGAATTACTTTGTAATTTAGTGCATTTAGTCATAGATTAATGAATCAATTTGTTAACAGATTTATTAATGTCTATTTTTATTGTACAATTAGTTATTAATGAGTTAAATGCTTTAATACTATTTCCGTGACCCTTGTGGTCCTCCATAATGGAGTAACTCTCCGTTTTACATTTAAATTACATTTTTGAGATTTTACTCTGACAGCTAGCTGGACGTCCGTCTCCATCTCAAGTTAAAAAGATCGACATGTAAACAAAATATTTCTTGTAACTGATTTTCAGACAGAGACACGGAGGGATCAGGCTATTCGCTGCAGTCTCCTCCAGTGTTAAATAAAACACCTCACATAATTCAGTTAGTAATCCCCACCCATCTGGTGCTCCAGGCAGGTTGAATCTAATGCAACTGCTGTTTTCATTGGAAATACTTTGAAATCCTACGAGAGACGACCTGAAGCCAGGAGCCAGAAGAGAAGAGCTGACATTACAACAGGTCTATCTCTCCTGATGGCTTTAATTGTGTTCTGCTGTCATATTGGTTCCCAAACAGGCTGATATGTTGGTGTCTATCAGATTAGCAACATTTTTCAATTCCTCCATTCTCACACAAAAGTCAAATTTAACACTGAGCTGATAAAATGCAGCAGTATACGGATTAAAATCACTGACCAGAGCAGGTGACGTTTAAATCACCAAGCCTCCACTACAGACAGAAATCCAGTCCCAATGGGGATGCTACCTGTACATCACAGTGTGACCTCACCAGGTGTTGAGGAACTTAACAGCTGTTTGTTTTGCAGTGTGCTGTGCCAAGGAAAAGGCAAAAGATTTTTTTAGTTGTGGAGAAGATGACAAGGACAAGGAAGACAAAGGAGGTGAGTCTTTCAAACTGACTTCTATCGTGGTCACAGCAGCATTTAAAACGGTGAAATTTCACTGTAATTTTGATTTAATCCAGTGGAATTGATTAATTAGTTTCCCATTTTGGTGAACCCACAAATTTCAGTCGCGAGCCGTCTGCTGACCTTTCAGGAGCCAGAGAGTCCAAAGTGGAGGAAGCTATCGTAGCTTATTGTGCGTCACTATTCTCATTTATTCATAAACTGCTCCACACAAGAGGAATGGTTTGAGACAGGAGTAGGGCTGCAATATTCCTGGAAGATTCAAAGTGGAAACTTAACAGGAGTTTATGGTAATTAACCAGGCAGCAACCTCCAGGTCTGAGAAGTGAAGCCAATGCTGAAGTGTCTTAAACCTGCATTCTTTCTACCAGCCAGCAGGGGGCGACTCCTCTGGTTGTATAGAAGTCTATGAGAAAATGAGCCTACTTCTCTCTTGATTTATTACCTCAGTAAACATTGTAAACATGAGTTTATGGTCTCAATCACTAGTTTCAAGTCTTCTTCAATACAGCATGATGTTCATATAGTAAATTATGGTCCCATTTGGAGTCATATAGACCATAAAGCAGGGGATGCTTTAGGGCGGGGCTACCTTGTGATTGACAGGTCAATACCACGGCGTTGTCCTGTCTGGGAGTTGTCCACGTTTTTGTCTTAGAACTTTAACCCTTTCACAGTGTGTTTTCACTTCATCAAAGTTAATTATAACATTTTTAGTCGCCTAAATAGTTCTTATTCAGCGTTTGGTTGTACTAAACTCCACCCTCTGGTGTCACTTCTGGCTGCAAAAGAACAAGATTATGAAGGCCATACATTAATGTATTGTTATATTGGCTGTTTTATGGTGTTTTTGTAAATCTCTTTTAATTTTGAACTATTTATTGATGGATTAATATTTCATTTGTAAATTATTTTTATGATTCTTTTTTTTATTGCCCATTAAAATGTCAAATTATGAATTACTTTGTAATTTATTCCATTCATTCATAGATTAATGAATCAGTTTGTTAACAAATTTATTAATGCCTATTCTTATTGTACAATTAGTTATTAATCAGTTAAATATTTTATTACTATTTCCGTGACTCTTGTGTTCCTCCATAATGGAGTAACTCTCCGTTTTACATTTAAATTACATTTCTGAGATTTTAATCTGACACCTAGCTGGACGTCCATCTCTATCTCAAGTTACAAAGATCGACATGTACAGAAAATATTTCTTGTAACTGATTTTCAGACAGAGACACGGAGGGATCAGGCTATTTGCTGCAGTCTCCTCCAGTGTTAAATAAAACACCTCACATAATTCAATTAGTAATCCCCACCCATCTGGTGCTCCAGGCAGGTTGAATCTAATGCAACTGCTGTCTTCATTGGAAATACTTTAAAATCCAACGAGAGACGACCTGAAGCCAGGAGACAGAAGAGAATAGCTGACATTACAACAGGTCTATCTCTCCTGATGGCTTTAATTGTGTTCTGCCGTCATATTGGTTCCCAAACAGACTGAAATGTTGGTGTCTGTCAGATTAGCAACATTTTTCAATTCCTCCATTTTCACACAAAAGTCAAATTTAACACTGAGCTGATAAAATGCAGCAGTATACGGATTAAAATCACTGACCAGAGCAGGTGATGTTTAAATAACCACGCCTCCACTACAGACAGAAATCAAGTCCCAATACGGCTGCTACCTGTACATCACACTGTGACCTCACCAGGTGTTGAGGAACTTAACAGCTGTTTGTTCTGCAGGGGGCGGTGCCATGAATATGATAAAAGGTGTTATAGGTGGAGGAGATGAGGAAGACAAGGAGGACAAAGGAGGTGAGTCTTTCAAACTGACTTCTATCGTGGTCACAGCAGCATTTAAAACGGTGAAATTTCACTGTAATTTTGATTTAATCCAGTGGAATTGATTAATTAGTTTCCCATTTTGGTGAACCCACAAATTTCAGTCGCGAGCCGTCTGCTGACCTTTCAGGAGCCAGAGAGTCCAAAGTGGAGGAAGCTATCGTAGCTTATTGTGCGTCACTATTCTCATTTATTCATAAACTGCTCCACACAAGAGGAATGGTTTGAGACAGGAGTAGGGCTGCAACATTCCTGGAAGATTCAAAGTGGAAACTTAACAGGAATTTATGGTAATTAACCAGGCAGCAACCTCCAGGTCTGAGAAGTGAAGCCAATGCTGAAGTGTCTTAAACCTGTATTCTTTCTACCAGCCAGCAGGGGGCGACTCCTCTGGTTGTATAGAAGTCTATGAGAAAATGAGCCTCCTTCTCTCTTGATTTATTACCTCAGCGTAAATTGTAAACATGAGTTTATGGTCTCAATCACTAGTTTCAAGTCTTCTTCAATACAGCTTGATGTTTATTTAGTAAATTATGGTCCCATTTAGATTCAGATAGACCATAAAGCAGAGGATGCTTTAGGGCGGGGCTACCTTGTGATTGACAGGTCGCTACCACGGCGTTGTCCCGTCTGGGAGTTGTCCACGTTTTTGTCTTAGAACTTTAACCCTTTCACAGTGTGTTTTCACTTCATCAAAGTTAATTATAACATTTTTAGTCGCCTAAATATTTCTTATTCAGCGTTTGGTTGTACTAAACTCCATCCTCTAGTGTCACTTCTGGCTGCAAGAAAACAAGATGATGAAGGCCATACATTAATTTATTGTTATATTGGCTGTTTTATGGTGTTTTTGTAAATCTCTTTTAATTTTGAACTATTTATTGATGGATTAATATTTCATTTGTAAATTATTTTTATGATTCTTTTTTTTATTGCCCATTAAAATGTCAAATTATGAATTACTTTGTAATTTAGTCCATTCATTCATAGATTAATGAATCAGTTTGTTAACAAATTTATTAATGCCTATTCTTATTGTACAATTAGTTATTAATCAGTTAAATGCTTTATTACTATTTCCGTGACTCTTGTGGTCCTCCATAATGGAGTAACTCTCCGTTTTACATTTAAATTACATTTCTGAGATTTTAATCTGACACCTAGCTGGACGTCCATCTCTATCTCAAGTTACAAAGATCGACATGTACAGAAAATATTTCTTGTAACTGATTTTCAGACAGAGACACGGAGGGATCAGGCTATTTGCTGCAGTCTCCTCCAGTGTTAAATAAAACACCTCACATAATTCAGTTAGTAATCCCCACCCATCTGGTGCTCCAGGCAGGTTGAATCTAATGCAACTGCTGTCTTCATTGGAAATACTTTAAAATCCAACGAGAGACGACCTGAAGCCAGGAGCCAGAAGAGAAGAGCTGACATTACAACAGGTCTATCTCTCCTGATGGCTTTAATTGTGTTCTGCCGTCATATTGGTTCCCAAACAGACTGAAATGTTGGTGTCTGTCAGATTAGCAACATTTTTCAATTCCTCCATTTTCACACAAAAGTCAAATTTAACACTGAGCTGATAAAATGCAGCAGTATACGGATTAAAATCACTGACCAGAGCAGGTGATGTTTAAATAACCACGCCTCCACTACAGACAGAAATTCAGTCCCAATACGGCTGCTACCTGTACATCACAGTGTGACCTCACCAGGTGTTGAGGAACTTAACAGCTGTTTGTTCTGCAGGGGGCGGTGCCATGAATATGATAAAAGGTGTTATAGGTGGAGGAGATGAGGAAGACAAGGAGGACAAAGGAGGTGAGTCTTTCAAACTGACTTCTATCGTGGTCACAGCAGCATTTAAAACGGTGAAATTTCACTGTAATTTTGATTTAATCCAGTGGAATTGATTAATTAGTTTCCCATTTTGGTGAACCCACAAATTTCAGTCGCGAGCCGTCTGCTGACCTTTCAGGAGCCAGAGAGTCCAAAGTGGAGGAAGCTATCGTAGCTTATTGTGCGTCACTATTCTCATTTATTCATAAACTGCTCCACACAAGAGGAATGGTTTGAGACAGGAGTAGGGCTGCAACATTCCTGGAAGATTCAAAGTGGAAACTTAACAGGAATTTATGGTAATTAACCAGGCAGCAACCTCCAGGTCTGAGAAGTGAAGCCAATGCTGAAGTGTCTTAAACCTGTATTCTTTCTACCAGCCAGCAGGGGGCGACTCCTCTGGTTGTATAGAAGTCTATGAGAAAATGAGCCTACTTCTCTCTTGATTTATTACCTCAGCGTAAATTGTAAACATGAGTTTATGGTCTCAATCACTAGTTTCAAGTCTTCTTCAATACAGCTTGATGTTTATTTAGTAAATTATGGTCCCATTTAGATTCAGATAGACCATAAAGCAGAGGATGCTTTAGGGCGGGGCTACCTTGTGATTGACAGGTCGCTACCACGGCGTTGTCCCGTCTGGGAGTTGTCCACGTTTTTGTCTTAGAACTTTAACCCTTTCACAGTGTGTTTTCACTTCATCAAAGTTAATTATAACATTTTTAGTCGCCTAAATATTTCTTATTCAGCGTTTGGTTGTACTAAACTCCATCCTCTAGTGTCACTTCTGGCTGCAAAAGAACAAGATTATGAAGGCCATACATTAATGTATTGTTATATTGGCTGTTTTATGGTATTTTTGTAAATCTCTTTTAATTTTGAACTATTTATTGATGGATTATTATTTCATTTGTAAATTATTTTTATGATTCTTTTTTTTATTGCCCATTAAAATGTCCAATTATGAATTACTTTGTAATTTAGTCCATTCATTCATAGATTAATGAATCAGTTTGTTAACAAATTTATTAATGCCTATTTTTATTGTACAATTAGTTATTAATCAGTTAAATGCTTTATTACTATTTCCGTGACTCTTGTGGTCCTCCATAATGGAGTAACTCTCCGTTTTACATTTAAATTACATTTCTGCGATTTTACTCTGACAACTAGCTGGTCGTCCGTCTCTATCTCAAGTTACAAAGATCGAAATGTACAGAAAATATTTCTTGTAACTGATTTTCAGACAGAGACACGGAGGGATCAGGCTATTCGCTGCAGTCTCCTCCAGTGTTAAATCAAACACCTCACATAATTCAGTTAGTAATCCCCACCCATCTGGTGCTCCAGGCAGGTTGAATCTAATGCAACTGCTGTCTTCATTGGAAATACTTTAAAATCCAACGAGAGACGACCTGAAGCCAGGAGACAGAAGAGAATAGCTGACATTACAACAGGTCTATCTCTCCTGATGGCTTTAATTGTTCTGCCGTCATATTGGTTCCCAAACAGGCTGAAATGTTGGTGTCTGTCAGATTAGCAACATTTTTCAATTCCTCCATTTTCACACAAAAGTCAAATTTAACACTGAGCTGATAAAATGCAGCAGTATACGGATTAAAATCACTGACCAGAGCAGGTGATGTTTAAATAACCACGCCTCCACTACAGACAGAAATCCAGTCCCAATACGGCTGCTACCTGTACATCACACTGTGACCTCACCAGGTGTTGAGGAACTTAACAGCTGTTTGTTCTGCAGGGGGCGGTGTCATGGATATGGTGAAAGGTTTTTGGTAACAAGGACGAAGGAGGACAAAGGAGGTGAGTCTTTCAAACTGACTTCTATCGTGGTCACAGCAGCATTTAAAACGGTGAAATTTCACTGTAATTTTGATTTAATCCAGTGGAATTGATTAATTAGTTTCCTATTTTGGTGAACCCACAAATTTCAGTCGCGAGCCGTCTGCTGACCTTTCAGGAGCCAGAGAGTCCAAAGTGGAGGAAGCTATCGTAGCTTATTGTGCGTCACTATTCTCATTTATTCATAAACTGCTCCACACAAGAGAAATGGTTTGAGACAGGAGTAGGGCTGCAACATTCCTGGAAGATTCAAAGTGGAAACTTAACAGGAGTTTATGGTAATTAACCAGGCAGCAACCTCCAGGTCTGAGAAGTGAAGCCAATGCTGAAGTGTCTTAAACCTGCATTCTTTCTACCAGCCAGCAGGGGGCGACTCCTCTGGTTGTATAAAAGTCTATGAGAAAATGAGCCTACTTCTCTCTTGATTTATTACCTCAGTAAACATTGTAAACATGAGTTTATGGTCTCAATCACTAGTTTCAATTCTCATTCAATACAGCATGATGTTCATTTAGTAAATTATGGTCCCATTTAGAGTCAGATAGACCATAAAGTAGGGGATTGGGATACCACGGCGTTGTCCTGTCTTGGAGTTGTCCATGTTTTCATCTTAGAACTTTAACCCCTTCACAGTGTGTTTTCACTTCATCAAAGTAAATTATATCATTTTTAGTCCGCGTTTAGTTGTACTAAACTCCACCCTCTGGTGTCACTTCTACTAGCGTTAGCGGTTAGCTCGCCAGCTACAGCAGTTCACCAACGAGGCCTACGAGTAGTCACTACGCCCCCAAGGTTCTAGTCCAAATACTTCATAAAAATGAATTTCCCTGTACCACTTCCTGTGTAACCAGGCCTTAATGACGAGCCAAAAGTCAAAGTTTGCAGCTTTGTTTTTAAGCAGCTGTTAGACTGATCTTCTGGGGTCCATTACGGTGTTTTGTGGGACATTTTTAATATTCTCTTGTGTTTGTGTTACTTTTCTCAGGACTGACCTTCTCTTCGTGCATGAGTAAAGCGAAGGGTTTCTTCTAATAGTCACCCTGCAGACCACATCCTGAAACCTTCAGCTTCAGTCCATCGAACCTCCACCTGCAGCGTCCTCAGAGAGGAGCAACTCCAGCCAAACTGACAATTATGGCTTTTAATATTTACAAATGATTTGTTTTTCTTTTACAGAAATCGTGACCCTACCTGTCACATCCTAAAAACTCATTTGGGCTGAGGAAAATGTTGAATATGAAATCATTAAAAGAATAATATAACTCTTAAACTAAATTTTGTCTACAGTAAATAAGTTGCTTCTGCTGGGTGACGGACAATCTCACCAACTGGTAGAGGAAACCTGATGAAAACATTACTAAACTGGCTTATTATATGGTATAATAAATAAATCTCTAATGTTACCTGGTGTCATTAATTCCTTTAAAAAGTCATAAATCAAATGTATTAAAACACCAGTATTTTGGTGCTAATGAGTGCTAATGCTAATCATGATTCAACAACAGTTCGTCATGTTTTTGTTGTCGTTCACTAATATTCAACATCAGGTTCACATTTGATCGAATATAACTAATTATATTTACCCAAGTACTGTGTACAAATGGGAGGTACTTTACATCTTTCTACTTCTACTTCATTACATTAATCTGACAGCTTTAGTTACTTTACAAATTAATATTTTTTACACAAAAATATATGAAGTTTATAAAATCTGATGTTTAGTTATAAATTAACCTCCAACAGTTTACAGCTGAAACCATTAGTCCATTAACCAACTCATTATTTCACTTACGAAAAAGTACTATACGTCAAGTTTATTTTATTAAGTAAAATTAAGTGTACAGAAAAGTTTAAGTATACTTGGCTTATACTGACTTAACACTAATTTAACGCAATCGATCAATCGGAGGTCGTAGCGATTCTTTAGGTTTTCTAGTTTCATACGATACCAGTATTTTCACTCTAGCTTTAAAACTGAGCCGCTACGACCTCCGAATGATCGATTGCGTTATTGCTTTAAAGAAATTAGTGGCGTTAAAATGATTTTGCGTTAACTTTGACAGCCCTAATTCATTAAATCATTCATTTTCCGACACTCATCCGGGTCCGAGTTGTGCTTCCAGTAGTCAAGTCAATTTTATTTGTGTAGCTCAATATCACAGATTACAAATTTGCCTCAGGGGGCTTTCTGGACATCCTTTATGACCCTCGATTCAGCCTCGATTTCCCCCAAAACCACGGGGAACACTGACATTGGGCGAGAGGCGGGGTACACCTGGACAGGTTGCCACCCGGCTTGTTAGAAAACAGAAGATACATAGATACTGCGACCGGTTAACATTCGTATACGTTTTTTAATACACCTTCCATCACTTTTCAGGTATTTGCGTTTCAGAACATCAAACTATTTGTTTTCAGGTCAAACTCAGCTCAGAGACATCATGGAGGCGTGTTCAGTTTGTGCCGGGTGTGGCCGGTCATAGTGCACGGAGGCCCCGGAGCAACACCTGATCCTCCTCACCGCCAACACAACACGCTGCTCTCATGAAGCAGGACGACCGGTCCGACCACAACGTCAGAAACACAATTCACAACGACAGCTTCATCACATCTCCAATGAAAGAAGTAAAATACTGACAAAACAAATAAAACAAGTTAACACACAAGATAAATGTTCATTGATTAACTGTGAATGTCAGTCATTCAGGTCTGATTTAAACTTTATGTTTGGGACAAATTTGTGTAGTTAGTTTAGTTTAGTGGTTTGAGAATTTTTCAAATTATGGAAATCAACCGAAAAACATTTTGGACTTCACATAAATAAAAGGAACCATGACCAGGCTCTCTCCTAGCGTTAATTATTATTATTATTATTATTATTATTATTATTATTATTATTATTATTATTATTATAATAATATAATAATAATTTTTATTTATACTGCACTTTTCAAAGCAAATAATAATAATAATTATTATTATTATTATTAATAATAGTAATAATAATAATAATAATAGTATTTATTTATACAGCACTTTTCAAAGCAAAGTGACAAAGTGCTCTACATGGTTGAACCAGGAACAAACACATTTCAGGACTAAAATTAATGAAAATGTATTCTACAGTGCAAAAAAAAAAAAATAATAATAATACAAAACAGAATAATAATAGACAGAAATGTAAGATAAAAACAATAAAGACAGAAAGACAGGACTAAGCAATGGCCACAAATTAGCCAACACTGTACGCCTATATATACATATACATATACATATATATATATATATATATATATATATATATTATTATTATTTTTTATCAAGTCCCAAGTCAAGCCATATCATAGTCATAATGCAATATTTAATTACAAAAATCAGGAATGCTTTTTAACATTTTTTTTTAATTTGTTAAAACAAGTGTGACTGAAGTTGATCCCAAATAAGTAGAATCTATTCGTTGCTCACTTTTAAAATAATCGGGGGGAAGGTTCACGATACGATACGATACGATACGATAGACTTTATTGTCCCCTTGGGGAAATTTGTTTTGGACTCAGTGCTGCTCACCATCAGCTGCCTCCACAGCAGCAACAATAAATAGAAACAAACAACAATCCACACGTAAACAGAGACACACAAACAATGTAAACCTAAATATTCTCATATTGCACAAGAACTGTCTAAAAACAGAATAAATAAAAGATAAGAATAAGAAGAACACCATGACGCTATTGCACAACCCTCAGCCTCAAGAAACATTATTTAAAGTTTAAAATCTTGATGGAGGTGAGCACAAACAAGTTCCAAAAACGGCTCAGTTTGCATCGGGGGACTCTGTATCGTCTGCCAGATGGTAAAAGCTCATACTCAGAGTGGAGGACATGAGACGGGTCTGACAATACTCTCTGTGCTTGACAGACTGCTCATATATTGACTGGAGGGAGGGGTTGTTAGTCCTCCCCATAACCTTCATAGCAGTCTGAACCAGACGAGCAAGCTGAGGTTTCAACTGCACAGAGAGGTTGCCGTACCACGCCGACATCCCATACCTGAGGACGCTCTCCAACACAGCCTGGTAAAATAAGAAACATGATGTTGTGATCCCCCCCATACACCCTGAGTCTGCCTAAAAAATACAGTCTTTGCTGTAAACGCGAACACAAATTATTAACGTGGGCTTTCCAGCTGAACAGGTTGTCTAAGTGTACACCAAGATACCTGTAGGAGCTAACCTGGTTGATCTTTTCCTTGAGGATGACTACTGGAGTGTGATCCCCCGCTGACCTCGGGTCCATGCACCATTTCTTCAGTTTTCTTCGCATTTAAAATTAGGTGGTTGGCGTCACACCACTGAACAAAATTCTGTGCCTCAGTGAAATATGATGAGGGATCTGCGTCCTTGTACAGCAGGCCGAGGATGGCGGTGTCATCTGAAAATTTAAATATGAGATTTCCCTGGGTGGCTACTCGTGCATTCATTTGTATATAAAGTAAAGAGGACTGGTGAACTGACACAGCCCCGTGGTGCACCTGTACTAATGGATCTGGAAACCGAGGGTGTGTTGTTGACCCTAACGTTCTGGATTCTATTGGTTAAAAAGGAATAAAACAAGTATTTCAAGTATTTCCAAGTCAAAAGTTGGGCTAGCTAACTACACCTAACTACACCTAACTAGCTAACTACACCTAACTACACCTAACTAGCTAACTACACCTAACTAGCTAATTAGAAAGACAAACAGACAGATAAACAGATTTAACAGTTTGCTGCTCAGACTCAAACGATCATGAGTGCACCTGCAGCTTGGAGGATGACCTTTGACCTGCAACTTCGACTATAGTCAGACGTCATATTCACATTTTACCAACAACCTTCTTTTTTTTTTAAAACTCTGAGCACAAAATTAAGTTATTTGGCAAAAAGAATTTGGCAAACAGTGTGGCTGATCAACTTAATCTGGAAATGACTCAAATAAATATGAAATATCACAGAAATGACAAAATACACTGTGTGGGGGCTTTAACTTACTCTCTGTTCGTGGAAACATGAATAAAAGTGAGTGATGTGGTGAGTCACGCAGCCTTTTTTAAATTCTTTTGAAGGGAGGGACCAACACACACACAAACCTGACATTATTGTAACGATGTGATTTTACATGCCGGTGGCGTTAACCAACCTGCTGATGTGTGTTTACATCTCTGTCTTCTGCTGCAGTCTCGTCTCAGACCTGTGAGACAGGTCCACCCTGCAGATACCCCTGATTCCTCAACAGGGTGAGACCACAGAGGGGCGTCACCTGCAGGGACACCTGCCTCTATAAGACCCGACCTCCTCCATCCATAAACACACTCGACACACACTCACGTCAGGGGTTTGAGCAAGGCACCAACCATCGTCACAACACCGCCAGCCATGGACCTTTTTAACCAAATGAAAGGTCCAGTGACTAACCAAGTGGCTAAAAAAGCAACGGAAAGTGATGCAGGTCAACAAGCCGGGATATCTTTTTTTGCTAAATCAGTGGGTGAGTATCATTTGTAAAATATCTCTGAGATTAAATCGTGTTTGAGTTTTATTAAAGATTCAGAAGTTGTTTGACTTGATTCCTCTCGACTGGACGGCAACAGGTTTAAAGCAGGAAGCACTCGACGGGTGCTTGAGTAGAAAGTTTCCAGAGATACCAAATAATAATAATAATAATAATAATAATAATAATAATAATAATAATAATAATGATAATAATAATAATAATGATAATAATAATAATAATAATAATAATAATAATAATAATGATAATGATAATGATAATAATAATAATAATAATAATAATAATAATTATAATTATAATAATAATAATAGGCTGAAGTTTGGGGAAAACGTGTCTAAAACGATAATTATATATTTGATGTGTGGGTGGGTTTAGTAAAAGCAGCAGGGAAATGCAAATGGCAAAAGAAGTTACCCTTTTTAAATGCCTGACCTGTATTTTTTAACTTAATTTTCGAATAGATTTTATGAATTTATTAATGTATTGGTAAATTGGCTGTTTTATGGTGTTTTTGTAAATTCCTTTAATTTTGAACTATTTATTGATGGATTAATATTTCATTTGTAAATTATTTTTCATAGATTAATAAATCAATTTGTTAACAAATGTATTAATGCCTATTTTTATTGTACAATTAGTTATTAGTCAGTTAAATGCTTTATTACTATTTCCGTGACTCTTGTGGTCCTCCATAATGGAGTAACTCTCCATTTTACATTTAAATTACATTTTCGAGATTTTACTCTGACAGCTAGCTGGTCGTCCGTCTCCATCTCAAGTTAAAAAGATGGACATGTAAATAACGTTTAAATCACCAAGCCTCCACTACAGACAGAAATCCAGTCCCAATGGGGCTGCTACCTGTACATCACAGTGTGACCTCACCAGGTGTTGAGGAACTTAACAGCTGTTTGTTCTGCAGGGGACTTTGTCGAGGACAAGATAAATGATGTTTGTTGTGGAGATAACAAGAACGTCGCGAAGGACGGAGGAGGTGAGTCTTTCAAACTGACTTCTATCGTAGTCGCAGCAGCATTTCAAAACGGTGAAATTTCACTGTAATTTTGATTTATCCAGTGGAATTGATTAATTAGTTTCCTATTTTGGTTAACGTTTTTGTCTTAGAACTTTAACCCTTTCACAGTGTGTTTTCACTTCATCAAAGTTAATTGTAACATTTTTAGTCGCCTAAAAATGTCTTATTCAGCGTTCGGTTGTGCTAAACTCCACCCTCAGTCACTTCTGGCTGCAAAAAACCAAGATTTTGTTGGCCAAGTTTCCAAAGATACCAAATAATAATAAAAATAATAATAATAATAATAATAATAATAATAATAATAATAATAATAATAATAATAATAATAATAATAATAAAAATAATTATTATAATAATGATAATAATAATAATAATAATAATAATAATGATAATAATAATAATAATAAGAATAATAATAACAATAACAATAATAATTATTATAATAATAATGATAATAATAATAATAATAATAATAATAATAATAATAATAATAGGCTGAAGTTTGGGGAAAACGTGTCTAAAATGATAATTATATATTTGATGTATGGGTGGGTTTAGTAAAAGCAGCAGGGAAATGCAAATGTCAAAAGAAGTTACCCTTTTAAATGTCTAATTAAAACCTTTATTTGGCTGTTTTATGATGTTTTTTAAAAAAAAAAAAATTTTTTAACTACTTATTGATGGATTAATATTAATATTGGTTCCAAAACAGGCCGATATGTTGGTGTCTATCAGATTAGCAACATTTTTCAATTCCTCCATTTTCACACAAAAGTCAAATTTAACACTGAGCTGATAAAATGCAGCAGTATACAGATGAAAATCACTGACCAGAGCAGGTGACGTTTAAATCACCACGCCTCCACTACAGACAGAAATCCAGTCCCAATGGGGCTGCTACCTGTACATCACAGTGTGACCTCACCAGGTGTTGAGGAACTTAACAGCTGTTTGTTCTGCAGGGGGCGGTCTCATGGATATGATGAAAGGTGCTTTAGGTGGAGGTACCAAGGACAAAGGAGGTGAGTCTTTCAAACTGACTTCTATCGTGGTCACAGCAGCATTTAAAACAGTGAAATTTCACTGTAATTTTGATTTAATCCAGTGGAATTGATTAATTAGTTTCCTATTCTGGTGAACCCACAAATTTCAGTCGCGAGCCGTCTGCTGACCTTTCAGGAGCCAGAGAGTCCAAAGTGGAGGAAGCTATCGTAGCTTATTGTGCGTCACTATTGTCATTTATTCATAAACTGCTCCACACAAGAGGAATGGTTTGAGACAGGAGTAGGGCTGCAACTTTCCTGGAAGATTCAAAGTGGAAACTTAACAGGAATTTATGGTAATTAACCAGGCAGCAACCTCCAGGTCTGAGAAGTGAAGTCAATGCTGAAGTCTCTTAAACCTGCATTCTTTCTACCAGCCAGAGGATGCTTTAGGGCGGGGCTACCCGCTTGTGGGACATTTTTAATATTCTCTCGTGTTTGTGTCACTTTTTTCAGGACCGAACATATCTTCGTCCTTGGGTTTCTTGAAATAGTCACCCTGCAGACATCCTGAAACCTTCAGCTTTAGCCCATCGAACCTCCACCTGCAGCGTCTTCAGAGAGGAGCAACTCCAGCCAAACTGAAAATTATTGCTTTTAATATTTACAAATGATTTGTTGTTCTTTTACAGAAAACGTGACCCTACCTGTCACATCCTAAAAACTCATTTGGGCTGAGGAAAATGTTGAATATGAATTAATTAAAAGAATAATATAACTCTTAAACTAAATGTTATCTACAGTAAATAAGTTGCTTCTGCTGGGTGACGGACAATTTCATCAACTGGTAATGCACATGTTGATGTTTTCTTTACTTGTTTTACACCATGAGAATGTACTGAAAATGATCTGTGCTGAGGAAACCTGATGAAAACATTAGTAAACTGGCTTATTATATGGTATAATAAATAAATCTCTAATGTTACCTGGTGTCATTAATTCCATTAAAAAGTCATAAATCAAATGTATTAAAACACCAGTATTTTGGTGCTAATGAGTGCTAGTGCTAATTATGATTCAACAACAGTTCGTCATGTTTTCGTTGTCTTGCACTAATATTCAACATCAGGTTCACATTTGATCGAATATAACTAAGTATATTTACCCAAATACTGTAAGTACAAATGTGACGTACTTTACATCTTTTTTTTACACAAAAACATATGAAGAGTTATAAAATCTGATGTTTAGTTATAAATTAACCTCCAACAGTTTACAGCTGAAACCATTAGTCCATTAACAAACTCACTATTTCCCTTACGAAAAAGTAATATACGTCAAGTTTATTTCATGAAGTAAATTAAGTACACCCAAAAGTCTAAGTATACTTGGCTTATACTGACTTAACACTAATTCAACGCAATAACGCAATCGATCATTCGGAGGTCGTAGCGATTCAGTTTTGAGTGAAGATACTGGTATCATATGAAACTAGAAAAACTAAAGAATCCATGAAACCATGTCATGTCACTCAGATATGTGAATGGGTTCTATGGGTACCCACAAGTCTCCGCTTTTGTTGCCTGTTGGGCTTCAGTTTGCTATGTTGTGATTTAAGCATATTGTTTTATACTAAATGCAGTACCTGTGAGGGTTTCTGGACAATATCTGTCATTGTTTTGTTGTTGTTAATTGATTTACAATAATAAATATATACATACATTTGAATAAAAAAAGCATATTTGTCCACTCCACATCTCCCTTTAAGGTACATTTTGAACAGATAAAAAATGTGCAATTAATCTGCGATTAAACATTTTAATTGATTGACAGGCCGTAGTCAAAATATACTCAAAGTACCAAAAGTACTCGTTATACAGAATAACATATATTTTATTATTGATGCATTGAAGTGCTCATCACTTTAATGTGTCAGCTGTTAAAGGTGGAGCTACTTTTAATGACTTCATATACTGCTGGTAGTTTAATCTATTATTAATAACACATCAGTATTTATTAGTTTATTATATTTTGTATTAATAATCTGAATCTGTAAGCTGTTAGATAAATGCAGTGCAGTGAAAAGTACAATATTTGCCTCTGAGGTGTAGTGGAGGAGAAGTAGAAAGTACTAAAGTAAAGTACATGTACCTCTAATTTTACTTGAGTAAATGTACTTAGTTACCTTCCACCACTGGTGTCAGCTGCACCTGACATTATTCTAACGTGTGTCAGGTCACAGCAGACAGGTGGAACAGGTCGGTCCAGATTGCCGACTCGCCGACGGGGGAAAGACACCTGAGAGAGACGAGGCTTCAGTCTCACCTGTACCTGCCAGAGGACACACTGAAGACTGTCTCACCACAGACACACAGAAACTCTCATCAACAGACGGAAACTCTGATCGACAGACAGACAAAGATGGACAAATGGATAAAAGGAAAAATAGGTGAGTAGAGAGAAGGGAGGAAGAAGTGTTTGCATGGTCCTGATTTGCATGGCTGTTGTCAGGTGGAAACTCTGCATCTCTCAAGTGTCCAAACTGAGATAAATTCTCTAAAGGTGTCTGGATAACAATGCATTCAGAGAGGTTGGAAACGAGTAACCCTTCAACAAAACTGGAGATACAAGTTTTTTCAAAACGTTGAGGGTCTGGATGTGATGAGTTTAATGTTTATTTCTTAAATGTTGTTATATTTTTGGATCTGATTCAGTTCCATCTTTAACTGAAAAGTCTTCAGTTCACTTCTTATCCGGATTCATGTTGTTTATCTTCCTGCTGATGGGACTCCAACATGTTAATAATAAGTGGGTTATAATAAGGAAAAGTCAGCTTATTAAAGAATAACTTTTGCAACATCATTTTTTTTTTTTTTTTTTTTTTTCCCTGTTACGTTTCCAGAACTTCCTGTACAGTAACTGGTCCGAAACTCCAGCCCAGTCTCACGGCAAAGCGTGTTATAGAACCACGTGTCATTTTGTGTCGCCGAGACATGAATACTACACACCTGTATGAAGGTGCAGTGTTTTGTAGTGACGGTTGTCACATGATGTTTGTTGCATGTTGTGTAGTGACAGAAGTAAACTTTAGAGCTATTTAATATGTAGTTTATAGACCCTTTTAGAGTTGACGTCATCATGAGGTCACGGTGTTAGCTGTAGGCTAACCAAAGGAAAGTCTGGAGGCTAATACTAGCAGTGGGCTAAAGTTACACATCTAAAATGTCATCTTGCTGTGTTGTTGGTGCCAGAATCCTGATATCACAAAGTTGAGATGACAAACTGTGATTCGAGGCTCTAGCGAGCTACAATATCGGAGAAACGTTTCAGAGATGGAGAGAAAATGTTGCTAATATTTAGCCCTCTGCTCCCCCCCCTGAAAAGTCTGCTCTGATTGGTCAGCTAGCCCTCTCTGCTATGATTGGTCAACCGAACCAAACTCTTTGGACTCTGCTACAGCTCCACTCTAAATGGCTTTGTTTGAGGTTGTGCCAAATTAGCCGCTAGGCAGGTATTATACAAATGTGTTGCTTGTTGACATCACTACGTTACGGAAGAAAAGGCGGGACTTCAAGAAAGGCGTTTCAGTTCAGGAGCAGTGTTTCTGTGGGGGAGAGGAACTCCCTTTGGCGTGGACTTTGGCCTTTGTAACTTTACAGACTTTTTACATGTACAAAAACTATTCCACGCTAAAGGAATGGGTAAAAGCACTAAAGCGTAGTAGGCCATAAGCTAAGCTAATTAAATAAATTACTGGTGCATTCAAAGCTATCTCTTGTGCAAACTCTCTTCAAGAACAGATGAGAGAAGAGATGCGTAAAACACAGTCGTATGATCCATATTTTGCTATCCGGAAAGGAATTAAATGAGACGGCACCGACTAAAACCAACTACTAATTCTAAGCATCACAAAAGGGCCAAGTTATCATACATTATGGCACTTTAGGCCTTATTGATTGTACATCATACTGAGGGCAAAAATATCGTTTAAATATGATAATTATCGTACATCTGGCAACGCTGGAAAGAGCCCTTAGCTGTAGCCCTAGCTGCAGTTAAAAGTAATTATTCGCAAATAATCCACAGAATTTTGATCAGCTGGTAGAAACAGGTGATTGGAGAATTAGGCAAACTTTAAAATGCACTTTCAAATATTTGCTCATCTGGTTTTCATGTGAGCTGACGGTGTGATGCTGTTCTGCAGGAGACTTCGTGGAGGATAAAGTGAAGGAGGCTCTGGGTATAGAGGACAAGGACGAGGATGAGGACGACAAGGAAGGAGGGTTCTTCTCAAAGATCTTTGACAGAGATGGCGACGAAGAAAAGTTGAGGAAAATGAGGGAGAAACAGAAGCACAAGGACGAGGATGAGGACGACAAGGAAGGAGGGTTCTTCTCAAAGATCTTTAACAGAGATGAGAAGGAGAATGACAAGGACGACGATAACAATTGTTCCATCTTCAACAGAGACGATGAGGGGAAAGAGAAGAAATCAGGGTTTTCAGGTCTGTTCAGTGAACTGGAGGGAGCGCATGATTCCGGAGGCTACGAGGGAGGAGACATTGGAGGAGGTGAAGAAGGTGGAGGAGTTAAAGGACATACGGTAGCAGTAAATGATGGAGGTATGTATGGACAGAACGTCAAATCAATTAGTTGATTAGTTCATTATATCTAATTCAACTTCTGTTCTGTTTCAGATTTGTTCAATGATCTGATGGATGTGGCAGAAGAAACGAGTAAAGGGAAATAAAACGTCGTCCTGACCTCTGAGAAGAAAACCTGATTCTGCTGAAAAGATTTTTCCTACGACTAAAAATATAATGTTTTCTTCACATTTATTGCTCGTTATTTCTCTAAAGGATAATTTAACTTAACTTGAACACGCCAGAAGATGCAGTGGAATGGAGAATGTAGTCTGGTTCGTTTACCCTGGCATTTCTATTAATTCTGAACAGAATGTAAAATATCTTCTGTTAAAATATATTATCTTTGTTTATGAATACTTTAAAGGGATAGTTCAACATATAGGATAACACATTTGAGAGTGAGATGTAGGCTATTGACCCTTTTTGTGTCGATATATATATATATCTCATGTCTGTTTGTTTAATACAGAGCTGGATTTAAGACGGCCATTTACGGCAATTTAGTCTCTGGGGGCCAAGAGTTCCTCTTCCGTACGCTGCTCATTGTTTACAGTCCGATTAGCCGATGGGTTAACGAGATTACATTTCGGCCAACCAAAGCCTGCTCTAATGTGATTGGTCAATACTACTCAGACTACAAACGGAAACCAGAACGCCTCCGATACAAAAATGGTGTTATGTTTGAAAAAAACACCACCCAGCACCTCTAAAGGTCACTAATGAACAAGTTATATCTGGTTTGTTTAATCTGTACAGAGTTATGTGCTTCATTTCTTATCTCGTCCTGAATCCAGTTCCATATTATTTAATATTTACTTATTTACTTAATGTTGATCTATTCCTCAACTTATATCAAACGTTATTGTAGCTAGCATACAGTAACAGCTTGGCTTGCTACAAACAGTGAGCATAACAATGGATATTTATTGATTGATTGACGTGATTGTATTGTGGTCATTGATTTGTACATGTTTTCCATATCGGATATATTAGCCTTTTAGTGTACACAGAGACTGTGATTATGAGCTTTTCATTGCATTTTCAGCACAAATGTGACGTTTACTTTTCTAAATCTTGAGGCAACAAAATTCCAAGTAATGCATAAAAATGTTATTAGCGACACCTGTGTTTTTAGGAAATGTCAGCTTAAGGGTAAATAAAGCGAAATAATTAAGTAATATGTATGTATTTTTAATTGTGGTGTTATATGAATGATATATAATGAAGGGGTTTATTTCAAAATGCATTTAAAGCTGTGTGATTTAATATTGATAAAATACTGTAATGATAATGTGATATAAGAGTAGATGTCATCAAAGACTTTGGTCACAGTAATAGACTGTAGCTCGTACAGGGGATTTGATTATCTGAACCAACTGGATGAATAAAACAAAAAATACAGTAACTGTGTATGTCCTGGTCGTGGGGTTTTGTTGTAGTTTGTTTCCTGTTTTATCTTGATAAGTTCACTCCTCTTGTGTCTTGTCTGGTTTTACTTCCTGCCTTTTGTGATTGTGTGCCCCGCCCCGATTTGTTCCACCTGTGTTCAATCACCCTGCTGTCCTGGTGGATTTAGTCTGTGTGTTTGTCAGTTCGTCATCGTTTCTCATGTGTTGAGAGAGTTTTTCCACTTTTATATTTCAAGTCCAGTACTTTGTACTTTACTTTGTGGATTGACACATGTTACCTGTCTGCCGGACCAGCTGCATTTTTGTTACGTGAGTCTTTCTGTCATTAAATCATCGCACTCTACCTGCTGCCTCCGCATCCTTATCTGCATTTGGGTCCAAACCTCTTATCCCAAAATAATCCTGGCAGTTTATTTAAAAAAATATTCTTACAAATCAATAAACCAGGAATATACACTTGTTTGCAGATGATCATATGTTTTATTTATATAACACATATCAATTTATAGTTTTGTCAAAATGGTTTTATGATATTCTGCTGATCACTTCAACACATTCTAACAAACCAAATCAGGTCTAAGCAGTCCGTCAGCAGGGGAACTGAAGGTCCAGCAGTGTGAAGTCCTGATGGATGGGGACGCTGTTTTCGTCGCACAGGAAGTGGCTCCGTACTGTGATGACGAGGGTTTTTCTTGGGAGGGAGAGGAGGCTCTGGATCCTCTGTGCTGCCACCTGGATGTGCTTCACCTCCGAGCCTAGAGCTGAGAGACAGACAGGTGAGAAAGACCCTCTAACCCATCAGAATCACCTTGGAGGAGGATCCCGACCCACAGGTTGGCCGGCGCCGCAACATGTCTTTTGATCTAAACGTCACGAGAAGCCAATAAAGTTTCACCGAGTTGCATTGAAATTGACAGGAAGTCAGTTTGTGTCTCACCTGAGCTCCTGTGGAGTTTATCAGGCGGAGCGTCGAGGATCTTCTGCAGCGGAACAGGAGGAACCTGAACACACACCTGACGGCTGCCCCGCCCACTCACCGTCAACACACCTGGCCTGAAACACACACCAATTTAACCAGTTAATGAATTAACACAACACACCAGATAAAAAATAACAAACTTTAAAATAAAAAGGATTAATGTCCAGCAATCTAATTAAAAATTCACATGTAAAAAATAAAAAAAAAATAATCTGAAAAATACACTTCATATTAAATAGGCTAGCTAATTGGCTAGTTAGCTAGCTAGCTTGCTAATTCCACCATGCTACAGAAAATGAGCCCAGCAGCGGACAGCGCTGGGTCACGGTCCCTCTGCCTCACTCCTCACAGCTAGGAGACTACCTCTCATTATATTATTTTATAATGTCATTATAAAAATAATTATCACCACGATGATGTCAGTCGTACCTGTAGTAGCGGCGTACTGCGGTGTGGGGCAGGCAAGGGTAACAGGGGACGTAGATGCCGTTGGCGTCGGTATCGAGTTCAGCGGAGCAGCGCCCGCAGCCGGTGTAGGTGATGTCACCGCTCAGCGCCGCCAGGATACCATCCAGCGGTGTGGAGCTGTCCAGGACCGGCTGAGGTGCATTCTGGGAAGGCGGAGAGTCCTGGAAGTGGAAGGCGTTGACCTGGACTTTGAGCTCCACTTCACCTGGTGGAGGAGACAGCAAAACCTTTTCAGACGCTGTTCAAGTTGTTAACATTTTTATCGCATGTATTCAACCTTAATTTACTTGTAGTGTTTCTCAGAATTACATTTTACGACCTATACTTTTTTCATCAAATATACACAGCTTTGATTTACTAGTCCCTCCATCATTTTCTTCCTCTTATGCGGGTCGCTTCTTACCAGTTGGACGTGCCCTGGAAACCTCCAAAGGGAGGCGTCCAGGAGGATCCTGATCAGTTCTTGAACCACCTCAGCTTTAGAGGTGAAGGAGCAGCGTCTCTACTCTGAGCTCCCTCCGGATGTCACCCTCTCTCTAAGGCTGAGCACAGCCACCCTACAGAGGAATCTCATTTCAGCTGCTTGTATCTGCGATCTCGTTCTTTCGGTCTCTACTCAAAGCTCATGACCAGAGGTGAGGGTTGGAATGTAGATGGACCTGTAAATCTAGAGCTTTGCCTTCCGGCTCAGCTCCCTTTTCACCACAATGGTCCGGTACAGCGCCCATATAACTGCAGACGATGAACCGCCTGTCCATCTCCGGCTCCATTTCACCCTCACTGGTGAACAAGACCCTGAGATACTTAAACTCCCTCGCTTGGGGCAAAGACTCACTCCCCACCCAGAGGGCGCAGTCCACCGTTTTCTGGCAGAGAACCCGGCCTCAGACTTGGAGGTACTGACTCTCATCCGGACCGCTTCACACTTGGCTACAAACCGCCCCAGTGTGTGCAGAAGGTCGCGGTCTGATGAAGCCAACAGAACCTCATCATCTGCAAAGAGCAGCGACGCAATTCCAAGGTCCCGAAACCGGACACTCCCCCCCCGGCTGCACCTTGAGATCCTGGTTAATCTGCACTCAGCGATACTCTCAGACTCACCGCTGTATTTCTGAGACAGCAGCGTGTCGAGGTCCAGCTCCAGACTGCTGCTGTTTCCTGTTCGGACGGGTCGTGGTTGGAGGAAGTCCTGGGCCCGGCGGTTAGCAGGATCCAGAGGCCGGACTGAGCTCCAGGGGGTGGAGTGCAGCTCGGGAAGGTCAGAGGTCAAACCTTCCCTCACCAGGAGGACGTGGAAGTCCCAGACAGTCGCTGAAGGAGACAGAGGATTTATCACTTTTAATGTGATTAAGGTGAGTTGACCCTTTAAGATTTCTTCACACATATATAGCAGCTGTTTGTGTGTATGTGTGTGTGTGTGTGTGTACCTCTGTCTCTGTTGAAGCGAGGCAGCCAGTCCACAGCTGCTCCCCACAGCAGGATCGCCCCCTGCTGGCCGTCCGGCTGCTCCACAGTCAGAACGGCCTGCAGCTGGACAACCGACCTGCAGCGAGACTCCGCCTCACTCCGCCACGCTAACAACCATCCATTTCATAAATAAACGTCATACAAAAATGTCTAAATCAACCAATGGACCGCTTTTGTGTCGACGTCATGATGAGGTCACGGTGTTAGCTTGAGGCCAAACGTGTTCAGAGAATTATTCTGCCTCCACTTAACGCTCCGCCCACTAAATACCTCATCATGGTTACTAACATAAAAGAGGTTTATACATTTTACAGTACCCAACGGTGTTCCACAGGGATCCGTCCATTGACCGCTGCTATTCTGTATTTATATAAATAATTTTGGTCAAGATCTACTGATTATGAATGTCCATTTCTATGCTGATGACACTGTTTTTAACTGCTCTGTTTCCACACAAACTCTCTCACTGTTTTAAGTTGCCCAAAAATATTGACTCTTAATGCTGATAAACCCAAATATGTTATTTACAAATTCTAAGTCCTGCTTGCATTTATTGAATTATTCTGCCAAATTAGTCTCACTGTCCCATCTAGAAGTTATAACAGGAAAGACGTGTTTTCCACTTGGCCGTTAAAACGCTGTCATCAGCGTATTAATAAGACGTCCACATCAGGGACAATAAACCTGTGACCCACTCACCTGCGCTGATGTGTGTGTGCGTGACACGCAGCAGAGCGTGAACCAGCGTGTTGACCCTCAGTGACCTCAGGGTGACGTAGGGGAGGCGGTTCAGGTCCTGAGGGGGGCGGAGGTTCAAAGACACCAGCAGGGGGCGCCGCTCCCGAAGAAAGCCACACAGAGAGCTGAGAGCGCGGGCGTTAACATGCTGAGGAGCTGGAGAGAGAGAGAGAGAGTGAGATGATTGGACCAGAGGCCAGGAGAAAGGCTGCTGATTGGTCGCCGGTTGGGTTTAGTCGTACCTGGTGGGGAGGTGGAAGCAGTGATCTGTCCCAGGTTGAGCAGTTTGCTGTGGAAGGTGGACTGCAGCACCGTCTCTCCTCTCCACCTGTCTTCATTCACCTGCAGTCCTGATCGGAGACAACAGCGAGGGAAGCCCCCGCCATGTGTGACGGTACGTCTGAGACTAAGCACCCAGTCGCACCACATTAACATTAATTAGCATCACGAAATAGGTGGTGCTGGAAGCTCGGTGATTTACTTGTAGGTCGTGCAGTGACTTGTGGGTTGTGGCTGCCAAAGCGTGTAATAGGCCCGTCAGTGTCACGTTTTGCCTCGCTGGGGTGTGAATATTACACGTATGTATGAAGGTACAATACCAGCAGGGGGCAACAAAACCACTTAGTTAGGTTAAGGGAAAACGTCATGGTTGGCCTTAAAATAAGTACGTAAACTAAGTAAAATACGTACGGAAATAACTTAATATAAGTACTGAAAACACGTCACTAACGTAACTTACAAAACCAAACAGCGTTCTCCAGGTTAAAGTCCTGTGTTTGTTGGATCCATCCACCTCCACCGTGATATTTAAAAATGAAATATTGATATCATGTTAATAATTCAAATATGAGAATATGGTACTAACAGAAAAAGGGTCTATACTGCATATTTAATGTACTGGTATCTAGCTAAATGAAACTCATAACGTTAGCCTACCTTTGTGTTTAACTGTATACTATATATATACTACTATTAGTCTATTTCTGTACCTGTGATGAGCAGAACGTCTCCAGGAAACACGGTCAATGCCCAGAACGCCGCTTGACGCCACAGCACCACCTTCATCTCAACGCCCGATTGGTCCGTTACCACGATGGACGCCAGAGGAACGGAGGTCCCCGCCGCCTGCCCGGACTTCACCTTCGATCCAACAAATCAACGCCAAGAGATGTCAAGTATGAAGAAGTTTGATAAATTAAAAGAAAACATCCAATATTTTATTTAAGCAGCACTTCTGGTTGCACATTTTAATTCAATCTCAGTATTTTCGCCACACCGGCTGCGTGGCTCCGTGGTCGTTCTACCAATTTGCACCAGACTGTAATAACTCAACATCTACATGATGGATTGGCAAATAAATAAGTACGGACATTCGTGTTCCCTAGAGGACGAATCCTGCTCACTTTAATGACCCTCTGACGTTTCCTGTAACGCCACCATCAGGTCAACGTTTTAATGTGTCCAATACTTTAGTTTATGAGTCACGTCACAACTCGGAGCTTTCAGAAACTTTCCACTTACGAGGTCGTGAATACCACAAGAGGGGGGGGGGTTCATATGGACTCTTCTGGTGAACGCAGTCTCCACCACATCTGAAGGCACCATAAGTCTGGTTAAATATTCCAATAATAAGACCTGAAAATCTTTCTAAACAAAATGACGCTGAGGTAATTCTTTACATGAGACCGCGTCGGGCAACATGTCGTCACATCTCCACTCACCTTGACCTCCTTCAGGTGACAGGGATGAACCACCGCCACCAGAACCGAGTACCGAATCCCCCGTTTGTCACAGCGGATCAGAAGTGTGGTAGGACCTCTGAGCCCGGTGACTGTTGTGGTGGCAGTGAAGCCCGTCGGCGCCACAGACGTTTCAGTCATGAGGTTTTCTGAGGTTCGAGCTTTCTTGGATTTGGAGGGCGAGTCTCGGGCGGTCGTGGCCTCCTGTTGCTCGGCCTCCTGGGAGCAGAGCACCCCGTCTGCGGTGGCTTCGACCACGACGCCCCCTTCCTCCGCCCTCGGGGTCGGGCAGGGTTGGCTGAAGAGCTCGGCGGAGGTCTCAGGTGACGGGGTTACGGGGCTGAAGAGCTCCGGGGTGCTGGAGGAGACGGACGGAGGTGTTTGGGCGTTTTTGGGTGGAGTTTGAGGAGGCGGGGTTTTCTCAGGGCTGGTTCCTGATTGGACTCCACGCCTGCCTCTCAGGATTAATGCCTGACTCAGAGTCCAGGTGGTGAGGTACCGAGTCTGGGAGGACAGAGGAGCAGCTGTCGACTGAGAGCCGTGTGGAGGTTCAGGTTCTGGTTGAGCTGCAGGGAAACAGCTGTCCAGATACTCATGAATTGAAGCCGAACACTGAGCTTCCTGTCCGGAGTTTGATTCTTCATCTCGGCTCGGGGATCTCTCTGCAGGTCTGTGAACGGCGGAGCCGAGATCTTCCTTATCGGGTGCCTCACCTGTTGCAGGCCTCAGGCGTCCGTCCTGCCAGGTGAGCTCCAGGTGTCTCCAGTCGGCAGGGGGACGCTCCTCACGCTGCGGCTCAGCTCCAGGCACCAAGGCTGGGCCAGAGGAGGGAGGAGGAGCCCCCAGGAAGACGTGGATCTTGGGCCGGTCACACATAGCGTCTGCCGAGGAGGAAACTTATGGAAGTTTATTCAGGTAAAACAGATTTGAGCTGTCTGACAGAAAGCAGGGACTTACAGTTGTATGATGTTTTTTTTAGAAATATTAACCCTCTGAGACCCACAATAGACCTGTTTTGGTCTATTGTGGATCTAAGAGGGTTAATATTACTAAAAAATGTGACATAAATTGATATTTCTGTTTGAATTTGCTTCTTTATTTCTATTTACCTTTGTATTAATTCCCTTATTTATTAACTCTTCTGTTTAATTTGACCTTTTATTCATTTATGTATTTATTCTTATTAAATTAAAAATTGATTTTTTATTCATTTATTTATTTTGCATCATTTATTTATTTATTTATTGTGCATTTATCTATTTATTTTCGCATTTATTTTTTTTTCATTTTATATTTATTTTTGAATGTATTTATTTATTTCTTTATGCATTTATTTATTCATTTATTTATGCACAATTTGTCCTTCCATTTCTGTATTCTTTTCTTTATACATTTCTTTATGCATTTCTGCTTCATTGTGCAAATGAGGGGGCTGTCACATATTTATTAATTTACCGAGTAATTTATTTATTTATTTATTCATTCATTTATTTTGGATTTTGGCAGGTTCTGTCCTCCATAGTTACAGTGAGAAAACTACAAATATTCAAATACACCATTTTAGAATAGGAGAAAATAACAAATTTATACCTACTGTTTGTAAAAAAAACTGCATGTGATAAAGTTGGCATGTCTGTAAAGGGGAGACTCGTGGGTACCCATAGAACCCATTTTTATTCTCATATCTGGAGGTCAGAGGTCAAAGGACCACTTTGAAAATGGCCATGACAGGTTTTCCTCGCCAAAATTGAGTGTAACTTTGGAGCGTTATTTAACATTCTTCTCGACGTGGTAGTATAACATGGTATGGTGGATTCATTAGATTTCTAGTTTCATATGATACAAGTAGCTTCACTCTAGCTTTAAAACTAAGCTCGCTACAGCCTCTGAAAGACAGTAAAGTCGGTCGGGATGGTCTCAGAGGGTTAAATAAACCACTAATTAAATAACACTATAATGCTTAATTCAGACTTCATCATCAGCTTGTGAAGTTTAATAAATGACTATGTGACCAGACCAAGTGTATCAGCAGGTGTGTGCATGTTGATCGGACAGAGTTTTTAATGTCATAAGTTATATTTGCACTTTTAAAACAAATACTTGACTTTATTTTTAGGTTATTATTTTAATTTTATTGTCTGTTTGTTTTTGCATACAGTCTATGTTTGTTGGTAGTTTTTCATTTATATACTTCTTTCTGGTTAAATATTGGTTAATAATAAAGTTCTTTTCTAATCAACTTTAATTAACTCACAGGCTGTGCACTGACTCAACGCTGTGAGAGAGAAGCCTGGGCTGACACCAACCAGACTCCAAAGGTAAAAGTGGTGATTTTAGATATTTTCAGCAGCATCAAGCGTTACGTAGAACATCTGGGTCTCTGGATGTTTTCCTGTATTGTTGCTTGTTTTATCGCCGTAAAAGAAAATGCTCTCATGTTAGATGTTACACAACCACAACTCAGCTCACGGTGAGGAGGATCAACATCCATCCATCATGTTGACGGATGCAGACGACCAGTGTGTTTCACAGCTGGGAACTATAACCAGGCAGAGCCGCTGACCAATCAGACGGCAGGGTGCTGGGGGAGGATCAGCTGGACTTATTCTGTTAAATAATAATTTAAAGTCATTATCAAAGATGGCTGTGATATTTAAATAATTTCAAATATGAATAAAACACATAAAGAACTACATTAGACTTGAATTGAGAAAAATTGAAGTCGATCATATTTTCCAGGTGCTTTTCCTGATAGGCTACTTCAGATATCTTACTGATATTACTGGGCAGAAACCGGCCTCCATATTTATCTAAATTACTTCTAAAACAGAGTGAAGTTTATGAGATGTGAGTTAGTGGTGTGAGCCACTGAGAGACGATATAAACGTCTCATTTAATGACCGAGGACTCTAAATTTAGACAAGAAGACATTTAAAACCTCCTCATAACACACACACACACACACACACACACACACACACACACACACACACACACACACACACACACACACACACACACACACACACACACACGATGCTTCCTAATGACTATTTTAAGATTAAAATAAATCTCATTAATTCCCTTTGAACTGTTTTAATAATAATAATAATGATAATAATATGTTTCATACAGTTTATAATTCACTTTATTGGCTGAGTCACATATTTTGGTTTGGAAGAAGCGCGCTCCTGAGGCGTTGACGGGAACCCGCATGGAGGGGAAGTTAAATGCAGCCTGTAAAAAGTATTTGATTTAAAAATAAAAGCGATAACTATATGTCTGTTTATATATAAATGTTTCAAATCAGTTTTAGTGTTACAGACGTTGTTTTAAATGACTAATAGGCCACTATAGAAATAAGTAATAGTAATTTAAAGTGTATTTATCCTGCGTCATGCTCCAGTTTTACGTATTAAAACTTCTTTGTGTTACATGTTATTTATAGATTGTTTTATTCAATTTTATTTTTTAATTTTTTGTGTTTGTCCCACGTTGAATTGAATCTGTGTTTTTCTTCTTTTCTTTTTGTTTTGATTATTTTGACATGTGATCTGTGTACGTTGTTTACTTTGACGATTAGGAATGACAGAATCAAATAAACCAAATAAAAACTGGTATTTAATATGCTGACATTTGACTGTAGTTTGTCCACTTTGCCCCACATTTACTCAGATGTGTCTAGTTTTTTTTTATTTATTTCAAGATCAATCAAAGAACTTAATTTACATATAATTTACCACTGTATGTTATTTTATATTATTTATTTATTCTTTCTTTTCATTCCACTGTATCAGCTGGCTTCTCAACCTCACATCTGTTACACTTCTTTTCTCTATTTTTCTGCTTTTTTTCAGAGTCGTATACACAGAATTCAAGACAGTCCAGAGTCCAAGTCCCCCATAACCCCATAAAGAAATTAAATGTATAATTAATGTTCTTTACAATTACTGTCTACCACAAATATATGTTATTTATTTGATATTTGATATATGTAACATTTTACTTTACCTTTTTATTATATTTTTATAGATTCTCAATTTACTTGTGTGATTTTCTTTTTGTTCATATTTAATGAGCATTGTTGGAGGGAGCCTAAGACTTAAGATTTTCATTGCCAAGGACTGCTTCTCTGTAACTGTGTATATATATGTATATATGTATGTATACGTATATATATAAATATATATATACGTATATATATATATATATATATATATATAACTACACTACTACATTATTAATTATTATTATTACTTTAAACTGTATTTGGTAGTTACAGTACAGCCCTCCTCTTTGTATTTGTATGTATATATATATATATATATATATATATATATAACTACTCTACTACATTATTAATTATTATTATTACTTTAAACTGTATTTGGTAGTTACAGTACAGCCCTCCTCTTTGTATTTGTAGGTAAATACATATACATATATATATATTATATACTGTATATAACTACACTACTACATTATTAACTGAATTGATTTTCTAATTGTGTTGGAATGCTTGTTTATAGTACTAAATGAAGTATGAATATTTGACTACACTTCTCCCAACATTCAAGTTTTATCAACATATGCTTTTATTTTGAATGCTGGAACCGGAAGTTTAACGTACACCCATTCTAGCTAGCTTCACGCTAGCTTAAGCAACCATAAAATAACGGGAAAAACATGTGAAATAAGTTAAAACTGAACGCGTCTGAGATGTAATCTTCACTCTCTACATCTTTGTGTCCGTTATGCTTCACGTTCCGTATCTTACCGTCGGGTTTAAACACGTTTTAAACGGGTTCAAAGTGCTCCAGATACGCGACTGTTTCCGGGACGTTTGAGGTTCTTTAGAACTATGACGCGCACTATGACGCGGTAGGGAGGGGGCGGTTGGAAGGAGGAGCCGTTGGATCAACGTTCTTTTTACCCCCTCTCCACTTCCTGGCCTTCCCCGACTCTCTCTACTCAAAACCGGCTCACACAGTCGGTAAACTCCCCCTAAAAAACCTCAAAATGTACCGGTGCTTCGGAGAGTTGCTCACCCGGGGAGCGGGCAGCGTCCTGGCCTCGGGTGGCTCCACAGCCACCGCCGCCGCCGCTGACTCGGCTCTCCCCGCGGCCGCCTCCCTGCTGCGGCACCGCGGCTACAGCCAGGCCGTGGACCGGGACGACGACCCGAACTTCTTCACCATGGTGGAGGGCTTCTTCGACCGGGGCGCCGCCATCGTGGAGGACAAGCTGGTGGAGAGCCTGAAGAACCGGGAGAGCCCCGAGCAGAAGAAGAAGCGGGTCCGCGGGATCCTGAGGATCATCAAGCCGTGTAACCACGTCCTGAGCGTCTGCTTCCCCATCAAGAGAGACAACGGAGAGTGGGAGGTGATCGAGGGCTACCGGGCTCAGCACAGCCAGCACCGGACGCCCTGCAAGGGAGGTGAGAGCCGCACCAGGACCGGGAACCGAGGGGGGGACACAACCGGGGTTATCACAACTATATATTATGAGAGGGACCTCATCGGGATAGGGAAGTTAAACCAGTCCCAGAAGTTACTGGAAGATCATACGAGTATTCAGTGGTGGAATGTAACTAAGTACTTAAGTACAAATTCGAGGTACTTCTAATGTACTTGAGTATTTCCGTTTGCTACTTTCTACTCAGAGGTAAATATTGTACTTTTTACTGCACTACATCTATCTGACAACTTTTATTACTTTACAGATTCAGATTATTAAAACAAAACATAGTCAACTAATAAATAATGGTGTATTATAATAGATTAAACTACCAGCAGTATATCAAGTCATTAAAAGTAGCTCCACCTTTACCAGCTGTAAAAATGTTAGTAAAGTATCAGACAAAACTTTGTAAAATATCAGTAAAACATCAAAAAAATACATTAGTAAAAATCAAAAATATATTTGTAAAATATAAGAAAAATATAAGTTAAGTATCAGAAAAAATATTAATAAAATATCAGACAAAAATGACTAGAAAATTATTCGTAAAATATCACAAAAAGTAGCTCCACCTTTACCAGCTGCAATATTAAAGTGATGAACACATAAAATATCCCCAAAATAGCAGAAAAATATTAGTAAAGTATCAGACAAAACTTCGTAAATAATATCAGTAAGACATCCTAAAAAAGCATTAGTAAAAATCAAAAAAATATTTGTAAAATATCATAAAAGTATAAATAAATAAAGTATCAGACAAAATTACTAAATTATGCGAAAAATATTCGTAAAATATCACAAAAAGTCATTAAAAGTAACTCCACCTTTTCCAGCTGCTACATTAAAGTGATGAACAAATAAAATAGCAGAAAAATATTAGTAAAGTATCAGACAAAAAATTGTAAAATATCAGTAAAACATCCTAAAAACATTTCATATAAATAATGATGTATTATAATAGATTAAACTACCAGCAGTATGTAAAGTCATTAAAAGTAGCTCCACCTTTACCATCTGCAACATTAAAGTGATGAACACATAAAATATCCCCAAAATAGCAGAAAAATATTAGTAAAGTATCAGACAAAACTTTGTAAAATATCAGTAAAACATCCTAAAAAACATTTGTAAAATATCAGAAAAATATAAGTTAAATATCAGAAAAAATATTAATAAAATATCAGACAAAAATTACTAGAAAATGATTCGTAAAATATCACAAAAAGTAGCTCCACCTTTACCAGCTGCAATATTAAAGTGATGAACACAATAATCATCAATAATTATAATATAATATAGATTATTCTGCAGAATGAATACTTTAAGTATATCTCGATGCTGATACTTTTGCACGTCCAATCAGGGGAAAATTAGCTAATATTTTACAAAAAAACACATATTAGAGAAAAGTCTGAAAATGTAATACACATTTGTGTTTTAGAATTAGTTTTTAATCATCTCACGACCCCTCTGATTTATGTCGTGACCCTTTGGAGGGGCCCGACCCCTCGGTTTGAGACCAATATCCATCTAATAATATAATATATTATAATACATCAGCCATTATACTGCAGAACCAATACTTTTACTTTGATACTTTAAATGCATGTTGCTTGTAATACTACTAGTACTTTTACTCAAGTAGGGTTTTGAATGCAGGACTTTTACTTGTAACAGTATTTTTACATTAATGTATTTTTACTTAAGAAATGGATCTGAGTACTTCTTATAGTGAACGATTAATCAATTACTGGATCTCTAAATGAATCAGTGACTGTTTTATGCAGCGGTAGACCAGCTACCCCCCTGTTCTGAGAGGTAAAATTACTGTTTTTGTGAATGGAGTCTGGTGGCTTTGAAGAAAGCGATATAACGGCTTCCTCGCAGCGGTGCGCCAGCTGCAGTGCGAGTCCCCAGTTCACCTGTACGGGAGCGTATGCTGCGTTCACTGTCCCCAGTTCACCTGTACAGGAGCGTATGCTGCGTTCACTGTCCCCAGTTCACCTGTACGGGAGCGTATGCTGCGTTCACTGTCCCCAGTTCACCTGTACGGGAGCGTATGCTGCGTTCACTGTCCCCAGTTCACCTGTACGGGAGCGTATCCTGCGTTCACTGTCCCCAGTTCACCTGTACGGGAGCGTATGCTGCGTTCACTGTCCACAGTTCACCTGTACGGGAGCGTATGCTGCGTTCACTGTCTCCAGTTCACCGTTTGGGAGCATTAACTTAGCAGATAGATAACTTAGATGCTGCGTGAGGTGTCGCGGACATGCAGCCACTTTCCCAGTAAAAGTCTCCACCTCACATTTAGTTTATTTTAGCAGGTTGTCAGCTGTGTGTCTGTCCAGCGTAACGACACTCTGTCTGCCCGGATTAACTATAGCAATTGTCCGACAACAGAAAACAAACAGTGCGTGTGTTTGTGCTACATTAGCATCTGTTGCTCTGCTGGTAGCTTCGTGCTCCCTGTAGTCACACACAGTCAGTGCAGCGTAACTTCAGCGCGTGTGTGTGTGTGTGTGTGTGTGTGTGTGTGTGTGTGTGTGGCGTTATAGCTGTGAACGTAGGTGTAGCAGACAGTGTGTGTGTGGTGTTATAATTATTAACATCCCTAATTACATGTTTGGAGCTGATTATAGAGCTTTTAGATGTTTATTCTACATAGTTGTGTGTGTGTGTGTGTGTGTGTGTGTGTGTGTGTGTGTGTGTGTGTTTGTGTGTGTGTGTGTGTGTGTGTGTGTGTGTGTGTGTGTGTGTTTGAGCGTTGGTATGCAGGGGTGTGTAATAGGGGTGTGCAGGTTTAATGTGTGTCTAAGGTGGTGAGGTTTCCTCCCCTGGCAGGAATGCTGACGGTCCGGTCAGCTGCTTGTTCTTGCAGAGTTTGTGTTCATCCTGAACTACAAGTTTATGGTCCTGTGGTGAAAACATGCAGACAGATACACACGAGTCTGGCAGTAATACATGTTGGTAATGAGAAGGGATGGGCAGCATTTCAATACTGCTGCAGGAAACTTGTTTTTCTTTTCGTCAAACAAGAGAAGTTGTCAAAAGTTAAATGTCGTCTAAACACAAGTAGAACGTTGTCTCAATGAAATATAGTTTAAAACTGCAGAAATAACGATTTAAATCACAAACTATCTGACCATTTGATAATGTAAACAGACCACAGCGTGCAGAGATGAGCTGGTTTATTGAGTTGTCTGAAGTACAGCGAACACATCGTTCTTCAGTTGATGGTTCTTCTTTTAGTGTAAATATACCGTCCAGTTCCTTCAACTCAAAGCTCCACATCAGCTGCAGCCAGTTTTAGAGAATGCCTCAACGGCGTTCCTCTATAGGTTTTCGTCTCAAACGTGCTCCGTATTAGATTAATTGTTATTGGCCCGACACATCTGGAGGAGGACCGGACACACCTGGCAGAGCAAATAAAACCTGAGCTCACAGATTGGTCTGGTTCCGGGCAAACATTCAACGTGCTTCACATGAAAACACACAGTACAGTATTTGATTATACAGTATATACATGTACATATGCACAACATACACATGCATATGAACAAGCAAATGAGAGCAGGGACGTTTTCAGCTCATCACCAACGTCTGATTGAACATCTGGAAGACCTTCCAGATGTGTTCATGTTGAATCATTTCATATGGTCAGTTAGGGCTTCATAGACTCTGGGCCTCGTGCAGCAACATCCTCTTAAATTTCATCTTCATTTTCTGTTGCGTGTGGATGATTGTGTATTATTAGCGTAGGTAACGCCCCCTAAAGACGATATAAGACAGAGTTCGAGAGATGCCACCAAAAAAGATCTTTAAAACGTCTTTTTTAAATCCAAAGTCAATCAGTAATCGTGTTAAATAATCATGCAGCCTTACACACAGTAGTACAGCGTATAGCTGGTTGAGGTGTGTGTTTGAGGCGTAAAGCAGCAGTATTGACTAACTGTGTTTGTTCTGGTAGTGTCTCCAGCTGTGGAGGTGACTGTCCACTAGGTAACTGATCCTGTTGAACTCTGCTGCTGCTGTGGTGTTATTCTCTAGCCCTCTTGGTGCCCGAGTAAACCCGTAAACCGCAACACACATCAGAGATCACAACGGTTTTAAGACAAAAATAAAGATCTTTATTTTCATAAATAACTGTATTTATTATAATATAAATACACAATTGGTCCCTGATATTGTTGGCTTTTTGTTTGTATTTATTTATATTATTTTTATTTTGCACAAATTAAGACTACACAAACATAACAAAAATAAGTAATATACACTGCAGGAAGAGGCAAAAAATTAATTTGAAGCCTCCGCCTAAATAGTGACAAGATTGACATACAGAAATAATTAGGGCTGTCAATCGATTAAAATATTTAATCACGATTAATTCACACATTTTACACATAAAATATCCCAAAAAGGAGCAGAAAATTATTAGTAAAGTATCAGACAAAATTTGTAAAATATCCAAAATATAGGTAAAATATCCTAAAAAAATATTAGTAAAATATTAGTAAATTAGCAGAAAAATATGAATAAATGATCAGACAAAAACAAATATTTGTAATATATCCCAAAAAGTAATTACCAGCTGCAACATTAAAGTGATGAACAAATATAATATCCCAAAAATGGCCGAAAAATATTAGTAAAGTATCAGACAAAAATTTGTAAAATATCAGTAAAATATCCTAAAAAAACATTAGTAAATATCCCCCCAAAAAATATTGGTAGAATATCATAAAAATATAAGTTTAATATCAGAAAAATATTAATATACAGTATTATCAGACAAAAATTACTAAAATATTCAAAAGATATTCGTAAAATATCCCAATAAGTCATTAAAAGTAGCTCCACCTTTACCAGCTGTAACATTAAAGTGATGAACACATTAATACATCAATAATTATAATACAATAATATTATATAGATTATCCTGCAGAATGAGTACTTTTACTTTAGTACTTTAAGTAGATTTTGATGCTGATACTTTTACTTGTAACAGAGTATTTCTACACTGTCGTATTACAAAGATCTGAGAACTTGTTTTTTGTTTGAAGCGATGTAATATTTGCAGAGTGTGGCGGTAGTCTTTAGTTTCCTGGATATGAATGTGAACCTGAGGAGAGTCAGAGCAGATGAAGGGTGTGGTTGTTTTACCGAGGTCTAATGATGAAACTCTTTGTACTGATCCTTTTTAAATGAGCCTTTTGTGATCACCACACCCAGACTGACTCACTCCTCTCAGCCCCCCCAAGTCTTTCTGCTTCCTCCTTCTTGCTCCCTCTTCCTCCCTCTTTCTATTTTCCATCCTCTCTTCTCTCCCTCCTGCTGCTCTCAGTAAAATATGACCATCATTTGAACCCTCGTTTCTTTACAAAAAACATACATATAAAAGAGAGTGACTAACTTTCTTTTTATCCCGTCGGTCTGTCTGAGCTGCAGACATTTTGTGTCGTTTCCCTGCAGCAGGCTGATGTGTGTGAACAGGCCTGCATGTGTAGACTCATTTACTGCTTCACACTCAACTTTCTGTCTGTTTTATAGTTTCCACCAGCAGCTACTTTCAGCAGCAGAGGGAACAGACTTTAAAGGGATAGTTCAGGTGTTTCTCAGTGGTTGTATGAGGTTCTTCTCCATAGTCAGTGTATTACTACAGTAGATGGAGAAACACACAGGAGTACCAGCACAGCAGCAAAGCAATGTACACCGAAGACACCTAAAAATATCAGTTTGAGTGTAAGCTATATTTAGAATATATTTTCACAGCTTTACCTCGCCGTCAGACGGCCCTTTGTGACGAGGAACTCAAGCAGCTGTCTTCAAATCCACCAGACTCCATTCACAAAAACAGTCATTTTACAATTTTATCAGAACACAGTTCTGGTCTACCGCTGCATCGATCCATAGTTAGTTTATGTTATTGGGTGATGTTGGTGAATCTGAACTAACACTTTAACTTTAAAACACCAAATTCATATTATTAGAACTATCAATCAATTAAAATACTTAATCGAGATTAATCACACATTTTTTATCAGTTCAGAATGTACCTTAAAGGGAGATTTGTCAAGTATTTAATATTCTTATCAACATGGGGGGGACAAATTTGCTGCTTTATGCAGATGTATGTATATATTTATTATTGGAAATCAATTAACAACACAAAACAATGACAGATATTGTCCAGAAACCCTCCCAGATACTGCATTTAGCATAACAAATATGCTCAAATCATAACATGGCAACCTGCAGCCCAACAGGCAACAGCAGCTGTCAGTGTGTCAGTGTGCTGACTTGACTATGACTTGCCCCAAACTGCATGTGATTATCATAAAGTGGGCATGTCTGTAAAGGGGAGACTCGTGGGTACCCATAGAACCCATTTACATTCACACATCTGGAGGTCAGAGGTCAAGGGACCTCAAACTTTGTTTGTACGAGACGTGCAGCAAAGGTCTCCAGGAGGAATCGAAACGGGGAAGTTGAGCCAGTTGAAGTCCAGACCTGAGACCTGGTCCAGGTTGGATCAGGTCCTGTCTTTGGGTCTGACTCAAGTCTTTACTGTAAAATGTAAAACCCACTGATGTGTTACTGTTTGTGTCTCAGGTATCCGTTACAGTACAGATGTGTCTGTAGACGAGGTGAAAGCTCTGGCCTCGCTGATGACCTACAAGTGTGCTGTCGTCGGTGAGTACGCACGCACACACACACACACACACACACACACACACACACACACACACACACACACACACACACACACACACACACACTGTATGTCACGTGCAACAGATTTGCCTTTGGTGCAGGATAATGAACATAAAATAAAACTAAAATCAAGTACTGCAAAAGTAAAGAGTCATAAATATAAATGAGAACATAACAGAGGATGGTATGTGCATCATGTGGTATGTGGTCACATAGTGAAGCAGCTGTGATTTGTTCCAGATGTGCCGTTTGGTGGAGCCAAAGCTGGAGTGAAGATCAACCCGAAGAAATACTCTGTAAGTTCAAACACAGCGTCTCTCATCTTCCTCCACCACAGTAAATCACTGGGAGGGCATTTCACCACGGGGGGATGAAAATTAGCGGAAAATGTGAAAAATATCCGAAAAATATATGGAAATTATTAGTAAAATGTGTGAAAAAGATTGTGGAAAGAAATGGTGAAAAATGTCTGAAGAATATGTGAAAATTATTTGTAAAATATGTGAAATAGTATTGGAAATGAAAAAAGAGGAAAATGCCTGAAAATTATTAGTGAAATATGTGAAAAAAAACACTAGAAAAAAATAGTGAGAAATGTGAAAAAAAAAAGGAAAAAAATGCGAAAACTGTCTGAAAATATGTGAAAAATGTCTGAAGAATATGTGAAAATTATTTGTAAAATATGTAAAAAAGTCTGGAAATGAAAAATGAGAACAATGCCCGAAAAGTATTAGAAAAATATGTGAAAAAAAATTGTGGAAAATGTGAAAAATATTCGATAAATATGGGAAATCTATTAGTAAAATATGTGAAAAAAATCACAAAACCCAAAGCACAAAAGCTCATTTGGACCGGCATAGAACCACAGATGGACCGTTCGTCTCCAACCATGCACAGTGTGGACTGTGAAAGCCCATCACACCCACAGACTCCACTAACAGGTTTTCATTCTGACTCTGTTCAGACCTGCTGGGACCAGTATGTGACCTCACCAGTGTTCCCTGGTTCACTTACAGTCTCAAGTTTCAGACTGTTAAACCTGTGATTATTTCACTTCAGTCTGCAGCTCAAAGGTTGTTTTTCTGTTCCTCAAGATGTGACTCAGTGAAAATAGTAAACGCGACTAAACGTATAAACTGTCAATTGATTAAAATATTTAATCATAATTAATCACACATTTTTTATCTGTTCAAAATGTTCCTTAAAGGGAGATTTGTCAAGTATTTAATACTCTTATCAACATGGGAGTGGACAAATATGCTGCTTTATGCAAATGTGTATATATATATATTTATTATTTAAATCAATTAACAACACAAAACAATGACAAATATTGTGATGATAATATGTGAAGAATTTTTGAAGAATATGTGGAAATTATTAGTAAAATATCTGGAGAAAAAAAATTGGAAATATGTCCGAAAAGTATTGGTAAAATATGTGGGAAAATTAGCGGAAAATGTGAAAAATATCCGAAAGATATCTGAAAATTATTAGTAAAATATGTGAAAAAAATAGTGGAAAAAATTTGTGAAAAATATCTGAAAGATACAGGTATGTGAAAATTAGCTGTAAAACTGAGCCCGCTACAACCTAAAACTCTCAAGTTGCGTTAATACATTAAAGAATATAGTGGCGTTAAAATTAATTTGTGTTAACGCATAACTATCATGTTAACTTTGACAGCCCTAATTATAATTAATCACTTGTTTTGAGTCATTTTTTAAGGAAAAAAATGCCAACATTCTATGTTTTTTCTGCGTTTTATATCACAGTATATTGAATATTTTGGGGGATTTTGACTATTGATCGAACAAAACAAGACATTTGAAGACGACACTTTGCACACTGGGATACACATTTTTCTGTTTTCTTATGTTTTATAGAGCAAACACAGGTGAATCGTTAGTCGCAGCCCTAAAAGAAGCTACTGATGATGCTAACATTAGCCGGTTAGCAGTGGAGAGGAGGGAGATAACAGCAGTTTGTGCCTTTAGCTGCTGATAACAGTGTTGACAGGAAACGCTTAGCCATCAGCTGGATTAATGATGAGTCGATGACTCTCTCTCTCTCTCTCTCTCTGGCTGAATGTTTGCTCGACCTTCGCTCTTCTGCATTTTCTCTGCTACAACAACACGTCGGTCTTCAGCTCTCTGAGGCCCGCTGACCTCTGACCTTTTGACATGGAGAAATTCCAGGAATCAGATTCAACTTAACCGGACAGAGATGCTCAGATGTGTTAAACATGGAGCTGGAGGACGTGGTTAGCTTAGCTTAGCATAAAGACTGGAAACATGGGGAAACCGCTAGCCTGGAAATACACCGACCAACACCTGTAAAGCTCACTGATTAACATGTTATATCTTGTTTATTTAATGTGGCCACAAACAGAAATGTGAAACCAGTTTATGGTGTTTTAGGAAGAATTAGAACTGAAGTGAGTTTTTTTTGTGTTTTCAGGACAACGAGCTGGAGAAAATCACCAGGAGGTTCACCGTCGAGCTCGCCAAGAAAGGCTTCATCGGTGAGTAAACCGCCTCCAAAACAGGACCGCCACTCACGCTTTCTAATGGTCTAGGTTTTATAAAATAACAAGAAAAAAGGCAGGGAAATCTGAACGGTCACTTTCCACCTCAAGAACTCGTAACCTTTATGGGAAAATGTGTTGTGAATGGAAGCTGTAACATTGCCGGGACCGCCATCACAAGACTGTGATGATGATGTATTTGAATCCACAACTTGTTTATGGTTCAGCATTTATGCCAATGCTTTCGCACACAGGTGATTTGATAACTAACAATAAATAAGTGAAAATTATTGGTAAAATATGTGAAAAAATTTGCGACAATTCTGAAGAATATGTGAAAATTGTTTGTTAAATATCTGAAAAAAAAATACTGGAAAAAAATAGTGAAAAATATCTGAAAATTGCCTGAAAAGTATTAGTAAATATGTGGAAAAATTAGTGGAAAAAATTAGTTGGAAAATCTGAAAAATATACGAAAAATGCCCAAAAAGTATTAGTAAAGTATGAGAAAAAATTAGTGGAAAATGTGAAAAATATTTGGGTATTATTAGTAAAATATGTGAAAATAATTGCAAAAACTGTCCAAAAAAAGGTGAAAAATGTCTGAAGAATATGTGAAATATTATTAGTAAAATATGTGAAAGTACTGGAAACAATTTGTGAAAAATGGGAAAACTATCTGAAAACTATATGAAAAAAAGCCCGAAAACAGTATTAGTAAAATATGTTAAAAATATGCAAAAAATGCACGAAAAAAGTGTTAGTAAAATATGTGAAAAATATTAGTGGAAAAAATTACTGAAAAATATGTGAAAGATTTCTTTAAAATCAGAAAATGACTATCGAATATTAAATATATTACAGGACCATTGATGACATAAGATGACATGAGAAATATTGCAGCATCTTTCTGTCATTGATGTAAATAAATAAATAAATGAATGTTTTCTGCAGATCTCTGTTAACTGATTTACACACAAAGAATCAGTGACCAGACAAACAAACAGTGAAACAGCGCAAATATTTTCATGTAATTAGATGTAAACAGTGTTTCTGAGGAAACAACGCCTCTGAGAACATTTGTTCCATCACACAAAATGATGTCTGTGGTTGTAATCAACAACAGAAACTCAAAGATTTAACTACCTTTAAAACATTTCTACACTCGACTGTATACGGTGTATACAGTATAATCCGTTGGTTGTGTTGTTGATGTCTCGGTGGTTCTGCAGGACCTGGTATCGATGTTCCTGCTCCCGACATGAGCACCGGGGAGAGGGAGATGTCCTGGATCGCCGACACCTACGCCACCACCATGGGCCACCTTGTGAGTCTGTTGATCTGGATTTACAATAAAATGACTAAATCTCAGGTGATACCGGTGACATGAGTGAAAACAAGCTGAGGGAACATTAAACAGAAAGCTGTTGTAACAGCTGTACATACATTCAAATCAATCAGCTTAGTTTAAACGTAAAAACAGTTAAAATAACACTTCAAACCGACTCCCACTCTGAGCTCCGAGTTAGAAAAGGTCTGGAACCCCTGCTGTGTGTACATGAACCTTTGCAGAATAGATAGACTGGAGCGTCCTGGTGAAGACGAGGGAACGACGAAATGAAAATGTGTATTAGAAACGCACCTAGTGTCTGTTTTTGAGCCACGCTGAGGCTTTACGATAAGAGACAGTTTTGTTTTTACCAGTAAACCTCTTGAAATCTCTGCAGCCCAAACAAACCCCAGTTGTTTACACGGAGCGGAGAGGCGTTGCCGCGGTAACACAGGATGTGCAGCAGCGTTCTTGGTGCTGGTTGTTTATGTTTTCCTCCCCTGCCCTTTCACTTCCTGTGTTTGGTTGACAATTTAATGGGAAAACCAATGCAACAAAGATGCAGAAGGTTTATTTAACAATATCTGCAATAACACAACCTGCTTTTGCCAGTTATCATTTGTTATCAACTCAACTGTTGAATTGGCATTAGATTGTGCAGGTCTTTCTATTTCCTACTTGGGTGGCAGCTTCTTTTGAAAGAGTCCCGTTATTCATGTAAAACGTGTTTAATCACTGACATTTTTCTTGATGCTGATTAATACTTCATGAGTTCAAGTCAACATCACAGCTTTATCACATCTCTTGAGGACAGAATCCAAAGGCACAGTTAAGCTTTGTTTATACTTGCGCGAGACACCGTGGCGCGGGCCTCCGTAGATGGCGTTGGCCTCCGTTGTTGGCGTGGTACTCTGTAGATGGCGCGGGCCTCCGTAGATGGCGCGCTACAAGCGTTCTGTGCTACAACCTCCGATGTTCTTTTTATTTCTGTTCTCTCTGCAGGACATCAACGCTCACGCCTGCGTCACCGGGAAGCCCATCAGTCAGGGAGGAATCCACGGTCGGATCTCCGCCACCGGTCGAGGAGTTTTCCACGGCATCGAGAACTTCATCAACGAGGCGGCCTACATGAGCCAGCTGGGGATGTGTCCCGGCTTCCACGACAAGACCTTCGTCATCCAGGTACGCTCCCTCCTCTTCAAAAAAACTTTACTGGAATAAAACCTTTTGCTGTTCCTGCTCAGCAGTTATGTCAGGGCTGCAGCTAACAACTCTTAAACATATATAGATATACGTACAGGTACATACATGAAATTTGACCTCTGCATTTAACCCATCATTCTTTTCATTATTGATTAATTGTTTGGGTATAATGCATCAGAAAACAATGAAAAATGCTGATCGCAACATCCTGACATCATCTAATGTTAACATTTGTTATCGTCCAATATCAATGTTTTTATCGTCCAATATCTACATTGTCTACATTTGTCAAATGTCTGTATTTTTTTTATTATCCAATATAAATTCTCCAAAAAAAATAATTCAAATTTTTCGGATCTTACTCAGGCTTATTTCACAATTGTTTTCATATATTTTACACATATTTCACACATTTGTCCACATATATTACTAATAATTATTTGTTTCACAACTAAAATATGTGAAAAAAGAAGTAAAATATATCTGGAAAATATGTGAAAAATTACCAAAAAATATTGGTAAAGTATTTGAAATATATTAGTGAAAAATGTCAGAAAAATATTAGTGAAAATATCCAGAAAATATTAGTGAAATGTCTGGAAATATGTGAAAACTATTAGTGAAAAATGTGCGAAAAATAATAGTGAAAAATGTCCAAAAAATATTAGTGAAAATGATTAGTGAAAAATGTCTGAAAATATGTGGAAAAATATTAGTGAAAATGTGCAAAAAATATTAGTGAAAAATATGTAAACCCACATCAATGAGCCTCACTGTTGTTCCTTCATCCTCATGAACACACACACTAGTTAATTTTATCCACCGTCCTGCTGCCACTAATACTCACTAGAGCACCACATGTGGATTAATCCGCTGCTGAAAATAGTCCCCAACAAATGCTCTCCTCCTGTTTGTTTGATTAAAAACTACAGTGAGCAGCTGTTTGAGGAAATTACTGATGAAACTATATATTTGTGTTTTTAACGTCTTCAGTAGTAAGAAGAATATAGAATAACACCAACCTTAAATCAGACTGGTTCCTTCTAGACTTGGAAGTCTAGCTGTAAACAGTTAATGTAGGTTTCACAGCAGTCACTATCGCTCTTTCCACCCTGTAGTCCTTTTGTGATCCCATCAGCCCTAAAATCCTCAGTGGTGAGTCATCAGTGACTCATCTGAGGCCGCAAGTTTTCCTCCAGTTAAATTACAGTGAGAGCGACCCACAACACAGAGACCTCAGGATTTTAACCAGGACTCATACTTTGAGGTTTTTAGTTTTCCAGTCTGACCCACTGAGAGACAGACTTAGGGCTGTGTCCAACGAAGCGTTTATTCTCTTCTGAAAACGCTCAGCTGCAGCGTTTTTTCATCTGAGACGCTTTGGTTGCTATGATACGGAATATCCGTGGAAGTAAACATGGCAGCACATGATGAAGGGAAGGCTGAAGCACGTAGGGAGAGAGGACGGACCTGCTGAGCTATGTGGGTTCATGAGATTTTGTGGCCGAAGAAACATCTTGGCGAGTACAACAATACTTACTAGCCAGCGTTAACTAACGCGTTCAGAGAATTATTCTGTCTCCACTTAACGCTCCGCCCACAAAATACCTCATCATGGTTACGAACAGAAAAGAGGGCTATAGTCTAAACAATGAATCGATTAATTGAGAAGATTATTGACAGATCAATAATGAAAGTATTGTTGAGTAGTTTTGAAGAAGAGGCTCACCAAAGTTATTACAGTTCATCCTGAGGGGAATGTGAATGTCTGAACCACATTTCATCACAATCCATCTAATAGATGTTGAGATATTTAAATATGAATCTAAAATGTCATGTGTTTAATGTGCCCTCTGTTGTGTCTGCAGGGTTTTGGTAACGTGGGTCTTCATTCCATGCGTTACCTTCATCGCTTTGGGGCGAAGTGCGTCGGAATCGGAGAAATGGACGGAAACATCTGGAACCCCAACGGCATCGACCCCAAAGAGCTGGAAGACTACAAACTGGTCAGTACTGGTGATAAAGTAACAAAAAGGTCTACAAGCTGGTCAGTATTGGTGATAAAGTAACAAATAGGACTACAAACTGGTCAGTACTGGTGATAAAAGTGACAAATAGGACTACAAACTGGTCAGTACTGGTGATAAAGTAACAAATAGGACTACAAACTGGTCAGTACTGGTGATAAAGTAACAAATAGGACTACAAACTGGTCAGTACTGGTGATAAAAGTGACTAATAGGAACAAAAATGTAATATTTCAGCTCTAAATCAAACATCAATATGCAGTAATAAATATAAAAGACCAGCACGCCACCTGCTGGATTAACAGTGTTGTTACTACAGTGAAGTCTCGTACAGAAGGTCCTTTTTTAAACGAAACAAAGTTTTAATCTAGGTTTAGTTATCGTACATAACTTGGCCGTTTAATTGTACTTGTTTCTCACCTTGTTTTGGGGATTTATGTGAAGTGCTAATAAAGCACTCAATCAATCTTTCTATTGAACTAACAACATTCTTTTATTTTCTGTCTCCAGGAAAACGGGACCATCGTCGGCTTCCCGAACGCGACGGCGTACGAAGGAAGTATCCTAGAGGCCGACTGCGACATCCTGATCCCCGCCGCCAGCGAGAAGCAGCTGACCAAGAGCAACGCACACAAGATCAAGGCCAAGGTAACACGCACACCCGGTCGATAATCGGTCATCTTTCTCCAGGAGAACTGTAGCTGAGTTTCTGCAGAAATCTGACTGTAACCTGGTTCCTTTAAACACACTGACCGTGTCCTGTTTTCCCATCATGCCTCAGTAAACTGACCTGGCGTCTGTGGTACTTTCAGATCATCGCTGAGGGAGCGAACGGTCCGACCACGCCCGAAGCCGACCGCATCTTCCTGGAGAGAAACATCATGGTGATCCCGGTCAGTGGACTCTTTGTCTGTCGATAAAAATGATAAAATGTCAATGGGACTTCTGAATTATTCAGTTTTTAACTTCATCAGTATAGTTGTTATAACGTTTTTATTTTATTCTGGGACCTCCTCTTGTTTCCTCCGCATTTCCTCTCTTCTTTTTGTTTCCTCTCCTCTTCATGTCTCCTCTCCTTGTTCCCTCTCCCTTTTTCCTCTCCTCTTCTTGTTTCCTCTCCTTGTTTCATGCTCTCATTGGTCTCCTTTTGTCCTCTCCTTGTTTCCTCTCCCGTTCTCGTTCCTTCTGCTGTTCTTATTTCCTCTCCTTGTTTCCTCTCCTCTCCTTGTTTCCTCTCCTTGTTTCATCTTCTCATTGCTCTTATTTTGTCCTCACCTTGATTCCTCTCCTCTCCTTGTTTCCTCTCTTCTCCTTGTGTCCTTGTTTCCTCTCCTTGTTTCCTCCTCTCCTCCCCCTGTGTCCTTGTCTCCTCTCCCCGTGTCCTCGTCTCCTCTCCCTGTGTCCTTGTCTCCTCTCCCTGTGTCCTTGTTTTCTCTTCTTGTTCCTCTCCTCTCCTTGTTTCCATGTTTCCCCTCCTCGTCTCCTCTCCCTGTGTCCTTGTCTCCTTTCCCTGTGTCCTTGTCTCCTCTGTCAGGACATGTATCTGAACGCCGGCGGTGTGACGGTTTCCTACTTTGAGTGGTTGAAGAATCTGAATCACGTCAGTTACGGTCGACTCACCTTCAAGTATGAGCGAGACTCAAACTACCACCTGCTCAGTAAGTGAAGCATCCGTCCATCCCATAATCAATCAATCAATCAATGGATCGACTCATCGTCATGGAGATGGTGGAGCGTTGTTAGTCAATAAAACAGGAAGTGGACGGTTCATTCTGTCTTTCTAGTTTAGCGAGAACATCAAAGTGTCAGCTCAGTTCACCTCCTCTTCATCACTCTCACCTCTTCTTCATCACTCTCACCTCCTCTTCATCACTCTCACCTCCTCTTCATCCTCCTCACCTCCTCTTCATCACTCTCACCTCCTCTTCATCACTCTCACCTCCTCTTCATCCTCCTCCCCTCCTCTTCATCCTCCTCACCTCCTCTTCATCACTCTCACCTCTTCTTCATCACTCTCACCTCCTCTTCATCCTCCTCACCTCCTCTTCATCACTCTCAACTCCTCTTCATCGTCCTCACCTCCTCTTCATCACCTCTCTCTTCAGTGTCGGTTCAGGAGAGTCTAGAGAGGAAGTTTGGGAAACATGGCGGTGCCATCCCCATCGTCCCCACCTCCGAGTTCCAGGCCAGGGTCGCTGTGAGTACACACATACTACTACTACTACTACTACTACTACTACTACTACTACTACTACTACTACTACGTCTTCTTCCTCTACTACTGCTGTGTCTTCTTCTACTACTACTACTACTAATAATAATAATAATACTACTGCTAAATACTACGTATTCTACTTCTTATTTTTCTCTTCTATGTGAGTACACATACTTCTACTACTTCTTATACTACTACTACTACTTATACTAATACTTCTTATACTACTACTATGTCTTCTATGTCTTGTTCTACTACTACTACTGTGTCTTCTTCTTCTCCTATGTCTTCTTCTTCTTCTTCTTCTACTACTATTGTTTTGTCATCTTCTTCTACTACCACTACTACTTATACTACTACTACGTCTTCTTCTTCTACGTTATCTTCTTCTTCTTCTTCTTCTACTACTACTGTTGTGTCATCTTCTTCTACTACTAATAATACTTATATTACTACTACGTCTTCTTCTTCTACGTCTTCTTCTTCCTCTACTACTGCTGTGTCTTCTTCTTCTACACTACTACTACTTCTTATACTACTAGTACTACTACGTCTTCTTCTTCTTCTTCTACAACTACTCCTATGTCTTCTTCTTCTTCTGTGGTGTTGTAAACATGTGTTTTGGTTGCAGGGAGCGTCTGAGAAGGACATCGTTCACTCAGGTCTGGCCTTCACCATGGAGCGCTCTGCCAGGGTAACACACACACACACGCACACGCACGCACGCACGCACGCACGCACGCACGCACGCACGCACGCACGCACGCACGCACGCACACTCTTCTTTACGTTAATGTTGTGTATCTCGTCAGTCTCACATCTGAATCACTTTAATGTAAAAATCAAATCTTTACTCAGTCAGACCTGAAACATTTCAGTGTCACTTTCAACCAGACTCGAGTCTAAATTTAATACATTTAACATGTTGTTTTCCAGATTAACACCAAATGTATAGAATCGCCTCAGTTTAATAAACAATGAAACAGTGAGAGATTCCTCTCATATCAGATCAAACTGTGATGTTTGTCTCCTCCCTCCTCTCCTCCTCCCTCCCTCCTTGTCTCCTTCCTCCCTCTCATGCAGCAAATCATGCGAACAGCCAACAAGTATAATCTTGGTCTGGACCTGCGGACGGCGGCGTACGTCAACGCCATCGAGAAGGTCTTCCAGGTTTACAACGAGGCCGGCCTCATCTTCACATAGAGGCCCCCCCCCTCCACCTGTCTGTCTGTTACCTGTCTCTCTACCTGTCTACCTGTTTATCTACCTGTCCGTCTGTCTCTATACCTGTCTACCTGTCTCTCTGTCTGTCTGTCTGTCTTCCATCACCTCAGCAGTACCCAATCAGAGTCCAGTGTTTACAGTTTTTTGCACAGCAGCAGTGTGAATGAATCTCTGTGTGTCGTTGTGTTCATTCCTTCTTCATCACGTCTGTTTACCTTCTTCTTCTTCTTCTTCTTCTTCTTCGTCTTTTCTTTTTATCATGAGAAATCAAAACAAACCATAGAAACTTACGGTTTTACAGCTTTAACGCCACCGTGCTGCTTTATACACATATCAACTTATATCGATATATAAAAGCCTTAATGAGTTTACCTGCAACGCACCGTGTGGCTAAACGTACGTGGACGCCGTCATTCACAAACTTCAGTGTTTGGACTCGAGCTGAAACGATTACTGGATTAAATCCACTAATGGTTATGTCATATTTTATGCAGAAATGGGGAAAATGATCTGCTCCCAGCTTCTCAAATGTGAATATTTCCTGATTTTCTTTGTCTTTTATGACCGTAAACTGAATCTCTTTGGACATCTGAAGACTTATTATCTACAATTTCCACTACAGCTGCAGCTTCAAATATCCTGTTTTCAGTCCAAAACATAAAAATATTCAGTTTACTGATACAAAACTAGAAAATATTCACATCTGAGCAGCTGGAAACAGATCATTTTTGCTTCAAATATGAAAATCAATTATCTGATTATCACAGTAGTTAAATATCCAGTGTGTTGTGACGCCTTGAAACGTAGTTTGAATGTAAAACATCTGAAGTTATCCAGGCTGGTAGACCAGCATGTTATCAGGCGTCCACAAACTTTAGTCCACATAGAGCCTCTATATGTTTGTCTCTATAGATTTATCTTCTTTATATTATATAATGCAGTGCACATGTGCCTCAGGACTTTAAGCTTTAATATTTACTGCCTTTTGGAGTTTAGAGTTACTTTATTAAAGGATCATTCTGGTGTTTTATGTGTGTTTTAATTCCAAATCATCCGTCAGAGTTTACATTGACTTCCTTTCTTTCTATAACAGTCAACCCGCAGAGAGAGATGATCAGTCTGTTTAATCAAGTTTATTTCTTGTTTAAAGTACTTTGATCCTTCAGTCTACACGTATAACTGCCTCTCCTTTTTGTGTTTAATATTTTTATTAAGAAATATGCGGCATGAAAAGAGAAAACTGTCACAACGAGAAGTAGAAACATAATAATAATAATCATAATAATAATAATGGATCAAAAGAAAAACAAGCCATTTTTTCTACATTTTAAAGATTTAATCATACTATTGAGTCAGGGGACAGAAAACTCAGAATTTCCAAGATTAAAGTCATACATTTATGAGAAAAAAACTATCAGAATTATCTCTCTCTGAATATCTAATCTTCTATTATATTATTATGTGAACAGAGAAAATTTACAAATCTAAAACACTACAGAAGATAAAATGCCGTTTGGTTAAAACATAAAAACCTCTGGAATGATCCTTTAACTGTTAGCTTCCTCTGCTAGCAGAGACCTTTAGCTTTTGTCGTTATATAAAGTTGAAATTAAACCAAAAACCTTGTGTTTTTAGATTTCAGGTCACGACACAATTGCAGCTAATGCTAATGCTAATGCTAATCTATGCAAATAAACTGTTAGACTTGTTACAGACTCGTCAAAACGATAATTCTGTCAAAGTTCTGCATCAGAAGAAAGACTGAGAAATAGAAACTCGTCCTCAGTCAGTGTGGGACGTCTGTCCACTTTTTACAGAGTTTGTCCTGTAGAAACGGAACAAAAACACACAAAAAACATGTTTACATGTACCAGGATGACTGATGTTCCTCCCAGAGTTGAATTAATGGTGCTCTATGTAAAACATCCTGTATTATACTGAGAGGAACCCACTCACCATCTCATAAAACAAATATTTAATAATCTGTTAAACTGTCACAAAAAAACCTGGATTAAAAAACTGACAGAAAATGAATCTAATTTTTATCATGAAAAGTCATTTTTACGATGGCGTATTAGGGCCATTGTAGGTAAAAAAAAAATACAATATTGAGCAGGGGGGAGGGGATAACGGTTGTTATTGTCATTATCAATAATCATCAAGACTAATAATTTAAATCCATAAAATGTCAGAAAAAACAATCAACACTACAGACTGGGAACAGAATCAACTGCCCTTCAGTCGTCATCATTTCTAACTAAACAAAAGTGGATTTATTGTTAAAACGGCTGCTACTAAGAAATATTTTTAGGTAATGAATTATTTTATTAATTAATCAAAGAAAATCTGAGAAATATTGAAAAATATCAAGTTCTTACATTGAAAGAGATGTGTTTTTTTAAATGTCCTGTATTCTACTGAGATCTCCTATCTGAGCGTTAATTCTTTCTGTTTATATTTTCATCTGATGCTGAACTTTCTGAGAGTTTCATCTCGACATAACTATGCAAACCAGACTGATGACTGGTGTCCGAACTGGTCGAACTGGTCAACAGATGCACAAATCAAAGAGGAGAAGCTGTGTTGTTTAATGTCATAGCGCCCCCTCGCTGCCACGCTTCAAACTGCAGCTCACAGTTGACTTTGTTAACTAGATTAGAGCTTCATCTCTCAGGGTGGGTCGATGGGACGCCGGGGGGGTCACATGATGTTTGATCTGTCTATCAGCTCTTTGGGATTCTGTGTTTTTACGCCTTTTTGTTAAAATGTTACAGCAAAAATAAAATATTAAAAAGTCCCATGTTGAGTGTTTTTATTTCTTATTGAGTGAAGTTTTGTTACAGATGTTGACAAGAATCATCGGTTTAATTTAAATCATTTTCTCGCAAATTTGAGTTTTTTCTTGTTAATTTACGACTTTATAATCTCAGAGAATATCCGAGTTTTTTTCATGTAAATTTGACTATTTTTTTCTTGTAAATTTGCCACTTTAATCTCAGAGAATATCTGATGTTTTAATCGCAAATTTCTGAGTTTTTTTCTCACAAATTTGTGCGTTTTTTCTCGGAAATTTGGCACTTTAATCTCAGAGAACATCCAAGATTTTTCTTGTAAATTTACAATTTTATGATATCAGAAAATATCCAATTTTGTTCTCGCAATTCTTTTAAGTTTTTTCTCACAAATTTATGACTTTATAATCTCAGAGAATATCTGAGTTCTTTTCTTGTAATTTGTGAGTTTTTTCTCATAAATTTGCCAATTTAACCTTTGACAGGTGGCACTGTACGGTCAAACCTTCAGTCTGGAAAACCCAAAATAAATGTTTATTTAAAACCAGATTTTCTACATTTATAAAAAACTTTCAAATAACTTTAATTGAACTTAATGAAGAGCAGGACTACATTTTGAACTAAAAACTCAAACTTAAGAATATTTTTTTAAACAAACAGGCTCAGATATTTAAATTATTTTGTGGTTATATATTATAATATTAATGTCTGTAACAATATATCATGTTTTTATTATTTTATCAATTTAATTTAATAACAAACTTAAATAAATAGTATTTTATAATAATAATGAATAATTAATGCACTTTAAATGTGGGTGGGGCTAGGTTCCTACTTCCACCAATCAGCGGGCTGTATTTGCCACGTGGCGCCGGAATTCCCCTTGAGCTCCGGGGCTTTCCACTCTGACTGACAGGCAGCTGGTTACCGTGACAACCGCCGAGGTGCATCCGGTTGAGAGAGCTGACCTTCAAATTAAAAGCGTTTATTTACCGAACTAGTGGTGGAGCAGATTTCAGCAAAATTACGATAAAATAAAACACTTTGGTGACTTAAAACTAAATTATTTTCTATAATGTTTACTTCACTCTCTAAATATTTCTTTGTATATTTGATTTCTGCATTTTATTTGATTTTCTTTTTACAAAGTGTACTTATTGATTTTTTATATCATTGGAAGGTTAGATGTACAACAATTAAAATGGAAAAATAAAGTAGACTTTTTTTATTTTTAGATTTTATTTGTTTACACATATAAAAAAGGTACAAGTTGATTTTACATAAACAACAACATATGTGATGGAGAGGTGCAAAACCCCCTCAGAGGGACTATCAGGGCTCTCTCCAGTGCATACATCATCATGAAATAAATCAAATTGAAAAAATAACAAATGAAAATAAAGATACACAAATAATAAAAGAAAAGACATAATAATGATTATTTGTAATCAGTTCAATACTAAACACAGAGCGGGCCACGTAAACCTGTTTTTTGCACAATAATAATTAATATAATACATAATATTAATAATGAAAATTTGGTGTGTGTGTGTGTGTGTATATATATATATATATATATATATCTTAAAAACTCACTTTTTAGAATTGCTTCTCTGTGATTTTATTTATGTTTTATGACTTTTTAATTGTTTTACTTTCTGGGTTTTTATGTGTTTAGTTTGGCTTTTAGTACATTTCGTTATCCCTGCGTTTTAAATTTTTTGTCTGTTTTTATAGAAAAGCACTTTGTAACTGTGTTTTGAAAGGTGCTATATAAATAAAGATTATTATTATTATTAAATTATACAATTTAAAAAATATAATAATAAATAAATTTAATAAGAATGTGCTATATAAATAAAGATCATTAGTATTAGTATTATTATATATACAATTTTAAAATTTAACAATAAATACTTTTAATAAAATGTGCTATATAAATAAAGATGATTATTATTGTTATTATATATGAAATTTAAAAATAAAATAAATACATTTTATAATATATATTTATATATGGAATTTAAACTGAATATGCTTTCATTTTAAAATAACACGTAATTTACAGCAGATTATTTCATTCAAGCATTTTTTTTTGTTTTTCAAATTAACCGACATAACTAGCAAAAGTAAAACAAAAACAGTGCAAAAACTACAAATATCAGACTAAAAGTAATAAATAAGGAACATAAATAAAAGTTTCCCCCTTCCAACTGATTTTATTTTGAAAAACTCGAACAGGAAGTAGCTTCAGGTGTGTTGCTGCTGTTTTGACGGGTCCTCTGGTTGTTGAATTGAGTGTTTTTTTGGGGGAAGCAGGAGGACAGAGCAGCTGCTGCAGACAGGTAATCAAAACTCACCTTTAAACTCTGTATTTCTGTTGATCTCAACACAAACTGATCGATCACTGATCAGTAACACGATCAGCTGCAGACACTGAGTTCAAACACAGAGTTCAATGGTTCATATCAAACTGAAATGTCACATTTTAGAGTAAAAACGACTAAATTTGATGCTCAACAAACCAAAGAAAAGATGCTGCTCCTCAGTTTAAGGTCACATCTTCAGGTTTACACTGTTTATTTTAAACTGCATTAAACTCACTGAGCTCTGCTTCATATTAAAGTGAGAGCAGCTGATTATTAATACAAACAGCTGAGTTAATTAATTAATTAATTGTGCTGCAGAAGGAAAAACAGAGTATTTATTGAAGAGAAGTGAGATTAAATCAGAATTGATCAGATTGTGTAAGTGAGAGGGAAACTGCTGGAGAGACTCTGCTGCTTGCAAGAATTCAAGTTAATTTAACTTTATTTATCACCTTTTTAATTTAACTTGAGTTATTCCTGTTGTTTCACATTTTAATTCTTTATTATATATTCTCACTCATCACTTTCTACTATCAGTAAATGTGTTTGAAAATCAAAAATGACTGAATTTGATCCTCAACAGACCAAAGAAAAGAACAAGATTTTGCTTAGCACCTTTAGCTGTTAGCACCTTTAGCTGTTAGCACCTTTAGCTGTGAGCACTTTTAGCTGTGAGCACCTTTAGCTGTGAGCACTTTTAGCTGTTAGCACAATTAGCTGCTAGCACCATTAGCAAAGAAAGTATATTGCCAAGAAGTGCAAGTCAAAAGAGCTACGCTTCTGCCATTATGGACTGAAAGCGACTACCGGACGCCAGTAAAACATCCGCCTACAAAGTGCTGTACAAAAGTAAAACTAAATTATCTCTATTCTATTGTCATATTCTACCAAAATGGCCTGTGTTGAACAATAAAATATTATAAATATAATAAGCTTCTTCAGTCCAAAATGGCGGCAGCAGCTGTTGTCAACAAAACACCAGAGCTTCTCCACAGTGGAGAGGAGAAATGTTGGATTGTTCCTTTAACAGAAGCAGCAGTTTGTTGTTTGTTCAGTCAGTCTGGAAATCGAGGATTTCCCCAAATAATAACAGAGGAGGAGGAGGAGGAGGAGGAGGAGGAAGAAGAGTGGAAATTCCCACTGATGTGTTTAGATATGACTCCATCACACGCACACACACACACTCCTGATTAACTCCAGATTTGTCATCTGCAGGAAAAAACCCGGAAGAAGGAAAACCAGATCAGCCTCCTCTTCCTCCTGCAGGGAGCCGAGCCTTCATCATCACCTTCATCAGTGTTTCTGCTGAGTCATGGCGGGAGCTCTCAGGTACGTTTCACTGATGTGTTATTAGAGAAATCACATGAAAAATCTGACTTTTATCAATAGACCCTTTTAGTGTCGACAAGTGTCGAAAGACTGGAGGCTAACACTAGCAGTTGGCTAAAGTTACACATCCAAAATGTCATCTTGCTGTGTTGTTGGTTGCCAGAATCCAGATATCAAATACAGTTGAGATGACCGCAGCCAAAGGCTCACGGCTGCGTTTAGCAGAAGGCTTAACTATTAGCAACCCTTTCTCTCCATCTCTGAAACACTTTGCCGATATTGTACGACTCTCTTTTTGACTGACTTTACTGAAGGAAGGTTAACTATAGGCATCCAAAGATGAAGCATTAAGTTGTTAAATTTTACTCATTTAGCGACTGGCTCAATTCAACATTTCAGTTGCGAGCAGAAATGTGTTGAGATGAAGAAACATTTCATCAGGTTGATAGAAACATGAGGCCGAGCTGTTTCAGAGAAACAGAAAAGTAGATCCTCCTGCAGAGGTCAGAGGTCACACAGAAATACCCCGAAGACAAACTTTCCCCTCCGGGTTTTCTCTCCTCTGACTCTACCTGCTGTGGCTTCATGTTAATGAGCAGCAGCGACCTGATTGGCTGCTGTCCTCAGGGGGGCCGTCCCACCTGACGGTTCGCATCAGATTTGAGTCAGACTTTGCAGTGAGGCGGGTTTTTCTCTGATGCAGTAACAGGAAGTCAAAGTGTCGAACCATAAACCACCAGAGAGCCGAGCAGAGAGGAAGTAAAGAGAAGCAGCAGGTCTGTGTTTGTTATTTCTGCTGCAGTCTGTTTTGAGGTTGTTGTCTTTATTACGTCTTTATTTTAAATTCGAATTTGTTGGGTGTTTTTCATTTAGTCTATAAAATGTCAGAAATAATCCCAGATGTCTGTCTGAGATTCTCAGTACTACGCTCGTCTATTTATCCTCACTCACTCAGATTGTAGAAAATTACTAATTAGGGGGTGTAACGATACGTTTTTACGATACAATACGTATCAGTTTCCATGGTTCCGATACGATTCAATGACGATATTTGGCTCATCTAGAGCGATACGATACGATTCAAGGACGATATTTGGCTCATCTAGAGCAATATAAAACGATTCAAGGACAATATTTGGCTCATCTAGAGCGATACGACACGATTCAAGGACGATATTTCGCTCATATAGAGCGATATAAGCGACACGATTATATCACTCAGGTTTTATGCCGTGTTCAGACCAAGAGTGAAGCAAATTTTCGCCTCACTTTACTGGCGCCAGTTGGACCGGCGGTATCATTTGTGTTCATTCGCTCTAGACGCGCCGGAGACGAGGAGGAGCTTGTCTCCATGGATACCAACAACTTTTCTTTCCTCCATTTCCTCCATCAACCATGGAAGAAATAACCACTGTTGCTGCTTTGTACATGTTGTGGAAGTCGCAGATATGTCAGAAAATCAAACGCCGTCGTATCTGGGTTCATAACATCACCCGGCGGCGAGCTGTATTCACATACAGTACCATTACACTGACTGTATCTAGCAAGCCGCACGTCGCTACTGCGATATGAACTCAAAATAAACAGATTGTGCTGTGATTTAATTGCAATAAACAGATCAAAAAGATGCCGGAATAACAACATAATCATGCAGATTTGTAAAAGGTCTGAATTCATGTTTTGTCAGGTCTGTTACCAAGACGACAAGCAAACAACTTTTAAAAATCTTGTTTTCTGAATGGAGTTTGGATGGATCAGTGCCAGGCTATGCAGCTGCTCCATCAACACTCAACATAAAATCACCTAGGCATAAATACGGCAGCGACGTTGTTGTTAACGGATCAAAATGATGCCGAAATAACTACATAATGATGTTGATTAGTAAAAAGTCTGACTTCATGCTTTGTCAGGTCTGTCTGCAAGACGACAAGAAAACAACCTTTAAAATGGTTGTTTTCTGAATGGAGTTTGGATGAAATATTTCAACTCCTGCGAATACGTGAATGACGCAAATTTTGCGTTTTCACGCACATTTGCACACACCATTAGGAGCATTCCCTGGACATTTATACAGCTCATTCACAATATGAGTCTCAATCAGGGTTTTTACAACAGTTTGTGACACACGGCCTTTCACCAGTTTACGGCGTCGGAGTCTGTTCTCATGCATCACCGTGAAAAGGAAAACTTGAACAGTTTGGTGACGTCGAGCGTTTAACAAGTAACATGACTGCAGCTGGAAAAGTAGGGAAATTAAAGTTATTTAAAGGGCGTAGCTGTAGGACGTTTACGTCATGGGGACGTTTTACGTTAATCAGAGCATGAACGGCTGCATGTAAACGCGAATATTAGTGGAATATTTATTTTCATTAGACAGATTAGTAGGAATACTGTCTTTGTGCATGTAAGCGTGGTAAAGTTCCCTCCAGTTAAACAAAGATAAAACTGCAATAATTGTTTCTGGAGCCAAAGAAGAACCATGAAATGTCAGAGTTTAGCTTCAACCTCAATTTTAGCAGTCACTTGGTGGCTTAATGTGGTATTTTGGTGGGATTATTGATCATTTTATACTTCTACTACTACATCTTAGAGGGATATGTTGTACTTTTTACTCCACTACATTTATCAAACGGTTCAGTTACTGTTACTGTACATAAAGAAACATTTGATCGACTTATAAAATACAACTAATTTTTATGGATTAAACCAGTTTCCCCAACATTTGTGGCTCGTGACCTTTTACAGCAACATGGTGTCTATCTGGAGCTCCTCGTAACGTTTCTAGGAGTTGTTAAAAAAGACATTTCCTCCCTAAACCTCTCACTTGGTCTCATTTTATTAACTGCTGATCTATTAAAGCTGGAATAGGCAGGTTGGAGCAAATATGATTAAAAAACAAACAACTATATCCTGATACCAGTATACAGAAGTGCTCGCCATCCAAATGCGAAAAATGCAATTCTTGCAGAAATCTCCAAATGTCAAAAGTGATTGATAACAAATCACAGCATGGCTTTTTCTATGTTTTTCCTCAAGGTCTTGGTGTCTTAATGTGGTATTTTGGAGGGATTATTGATCATTTTCATCAATTCTCCAGTGGTAAAAAATGGTTAAATTTAGCACCAAATCTGTGTAACAAATGGTATCAATCGAAAAATTGCTGCAACAACTTATGAGACATAATAGAGCATGGGGATGACCATCATATAGTTCTATCATAATGTTCTCACTATTTATTTATTTATCTATCTATCTATTTTTTTTTTTTTTTGTTAAAGTGTATATTTATTGATTTCAAAACATATATGTACCCTCTTTTCCAACTCACCCTCAACACAGAACACAGAAAACAAAATAAACAAAATAAAATAAAATATATAAATAAACAATAATAAATATTATAAAAATATATATATAAAATATACAGTACGTATGTGTCACTATTTATTTTAATTAATTGATTTATGTTTATTTCTGATTTATGACTAGAACAACTTGACACACTGTGCTGAGCTGCACTCAAATTAATCTTCAGGTTCCCAGCTTTCAGATGATGTACAGCACTTCTATGTGACATCTACTGCTGACCTGCTATCTCCCCCTAAAGACCCCCTTGTATCCCCCTAAAAAAGACAAAAACAGCTCTATTGTGGGTCTCATAACAAACTTCTGTTCTTTCCTGGTCGGGTCTTTAAACAACAGTTTCCTGGTTCCCTTCATAGAAAACCTTCTTCTTCTTCTTCTTCTGAGTGTATTAGCAGTAGCAGCAGCAGAGTGACATCATCACCAGTTGCCCCGCCCCCCTCAGATCTGGAATTCTGGGGGTTTTCCTCGGCTCGGCCACTTCCAGGAAGTGACTGAAAACGGGCCTAGGGGAGGGGAGGAGGGGTGAGACGACACAGACAGAGAGAGAGAGAGAGAGAAGAAGAGGGAGGGTGACAGAAAAACAACAGAGAAGAAGAAGAAGAATAAGAAGAAGAAGAAGAGAGAGAGAGTGTGTGTGTTGTGTTTGAGGCTCTCTTGTCCGTCATGTGAAAGTGAAACTGCTTCAGATTTGATTGTTTAGTTGTTGTTGTTTGTTCAGTTTATCACGTCGGGACTTTTACTCTTCAGACAAGACAGACGAGGGGATTTAAAGTGACTCAGGTTGGAGTGTTTCCTGTTTCCTGTTGAGACTCTTTCACATTTAAAGCCTCTAACTGTTGGTTTGTTGGTTTGTGCTGCAGGATGACTGAAGCTCAGTTCATCAACTCCTACGACAACGACGTGAGTACTTTTCTATTCATTCTGCAGACTAGTAGAAAATAAAAGACTTTATCTACATTTTACCTGTTTTTTTCTTTTCTTTTTATCTGTCCAGCTTTATGTTTTATCCTGGTTTAAATACGCTGGTTTTAACACGCCAAACATTTTGTCACATTTCTTTGATTTTTATTTAGTAATATTAGGTTAAATTTAATTCTATGTTTTAATTTCGTTGCACTACAATCAATTTTTTGCAAGAAACGTGCAAGACAAAATGTTATAGATTTAAATTAATATTTAATCAATTTTTTAAATTCATCATATGGTATATATGTTTATTACAGCTGTCCTTGATTCAATAACCTGACAATTAATGACTTTCTCAGCTAATTAATTAGTGTATTGATTGTAGTTTTGTCCTGTTTATGGGCTCACTGACAAGTTCTTAATACATAGTAAGATATATTAGTGTAATGAACATTTCATGCCTTACCGTTCATGTTGAGCACCATTTCTAATGTTTGTGAGAGATGTCATGTTGCCTGGCAACAGTGTTGTTGTTTGTGTTGGTTAATAGTCAGACCCAATTCATTACCATGGCAACCAGACTGCATCGTTTTTCAACCCAGTTTAGATGAATTTACTGTTTATCAGACCACAAATGAGACAAAAATTATCACAACACACCGACTCTCTCTCACTCGCTCTCTTCTTCACCGTCTCCTCCTGGTGAGGCGGCCGGAGGACGGATAGACAGTTTCGGGACGTTTTGGAGGTGCACCGTCCACCAGTACCGTCCGCTCTCTCCTCAGCTCCAGCACCAACACCGCACCGGGCTGCTCTGAGATTCGTTTATTTCTCTAACGGGACTTTTCTCCGGCAGTACCGTAAAGTACCTGCTTTCCGGTACTGCTTAACGGAAAGCAGTACCGGCTGCTTTCCGTTAATTTATCTCCAGCAGAAGGAGACGGTAAAGAAGAGAGCGAGTGAGAGAGACAGTCAGTGTGTTGTTGTTTATTCTGCCGGTGGGATTTTTTGTAATCCACTGTGTTGATTGCATCCGTTCACCACACACACAAATGCGGATGTGAAAATAAACACACTAAACTAAGGTGGAGGAAACTGAAAATAAATTGAAAGTCCCTCAGTTAGCTGATGCAACAAGTTGGGCTAGCTAACTACAGCTAACTAGCTAACTACATCTAACTACAGCTAACTTCACCTAACTAGTTAACTAACTAGAAAGACAAACAGACAGATAAACAGATTTATCAGTTTGCTGCTCAGACTCAAACGATCATGAGTGCGCGCCCGCAGTTTGGAAGATGACCTTTGACCTGAGGCTTCTACTATAGTCAGACATCATATTCACATTTTAGCAACAACCTTCTTTTTTTTCTTTTTTTTTTTTTAACTTTGAGCACAAAATTAATTTATTTATCAAAAAAAGTGTAAAAGGTTGTCAACAAAACTAGACAAAATCAGGCAGAAGATAAACGAATACTGAAAAAAGAAACAAAGATAACAATTTAAATTCCTTTAACTTGCATTTAAATTATTTCACAAGCTCAAGGTCGTATTATTTGAGTTCATACAAGTGTTTTTTTCCCTCCACAGATGAATACAGTTGCGTGGAAAGATATTAAAATAGAATGCTAATTAAAGAACAAAGTGAATGTGTGACTAATATTGTGAAAAGCGCTGCGACTCTTATTTTCATTTTCACTACCAGGTTGATTAATAAGTTCCTTTGAAATGTTCAAAATAGTTTTTTTTTCAGGTTGTTTATTTAATGTGACAAAAAATCCAAAAAGAGATTCAGTTCATTAAACGTTCTGAAATCAGATCATGCCTGGGTTTGTTTTTTTATTGAAGAAATAATTGACATAATCAATGAGATGATCATTTTGATACCTCAGACCAGAGATGTGTAATTTTCTGCTGATGATTGATAATAATTCACCACAAGACAAATGAGGAGCCCCTGAAGTCCCTCTTGTATCTGGTCCTCGAGGCTCCGTAGAAACCATAGAGATGGAGATAGAAACTGATTGATTGATTCATTGTTTGATTGATTGTAAGGTGCGTTTACAAACTGACGAATGTTCTGTTACAGTTTTATGTGTTGAAAATATTTTTTCTTCTTCTTCTTCAGCTGCAGATGAATTTGATGCAGTACGACTACATTCCTCCAGTGGACATAAAGACGGAACCCTACATACCTGAGACAGGTACGCAGACCGGTGACAAATACAATGTTGTCTGTGTAGTTTAGACAGATTTGTTGCCTAAAATTCATCACTCAGTGCCCCAAACACAGGTGACTCAAACCATAATTATATTCAATCCTCTGAGACCCACAATACACCAGTTTTAGTCTTTTTTAGGGGGGTCCAGGGGGTCTTTAGGGGGAGTTAGCAGGTCAACAGTAGATGTCACATAGAAGTGGTGTTCATCATCTGAAAGCTGGGAACCTGAGGATTAATTTGAGATGCAGCTCAGCACTGTGTGGCAAGTTGTTCTAGTCATAAATCAGAAATAAACATTAATTAATTAATTAAAATAAATGTTGAAAGTGTATCAGGGGTTAGAGCATTATGATATAAGTATATGATGTTCATCCCCATGCTCTATTATGTCTCATAAATTGTTGCAGTAATTTTTGGGTTGATACCATTTGTTACACAGATTTGGTGCCATATTTAACAATTCTTTACCACTGGAGAATTGATAAAAATGATCAATAATCCCTCCAAAATACCACATTAAGACAAGACCAAGACCTTGAGGAACACCATAGAAAAAGTCATGCTGTGATATGGGATCAAAACTTTGGACATTTCTGAGATTTCTGCAAGAATTGCATTTTCTGCGATTAGATGTTTGACTTTGTAGAACCGTGTTTGTACCTGGAAACACAAGTTCAGCCTTTTGAGATCTAGTACGAAAAATTACATAGGAACTGTTCTCAGGAGGAACATTGATGTAAACTTTGTAGAACCTTATTTGTACCTGGAAACATGAGTTGAGCTTGAGAACCTGATAAATGTCTGGAACTTCCTGTCAGTTTGTGGAACCTAAATGCAAGTTTTGTATAACCTGGAAGCAAGTGCTGAGACATTTTAGATGCTCCTAGACCCCTAAACATTTAGACCTACTATTTCTAGATACTGCAAGTGCCTATGAACCTATTCTCAGGTTCTCACTTTCTAGAACCTCTTTTAGGCTTCTCAGAACCTTTGTCCAGCCCTCGGGTCTTTCTAGAACCTTATCTTGATAGCTGGATAGTAATTTCTGGGGGTATGTTCGAGCCTTTATTACAGAGAGACAGTTCATGGTCTGCATCTTATCCCCCAAGCCACGGGGGCGCCCTGATACCTGAAACCTTGTACTTTTTGATGTAATGTTTATTCATACCTGGAAATGAGGTCAGAGACATTTCAGACCCAACAGTACCCATCAGTACTTGGGAACCCCGACCTGAGCTTTCTAATATTGTTACAAGAAACAGAGACGTTGTTTGTCCACAAACTGTGAACTTCACTTTCTAGAACCTACTAATCGGGGAAACACCTTCATCTACCTGTTTACTGTTAAGTCCTGTAGCTGGTGAAATAGTGAAAGTGGACGGTGACGTTCAGAATAGAGATGCACCGATCCCACTTTTTAAGTCCCGATACCGATAAAGATAACTGGGCTTTGGGTATCCGATACCAGTTTTTAATTAATAAGATGTGTAATGCAACATCAGGCTTTTACTTAAACATTGTTTTCTTAACTTTATAAAACAATATGTAACAAATAAATACTATTTTTTATTTTATTTATACAAATTGAATTTTTATTTATTATTAAAATAATAAATTGTACACCAGCAACTTGTTAAAACATCTTCAAAAGTAACAGACTTTTTATTTATTATTAAAATAATAGATCGTACACCAGCAACAAGTTAAAAAAATCTTCAAAAGTAACAGACTTTTTAATTATTATTAAAATAATAAATCGTACACCAGCAACTTGGTAAAAAATATTCAAAAGTAACAGACTTTTTATTTATTATTAAAATAATAAATTGTACACCAACAACTTGGTAAAAAAAAAAACTAAATTACCATTAATTACAATTCAAGTGTAAACCTTTTTAATGCAGCAAAAAAAGTGGTCAAAATTTAAACAGGGATTATTTATTAATTCCAGTATATAATGTATATAGTATATAAACATAGAATTTAATAGATCGGATCCATTGTCTCCGATAACCGATCCAGCTATTTGAGTCAGTATCGGCCCGATATCCGATCCGGTATCGGTGCATCCCTAGTTCAGAAACCATCAGTCATTGTGAGGCTGGTTCAGTAACCGTTCCTGTGCGAGTCATTAACTAAACTTTTATTTGCGTTTCAGCTCATGGTCCTTACATTCAAATCATCGAGGAGCCCAAACAGGTGAGACGAATATTTTACTTCCTGTCTGTGTCCGTATTAATTACAATACAAACTTACAAGTTCACATTTAGTGAATTGTTGGTATTTAGTTTATAGTCTAGTTTCTAGTACATTAAGTTTGTGGACCAGCTGGTCTAAAAGCAACAAATAGAAAGGATGTCAAAGTCAAGTTAAAGGTTAGAACATTTCAAATTCATTCTTATGTATAAATATAGAAACCTTTCTGGACTATTAAAGGAGGCTCAAAACAGGGATCAACATTAGGCCCCCTGCAATTTACAATATTTATTCTTTATTCCAACTTCAGCATTGCGATGTCCACTTTTATGCTGATGATACCGTCTTGTACGCCACTGAACTCCACTGCAAACCTTCTCCAGGTTACAGTCTGATGACCTCCGTTAATTAAAATTTGTTCTAAACTCTTAAAAGACTCGATGTTTGCATTTCACAAGGAAGAAGATAAAACTTTATTGATCCCTGAGGGGAAATTTTCCATGTCTCAGCAGCACAGAGACGGATTGAAAACAGATAAAAACCTCTTTGAATTAAATAATTTAAAAATGAGAGATTAAAACCAAGCCATAAAATTGTATGACTAATAAGTATAATATACATAGTAATATATAATGAATATAATGTTATAAGTAATATATGTGTAGTTACGTGTATGTGATATACACACACTATAATAACAATATGTGGTAATACTGCATTATTATGTAGTCACACATATACACATATATACATATAGTATTATGATATAAAAGTACAATGATAATAAATGTAGTAAAACAGTGTTATTCTATTGTGATATTTGTAGTATAATGTCATGTAAATTTATTAATAAATATGTAATGAAACATACAGTAATAGTACAATGCAATGAAGTATATTTAACAGATACATCTTATAGTATTATGATATAAATGCACAATAATAACGATATGTAGTAATACAGTATTATTATCATGATATAAGTAGTATAATGCCATAAATATATTAATAAACATGTAATAAAAACACAATACAATGAAGTATATATAATAGATACATCTTATAGTATTATAATTTCAATGCATAATAAAACGAATATTTAGTAATACAGTATTATTATATCATGATATAAGTAGTATAATGCCAAGTAAATATATGAATAAATATGTTATATATAATCAGAGATACGGTGTTTGATATGAGTTGAAACATGAAGCCAAATACTGGTCTACAGGTGTTGTTTTGGGAATTAGAAGAAGAAATGTGAGACTAAAATCCTTTAATACCTTTAATACATGAACACACAGACAGACACTGTGAGTCAGGTTGATCCACATGTAACTGTAACAGTCCCTTCCTTTAATCCTGGGTTTTCCCAACAGTCATATAACATCATGGGACTGACTAGATGAGCATAAACAGGGAGTTTCTGCAGCTGAAGGTCATGTGACTCCACATTCGCTGTATTCAAATCAGTCGGTTGTGCTCTGAACACAAAAGAAGAACCAAGTTTACGCAATCATTGGACGTACAAATAAAATGACACAAAGTCAGTGTTACTGCCGCTGAGACTCAACACGGACTTATAACGACATGGATCAAATATGAAGAGAGCAATCAAGAGTTAACACAATAGGTATGATCAGAAGCATCATGTAAAATAACAGAAATTAAAAAATTAAATGCATAAAATAATAATGCTAACTTATTAATTATACAGCACTTTTCAAAACAAAGTTAATAAAATGCTTCACATGGTTGTCAGGATTAAAACATTTAAAAATATATCAATTTTAAAATATAATAAAATATGCAACAATAAAAAGATTAAAATAATAAAAATAGTAATATTTATTTATACAGCACTTTTCAAAACAAAGTTCACAAAGTGTTTTACATGGTTGAACCAGGATTAAAACATTTCAAATTAAAGAAAATATTAATAATAAAAGTAAGATGGAATAAAATTCCCAACAATAACATAAGATAGAATAATAATAATAATTATTATTACTATTATTATTATAAGTACAATGATAACATTATAAACTTATAAAACTTATAAAATCTGACAATTTAAAAGTAAAATGGAATAAAATTCCTTACAATAATATAAGATAAAATAGAAATAATAATAATAATAATAACAAAAATGATAAAAATAAAAACAACAATAATAACAATAAGAATAACACTTATAATGATAATAATAAAATAACCTTTATTCATACAACACACAGCAACAAAGTAACCAACATTTTTTACATGGTTGAATCAGGATTACAACATTTCAAATAAAATCAGACAATTTAAAAATAAAATACCTGATAATAATATAAAATTAGAAATAAAATAATGATAATATTAATAATAAAACAGATAAGACTGGAAATAACACCGTATGTGAGCAATACCAAAAAGCATTTTTAAAAAATAAATACATAGAATGTCCATAAAGTCTGACCAAATAAATTAATTCAAAAACACTGACAGTGAGATTTGTTCGTCTGTGAATAAATCATAAAGGACACAGAGATTTAATTTCTAGAAGAATAAAAAGTCGTTTCAAGCATTATTTGGGATATTAAATTGCATAAATATGCAGATGATCGGTAGGAGCAGTGGAGTTTGTCATAAACGGAGAGCACCAGAATCTGCAGTGGTTTATATGTGACGGACCCATAATCAAGAACAGAGAGAAATGTGGACTATAGAAATTCCTCGGTTCCCCTACCATTCAGCCAGAACTGAAGAAGCTAAACCAAGTCCAGTTGCTGCTGATTTAACCCTTTCTTGGACTATAGAAGTTGTTTCCTCTGAAGAAACTTGCAGTATTTGTAAAATAAACCTGCAGAGTATCAACAGAAAGACAGTAAAGCTGTGTGTGTGTGTTCCCAGAGGGGCTTTCGTTTCCGTTATGAGTGTGAGGGTCCATCCCACGGCGGGCTCCCAGGGGCCTCCAGCGAGAAGAACAGGAGAACCTACCCGACCGTGAAGGTGGGTAACACCCAGACAACGCTTCAACAACGCTTCAACATGTCAGCAACCGCTGCTTCACTCACAGCCGCTAGTTCTCTACTTGATATCTCATTATTCTGACATAAGAAGTTCAAATATTTAACTTTTTTGTTATTAGTGCTTTTACTGCAGTAAAGTATCTGTTTTGTGCCTCTATCTCAGATTAATAACTACGTGGGTCACGCTCGGGTGGAGGTCCAGCTGGTGTCCCACTGTGATCCTCCTCGTGTTCACGCTCACAGTCTGGTGGGACGTCACTGCACCGAGAACGGCACCTGCACGATCGACGTCGGCCCCAACGACCTCACCGCATCGTAAGTGTCCAATCACGTCACTGCATTTTTACCGACACTTGAACTGAATAACAACAAAACAAACTTAACGAGGACTCGGACTGGAAAGTTTTTATTCCTCATCAGACGTTCTGATTATTTTACAGAAAAACTCCAGAGAGGAAGTCAGAATTTTCATTTTTACATTCATGTTCCAAGTTCAGGAAACATTTATGTAATATTTCATTGATAGTTAACAACTTTTTCATGACATGCTATACTATGACTTCTTTCCATGAAATCTTTTCACATAATATACTATGACTTTTTTTTCATGACATTTTTTAAAAAAAAAATTTATAGAAAAAAAGTCATAGTATATTATGTGAAGAGATTTCATGGAAAGAAGTCATAGTATAGTACGTCGAAAAATTTCACAAAAAAAGTCATAGTATAGTAAATCGTAAAATTTCCGGAAAATAAAGTCAGCATAGTATGATGAAAAATTTCATGAAAAAAAAAGTCATAGTATAGTATGTCGAAAAATTTAATGAAAAAAGTCATAGTATAGTATGTTGAAAAATTTAATGAAAAAAAAGTCACAGTATACTATGATGAAAAATGTAATGAAAAAAAAGTCACAGTATACTATGATGAAAAATTTCATGAAAAATAGTAATAGTATAGTATGTCGAAAATTTCCATGAAAAAAAAGTCATATTATAGTATGTCAAAAAATTTCATGAAAAAGTCATGGTATAGTTTGTCGAAAAATTTCATTAAAAAAAAAGTCATAGTATAGTATGTCGAAAAATTTTATGAAAAAAAGTCATAGTATAGAATGTCGAAAATGTTCATGAAAAAAAAGTCATAGTATAGTATGTCAATTAATTTTCATGAAAAAATGTCATTGTATAGTATGTCGATTAGTTTTCATGAAAAATGTCATAGTATAGAATGTCGAAAATTTTCATGAAAAAAAAGGCATAGTATAGTCTATCGATTAATTTGGTGGAAAAAAAAGTCATAGTATAGTATGTCGAAAATTTTCATGAAAAAAGGCATAGTATAGTCTGTCGATCAATTTGGTGGAAAAAAATCAGTTTAAAATTTCGAAAATTTTCATGAAAAAAGTTATACTATAGCATGTCGAAAATATTCGTAAAAAAATGTCATAGTATAGAATGTTGAACATTTTCATGAAAAAAGGCATAGTATAGTCTATCGATTAATTTGGTGGAAAAAAAACTGTTTACTTTTCACTTTCACTTTTTTTGGTGGAAAAAAGTCATACTATAGTATGACTTTTTTCATGAAAATTGTCGAAAATATTCGTAAAAAAATGTCAGTATAGAATGTCGAAAATTTTCATGAAAAAAGGCATAGTATAGTCTCGATTAATTTGGTGGAAAAAAACTCAGTTTAAAATTTCGAAAATTTTCATGAAAAAAGTCATACTATAGCATGTCGAAAATATTCGTAAAAAAATGTCATAGCATAGAATGTTGAAAATTTTCATGAAAAAAGGCATAGTATAGTCTGTCGATTAATTTGGTGGGAAAAAACTCAGTTTAAAATTTCGAAAATTTTCATGAAAAAAGTCATACTATAGCATGTCGAAAATATTCGTTAAAAAAATGTCATAGTATAGAATGTCGAACATTTTCATGAAAAAAGGCATAGTATAGTCTGTCGATTAATTTGGTGGAAAAAAAACTCAGTTTAAAATTTCGAAAATTTTCATGAAAAAAGTCATACTATAGTATGACTTTTTTCATGAAAATTGACGAAAATTGTCGAAAATATTCGTAAAAAAATGTCATAGTATAGAATGTCGAAAATTTTCATTAAAAAAGGCATAGTATAGTCTGTCGATTAATTTGGTGGAAAAAATACTCAGTTTACTTTTCACTTTCACTTTTTTTGGTGGAAAAAAGTCATACTATAGTATGACTTTTTTCATGAAAATTGTCGAAAATATTCGTAAAAAAATGTCATAGTATAGAATGTCGAAAATGTTCATGAAAAAAGGCATAGTATAGTCTGTCGATTAATTTGGTGGAAAAAAACTCAGTTTAAAATTTCGAAAATTTTCATGAAAAAAGTCATACTATAGCATGTCGAAAATATTCGTAAAAAAATGTCATAGTATAGAATGTCGAAAATTTTCATGAAAAAAGGCATAGTATAGTCTGTCGATTAATTTGGTGGAAAAAAAACTCAGTTTAAAATTTCGAAAATTTTCATGAAAAGTCATACTATAGTATGACTTTTTTCATGAAAATTTACGAAAATTGTCGAAAATATTCGTAAAAAAATGTCATAGTATAGAATGTCGAAAATTTTCATGTAAAAAGGCATAGTATAGTCTGTCGATTAATTTGGTGGAAAAAAAACTCAGTTTAAAATTTCGACATTTTCATGAAAAAAGTCATATTATAGTATGACTTTTCATGAAAATTGACAAAAATTTAAACTGAGTTTTTTTTCCACCAAATTAATCGACAGACTATACTATGCCTGTTTTCATGAAAATGTTCGTATCTAAATCTATATTTTAAAAATTTTTTAGAAATTTTCATGAAAAAAGTCATACTATAGTGTCGAAAATTCGTAAAAAAATTCATAGTATAGAATGTCGAAAATTTTCATGAAAAAGCATAGTATAGTTTCGATTAATTTGGTGGAAAAAAATATTTAAAAATTTTAAAATTTTCATGAAAAGCATACTATATATGACTTTTTCATGAAAATTTAAAAATTTTGAAAATATTCGTAAAAAAATTCATAGAAAGTTTAAAATTTTCATGAAAAAAACAATAAATGTCGATTATTTGGTGAAAAAAATCAGTTATAGAATGTCGAAAATTTCATGAAAAAAGTCATACTATAATTAAAATATTCGTAAAAAAAAAATTAAATGTAAAATTTTCATGAAAAAAGCATAGTATAGATGTCGAAATTTTTGTGAAAAAAAATCATATAAAATTTAAATTTTTATGAAAAGTCATATATAGTATAATTTTTAAAAAATTAAAAATTGTCGAAAATATTCGTAAAAAAATATCATAGTATAGAATGTCGAAAATGTTCATGAAAAAAGGCTAGTATAGGTCTGTCGATTAATTTGGTGGAAAAAAACTAAGTTTAAAATTCGAAAATTTTCATGAAAAAAGTCATACTATAGCATGTCGAAAATATTCGTAAAAAAATGTCATAGTATAGAATGTCGAAAATTTCATGAAAAAAGGCATAGTATAGTCTGTCGATTCATTTGGTGGAAAAAAAACTCAGTTTAAAATTTCGAAAAATTTCATGAAAAGTCATACTATAGTATGACATTTTTCATGAAAATTACGAAAATTGTCGAAAATATTCGTAAAAAAATCATAGTATAGAATGTCGAAAATTTTCATGAAAAAAGGCATAGTATAGTCTGTCGATTAATTTTGGTGGAAAAAAAACTCAGTTTAAAATTTCGACATTTTCATGAAAAAAGTCATACTATAGTATGACTTTCATGAAATTAACGAAAATTTAAACTGAGTTTTTTTTCCACCAAATTAATCGACAGACTATACTATGCCTGTTTTCATGAACATTTTCGACATTCTATACTATGCGAATATTTACGAAAATTTCATGAAAAAAGTCATACTATAGCATGTCGAAAATATTCGTAAAAAAATGTCATAGTATAGAATGTCGAAAATTTTCATGAAAACAGGCATAGTATAGTCTGTCGATTAATTTGGTGGAAAAAAAACTCAGTTTAAAATTTCGAAAATTTTCATGAAAAAAGTCATACTATAGCATGTCGAAAATATTCGTTAAAAAATATCATAGTATAGAATGTCGAAAATTTTCATGAAAAAAGGCATAGTATAGTCTGTCGATTAATTTGGTGGAAAAAATAATAAGTTTAAAATTTCGAAATTTTTCATTAAAAAGTCATACTATGAGCATGTCGAAAATATTCGTAAAAAATGGTCATAGTATAGAATGTCGAAAATTTCATGAAAAAAGGCATAGTATAGTCTGTCGATTCATTTGGTGGAAAAAAAACTCAGTTTAAAATTTCGACATTTTCATGAAAAAAGTCATACTTTAGTATGACTTTTTTCATGAAAATTTACGAAAATTGTCGAAAATATTCATGAAAAAAGTCATACTATAGCATGTCGAAAATTTTCATGGAAAAAAGGCTAGTATAGTCTGTCGATTAATTTGGTGGAAAAAAAAACTCAGTTTAAAATTTCGACATTTTCATGAAAAAAGTCATACCATAGTATGACTTTTCATGAAAATTAACGAAAATTTAAACTGAGTTTTTTTTCCACCAAATTAATCGACAGACTATACTATGCCTGTTTTCTTGAACATTTTCGACATTCTATACTATGACATTTTTTTACGAATATTTTCATGAAAAAAAGTCATACTATAGCATGTCGAAAATATTCGTAAAAAATGTCATAGTATAGAATGTCGAAAATGTTCATGAAAAAAGGCTAGTATAGTCTGTTGATTAATTTGTGGAAAAAAAACTCAGTTTAAAATTCGAAAATTTTCATGAAAAAAGTCATACTATAGTATGACTTTTTTCATGAAAATTTACGAAATTGTCGAAAATATTCGTAAAAAAATGTCATAGTATAGAATGTCGAAAATTTTCATGAAAAAAGGCATAGTATAGTCTGTCGATTCATTTGGTGGAAAAAAAACTCAGTTTAAAATTTCGAAAATTTTCATGAAAAAAGTCGATACTATATCATGTCGAAAATATTCGTAAAAAAATGTCATAGTATAGAATGTCGAAAATTTTCATGAAAAAAGGCATAGTATAGTCTGTCGATTAATTTGGTGGAAAAAAAACTCAGTTTAAAATTTCGACATTTTCATGAAAAAAGTCATACTATAGTATGACTTTTCATGAAAATTGACAAAATTTAAACTGAGTTTTTTTTTCCACCAAATTAATCGACAGACTATACTATGCCTGTTTTCATGAAAATGTTCGATATTCTATACTATGACATTTTTTTACGAATATTTTCGAAAATTTTCATGAAAAAAGTCATACTATAGCATGTCGAAAATATTCGTAAAAAAATGTCATGTATAGAATGTCGAAAATTTTCATGAAAAAAGGCATAGTATAGTCTGTCGATTCATTTGGTGGAAAAAAAACTCAGTTTAAAATTTCGACATTTTCATGAAAAAAGTCATACTATAGTATGACTTTTCATGAAAATTGACGAAAATTTAAACTGAGTTTTTTTTCCACCAAATTAATCGACAGACTATACTATGCCTGTTTTCATGAAAATTTTCGACATTTTATACTATGACATTTTTTTACGAATATTTTCGAAAATTTTCATGAAAAAAGTCATACTATAGCATGTCGAAAATATTCGTAAAAAAATGTCATAGTATAGAATGTCGAAAATGTTCATGAAAAAAGGCATAGTATAGTCTGTTGATTAATTTGGTGGAAAAAAAACTCAGTTTAAAATTTTCGAAAATTTTCATGAAAAGTCATACTATAGTATGACTTTTTTCATGAAAATTTACGAAAATTGTCGAAAATATTCGTAAAAAAATATCATAGTATAGAATGTCGAAAATGTTCATGAAAAAAGGCATAGTATAGTCTGTCGATTAATTTGGTGGAAAAAAACTAAGTTTAAAATTTCGAAAATTTTCATGAAAAAAGTCATACTATAGCATGTCGAAAATATTCTTAAAAAATGTCATAGTATAGAATGTCGAAAATTTTCATGAAAAAAGGCATAGTATAGTCTGTCGATTCATTTGGTGGAAAAAAAACTCAGTTTAAAATTTCGACAATTTTCATGAAAAAAGTCATACTATAGTATGACTTTTCATGAAAATGACAAAAATTTAAACTGAGTTTTTTTTTTTTTCCACAAATTAATCCGACAGGACTATACCTATGCCTGTATTCAATGAAAATGTTCGATATTCTATACTATGACATTTTTTTACGAATATTTCGAAATTTTTCATGAAAAAATTCAATACTATAGCATGTCGAAAATATTCGTAAAAAAATGTCATGTATAGAATGTCGAAAATTTTCATGAAAAAAGGCATAGTATATCAGTCGATTCATTTGGTGGAAAAAAAACTTCAGTTTAAAATTTCGACAATTTTCATGAAAAGTCATACTATAGTATGACTTTTCATGAAAATTGACGAAAATTTAAACTGAGTTTTTTTTCACAAATTACGACAGGACTATAATATGCTGTTTTCATGAAAATTTTCGACATTCTAAAAAATTATTTAAATTTCGAAAATTTTCATAAAAAAGCATAGTATACTGTCAATATTGGTGAAAAAAAATATTTAAAATTAAAATTTTATGAAAAAAGTCATACTATTAGTTTCGATAATTTGTGAAAAAAAAATTTTAAAATTCGATATATTTTCAGAATAACATATATATTTGTCGAAAATTTCGTAAAAGAAAATTTAAAATTCGAAAATTTATAAAATGTCAAATTTTGAAAAGGATATTAGTCTGGAAAATTTGTAAAAAAATATTTTCGAAAATTTTCGAAAAAAGTCATACTATAATGTCGAAAATTTTAGAAAAAAGCATAGTATGTTGCGAAATTTCGAAAAAAAACTAGTTAAATTTCGACATTTTCATGAAAATATACAATATGTTTTATGAAAATTGTCGAAAATTTTCAAAAAGTTCTATAAAATTAATACAAATATAACTAGTTTTATGAAAATGTTGAATATACTATGAATTTTCTAAAATTTTAAATTTTCTATAAATTTTCATGAAAAAAGTCATACTATAGCATGTCGAAAATATTCGTAAAAAAATGTCATAGTATAGAATGTCGAAAATTTCATGAAAAAAGGCATAGTATAGTCTGTCGATAATTTGGTGAAAAAAACTAAGTTTAAAATTTCGAAATTTTCATGAAAAAAGTCATACTATAGCATGTCGAAAATATTCGTAAAAAATGTCATAGTATAGAATGTCGAAAATTTTCATGAAAAAAGGCATAGTATAGTCTGTCGATTAATTTGGTGGAAAAAAAACTCAGTTTAAAATTTCGACATTTTCATGAAAAAAGTCATACTATAGTATGACTTTTCATGAAAATTACGAAAATTTCGAAAATATTCTATACAAATAATGTCAAAGTATAATGCTTTCGAAAATTTTCATGAAAAAAGGCATAGTATAGTCTGTCGATTAATTTGTGGAAATAAAAATCAGTTTATAAATTTCGAAATTTTCATGAAAAAAGTCATACTATAGTATGACTTTTCATGAAAATTGACGAAAATTTAAACTGAGTTTTTTTTCCACCAAATTAATCGACAGACTATACTATGCCTGTTTTCATGAACATTTTCGACATTCTATACTATGACATTTTTTTACGAATATTTTCATGAAAAAAGTCATACTATAGCATGTCGAAAATATTCGTAAAAAAATGTCATAGTATAGAATGTCGAAAATGTTCATGAAAAAAGGCATAGTATAGTCTGTCGATTAATTTGGTGGAAAAAAAACTCAGTTTAAAATTTCGAAAATTTTAATTAAAAGTCATACTATAGTATGACTTTTTTCATGAAAATTTACGAAAATTGTCGAAAATATTCGTAAAAAAATGTCATAGTATAGAATGTCGAAAATGTTCATGAAAAAAGGCATAGTATAGTCTGTCGATTAATTTGGTGGAAAAAAACTAAGTTTAAAATTTCGAAAATTTTCATGAAAAAAGTCATACTATAGCATGTCGAAAATATTCATAAAAAAGTGTCATAGTATAGAATGTCGAAAATTTTCATGAAAAAAGGCATAGTATAGTCTGTCGATTAATTTGGTGGAAAAAAAACTCAGTTTAAAATTTCGAAAATTTTCATGAAAAAAGTCATACTATAGTATGACTTTTTTCATGAAAATTTACGAAAATTGTCGAAAATATTCGTAAAAAAATGTCATAGTATAGAATGTCGAAAATTTTCATGAAAAAAGGCATAGTATAGTCTGTCGATTAATTTGGTGGAAAAAAAACTCAGTTTAAAATTTCGACATTTTCATGAAAAAAGTCATACCATAGTATGACTTTTCATGAAAATTAACGAAAATTTAAACTGAGTTTTTTTTCCACCAAATTAATCGACAGACTATACTATGCCTGTTTTCATGAACATTTTCGCCATTCTATACTATGACATTTTTTTACGAATATTTTCATGAAAAAAGTCATACTATAGCATGTCGAAAATATTCGTAAAAAAATGTCATAGTATAGAATGTCGAAAATGTTCATGAAAAAAGGCATAGTATAGTCTGTTGATTAATTTGGTGGAAAAAAAACTCAGTTTAAAATTTCGAAAATTTTCATGAAAAGTCATACTATAGTATGACTTTTTTCATGAAAATTTACGAAAATTGTCGAAAATATTCGTAAAAAAATATCATAGTATAGAATGTCGAAAATGTTCATGAAAAAAGGCATAGTATAGTCTGTCGATTAATTTGGTGGAAAAAAACTAAGTTTAAAATTTCGAAAATTTTCATGAAAAAAGTCATACTATATCATGTCGAAAATATTCGTAAAAAAATGTCATAGTATAGAATGTCGAAAATTTTCATGAAAAAAGGCATAGTATAGTCTGTCGATTAATTTGGTGGAAAAAAAACTCAGTTTAAAATTTCGAAAATTTTCATGAAAAGTCATACTTTAGTATGACTTTTTTCATGAAAATTTACGAAAATTGTCGAAAATATTCGTAAAAAAATGTCATAGTATAGAATGTCGAAAATTTTCATGAAAAAAGGCATAGTATAGTCTGTCGATTAATTTGTTGGAAAAAAAACTCAGTTTAAAATTTCGTCAATTTTCATGAAAAAAGTCATACTATAGTATGACTTTTCATGAAAATTGACAAAAATTTAAACTGAGTTTTTTTTCCACCAAATGAATCGACAGACTATACTATGCCTGTTTTCATGAAAATGTTCGATATTCTATACTATGACATTTTTTTACGAATATTTTCGAAAATATTCATGAAAAAAGTCATACTATAGCATGTCGAAAATATTCGTAAAAAAATGTCATAGTATAGAATGTCGAAAATTTTCATGAAAAAAGGCATAGTATAGTCTGTCGATTCATTTGGTGGAAAAAAAACTCAGTTTAAAATTTCGAAAATTTTCATGAAAAGTCATACTATAGTATGACTTTTTTCATGAAAATTTACGAAAATTGTCGAAAATATTCGTAAAAAAATATCATAGTATAGAATGTCGAAAATGTTCATGAAAAAAGGCATAGTATAGTCTGTCGATTAATTTGGTGGAAAAAAACTAAGTTTAAAATTTCGAAAATTTTCATGAAAAAAGTCATACTATATCATGTCGAAAATATTCGTAAAAAAATGTCATAGTATAGAATGTCGAAAATTTTCATGAAAAAAGGCATAGTATAGTCTGTCGATTAATTTGGTGGAAAAAAAACTCAGTTTAAAATTTCGAAAATTTTCATGAAAAGTCATACTATAGTATGACTTTTTTCATGAAAATTTACGAAAATTGTCGAAAATATTCGTAAAAAAATGTCATAGTATAGAATGTCGAAAATTTTCATGAAAAAAGGCATAGTATAGTCTGTCGATTAATTTGGTGGAAAAAAAACTCAGTTTAAAATTTCGACATTTTCATGAAAAAAGTCATACTATAGTATGACTTTTCATGAAAATTGACAAAAATTTAAACTGAGTTTTTTTTCCACCAAATTAATCGACGGACTATACTATGCCTGTTTTCATGAAAATGTTCGATATTCTATACTATGACATTTTTTTACGAATATTTTCGAAAATTTTCATGAAAAAAGTCATACTATATCATGTCGAAAATATTCGTAAAAAAATGTCATAGTATAGAATGTCGAAAATGTTCATGAAAAAAGGCATAGTATAGTCTGTCGATTAATTTGGTGGAAAAAAAACTCAGTTTAAAATTTCGAAAATTTTCATGAAAAGTCATACTTTAGTATGACTTTTTTCATGAAAATTTACGAAAATTGTCGAAAATATTCGTAAAAAAATGTCATAGTATAGAATGTCGAAAATTTTCATGAAAAAAGGCATAGTATAGTCTGTCGATTAATTTGTTGGAAAAAAAACTCAGTTTAAAATTTCGACATTTTCATGAAAAAAGTCATACTATAGTATGACTTTTCATGAAAATTGACAAAAATTTAAACTGAGTTTTTTTTCCACCAAATTAATCGACAGACTATACTATGCCTGTTTTCATGAAAATGTTCGATATTCTATACTATGACATTTTTTTACGAATATTTTCGAAAATATTCATGAAAAAAGTCATACTATAGCATGTCGAAAATATTCGTAAAAAAATGTCAGTATAGAATGTCGAAAATTTTCATGAAAAAAGGCATAGTATAGTCTGTCGATTCATTTGGTGGAAAAAAAACTCAGTTTAAAATTTCGAAAATTTTCATGAAAAGTCATACTATAGTATGACTTTTTTCATGAAAATTTACGAAAATTGTCGAAAATATTCGTAAAAAAATATCATAGTATAGAATGTCGAAAATGTTCATGAAAAAAGGCATAGTATAGTCTGTCGATTAATTTGGTGGAAAAAAACTAAGTTTAAAATTTCGAAAATTTTCATGAAAAAAGTCATACTATATCATGTCGAAAATATTCGTAAAAAAATGTCATACTATAGAATGTCGAAAATTTTCATGAAAAAAGGCATAGTATAGTCTGTCGATTAATTTGGTGGAAAAAAAACTCAGTTTAAAATTTCGACATTTTCATGAAAAGTCATACTATAGTATGACTTTTTTCATGAAAATTTACGAAAATTGTCGAAAATATTCGTAAAAAAATGTCATAGTATAGAATGTCGAAAATTTTCATGAAAAAAGGCATAGTATAGTCTGTCGATTAATTTGGTGGAAAAAAAACTCAGTTTAAAATTTCGACATTTTCATGAAAAAAGTCATACTATAGTATGACTTTTCATGAAAATTGACAAAAATTTAAACTGAGTTTTTTTTCCACCAAATTAATCGACAGACTATACTATGCCTGTTTTCATGAAAATGTTCGATATTCTATACTATGACATTTTTTTACGAATATTTTCGAAAATATTCATGAAAAAAGTCATACTATAGCATGTCGAAAATATTCGTAAAAAAATGTCATAGTATAGAATGTCGAAAATTTTAATGAAAAAAGGCATAGTATAGTCTGTCGATTCATTTGGTGGAAAAAAAACTCAGTTTAAAATTTCGAAATTTTCATGAAAAAAGTCATACTATAGTATGACTTTTCATGAAAATTGACGAAAATTTAAACTGAATTTTTTTTCCACCAAATTAATCGACAGACTATACTATGCCTGTTTTCATGAACATTTTCGACATTCTATACTATGACATTTTTTTACGAATATTTTCATGAAAAAAGTCATACTATAGCATGTCGAAAATATTCGTAAAAAAATGTCATAGTGTAGAATGTCGAAAATGTTCATGAAAAAAGGCATAGTATAGTCTGTTGATTAATTTGGTGGAAAAAAAACTCAGTTTAAAATTTCGAAAATTTTCATGAAAAGTCATACTATAGTATGACTTTTTTCATGAAAATTTACGAAAATTGTCGAAAATATTCGTAAAAAAATGTCATAGTATAGAATGTCGAAAATTTTCATGAAAAAAGGCATAGTATAGTCTGTCGATTAATTTGTTGGAAAAAAAACTCAGTTTAAAATTTCGACATTTTCATGAAAAAAGTCATACTATAGTATGACTTTTCATGAAAATTGACAAAAATTTAAACTGAGTTTTTTTTCCACCAAATTAATCGACAGACTATACTATGCCTGTTTTCATGAAAATGTTCGATATTCTATACTATGACATTTTTTTACGAATATTTTCGAAAATATTCATGAAAAAAGTCATACTATAGCATGTCGAAAATATTCGTAAAAAAATGTCAGTATAGAATGTCGAAAATTTTCATGAAAAAAGTCATACTATAGCATGTCGAAAATATTCGTAAAAAAATGTCATAGTGTAGAATGTCGAAAATGTTCATGAAAAAAGGCATAGTATAGTCTGTTGATTAATTTGGTGGAAAAAAAACTCAGTTTAAAATTTCGAAAATTTTCATGAAAAGTCATACTATTGTATGACTTTTTTCATGAAAATTTACGAAAATTGTCGAAAATATTCGTAAAAAAATATCATAGTATAGAATGTCGAAAATGTTCATGAAAAAAGGCATAGTATAGTCTGTCGATTAATTTGGTGGAAAAAAACTAAGTTTAAAATTTCGAAAATTTTCATGAAAAAAGTCATACTATATCATGTCGAAAATATTCGTAAAAAAATGTCATAGTATAGAATGTCGAAAATTTTCATGAAAAAAGGCATAGTATAGTCTGTCGATTAATTTGGTGGAAAAAAAACTCAGTTTAAAATTTCGAAAATTTTCATGAAAAGTCATACTATAGTATGACTTTTTTCATGAAAATTTACGAAAATTGTCGAAAATATTCGTAAAAAAATGTCATAGTATAGAATGTCGAAAATTTTCATGAAAAAAGGCATAGTATAGTCTGTCGATTAATTTGGTGGAAAAAAAACTCAGTTTAAAATTTCGACATTTTCATGAAAAAAGTCATACTATAGTATGACTTTTCATGAAAATTGACAAAAATTTAAACTGAGTTTTTTTTCCACCAAATTAATCGACAGACTATACTATGCCTGTTTTCATGAAAAAATGTTCGATATTCTATACTATGACATTTTTTTACGAATATTTTCGAAAATATTCATGAAAAAAGTCATACTATAGCATGTCGAAAATATTCGTAAAAAAATGTCATAGTATAGAATGTCGAAAATTTTAATGAAAAAAGGCATAGTATAGTCTGTCGATTAATTTGGTGGAAAAAAAACTCAGTTTAAAATTTCGACATTTTCATGAAAAAAGTCATACTATAGTATGACTTTTCATGAAAATTGACGAAAATTTAAACTGAGTTTTTTTTCCACCAAATTAATCGACAGACTATACTATGCCTGTTTTCATGAACATTTTCGACATTCTATACTATGACATTTTTTTACGAATATTTTCGAAAATTTTCATGAAAAAAGTCATACTATAGCATGTCGAAAATATTCGTAAAAAAATGTCATAGTATAGAATGTCGAAAATTTTCATGAAAAAAGGCATAGTATAGTCTGTCGATTCATTTGGTGGAAAAAAAACTCAGTTTAAAATTTCGACATTTTCATGAAAAAAGTCATACTATAGTATGACTTTTCATGAAAATTGACAAAATTTAAACTGAGTTTTTTTTCCACCAAATTAATCGACAGACTATACTATGCCTGTTTTCATGAAAATTTTCGACATTCTATACTATGACATTTTTTTACGAATATTTTCGAAAATATTCATGAAAAAAGTCATACTATAGCATGTCGAAAATATTCGTAAAAAAATGTCATAGTATAGAATGTCGAAAATTTTAATGAAAAAAGGCATAGTATACTCTGTCGATTCATTTGGTGGAAAAAAAACTCAGTTTAAAATTTCGACATTTTCATGAAAAAAGTCATAGTATAGTATGACTTTTCATGAAAATTGACGAAAATTTAAACTGAGTTTTTTTTCCACCAAATTAATCGACAGACTATACTATGCCTGTTTTCATGAACATTTTCGACATTCTATACTATGACATTTTTTTACGAATATTTTCATGAAAAAAGTCATACTATAGCATGTCGAAAATATTCGTAAAAAAATGCCATGGTATAGAATGTCGAAAATTTTAATGAAAAAAGGCATAGTATAGTATGTCGATTCATTTGGTGGAAAAAAAACTCAGTTTAAAATTTCGACATTTTCATGAAAAAAGTCATACTATAGTATGACTTCATGAAAATTGACGAAAATTTAAACTGAGTTTTTTTTCCACCAAATGAATCGACAGACTATACTATGCCTGTTTTCATGAAAATTTTCGACATTCTATACTATGACATTTTTTTACGAATATTTTCGAAAATTTTCATGAAAAAAGTCATACTATAGCATGTCCAAAATATTCGTAAAAAAATGTCATAGTATAGAATGTCGAAAATGTTAATGAAAAACGGCATAGTATAGTCTGTCGATTCATTTGGTGGAAAAAAAACTCAGTTTAAAATTTCGACATTTTCATGAAAAAAGTCATACTATAGTATGACTTTTCATGAAAATTGACGAAAATTTAAACTGAGTTTTTTTTCCACCAAATTAATCGACAGAATATACTATGCCTGTTTTCAGGAAAATTTTCGATATTCTATACTATGACATTTTTTTACGAATATTTTCGAAGATTTTCATGAAAAAGTCATACTATAGCATGTCGAAAATATTCTTAAAAAATGTCATAGTATAGAATGTCGAAAATTTTCATGAAAAAAGGCATAGTATAGTCTGTCGATTCATTTGGTGGAAAAAAAACTCAGTTTAAAATTTCGACATTTTCATGAAAAAAGTCACATTATAGTATGACTTTTCATGAAAATTGACGAAAATTTAAACTGAGTTTTTTTTCCACCAAATTAATCGACAGACTATACTATGCCTGTTTTCATGAAAATGTTCGATATTCTATACTATGACATTTTTTTACGAATATTTTCGAAAATTTTCATGAAAAAAGTCATACTATAGCATGTCGAAAATATTCGTAAAAAAATGCCATGGTATAGAATGTCGAAAATTTTAATGAAAAAAGGCATAGTGTAGTCTGTCGATTCATTTGGTGGAAAAAAAAACTCAGTTTAAAATTTCGACATTTTCATGAAAAAAGTCATACTATAGTATGACTTCATGAAAATTGATGAAAATTTAAACTGAGTTTTTTTTCCACCAAATGAATCGACAGACTATACTATGCCTGTTTTCATGAAAATTTTCGACATTCTATACTATGACATTTTTTTACGAATATTTTCGAAAATTTTCACGAAAAAAATCATACTATAGTATGACTTTTTTCATGAAAATTTACGAAAATTGTCGAAAATATTCGTAAAAAAATGTCATAGTATAGAATGTCGAAAATGTTCATGAAAAAAGGCATAGTATAGTCTGTCGATTAATTTGGTGGAAAAAAAACTCAGTTTAAAATTTCGAAAATTTTCATGAAAAAAGCCATACTATAGCATGTCGAAAATATTCATAAAAAAGTGTCATAGTATAGAATGTCGAAAATGTTCATGAAAAAAGGCATAGTATAGTCTGTCGATTAATTTGGTGGAAAAAAACTAAGATTAAAATTTCGAAAATTTTCATGAAAAAAGTCATACTATAGCATGTCGAAAATATTCGTAAAAAAATGTCATAGTATAGAATGTCGAAAATTTTCATGAAAAAAGGCATAGTATAGTCTGTCGATTAATTTGGTGGAAAAAAAACTCAGTTTAAAATTTCGAAAATTTTCATGAAAAGTCATACTATAGTATGACTTTTTTCATGAAAATTTACGAAAATTGTCGAAAATATTCGTAAAAAAATGTCATAGTATAGAATGTCGAAAATTTTCATGAAAAAAGGCATAGTATAGTCTGTCGATTAATTTGGTGGAAAAAAAACTCAGTTTAAAATTTCGACATTTTCATGAAAAAAGTCATACTATAGTATGACTTTTCATGAAAATTGACAAAAATTTAAACTGAGTTTTTTTTCCACCAAATTAATCGACAGACTATACTATGCCTGTTTTCATGAAAATGTTCGATATTCTATACTATGACATTTTTTTACGAATATTTTCGAAAATATTCATGAAAAAAGTCATACTATAGCATGTCGAAAATATTCGTAAAAAAATGCCATGGTATAGAATGTCGAAAATTTTAATGAAAAAAGGCATAGTATAGTCTGTCGATTCATTTGGTGGAAAAAAAACTCAGTTTAAAATTTCGACATTTTCATGAAAAAAGTCATACTATAGTATGACTTCATGAAAATTGACGAAAATTTAAACTGAGTTTTTTTTCCACCAAATGAATCGACAGACTATACTATGCCTGTTTTCATGAAAATTTTCGACATTCTATACTATGACATTTTTTTACGAATATTTTTAAAAATTTTCATGAAAAAAGTCATACTATAGCATGTCGAAAATATTCGTAAAAAAATGTCATAGTATAGAATGTCGAAAATTTTCATGAAAAAAGGCATAGTATAGTCTGTCGATTCATTTGGTGGAAAAAAAACTCAGTTTAAAATTTCGACATTTTCATGAAAAAAGTCACATTATAGTATGACTTTTCATGAAAATTGACGAAAATTTAAACTGAGTTTTTTTTCCACCAAATTAATCGACAGACTATACTATGCCTGTTTTCATGAAAATGTTCGATATTCTATACTATGACATTTTTTTACGAATATTTTCGAAAATTTTCATGAAAAAAGTCATACTATAGCATGTCGAAAATATTCGTAAAAAAATGCCATGGTATAGAATGTCGAAAATTTTAATGAAAAAAGGCATAGTGTAGTCTGTCGATTCATTTGGTGGAAAAAAAACTCAGTTTAAAATTTAGACATTTTCATGAAAAAAGTCATACTATAGTATGACTTCATGAAAATTGATGAAAATTTAAACTGCGTTTTTTTTCCACCAAATGAATCGACAGACTATACTATGCCTGTTTTCATGAAAATTTTCGACATTCTATACTATGACATTTTTTTACGAATATTTTCGAAAATTTTCACGAAAAAAGTCATACTATAGTATGACTTTTTTCGTGAAAATTTACGAAAATTGTCGAAAATATTCGTAAAAAAATGTCATAGTATAGAATGTCGAAAATGTTCATGAAAAAAGGCATAGTATGGTCTGTCGATTAATTTGGTGGAAAAAAACTAAGTTTAAAATTTCGAAAATTTTCATGAAAAAAGCCACACTATAGCATGTCGAAAATATTCATAAAAAAGTGTCATAGTATAGAACGTCGAAAATGTTCATGAAAAAAGGCATAGTATAGTCTGTCGATTAATTTGGTGGAAAAAAAACTCAGTTTAAAATTTCGAAAATTTTCATGAAAAGTCATACTATAGTATGACTTTTTTCATGAAAATTTACGAAAATTGTCGAAAATATTCGTAAAAAAATGTCATAATATAGAATATCGAAAATTTTCATGAAAAAAGGCATAGTATAGTCTGTCGATTAATTTGGTGGAAAAAAAACTCAGTTTAAAATTTCGACATTTTCATGAAAAAAGTCATACTATAGTATGACTTTTCATGAAAATTGACAAAAATTTAAACTGAGTTTTTTTTCCACCAAATTAATCGACAGAATATACTATGCCTGTTTTCATGAAAATTTTCGACATTCTATACTATGACATTTTTTTACGAATATTTTCGAGAATTTTCATGAAAAAGTCATACTATAGCATGTCGAAAATATTCTTAAAAAATGTCATAGTATAGAATGTCGAAAATGTTCATGAAAAAAGGCATAGTATAGTCTGTCGATTAATTTGGTGGAAAAAAAACTCAGTTTAAAATTTCGAAAATTTTCATGAAAAGTCATACTATAGCATGACTTTTTTCATGAAAATTGTCGAAAATATTCGTAAAAAAATGTCATTGTATAGAATGTCGAAAATTTTCATGAAAAAAGGCATAGTATAGTCTGTCGATTAATTTGGTGGAAAAAAACTAAGTTTAAAATTTCGAAAATTTTCATGAAAAAAGTCATACTATAGCATGTCGAAAATATTCGTAAAAAAATATCATAGTATGGAATGTCGAAAATTTTCATGAAAAAGTCATACTATAGCATGTCGAAAATATTCTTAAAAAATGTCATAGTATAGAATGTCGAAAATTTTCATGAAAAAAGGCACAGTATAGTCTGTCGATTCATTTGGTGGAAAAAAAACTCAGTTTAAAATTCCGACATTTTCATGAAAAAAGTCATACTATAGTATGACTTTTCATGAAAATTGACAAAAATTTAAACTGAGTTTTTTTTCCACCAAATTAATCGACAGAATATACTATGCCTGTTTTCATGAAAATTTTCGACATTCTATACTATGACATTTTTTTACGAATATTTTCGAAAATTTTCATGAAAAAGTCATACTATAGCATGTCGAAAATATTCGTAAAAAAATGCCATGGTATAGAATGTCGAAAATTTTAATGAAAAAAGGCATAGTATAGTCTGTCGATTCATTTAGTGGAAAAAAAACTCAGTTTAAAATTTCGACATTTTCATGAAAAAAGTCATACTATAGTATGACTTTTCATGAAAATTGACAAAAATTTAAACTGATTTTTTTTTCCACCAAATTAATCGACAGAATATAATATGCCTGTTTTCATGAAAATTTTCGACATTCTATACTATGACATTTTTTTACGAATATTTTCGAAAGTTTTCATGAAAAAGTCATACTATAGCATGTCGAAAATATTCGTAAAAAAATGCCATGGTATAGAATGTCGAAAATTTTAATGAAAAAAGGCATAGTATAGTCTGTCGATTCATTTGGTGGAAAAAAAACTCAGTTTAAAATTTCGACATTTTCATGAAAAAAGTCATACTATAGTATGACTTTTCATGAAAATTGACGAAAATTTAAACTGAGTTTTTTTTCCACCAAATTAATCGACAGAATATACTATGCCTGTTTTCATGAACATTTTTGACATTCTATACTATGACATTTTTTTACGAATATTTTCGCGAATTTTCATGAAAAAGTCATACTATAGCATGTCGAAAATATTCTTAAAAAATGTCATAGTATAGAATGTCGAAAATGTTCATGAAAAAAGGCACAGTATAGTCTGTCGATTAATTTGGTGGAAAAAAAACTCAGTTTAAAATTTCGAAAATTTTCATGAAAGGTCATACTATAGCATGACTTTTTTCTTGAAAATTGTCGAAAATATTCGTAAAAAAATGTCATAGTATAGAATGTCAAAAATTTTCATGAAAAAAGGCATAGTATAGTCTGTCGATTAATTTGGTGGAAAAAAACTAAGTTTAAAATTTCGAAAATTTTCATGAAAAAAGTCATACTATAGCATGTCGAAAATATTCGTAAAAAAATATCATAGTATGGAATGTCGAAAATTTTCATGAAAAAAGGCATAGTATAGTCTGTCGATTAATTTGGTGGAAAAAAAACTCAGTTTAAAATTTCGAAAATTTTCATGAAAAGTCATACTATAGTATGTCAAAAAAAAAGGAATACTATAGTATGTCGATTAATTTTTTGGAAAAAAAAAGTCATACAATAGTATGTTGAAAATTTTCATGAAAAAAGTCATAGTATAGTATGACTTTTTTTAATGAAATTTTTCGACATACTATACCATTTTTTTTTTTTTCACAAAATTAATCGACATACTATACTATGACATTTTTTCATGAAAATTTTAGACATACTATACTATGACTTTTTTCATGAAAATTTAGACATACTATACTATGACTTTTTTCATGAAAATTTTCGACATTCTATACTTGACTTTTTTTTTCACAAAATTAATCGTCATACTATACTATGACATTTTTTCATGAAAATATTTGACATACTATACTATGACATTTTTTCATGAAAATTTTAGACGTACTATACTATGACTTTTTTCATGAAAATTTTCGACATTCTATACTTGACTTTTTTTCCACAAAATTAATCGCCATACTATATTATGACATTTTTTCATGAAAATTTTCAACATACTATAGTATGACTTTATTTTCCACAAAATTTTCGACATACTATACTATGACATTTTTTTATGAAAATTTTAGACATTCTATACTTGACTATTTTTTTCCACAAAATTAATCGACGTACTATACTATGGCTTTTTTCATGAAAATTTTCGACATACTATACTATGACATTTTTTTATGAAAATTTTAGACATTCTATACTTGACTTTTTTTTTCCACAAAATTTTCGACATACTATACTATGACATTTTTTCATGAAAATTTTCGACATTCTATACTTGACTATTTTTTTCCACAAAATTAATCGACGTACTATACTATGACATTTTTTTATGAAAATTTTAGACATTCTATACTATGAGTTTTTTTTCCACAAAATTAATCGACATACTATACTATGACAGTTTTTTTATGAACATTTTCGACATTCTATACTATTTTTTTTTTCCACAAAATTAATCGACATACTATACTATGACATTTTTTCATGAAAATTTTCGACATACTATACTATGACTTTATTCATGAAAATTTTCGACATTCTATACTTGACTTTTTTTTTCCACAAAATTTTCGACATACTATACTATGACATTTTTTCATGAAAATTTTCGACATTCTATACTTGACTATTTTTTTCCACAAAATTAATCGACATACTATACTATGACTTTTTTCATGAAAATATTTGACATACTATACTATGACATTTTTTCATGAGAATTTTCGACATACTATACTATGATATTTTTTTATGAACATTTTCGACATTCTATACTATTTTTTTTTTTTCCACAAAATTTTCAACATACTATGCTATGACATTTTTTCATGAAAATTTTAGACATACTATACTATTTTTTTTTTTTCCACAAAATGAATCGACATACTATACTATGAGTTTTTCCACAAAATATATCGACATACTATACTATGACATTTTTTCATGAACATTTTTGACATACTATAGTATGACTTTTTTTTCCATAAACTTTTTCGAAATTCTATACTATGACTTTTTTTCCATGAAATTTTCAACATAGTGTACTATGACTTTTTTTTCCATAAACTTTTTCGACATTCTATACTATTACTTTTTTTAATTAAATTTTTTGACATACTATACCATGACTTTTTTTTTCAAAAAAATGTCAAAAGTCACAAAAAAGCCATAATATAGTATGTCATAAAAAAGTCAAAGTATAATACATCCATAACAAGTAGTATAGTATGTTGAAAACGTTCGTAAAAAGTCGTAGCATGTCAAAAAATGTCAAAAAAGTAATTGCATAGTACTTCATAAAAAGTCATAAAAATGTCACAGTATAGTATGTCATAAAAAGTCATAGTACAGTGTGTCTAAAAATCGCCCTGAAGGAGTTTATTTCACAACAATGACCCGCTAGCTGAACATTATTCCGCTTATTACACGGCTACTTACTGAAGAAATCAATAATTTTACAAAAAACGGTCCTCCAGAGTCCGACATCAGAACTGCGTCCATAGCAGCGGTCTGTTATACATAGCAACGGTCTGCTATAAAGAAATAACAGACCGTAGAACGCTGTGATTGACCAATCAGAATCGAGTATTCAACAAAGCCGTGTAATAAAGTGATATATTATACAGTATTTATGAAATGAGACAAAGTTTGTTACGGATTTAAAACAAAAATCAGTGAAATATTCTGATAGATTGTACTGTCTATGCTACTATACTGTAGATTCAGTAACCTGGGGATCCTACATGTGACCAAGAAAGGTGTGGTGGAGGTTCTGAGCCGGAGGCTGAGGGACGAGAGGAAGAGACTGAAAGGAGCTCACAGTCACCTCACAGGTAAACTCACCTGAAACAACACACTGTCACCTCACATAAATCTGAAGGAAGGACTTGTATTTGCACCTCAGAGCTGCACATCCTGCCATCCCTGACTGATCCAGTGTGCCACAGAGCAGTCCGGGCTCAGATTGATCTGTTCAGCCAGCTGCACTTTCACCGAAGTCCAACAAAATGGGACGTGTCATGGTCGTCATCAACTATGATGGACGAACAAGAGAAGAAGAATTATTTTAGTCACATGTTGAGGATGCTTTCACATCAGGGACCCGGGCCCGGATCCGAGTACACTTGATCCCAAAGTCCAGTTCGTTTGATTAGTGTGAACGCTCCGTACCTTACTCGGGCGCGGTTCGTCAATCCGTACTCGAGTCCACTTGAAAAGGTGGTCTTGAGTACGATTCATGTGTAGTTGGGTACGGTTCGTATCAGGTGTGAAAGCCAACCGTACCGAAACATGGAAGTCGACCGCTATTTAACACAAGTAACGTTAGCAGTCAGTGAGTAGTTGTGAAAGGGAAATCTTAGGACTCGTGGGTACCTATAGAACCCATTTTCATTCACATATCTTGAGGTCAGAGGTCAAGGAACCCCTTCGAAAATGGCACAACAGTTTTGCTTGCCAAAATTTAATGTCCGACAAATGTCCGGAAAAAAGTCCTAAAAATGTCCTATAAATATTCAAAATATTTTACGAAACATGTCCGAAAAAATGTCTGAAAATGTCCATAACATGTCCGAAAAATGTGAAAAATGTCTGATATGTGCTAAAAAAAAGTCCAAAAAATGTTGGAAAAAAAGTCTGATACCAGTATCTTCACTCTAGCTTTAAAACTGAGCCCGCAACAACCTAAAAATTGCAAGTTGTGTTAATGCGTTAAGGATATTAGTGGCGTTAAAACGAATTTGCGTTAACGCGTTAACTTTGACAGTCCCACTTTATTTGTAAAACCATAACTAAGACCGGAAAAGCCACACTTTCATCAGGATGTAAAAGCATAAAATAAAACTGCTTCTGTCGATTTTTCTTTAGATTCAGAGGAAAGCGGCATCCTGAAGGAGGCCAAGGAGCTGGGGAAGGTGATGGACCTGAACATCGTCAGGTTAAAGTTCACTGCCTACCTGCAGGACAGCAACGGAGGGTTCACCAGAGGGCTGAAACCCGTCGTCTCCAACCCCATCTACGACAGCAGTGAGTCCAAACATCCCAGAATCTGACCATTCAGTGTCAAAGCTGGTAGTGGCTGAGAAACTGTCGCTGTGAGACACTTTTAGTGACCAATAATCAATAAAATAATCAGCAGATGAATCGGTTTGGTTGAGGCTGTACTCTAAGCTACGGAAGCCCTGAGAGGCAAGTGAGGAAAAAAATGTTTTGCCTGGATAATCTCCTTACATTTGTCTTATTGGTGAAACAGGTGAAAAAAAAACTTTTGCCAGGTGAAAAATATTTTTTTTCAGTGTTTCTTGTTGTAATACTAATTTAAGTCACAAGAAGCTTAAGTGCACCACTACCCCATGTTTACTTCCAGGTGAGTTTTAATTTCTCCATGACCTCTAAACACAAGATACATATAATTTATGTAAATTAAAACTCACCTGGAAGAAACATGAATGCTTTTAGTCCTAGTTAGAACATGGGGTTGTGGTGCACTCCAGCCTCTTGTGGCTGAAATGAGTATTACAACAACAAACACAACAAAAGTTATAAGTATGATTTTTGGTAAAAATGTTTACTTTTTTCCCAGCTTTACAAAATACTGATATACAACCTGTAGGTAACTGTTCATACTGAATAGACTCTTTTAGTGTCAATGTCATGATGAGGTCATGGTGTTAGCTGGAGGCTTAACAAAGGAAAGACTGGAGGCTAACACAAGCAGTGGGCTAAAGTTACACATCTAAAATGTCATCTTACTGTGTTGTTTGGTGCCAGAATCCAGATATCACAAACATTTCAGATGACGAACTGTGATATCAGAGAAACTTTTCAGAGATGGAGAGTAAATGTTGCTAATATTTAGACTTCTGCTAACCGCAGCCGTGAGCCATTGGCTACAAAATTTTTCCAAAAAAATAAGTCCGAAATAAGTAAAAAAAAATGTCCGAAAAAAAGTCCACAAAATGTCAAGACAATATGTGAAAAATGTCCTAAGAAAGTTCGAAAAATCTGGAAAATGTCTGAAAATCTGGAAAATGAGCGAAAAATTACAGAAAATAACTTTTAAAAAAGTGTGAAAAATGTCTGAAAAATAAGTAAAAAAATGTCCGAAAAACAGTAACAAAAAAGGCAAAATAGTGTCAAAAAATGATATGGATTCATTAGGTTTTCTAGTTTCATATGATACCAGTATCTTCACTCTTACTTTAAAACTGAGCCCGCTACAACCTAAAAATCACAAGTTGTGTTAATGCGTTAAAGAAATTAGTTATCGCGTTAACTTTGACAGCCCGACCAAGAACACAATTAAATGACGGAGTCACACAAACTAATAATGAATCCTGTTTTATCTGCAGAGTCACCGAACGCCTCCAACCTGAAAATCTCTCGGATGGATAAGACGTGCGGCTCGGTGCTCGGAGGAGACGAGATCTTCCTGCTCTGTGATAAAGTCCAGAAAGGTGAAAACAGTTAATTTGATCCGACGTGTAAATCAAACGGCTTGTTTGTTGTTGGACAGTGAAGTTAGTTTCTCTTTGGATGGAGCCAGACAGTCAGTAAAGTGACTACTGTTGGTTTAAATCAAGCTGGTAGTGGATAAAGACTTATAATAACAGAGGTTTGTGGTGTAGTTTATTTTATTGTTATTTTACCGTCTCTGTGCTGCACGTTACAGATGACATCGAGATCCGTTTTTACGAGGAGGACGACGAGGGAGGCTGGGAGGCGTTCGGCGACTTCTCACCTACCGACGTTCACAAACAGGTAACAGAGTTTATGTGTACACACAGTAAAGCTTCAAATAAATAATACAAACCAAACATGACTACATTTTAACAAACATTTTGTATCTTTCAAATGAAACATTTGCTTCACAGAATATATATTTTTGTACTTTCTGATAAAAATGTCTCGAGAGCTAAAATGAAGCTGCAAATATATTTTTTAATTTCTTAATTTATTAGTAATTTTGTCTATAAAATGTCAGAAAATGAAATACAAACGGGCTCAAATAAAGTTATATACCAGAGTTTCATGAAATGATTTGTAAAAGGTTATTAGCTGTTTGAAACTAGTATTCTAATTTAATCCAGATCTAAAGTTAATCCTGAATGTTGTTTAATCCTCACCTCTCTCTCTCCTCAGTACGCCATCGTGTTCAAAACGCCGCCCTATCACAGCGCAGAGATCGAGCGGCCCGTCACCGTCTTCCTGCAGCTGAAGAGGAAAAAGGCCGGCGACAGCAGCGACCCCAAACAGTTCACCTACATACCTCACGTCCAAGGTCAGCCTTAAACATCAAGACCCTTTTATACAGTTTATAAACAATGACGACGTACGTTCGTGTGCGCACGCAGGTTAACAACGCGAGTGCGGCGGCGTGCAACGGCTCGTCAAGCTATGGAACGAAATTAACCACCAAAACAAACTGACTTTCCAGATCTGTGTTTGTCTAGAAGGAGGCTAAATAACGCTTCAAACTTACGCTAAATTTTGGCGAGGAAAAACTGTCATGGCCATTTTCAAAGGGGTCCCTTGACCTCTGACCTCCTGATATGTGAATGAAAATGGGTTCTATGGGTACCCACGAGTCTCCCCTTTACAGTCAGTATGGGGCAAGTCATATTCAAAATATATACAGTACATACATTTGCATGAAGCAGCATATTTGTCCACTCACATGTTGATAAAGGTATTAAATACTTGACAAAATCTCCCTTTATATTACATTTTGAAACAGATAAAAAATGTGTGATTAATCGCGATTAACTATTTAAATCGATTCACAGCTCTACAGTAACGACAACCACGGACGCATTCAGCTGAAAGTCTTCAGTTAACACGGTCACTCATTAAACCGAAACACCTGCTTTTCTGAAACATTTTGATGCTGGTAACAGTTTTAATTCAATGTTTAAAACTCGCTAACTCGTCTTGATGGCTGTGGCAAAACTTCCGTTGTCAACATGTGGGAGCATATTTGTGATGACGCCGGCTGTAAGTGGGTCTATTTAATGAGGTGTTACCTGTAAATCCCCAGGAACTCTGACAGGAAGATGTTTGTTTTTGGGGTTTATAGTCACAGTTTTGGGGTTTCCCTCAGTGGAAACAGTCGGTTTCAGTCCTCACCTACTCACTCACATCTTCATCATGCAGCAGATTCATGACAACGAACAAATAACAGGCGGAGAAAACATGTTTTTTTCGGTCTTCCCACTTATTACTTTTTAAATGTCAGATCTTTCTTCTCATCGCCCTCTCTTCTTCTGCTCTCTTTCAGACAAAGAGGAGGTGATGAGGAAGAAGCAGAAGCCGCTGCCTCACTATGATTCCTGGAGAGGAGGAAGAGGTGGAGGAGCCGGGGGATTTGGAGGAGCTGGAGGAGGAGGAGGAGGAGGAGGAGGAGGAGGAGGAGGTAGGGGTTTTATTTCAAATGTAGGTAATTTCCAATCATCTCAATTGGGGATTTTAAACTGAAGGATTATTGTTCACCCAGAAATCTTGCTTTCGCTGCTCGGGATCGTGCTTTTGCGTTCCCTCTGTTCATATCGTACTGGGCAAACTGGGAGTTCACCGTGGACTTTGTTTCCTTCTGCAGGATTCCAGTTCAACCAGCAGATGAATGGAGATGGAGGAGGAGGAGGAGGAGGAGGAGGAGGAGGGACAGGAGGAGTTTTCTTCAGCAGCTTCACAGGCTTCAGCGGAGGGGGAGGAGGGGCTCAGATGTCAGGCTCCACCCCTCAGACTGGGGTTACCCAGCAACAGACAGGTGGACAGACGGGAGGACAAACAGCAGGACAGACTGGAGGACAGACTGGAGGACAGACTGGCTCGCCACTACAACAGCAGCTGTTTCAGATCGGTAGGAGACGATGTCCTGTTCTGATCCTTCGCTGATGACGTGACGCTGATTGTTGTACGAGGTTAAACTAATATTTGATCTACTCTCTTTTAAAAAGTCCTGCTGTGCTTTGTGCTTCCAGCCGCCGCCCTCCACAGCAGAGCTTCTCAGAGCGCCAGACAGACGGCTGCTGCCCTGCTGCAGTACTGCAGCACCGGGGACGCCCGGGTCCTTCTGGCAATCCAGAGACACCTCTGTGGCGTCCAGGATGGCAACGGAGACACGTCAGTTTTACTTAATTTTATAATTTTTTTTGTCCTACAAGCTGGCTGAGATGAACCAGAAGGATCAACACCAAAAAGACACACGTTTAACTCTTGTATCATTTGCTCGAAGGTTTGATGTTGTGTTTTTTGCTTACCCACAGTCCTTTGCACCTGGCCATCATCCATCAGCAGACAAGTGTAATCCATCAACTGATCCACACTCTGCTCAGCAGCCAACAGCAAAACATCCTCAACACAGCCAACCACCTCCGACAGGTAACGTACCTCCAACAGGTAGCTAACCCTGAGCTAACTTATCTTATTACACGGCTTTGTTGAATACTCCATTCTGATTGGTCAATCACGGCATTCTACGCTCTGTTATTTCTTTATAGCAGTCCATTGCTATGTATAACAGACCGTTGCTATGGGCGCAGTTTTGTGTCTAATTATTGATTTCTTAGGTTAGTAGCCGTGTAATAAGTTAGATAATGTACAGATAGCCGGTCATTGCTGTGAAGTAAACCCCTTCAGGGCGATGCTTCATGTCGGGGTTTATTTCACAACAATGACCGGCTCGCTGTACATTATCCCTTACTTAACAATGCTAACCACGCAGTACTCTACCTTAACTCATCTCAATAAAGCTAACCACCTCTGACAAGCAGCTCACGTACCTTTGACAGGTAGATAATTCCTAGCCCCCTCATCACTCAACATAATAATCTACCATAATTACTGCAACTAATTTACCATAATACAGTTTATAACGTCAGAAAGTTAGTTAACTCATCTCTCAATACCGTAATTAATTCAACTATGACACCAAAATTAAGCTAACTTCTTTCTAACGACTAAGCACAAGCAACAGGTGCCTAACTTTTCTGCTTTAACTGCTCCGTATCTCAATATCTCAACAAAATAATCGACCATAATGAATTAATCCATTACCTGTAACAGGTAACTAACTCCTAGTATCTAATGTAAACCCCAGCGACCTCAGTCCCAGGTAACTAATGAAAGCGACTCTCTCACGTGCTGCTGTCTCTGCAGACTCCGCTCCACCTGGCGGTGATCACCCGGCAGGTGAAGGTGGTGGAGATGCTGCTGAGGGGGGGGGCCGACCCCAGCCTGCTGGACAAAGACGGCCGCAGTCCGCTCCACCTGGCGGCGCTGGCCGGAGACACCGCCACGCTCCGCCCAATGCTGGCTCACCTGGGAGAACGCCACGCCCACCTGGTCAACACCCCTGACTACCACGGTGAGAGTAATAACTGTGTGAAATATTTACCAATTATTGCAATGTAAGACCCCTTCGCATCGCCCCTGTCGGGGTTTATTTTACAACAACCGGCTCACTGTACATTATCCCTTACTTAATCACACATTTTTTTATCTGTTCAAAATGTACCTTAAAGGGAGATTTGTCAAGTATTTAATACTCTTATCAACATGAGAGTGGGCAAATATGCTGCTTTATGTAAATGTATGTATATATTTATTATTGTTCATCAATTAACAACACAAAACAATGACAGATATTGTCCAGAAACCCTCACAGGTACTGCATTAGCATAAACTTTAAGATAGATAAATAGAACTTTAAGTATGACAACAAAAAGTTATTTATGGTAACAAACTTTATTTATGATAACACAACTTTATTTACAGTAACAAAACTTTATTTATGGTAACAGAGCCAATGTATTCTTTACGTTTTCTAGTTTCATATGATGCCTGTATCCTCACTCTAGCTTTAAAACTGAGCCGCTACGACCTCCGAAAGATTGGCGGTCCGTCAGATTTTTAATAGGTTAATTAAAAATCGCATGTTGCATTAAAGAAATTATTGGCGTTAAAATGAATTTGCGTTATCACGTTAACTTTGACAGCATTAATTAAAAGTGACGGCTCGATGTATATTATACAAGAAAGCTGTTCCCATTTGTTTTTAAAGTCTCAACATGAATCTGACACCAAGACATTAATAATAAAATAATATAATAAAATGCTTTTAGCGTTGCTACAATACTCTATATGTTAACTTGTGATGCTAAAAAGACTAAAGTATTTGCCGTGTCTGTCTCTGTCTCAGGTCTCCATCCTCTCCACCTGGCCGTGAGGAGGGACGGCGAGCGCTGCCTCCGCCTCCTCGTGGAGGGCGGAGCCAAAATCAACGCACCTGAGCAGAAGAGTGGAAACACCGCCCTCCACCTGGCCGTGAGGGAAAACCTGTTCAAGGTGGCCTGTACGCTCATCACAGAGGTAAGACTCACCTGAACACCTGCTCAGCAGCTAACGGACGGCTGAAGAATATCAATACTCACCTGTACCTCAAACCTGCGTAATCTAGTCAGTTTGGGTTTGTTCAAGTGTCCATGACAAAAAACTAGTGAGGCGTTTGAGGTACCGATGAGGATGATTGTTGATACGTTTCACCGCTGATAATCAGTGACATCACAGCGTTACTCACTCTGTTTGTTTACAGTTGAAGGCGGACGTTAACGCCAGCACGTTTGGAGGAAACACAGCTCTCCACCTGGCGGCCAGTCACGGCTCCCCGACCCTCTGCTCCATGCTCATCGCTGCAGGTGAGAGGCACAGGAAAAATACTCTGTTACAGTACAAGTACTACCACCACACTGTAGAAATACTATGTTAAAGTACAAGTATTACCAACACACTGTAAAAATACTCTGTTATATGTAAAAGTACTAATACCACACTGTAAAAAATACACTATTATTAACATTATTACTAATACGTTAATTCTATAAATAACATTATTAATAATACATTAACACTATTATTAATATTATTATTATTAATACTTTAACACTATTATTAATATTATTACTAATACATTAACACTATCATTAATATTATTACTAATATATTAACACTATTATTAATATTATTATTATTACTAATACTTTAACACTATTATTAATATTATTACTAATACATTAACACTATCATTAATATTATTACTAATATATTAACACTATTATTAATATTATTATTATTACTAATACTTTAACACTATTATTAATATTATTATTATTATTATTAATACTTTAACACTATTATTAATATTATTACTAATACAATAACACTATTATTCACATTAGGACTAATATATTAACACTATTATTAATATTATTATTATTATTAATATTATTACTAATACAATAACACTATTATTAATATTATTATTAATACATTAATTCTATTAATAACATTATTACTAATACATTAACACTATTATTAATATTATTACTAATACATTAATACTATTATTAATATTATTACTAATACATTAACACTATTATTCACATTAGGACTAATACATTTACACTATTATTAATATTATTATTAATACATTAATTCTATTAATAACATTATTACTAATACATTAATACTATTATTAATATTATTACTAATACATTAACACTATAAATAACATTATTACTGGTACAATAACATTATTATTTTTTACGTGAGTATTAATCAGAATAAAGACGTCATCATACTGAGTGAACGCTGTCTCTTCAGGCGCTGATAAAAACGTGGAGAACGACGAGCCGCTCTTCTTCAGCTCCTCCTCTGACGAAGAGCAGGACGAAGACGAACCAATCAGAGAGCGGGAAGCCGCCTCACAGCCAATCAACCCTCGCAAGAGACCTGCAGGAGGACACACCCCCCTGGACCTCGCCAAGTGCCAAAAGGTAGTTATCCTTTCAAAATAAAAGAACAGGACATATTAACACTGGAGACTCAATCCTTTCAAAATAAAACAACAGGACATATTAACTCTCCTCTCCTCACCTCCTCTCCTCACCTCCTCTCCTTGTCTCCTCCCCTCCTCAGGTGAGGAACCTGTTAAACTCGGGTCAGAGTCCTAAGTCGAGTCGTCCCAGCTGTAAGAAGATGAGAGCGAGCAGCAGTGAAGGTTCGTTATCTCAGTTACACTAGAACACTAATGAAGAAAATGTTGACTGCGGTAGAGTAATAAACGAATCTGTGATGGCGTTGCAGAGGCGGAGTCTTCGGGGCTGAACGAGGACACGCTGTGCCGGCTGGTGGATGTGCTGAGTGTCGGAGACGTTCCCTGGAGGAAACTGGCGGAGAAACTAGGGATGATGACGCTGACTCACCTGTACGTGGACAGTCCGACGCCGTGCCATCACCTGCTGCAGCACTACCAGGTAACACCTGAACGCTGTCTATGTTCAGTACTCATCACAGTGATGGTACAGCGCCGTGTTACTGACCTGTCTCTGATCTCTCTCACTTCCAGCTGGGTGGAGGTCCGGTCGAAGGTCTGGTTGACGCTCTTCAGTCGCTCGGTCTGACAGAAGGAGTCCGACTGCTGAGAAACACCGAGCTACGAGACGACAAACACAGCACAGGTAACACATGCTCAACGCCTAACCTTGACCGTTAGAGGTCAAAGAATCACCTCGATCGTTAGAGGTCAACGCCTCACCTCGACCGTTAGAGGTCAACGCCTCACCTTAACCATTAGAGTCCGACGCCTAACATCGACCGTTAGAGGTCAACGCCTAACCTCGACCGTTAGAGGTCGACGCCTAACCTCGACCGTTAGAGGTCGACGCCTAACCTCGACCGTTAGAGGTCGACGCCTAACCTCGACCGTTAGAGGTCGACGCCTAACCTCGACCGTTAGAGGTCGGCGCCTCACCGTAACCATTAGAGGTCAATGTCTAACCTCAACCATCTCGCGAGAGTTTCGCAACTTGTGGGTTACCTTCCAGACACAACTATCAGCACGTTCTCCGTTTGTCTCTACATAATGTTAATAAAGTTTTGTCACCATAAATACGATTTTGTTATAATTAAAGTTCTGTTACTATATAAAAAGTTCTGGATCAAACTGCAGCTACACTCACCTCATTCCTGTGTTTCTGTCCAATCAGACGCCACGGTCGACAGCGGCTTCGGCAGCCAGCCAATGGAAGACGAGGAGCCGCCTGTGGCCAATCAGTGAAGAGCAGGAGACAAAATCCCATCTCGAGCAGCTTCAGGAATGTCATCGGGACTCTGCGGGGGAACCGGGACTCTTCGGGGACCGGGACCCTGCAGGAACCGGGACTCTGCAGAACTGGACTTTAATTAGCAGACTGACAGCAGAGACTCTGAGGCTTCTACTCCCAGTAGAGTTGGACTCTAATGTTTGTTTACGTGCAGAGGAGACGAAGGCTGCGTTCCACACGGACACAGAGATTAATACACAACATGTTACATCATAGAAATTTGAGCGTTTCACCAAAAAAAGCCTTTTAAAGTTTTAAAAAATTATTTTAACTTCATGTTTTTAAAGTGGCAACAGACAACTTCCCCCTCCTCTAGTGTTTCCAGGTGGTATTATTGTTGGCGCTGCGCTCACAAAGATCTCTTTCCGTTACTAATAGCGACAAATTTAGTGACTTATTGAGACCATCAGAGAAAAAATTAGGGAAAAGAAATATCGCCGTCCTCTTCCTGTTTTGTTTGAGGCTCTTCCTTTGTGCCGTAAATGGAGGTCGTACCCGGCAGCAGTGACTGTGAGGCTTATAGGGAACCAATGTAAACGCTGATGGTGTCATTCTACAGACATTACATCATTAAATCACCATTTACTTCATAATGATGAGTTAAAGCTAAAAACGTGTCTATTGCCACTTTAAAAAAACAGCGGGTTTATTATTTCACCGTGAGGCTGCATCATAGATATACAAGTGTTTTGTTTGTTTTCAATTTTTTTTTTTTTATTAATTTATATTTTGTTTTTATTAAATAGAGCTTATTGGGCTGTGAAATATCTGACGGACAATCTAGAGTCCTTGAATTTCACCTTGGAAGTCCTTAAATACTTTAGCCGGCTGCAGAGAATTATTTTTATGATGATGAATTACCTGTTGAACATTTTATAATGAATTAAAGAAAGTGAACGTTAGCTGTAAATCTGTGTTGTGTTGTGTGTTACCTCGAGCCGATCTGCTTCTTCATCTTGTAGGAAAGCGGTGGGATTTCCAATTTATCTGTCCGGACTGGAACGCAGCACGTGTCGTCTGTTATCAGTTTCTCTGTCTATCAAAACTTTAATCTCACTGATGTTGGGAAAGAAAAAGGTTTTAAATGTTATGAATGACAAAAATAATAAATACTCATTGTAAGTAAAAAATGATGACGTGTTCAGTCGTATTGTGACGAATAAATGACTCAAAAAGTCCAATAATATGACCTATTGAGTCAAAAGAGTTACATACTTTATGACAGTTTTTTTTAAAAAGTATGCAATAATAAACCAGTTAGATTACAATTGTAAAATAGTCAAAGTAAATTTAAAGGTTTTAAGTCAAAATATTGAGACATATTTGACAATTTTCACTTTTTTCGTTAAAATCTTCAATAACAAACTAGTAAATAAATAAAAAATGTTGTTGGTTAAAACAAAACAAAAGTATAATATAATAATATGAAAGTATTATATTAAATTATTATATATAATATAAAATCATTATTATTATTATTAAGTTAAGTAAAAAATTATGAGACAGTAAGTCAGTTAAATCAAAATGATAAATTAGTCAAGATTATAGAAATATATAAAAGTTTTTGTAAAATAGTCAAAATAACCTGCAGAACTACCAGGTAACATCCAATACATGAACGCTGTTTATGTTAAATACTCAAGGTGATGGTACAGCAGTGTTACTGACCTGTCTCTGATGTCTCTGACGTCCAGTCGGGTGGAGGTCCAGTCGAAGGTCTGGTTGAAGCTCTTCAGTCTCTCGGTCTCACAGAAGGAGTCCGACTGCTGAGCCGAGCTACGAGACGACAAACACAGCACAGTTGGTCTTTGTTTTAAACCGTCTTTACTCCACATTTATGGCGTCTTTGTCTGACTTCTTAATTGGTTAATTTAACAAAGTATAAATCTGCCAGGACACAAAAGACAAGAAAAATGACACAGACGTCTGAAAAAAACTACACAAGTCTCTGTGATAATCACTCAACATATTATATAATTTTAAAAAAAATATAGATTTAAAACAAATATTTAAAAAAAGGACATTTTATATAAATAAAGTTTTGTTATCATAATTAGATTTCTGTTATCATAAATAAAGTATCATAATTAAAGTAATTTTACTATAAATAAAGTTGTGTTATCACAATTAAATTTCTGTTACCATAAATAAAGATATCATAATTAAAGTACTTTTACTATAAATAAAGTTTTGTTAACATAATAAAATTTCTGTTACCATAAATAAAGTTATCATAATTAAATTATCTGTACCAAAAATATAGTTTGTTATCATAATTAAATTTGTGTTACAATAAATAAAGTTATCAAAATTAAAGTACTTTTACTATAAATAAAGTTTTGTTATCATAATTAAAGTTCTGTTAACATAAATAAAGTTATCATAATTAAAGTACTTCTAATAGAAATAAAGTTTTATTATCATAATTAAAGTTCTGTTACCATAAATAAAGTTATCATAATTAAAGTACTTCTACTAGAAATAAAGTTTTATTATCATAATTAAAGTTCTGTTACCATAAATTATATAATAATAATTAAAGGTACTTTTACTATAAATAAAGTTTTGTTATCATAATTAAATTTCTGTTACCATAAATAAAGTTATCATAATTTAATTATTTTTCACTATAAATAAAGTTTTGTTATCATAATAAAATTTCTGTTACCATAAATACGATTTTGTTATCATAATTAAAGTTCTGTTACCATAAATACAGTTATCATAATTAAAGTACTTTTACTATAAATAAAGTTTTGTTATCATAATTAAATTCCTGTTACCATAAATAAAGTTATCATAATTAAATAATTTTTACTATAAATAGAGTTTTGTTATCATAATTAAGTTTCTGTTAACATAAATAAAATTATCATAATTAAATTATTTTTACTATAAATAAAGTTTTGTTATCATAATTAAATTCCTGTTACCATAAATAAAGTTATCATAATTAAAGTACTTTTACTATAAATAAAGTTTTGTTATCATAATTAAATTTCAGTTACCATAAATACAGTTATAATTAAAGTACTTTTACTATAAATAAAGTTTTGTTATCATAATTAAAATTCTTTTACCATAAATAAAGTTATCATAATTAGAGTACTTTTACTATAAATAAAGTTTTGTTATCATAATTAAAGTTATGTTACCATAAATACAATTATCATAATTAAAGTACTTTTACTGTAAATAAAGCTTAATTATCATAATTAAATTCTTGTTGCCAAAAAAAGTTATAATAATTAAAGTACTTTTACTATAAATAAAGTTTTGTTATCATAATTAAATTTCAGTTACAATAAATACAGTTATCATAATTAAATAATTTTTACTATAGAGTTTTGTTATCATAATTAAAGTTATGTTACCATAAATAAAGTTATCATAATTAAAGTACTTTTACTATAAATAAAGTTTTATTATCATAATTAAATTCTTGTTGCCATAAAAAAGTTAAAATAATTAAAGTTCTTTTACTATAAATAAAGTTTTTTATCATAATTAAATTTCTGTTACCATAAATAAAATTATCATAATTATAGTACTTTTACTATATATAAAGTTTTGTTATCATAATTACATTTCTGTTACCATAAATAAAGATGTTTTTATAAATAAAGTTATGTTAATATTAACAACATTTACTCTCCATCTCTGAAACCTTTCTCTGATATTGTAGCTCGCTAGAAACTCGATAATAGCCAACACCGTGACGTAATCATGACGTCGACTCTAAAAGGGCTCCGTTGATTTGTTTGGACCCAAAATGGCGTCGCTACGCCGCCGGAGGATCGTCTCACATGTTGGTTAAAGATTCAGAAACATTCCTAACAGTTAAAGCGAGACTTACAGTCCGACAGCAGAGATCACGTCCCGCTCAGACCCGCTTCTGGTTGTGGATAAGGATTCACCTGCTCACCTGCTCACCTGGCGAACAGCGTCCTACCTTCACCTGCTGCAAGCGGCTGCAATCACAACACGCCCAGACCTGTTCGGTCCGTCAGTAATTGATGTCCCCCCGGTCCTAGTCCCCACCACAAAGGTTCCATCACAAAAATGTGGTGTTGTAAACGATAAATGGTCGACTGTTGATTAAAATCTGCAATAATAAACTACTTAAATAAAAATGTTATTGGTTAAAGAAATTATGAGATAGTAAGTCAGGGACATAAAAATGATAAAATAGTCAAGATTATAAAAATGTATAAAAGTTTTTTGCTCCAAATAGAAGACAATAAGATCAACATTATGACAATTTTAACTTAAAAAGTCGAAATTTTGACATTTTCAAAATGATGCGATAAGAAGCCAGTTAAATCACAAATATAAAATAGTAAAAAAAAAAAAATATATATATATATATATATATATATATATAAATATATATATATATATTTATTTTGACATATATATAATAATAGTAATAATAATAATAATAATAATTATAAAGTTTAAAATTATATGGTACACATATTTTGTTATTGGTTAAAAAAAAAAAAAAAATGTCAAAATTATAAATCAAGTAAAAATTCTGAAATAGTAAGTGAGTTAAATCAAAACGATAAAATAGTCAAGTTTTAAAACGTTTTTTTGGTCTTAATTTAGACTTTTTCAAAATTATACGATAAGCCAGTTAAATCATAACTGTAAATTAGTCAAAATAAATATAAAATTATAAAGTTTAAAATTATATACAGTAGTTAAAAATATTTTATTGGTTACAAAAAATGTCAGTCAAAATTATAATTAATTAAATTATGAGATAGTAAGTTAGTTAAATTAAAATTAAAAGTTTTTAAGTCAAAGTCTTGAGAAACTTTAAAATGATGATATACTACAGTTTAATAATAATTTTGACTCACCTCGAGTGTTTTTATTTTTAATTTAAGAACATTTTTAATATATTTAAATTCTACATTTCTTAAACGTCATCTCTCTGAACTAAATTTATTTCTGAACTACATCAGAAACATTGAGCAGGCGTTGCAACTTCATCATGATTTATTAACAAGAATTAATCATCCTTCTTTCTCCGTTATTTTCGTGTTGCTCTTTATGTAGTAGAGTGTCAGTAGAATCCAGTAGAGGCTGTTTTTACTAAGACTGTGTATTCACGTGGTTTCTCTTCTTTAATTAAATATTAATTAACGAGACAAAAATGCTGCAAAAAAAAGACTCTCTGCCCTTTTTGTTTTCAAAATGTTTTTATTTTTGCCTCTAAGCCTTCAAAATGATACAAACGTGTTGTTTGTGTTTCACTACGACCAAAACCTCACAGGATGTGGACAGTATGTACAGCTATCGATCGGCGTGCCGGCGGCGAACATTCAGAACCGCAGCGAAGCCGCAAAAACAAAAAAACGTTCACAGAAACTAAAGTCAGTCTGTCGTCGATCAGAGCCGACGACCCACAGAATAAATAAAGTGGTGGGTTGAACCTCTGGGAGGAGGTTGAACATCTGCTGTCACTCTAAAATATCTAAACCAAAGTGCCCTAAGACGCAGCGAGCGCTAGCTAGGCGTTCAGCCCAACTACAATATGGCTTCTCAATGTGAACTTGTACATTTATTTACAAGGTTTGGACACAGACAAAGAGCTGAAAGCGGCCATGACTTTTAGACAGATTCATCCTATGCTGCTTTACATTGCACAGTGCGACAAATACACCCGAAGTACACAAGTGTTACTGGATATTTGAGGGATAAATACGACCCGGCGGGGGTCAAACAGCTCAGCGGGGCGATGAATCTGAACCCCGCCGTCTGTTGGTGATTCCATAGATTCTTCCTGCATTAACCAGCATGTTGATGTTTGTCTGATGGAGGACGAAGAAGAAAAGAAGGACGGATTCAGTCAGAGGTCCTCTCTGATCTCAGCGTCACTGCGGTCAAACAAACCACAGAGGTCTTTACGTGTGAACGTCCCGTTATGATAAGGTACTCTGTGTGAAACGTTGCAGGACATTTTAAAGTGATCAATGAGACTGGAGGACCCAATCAGAGAAAGACGAGAGGACAGTCAGACCCGGTCCCAACCGAGACGATTAAAACCATGAAGGTGTTCCAGATGTTTCCATCACATCACGACGATTCACAAGATCTTCACTGAGACAAAGATGTTTTTAGAGCCATCTTGATGCCATTCATTGTGAACTGAACCTGGGCTGCAGTCGAATAGTCAAAAAAGTTACGTCCTATGTCCTTTCCTAACCACTTCTCCTTGACCTGGATTGATATACAGATTATATACACACACAGTGTTATTACGCATCTGGACATAAAGAAATTATAACGAAATAATGTGATTTTATAGAATGTATGAAGCGTTTTATGGGTCTAAACACCACTTTACTTTATGTCCCACAGCTGTCTCGTGATAGTGACCGCCAAAAACCAAGATGGTGACGGCGAAAAAAACATGATGGCGACGGCCAAAAATCAAGATGGCGACGGCGAAAAAACCATGATGGCGACGGCCAAAAACCAAGATGGCGACGGCGAAACAACCAAGATGGCGACAGCCAAAAACCAAGATGGTGAGGGCCAAAAACCAAGAAGGCAACCGCCAAAAACCAAGATGGCGACGGCCAAAAACTAAGATAGCGACGGCCAAAAACCAAGATAGCGACGGCGAAAAAAACAAGATGGCGACAGCCCAAAACCAAGATGGCGACGGCCAAAAACCAAGATGGCGACGGCCAAAAACGAAGATGGTGATGGCCAGAAACCAAGATGTCGACAGCCAAAAACCAATATAGCGACGGCCAAAAACTAAGATAGTGATGGCCAAAAACCAAGATGGCGACGGCCTAAAACCAAGATGGCGACGGCCAAAAACCAAGATGGCGACGGCCAAAAACCAAGATGGCGACGGCCAAAAACCAAGATGGCAACGGCCAAAAACCAAGATGGCGACGGCCAAAAACCAAGATGGCAACGGCCAAAACTAAGACAGTGACGGCCAAAAAACAAAAATAGCGACGGCCAAAAACCATGATGGCGAAGGCCAAAAACCAAGATGGCGACGGCCAGAAACCATGACGGCTAAGGCCAAAAACCAAGATGGTGACAGCCAGAAGCTTCATTCTCCTCAGAGACAGAAAACCTTTTGAGTCTGCAGAAACAGAAGCCAGACATCCTTCTTTGTAGCTAAACCCTCCAGCTTATTCTGGGGGATCTTGAAGCATTGCAAAGCCTGATGGGATATGGAGTCTGTCCAGTGTGTTCTGGGTCTGAGCTGACTCCTTTCTCTAACTGGGAATTCACACCACCAGCAAAGCAAAACAGTCCTCAGTATGTTTGAATTGATGTGGATGTGTCCAGAAATTTGGCTCGTATCTGTGATCTTTCGGTCGAGGCTCGTGAGCGCTCATCAGGACTGAGATCCAGGTCAACTAGTGTGGCGTACAACGAACGTGGAAGATTGTGGTTTTCATAGCGTGTGCTGAGAAACGAGCGAGATCGCGTGACAACTTTCTACGGACCACCACCTAAAAAAAAAACAAAAAAACAATTGTTTAAATTCTCCGTAGTTCCTCATAGTTTCAGTTCTCTTCGTACCTTTGAAATGTTTGGATTCTAAAGTCGTCTGTGGTGTTTTTGTTAAAGCGTCTTTACAGTCTGAAGAACAACCAAAGAGAAACCCCTCTGAGAGCTCAGTGTTTCCAGCTGTACAAGAGGATGATCAGTCCAGGGAGGTTTAACAGCAGCAGCACGGTTTGAAATCACAAATCACACTGATCTCTGGATGCACCACCGACTGGAAACAACCAAAAAACAACAGTCCAACTTTCCTATTTTCTCCCCTCAGGAACTAAATCTTCCAAGTTTTCCGTCAGTGTTTTCAGGTTATTATTGTTCAGCATTAAAGAGGTTCCAGCTGTTCCATTTAAAAAATAATGCTAAATTATTAGCAAAATAACACAGGATATAAAAGTTGTCTTGAGGTTTTTGAGGATGAAACCTGGTGTTATATTTGGGTGGATGACTTCTTTAAACACACCAACTATGAAACCTTCAGAGTCCTGAAGAAGAAGAAGAAGAAGAAGAAGAAGAAGAAGAAGAAGAAGAAGAAGCATCAACAACCAGCTGCCCTCTGCTGCCACCTGGTGACGTCTCCTGTCATTACACCTGTTTTCTGTTTTAAGCTCCGTCTGTTCAGTTTGTAACCTGATTATTCATGACCAGCTGTAGTGTTACATCACAGGAAGTAAATCAAAGATGACTGGATGTCTTTAAGTTTCAGATTCAGTGATACTGAAGAGTCCTAGTATGGAAGTCCAAGACTGCCAATATCAATATAAATAAGTAAGGGATAATGTACAGCTAGCGGGTCATCGTTGTGAAATAAACCCTGACAGTCAGGGTTTATTTCACAACAATGACCTGCTAGCTGTACATTATCCCTTACTTAAACTACCAGCAGGATATAAAGTCATTAAAAGTAGCTCCACATTTACCAGCTGCAACATTAAAGTGATGAACACATTAATGCATCAATCATTAGAATACAATAATATAATAGAGATTATTTTGCAGAATGAGTACTTTTACTTTTGGTACTTTAAGTATATTTTCATTCTGATACTTTTGTACTTTTACTTAAGTATAGTTTTGAATGCAGGACTTTTTACTACTGTGGTATTACTAAGTGTACAACGTTTGGTGACCCCGAGTGGCAGCGAGAGGGAACTGCATGTGGAGGACTTCATGATCAGGAGACTCTTTAAAGATTTCACTTTTCAACGGTCGTTTTCTTTTCTTTAAGTTTCATCACGTTAACAAACAGACGATTAAAACTTCTGAACTCTCGTCTCTCAATCAATAAACCAGCAAAGATCATTTCAGCACGATACATAAACTTTAAGTAGAAAACAGGAGGAATGTGAAGATAAAGTGGACGGATTCAGACATTATTCAGTTTCCAGCAAAGACAGGAAGTTCATTAACGACAAAACTGCTGAGGTGTAACCAGCCTGCAGGTCTGAGAGCGCCACTTCATTCATTTTACTTTTATTTTTTCAACTTTTCAAACAACTATTTTCACTCTGATTTTTATATTTTGGTGACAAAATGTTATAAATCACAAACTTTCAGAAATCATGTCTCTTTAATACTTTAAGGCACATGAAGAAATAAATAAGTTCCTTATTATTGTTGATTTTATTTATATTGATGTTCAATACATAGATTGTTTTTGTATTATGCCTTTTAAACATAATTTCCTCTTGTAATTTCTGGTTTTCTGTAATGTCAATGTCTTTACTTGTTATATTTTGTATATTATATTCAATATTTTGTTAAAAAAGCATCACTTTATTGGGCGGTGGCGTAAGGAAGTGACAAACAAAGACAAACAAGAGAGGTTTCAACGTATCTGAGGCCCATTTATAAATTATAGATTGATTAATAGATTGATAATTATAGCATGTGTAATAGAGGTAATTCAAGCATCAGTTGTAGATGAATGTAGAGCATTACTGTATAAGTATTGAGTATTAAGGTATTGTAAATGTGTCTAATGTAATGTATATAATAATAATTATTAATATTATTTCACCATTTATGTAATGGGAATACGATTTATTTATTTTCAATAATTTTAATATAGTTTGTTTATAAATATGTTTGTATCTCTATGTATATGTTTATATTATTATGCAACACAGTCTCACGGCAGTTTGTGAAATAGCCACGAAATTGAAAAAAAAATTGAAATTGGGTATTGAAATTCTGTACCTTTATGGTTCGAAATAAGTGCAACAAAACCCACCAATGAGTCATTTATCAAACACCTGTTAAACAAGGAGAATATTAATTTGCAGACGTGACGTCTTTGTCACTTCGGCTCTCTATGAGGCGGTAAAGCTGTAAATAAAAAGAAGTAATAATCAATAATTATGGGATGGTATTCAGCCCTCCTCTCAGCCTGCAGATTGATTAATTTGAATTATTATTTTTGTAGTTTTTAGTCACTAATGATCTTCCGTACAGCCTGTTTGTTCCAGCAGTCACTCAGTGAGGAAAAAAACATAAATAAAAACCAACTGCAGTTGATCAGCCTTCAGTTAGTACTCACACGCACACGCATGCACACACACACACACACACTGAAGTGCGGAGGAGGAGGAGGAGGTATTGTGTTCTGTGACGCATCATCATCACGGCGGCGGTCTGTTTGTTTTTTTGGCCGGGGGAGTCCTGACTCGAGTCTCAGCCCCCCTCCCCCCATTACTCCCTCCTCCCCCTTTTGCTAGGTCGCCACGGCAACAGTCCCACGCGCTCCGTCCGTCATATCTGGTCGGTATGGCAACCCGCTCCCCCCGTTTGTTGCTAGGAGAAGCAGAGCTAAGGACCGTGCAGGAGGTCAGTTTTTGTCACTCTGGGAGGAAAAAAATAAATTGTACCTACAGACTGTTGATGGCTGCTGCAGACTGATAACGATTTCTCATATTTAAGCTCTTCATCCGTCAATTTAACAATAAAATGCTTTCAGAAAGTCCCTGAAATTAAAGATTTGACAGGAAATAAAGCTTTTACTCTGAAACTTTGACCTGCTGAAGTTGATGTTTGGACGAGAAATAAACGGACGCTCTTCAGACGCTCAGTAGTGTTTCCTGAACTTGTCCGCTCGGTCGTCCTCCTTCGTGACGAGCGTCTCCTCTCCCACCGACCTCGAACGTCTCAGCTCGGCTCTGGAGGAAAACCACCTCAGCCAATCAGAAGAGGTTTAACAGAAAAGGTTTAAAGGAGGATGTCAGCCTGCTATCCATGATGCTTCACGTCCGTCTCCAGCTACACACTTTGTATAAAACCTGATCCTCGCCGCCTTACGGCGCCTCTTCCTGTTTGCTGCTCTGTTTCTGCAGCTCCGGCTGCTGGTTGTTCCCGCCGCCGTTCTTCTTCTTGCATCCCTCTTTGACGCCGCCGCTGGTCTTGGAGGTCGAGGACGACGTGACCTTTAAGCTTTTTGACGTCTTGGCTCCGCGGGTCTTCTCCTTGCTGGTGGCGTCCTGAGGAAGTGTCGGGCTGGAGTGCGCCCTCTGCAGGCCGCCGTCGTCAAACAGCCGCGACTCGAAAGCCGACAGGTCCTCATCTCCGCTCGCCAGTTTGGCCCGAAGCAGCATGGCGTACGTACCGTAGCGGGTTTTCTGTGGAGGAGGACGGAGACAGGAGACGCCGGGTTGGAACTGACAGTTTAAACATAAAGTTTCTCTCAATCCACCTTATTGTCGGGGGCGATACTGTAGAACCAATTATGAAGTAGCAGTAAGCTAGTTAGTCCCATAGGCTAACCATGGTGGCTAACCATAGTGGCTAACCGCCAATGGCGCTTCTTTTGAAAAGTAATTCATCTTCAATTTAGCAAATCCTGCTTTATTTTATTTTAAAGGTACTATACGTATCTTTCAGAAAATTCTTGTTATTATTGACACCGATGGCCATTAAGTGAACTGCAACCAGCATCCTGTTGCTTGTGCTCGCACTCTGTAGGCTCAATGGATCTGAGTGTGCAAAAGACAGCATGTGTACGGTTTCTAAATAATCTTCCTACTGAAGTAAAGAAAACGACAGGACCTGAACTCACCGTGTCTGTTGTTATTATTTGATTAGATTTCTGATTGAAGAAAGAAACAGGAAACAATAATAACCGTCGAAGGTTGATTTGCACAGAAGTGAACTAGATGTAAAAACTGTTGGCTGATGAAAGTGATCAGCAGGAGCAGAAAGTAAACAGCAGACTGGTCCTTTAACTCCGTGTTCCCGACACAGCGCAGCCTGTTTGACACCAGACTGATTCAGAGACAGTCTGTGATGAAGACGAGCAGAAACGAGACAGAAGGAGCTGCAGAGCAACTGTCACTGATTTTACTGCACCATTAACTGCAGATAAAACATTATGACATTATGAAGGGTTTTACACCGTTAGAGAGGAACAACCGAACCTAGTAAAACAAAAACATGATTGAAATGTTTACATACGGTAAAGGCAATAACTTTATCTTCAAATAAAAGTAGTACGTTTCTCAGTGTGGTTGTATGAGCTACTACAGTAATTACTTGTTTTGTGAATGGAGTCTGGTGGGTTTGAAGACAGCGATATAACGGCTTCAGTTAAAGCAGTGAAAATATTCTAAATATAACGTACACTTAAACTGATATTGATTTGTTTTAGGTGTCTAAAATCCGTTTTTCTGCTGCTCCCGTCCACAACCGCTTTACCTCGCCATCAGACGGCCCTTTCTGACGGGGAACTGAAGCCGTTAAATCGCTCTCTTTAAAGCCACCAGACTCCATTCACAAAAACAGTAATTTTACCTCTCAGAACATGGGAATATACATACAACACCACTTCCTTAAATATTTCCAAACTGACCACAGCTAACGTTGACTCAGCTAGTGCTAGCGTTCACATTAATAACCTTATTGATTAGCTTACTGTGCTAACCCACGTCACTGCTCACTGCTAACGGCTGAGTGGACGTTTCCTCCTCCTTTTGTGTGTTTTTGTGAATCCTCTCACCTCGAACTCCAGGTACTCCTGTCGGAGTTTCTGCTCCTCCAGCTCACGACCTTTCACCTTCCTGTCCGGTGCGGAAGCCGTGAGGTCGGCCAGCTCGGAGGAAACCGCCCTGAACCGGTTCTCGTGACATTTGACCTGCTCTTCCTGTCGAGACAGACGATAAAACTCAACATGACGTCTGAATATTGAATCAAACTGGAAGACAGAAACAATCATGAAGCGCTGACTTCATCTGAGACGAATCCAGACCCGTTAATAGAGCTGGACCGTTATCCAGATGTGGATCACAGATTGTACCTGGGACAGTTTGGTGTTGGATCCCGGCAGCAGAGGACGGCTGAATCTCTTCTGGGAGCCGATCGCCGCCGGGAACGGCGGAGCAGAAAACATGGCCGCCACGACGTTGATGCGCGTGATCCACGACTGCATCTGTTCAGCATTGCTGCAGAAAAAGGTGAGAGACAGAAGCAGTCAACCTGACGTCCTCCTCTGATCTGAAGACTTAATGAATCCATGGTCACCATGACAACTGATGATGGTCCAGAGTCACTTCCTGTGATTCTACTGCAGACGATGACATCATCAGAGAGAGTCACATGATACAAACTGAGCTCTATATATAGAGACAGAGAGAGAGACAGAGAGACAGACAGACAGAGAGACAGACAGAGAGACAGACAGACAGAGAGACAGACAGACGGGCAGACAGACGGACAGAGAGACAGAGAGAGAGACAGACAGACAGACAGACAGACAGACAGACAGACAGACAGACAGACAGACAGACGGGTCCTTACTGAGCCTGCAGCAGGAAGACTCTCCAGTCGGCCGTCCTCAGGTAGAAGACGTTGGGTCTCTTGCTGTAGTCGGCTGCTCTCATGGCCAGAGAGTGATGGATGGAGACGGCGTTCTTCACGTCCTCCTCCGTCAGATCTCGCTCTGCACGGTACTCATCCTGTCAGCCAATCACAGAGCAGCACGAAAGCAAATTATTGTTTTAACAAGAAACATTTCTAACATATCATTTTATCTTATATATATATCACAAAACTCAGTAAACTTCTCATGCACTGATGGGATCTTTGTTGCTATAGCAACATACTAATTAACCCGGTTATAACAAGAGAAGGTTGTATCTTACTTATGGACTGAAAAGCTGAGTATAAAAAACAAAGTTATGACTACAGAAATGGTGCCAGATTTAAATCAGAGGAAACTACTTCACAAAAAAAGAGGTTTAAAAATAGTAAAAAACGATCATTTCTGTCTGACCCAAATGATTGTCCTGTCATATATATTTGGGACACACAGAGTTAAAAATAGACCCTTAATGTGGAGAAACTGGCATGCATGGCTGCTGGGAAACGTAGTTGAGATGTTTACCTTCTGCAGGTAGAGCACAAGACCCTTCAGCATGGCGTAGAAAGACTTCCACCCCCTCTTACCCCGTGGAGCTGGGAAAAGCAAGGCATCATGGGATATTAAACATCACAAGTGCAGACAAGAGATCACACTTCACTCCACAAGTGGCTTTAAATGCATTTCATCCAACATTTACCATAAAATACAGACTTGATCATAATTAAATCCTATAAAAACATTCTTTACATTATCTTATCAGGATGTTTCTTCAGCTAAAATATATTTAATATATAGGACTAAAGTCACAGGATGCCGTCTGCATAATTATGATGGTTGATATTATTATTTTGCATAAAGTGGCCTAATGGAAGCATGTAAATGTGAAATAGAAGAGGACCAAGGATAGAGCCTTGGGGAACTCCAAACATCACATTGGTGCGTTCAGATGCATCATTACTAACTGAGACAAAATAGCTCCTGAAAATAATATGACCTGAACCACTTTATTACTGAGCCTCAGAGCCCAACCCAACACTAGACCAATGACCAGTTGGTGTTGACAGTAGATTTTATGAAGCGCTACACCTTTAAAATCCCAAATATATCACTTTGGATTACTGTTATTGGAGTTTTATAACTATTTGTTGTAACATCAGCCTGTAGGGAAATATGTGCATTTCTTTCTCTGTGAATGACTTTTGGCATATACTATATATACTGTATATATATATATATATATATATATATATATATACTGTACATATATAAAAAGCTAAATATATACAATATATAAATTCATGCACATCCCGATATAGAGGCCCAGCTGAAAACTAAAGAGGAGCATTTGGGCCCTGAGGCTCTGGAACAACCTACCCCGACGATCTCCTTTAAGTCCCTTCTGAAAACTTTAATTTATTAAATTATTATTACAAAATGATTTAATTAAATTAAATTTTATTGGAGAGCCTTCCCTGATTTTAGTCAAGCTTTAATTTCCTTTGAACTATCTGTAAATTCCTTAAAAAAAAAAATGTTTCTCCTATTCTTACCCTTTTCTACACTATATTATTTTCTAAACACCAAATCTTTTAAACCAGATTTTGCTGGTTTTGTGAAGCACTTTGTAACATAGATTTTAAAAAGTGCTCTAAAGATAAAGATTATTATTATTATAATTAGGGCTGTCAATCGATTAAAAAAGTTAATGGCGATTAATCTAAAATTAATCAAGATTAAGATTTTTTGCCTGTTAAAAATGTACCTTAAAGGGAGATTTGTCAAGTAGTTAATGCTCTTATCAACATGGGAGTGGACAAATATGCTTGCTTTATGCAAATGTACGTATATATTTATGATTAGAAATCAATTAACAACACAAAACAATGACAATTATTGTCCAGAAACCCTCACAGGTACTGCATTTAGCATAAAAAATATGCTCAAATCAAGGAGAATCGAAGAAGAAGGAGAAGGAGGAGGAGGACGAGAAGACAAAAGAGAAGAAGAAGAAGAAGAATTTACTTCTCTTTCCGTCGGGGTCGGCGTGGACTTTGCGGACCAGGAAGCCGCTCTTGTAGAGCTCGCCGTCGGCCTGGTGGGCGACGCCCACCAGTGGGTTTCCTCCACTCCCCAGTCGTTTCATGGTGTGGGAGGCGGAGTCTGTTCGGACATCAGCCAGCTCCGACATGGACTTCCTCAAGTCCTCCTCATCACTTCAGAAGATGAAAGACAGAACTGGTTATCATTCAGTTATTTGATTATTTAAATATTAAATAGAAAGTACATTAATTGTGTAAAATATTAAATGTAAAAAAATAAATAAGTAAACAGGTCTTACACTGTTTAATCTTAAAATATGTATTAAAACCAACCTGTAACTTACCTGATTATATACTATATACTATAGTTTAATTTCATTTTATATAATCAGAACAGTTTTCACCAAATAGCTGCAGAAGATTAAAAACCAAACAGACAAAGACGTGAAGAGTTAAATAGACTGCACATGAGGGAAGACAGATGTGGAAGACAGAGGTGTGTGTGTGTGTCCACAGTCAAGCATGGGCGTTGGGATGCTGACCTGTAATTACAGCGAGGAAAGAAAGCAGGAAACGGTTGCCATGGCAACAGAGGCTTAAATAAGAGAGTCGGGGCAACAGGGACATACACAAACAGTACAAACAACACACAGTACAAATGTGCAGACACATTTTAACACACACACACACACACACACACACACTTCAGATGTTTGTACATGCTGTGTGTTAGAAACCAGTAGAAACCAGTTGATGGTTCAGACTGGAGGAGGAGATGGACTTACATGGTCCACTGAAGCTTCTCGTTCTTGATGGAGCTGTAGAGAGTCTGTAGAGACAACGCACACAGTCAGATATATATATATATATATATACTGTATATGTGAGTGTGTGTGTGTGTGTGTCAAGTGATAATCAAGTAGATATAAACAACAACAAACTCTTTGGTCGTTCAAGGAGGGAGTCAGAATTCTGACTCTGTGTAACACATACTAGAGCATCGTTGGTAAAGTGATTTTATAATATTGAATATCTATCTATAATATATGTAAGGTACAACAAGTGACGAAGTAAAAAACACAGTTGATTTAATTGAGTAGCTTAACGATAAAAAAACCCCGGCAAAGTAATCGATAGGAAACAATCAATAAAAAAGTATTAGTGTTAAAAGAGTTACTGCTTTACTGTTTTTTCAAACACTGTCAAGTCCAAAAAAATTCTGCAAAAAATGTTTCACACAACGAAGAAATTAGGTGATTTGATAAGATGACAGGGTAGAGGACTATGAAAAAATGATGAGATGTTAGAATCAGATGAGACATAAAATTAGATGAGATTACATTAAAAAACCTACTAGCAACAATATAAACAATATTTCCCTTTCCTTATGCTTTTATTGTGAAAGTTTTCCAGGCAAAATTGAGTTTAATTGAGAGTAGCTTAAGCAATCGAGAAGCCGGCAAGGTAGAACTTATTGGAAACAATCAATAAAAACAGTATTAGTGTTAAAAGAGTTACTTCTACTGCAGTTTACTTTTTGGCGCTGTTAAGAAACTCAACAGTTCCTGCACAAATGTGTAACAAAGTAAAGGTATGATGAAATGAGGCAATTTGATAACATGGCAGGATAATGAAATATGAGCAAGTGATGACATTAATAACATTGAGAGTCTTTCAGCAGCTCTATGGACATAGTCCTTCTCTTTCCTTTGGCTTTTATTGTGAAAAACCTGCAGGAAAAGTTGAGTTTAATTGACAGTAGCTTAACAGCGATACAAAAAAAAAACAGCAAAGTAAAAACAATTACTAAAAAATGTTGTCAATAAAAACTGTATTTGTGTTAAAAAAGTTACTTAAACTTCAGCAGCAATATAAACAATATTTCCCTTTTTTATGCTTTTATTGTGAAACTCTTGCAGGCAAAGTTAAGTTTAATTGAGAGTAGCTTAAGCGATCAAAAGTAGAATTGATTGGAAACAATCAATAAAAATAGTATTAGTGTTAAAAGAGTCACTCTACTGTTGTTTCTTTTTGGCGCTGTTAAATGAAACTCAACACTTGCACAAATGTTTATCAAAGTAAAGGTATGATGAAATGAGGTGATTTTATAACATGGCAGGATAATGAAATATGAGCAAATTATGACACTGACAACATTGAGAGTCTTTCAGCGGATCTATGGACATAGTTCTTCCCTTTCCTTAGGCTTTTATTGTGAAAAACCTACAGGCAAAGTTGAGTTTAATTGACAGTAGCTTAACAGTGATAAAAACAAACAAACAGCAAGATAGAATAGTATAATTAGCGAATAAAAACAGGATTATTAAATAGAGAAAGTGTTTTGAGTGGTGAGTATGATATGAGGTGAATTTATTGGTGATTGATCATTTATGAATTATGAAGACCCCTTGAAATCCACATGGTCAGCCGATTAGACTGTTGTCAGGCTATTAAATAGGCGTTACCAGTCACTATAACAGAAAACACAGGGTTTTCAACCAAGAACCTGGAGTTCGCATCCCGTGTGAAACCAACAACGTGTAGTTGTCTTTGTGTTCGTAGTTATTTTAAACCAAAACACAATGTTTTTCCCTTAACTTATTTTTTTTGCCTAAACCCAAAGAAGTTGTAGTTTTGTTGTCTAAACCTAAAGAAGTTTTAGTTTTATTGTCTAACCCTAAAGAAGTTGTAGTTTTGTTGCCTAAACCTAAAGAAGTTGTAGTTTTGTTGACTAAACCTAAAGAAGTTGTAGTGTTGTTGCCTAAACCTAAAGAAGTTGTAGTTGTGTTGCCTAAACCTAAAGAAGTTATAGTGTTGTTGCCTAAACCTAAATAAGTTATAGTGTTGTTGCCTAGACCTAAAGAAGTTGTAGTTTTGTTGCCTAAACCTAAAGAAGTTGTAGTTTAGTTGCCTAAACCTAAAGAAGTTGTAGTTTAGTTGCCTAAACCTAAAGAAGTTGTAGTTTTTGTTGCCTAAATCTAAAGAAGTTATAGTGTTGTTGCCTATCCCTCAATAAGTTGTAGTTTTATTGTCTAACCCTAAAGAAGTTGTAGTTTTGTTGCCTAAACCTAATGAAGTTGTAGTTTTGTTGCATAAACCTAAAGAAGTTGTAGTTTTGTTGCCTAAACCTAAAGAAGTTGTTTTATTTTTTCTCAAAACGTGACGTTTCATACAGTTTTATAACATGTTAGAAAGTGTTGCTTTAAGTTTACCTTTTAAAACATAGTAAGTGTAGTAGGCCCCTACTGACCCACATCTATGGTGCTTATAGTGACTGATAATGTCTATTTAATGGCCTGATAACAGTCGAATTGGGTGAAACGGTTTTGTGTTTAAACCATTATGTTGCGTTTACAAGTGCCTGAAGAATGTTTTAACAATTTGTTTTTGTGTTGATATCACATGTTCCTGTGGCTCCCTCACGTAGCCCGTAAGTTAAATGTGAATAAAAACGACTGCGTATGGAGTATCACTTCCTGTGTGTATTTCCGGGTTCTACCTTCTTCTTGCGGCTCTGCCGGTGCAGTTGTCCATCCTGGGTTTTCCCCAGCAGGTCGGGGAATGCCAGCGGTTTGAGGGAGCGAGAGCGCGGGGTTCTGGGATACCTGAACGGGTCGGTGTCCCTCGAGTCCCGCCCGCTCCGGACCGAGCAGAGTGACCGCGACCGCATGCGGCCTGACGAGTGGATGCTGTTGACGCCAATCATTTCAGTTTCAGTTTAGAGTTCAGACGAGGAGCATTTGATTTGAGTCCGACTGGACTTCAGTGAGTCTTTGTGGCCAAAAAACAGAACAATCCAAGGAAAGAGAAAGTCTTTTAAGATGGTTTAAAATGCAAGAAAAACCAACAAGTTTTTGGTTTAAGACATAAAGGGAGGTTTAAAAGGTGTCAAACCCACACCGATATGGCTGCTAGAAGAGACTACAACCTCTAGACGACCTCTAAATAACTCAAAAATAAGAATGAAAATCAGGTATTTAACAGCCTCTTTGACCAGCTGCCAACTTGATGGTTATATGATCCGTTTAGTCCTGTTTACATCAACTCAGAAACAGATCTGACTCCACTTTGACAACTTGGACATTAGATTGTGAAGGAAACTGGAAATGTGATGTCCTGCACAACAAGGTCTGGATGTTTAAAATAGAAAGTGGTAACGATTGGACTAACTCGGGCTGTTTCAGCCTGAATTGATTGTGTCCTCAGTGGATCTCAGCCTGCTGCATTATGGATCCAGATCTATTCATTATGCATAAAAACACAGCAGCGTTTCATCCGGCGTCGTAATCCTGCTGGCTGACAACCGGCGGCTCACTCAGGTGTTTGGAGGCAAAACGACGAAAACAAAAAGACGCTGCCAAGAAGTGAGACTCAAACTGCTGCAAGATTCATCGTTTAAGATGCTTCAAAGGACATTTATATTGACAAAAAAGAAATCAGATTTAGGCAGCAATATCATACTGTGTAATTGTGATATTTAAATTAATCTGCTGCAAGATTTACAGTTTAAAATTACCTTTTATGTTGAGTAATTTGGATTCAGGCAACTTTATACACAATTTTGTTGATTAAACTGAGAAAGATTAAATAATAGTTAAAATAAGGGTCGCAAATGATAATTTAAGTTATTTTTTTTGTGAAATAAGACAGAAAATCTGTATTTTTATTTGAGAAATAACTTCAAAAACACAACTAATTTTATGATTAACACTGAATAAATTAAATGATTATTAGAGTCTAAAATATATTAGACACAAATAGGGAAATATTTTCACTTATCAGACTTTTTAGATGGTAATTATTATTATTAAATTATTAAGATTTAAAGTTTTAATTTCGTTGTCAGTTAAGTCAGCAGTGACTTCCTGTTGACGCCTCATTAAACAACAGTGACCAACAGTCGAAAACTTAACGATTCGCTGAGATAAACAGAAAATCTGTATTTTTATTGGAGAAATAACTTCAAAAATACAATAAATTTTATGATTAACATTAAATAAATGAAATGACTGTTGGAGTCTAAAATAAGTTTGACACAAATAAGGAAATATTTTCTCTTATCAGATAATTATTATTAAATTATTACGATTTTAATTTCGTTGTCAGAGTAAAGTCGGCTGTGACTTCTTGTTGATGCCTCGTTAAACAACAGTGAGAGCGTCACAAACACAAACTGTCTCAGTGAGTTTAATCCTCTCTAGAAGCACTGATGCGTAATTCATCAGCTCAAACTCCTGCAGGAAAACAGCTCAAACATTCAATGGAAAAATATCCAAACCACAACTCTGATCTTCTTCTCCTGCAGTTTTCCAAAAATGTGAGTTTTTAAACTGGCTGTTGAACGTAGCCTCCTGATGTAGCAGCAGCGGCGGCGGCGGCGGTGGAGGAGAATCCCTGGACTGCAAATAAAGCTGCGTGACGGAGGAAACGCATCAGCAGCGCCGGCCGTTTGCTCTCACGTCCAAAACATTCAGCAGAAAGAGCAGAAAGACGAGGGCGAGCGAGCACACCCACACAGGCAGACAGAGAGAGAGAGAGAGAGCACCCCCAAAACTGACGTCAGCCTCCTCCTGATGAAGATGGAGGGATGATGGAGGTGGAGAAGAACAGAGAGGGGTGAGCTGATAGGGAGGAAAAAACAGCAGAGGAAAAGAGGAGAGTTTCTCCTGTTGCACTCTGGGAAAAGAAGACAAAAAAGGAGTGAGAGAGAATCTCTCCTTCCTCCTCCTCTTCCTCAGATGTTGATCTCTTCGCCCTCCAACTTCACTCTTCTTCTCCTCCTTTGCTTGTTGTCGTCTTCGTCCTGCAGGAGAATCCCTCCGTCAGGTGAGCTCACTCCTCCTCTTCTTCCTCTTCTTCTTCCTCTCCTCCTCCTCTCTCTGCTGAGACTCTGAACTGTTGAGGAGTGTTGCCCTCCCTCCTCCTCCTCCTCCTCCTCTGTCTCTCTCTCGCTCTCTTTTTTCCCTCGCTCTCTCAATGCGCATTTTCTCTCTGCAGCAGCAGCCAATCAGAGTGCAGGGTTGGGAGCTTCAGCCCGCCCCCCTGCTCTCCTTGGAGCTGTCAATCACGCAGGATACACAGAGCTGAATGTAAATGCAGCCGAGAGACGTTCAGCAGAAAAAGACCGAAAATCAGCTGGAAACATCAAAATCATGACTCCGCAATATCTGAAGGAATATATGAATGAATATGAAGGCTTTTGCCTTTATTTGATAGTGACAGTGATGGTTGTGAAAGGGGGAAAGAGAGGGGATGACATGCAGCAAAAGGTCGCGGGTCCGATCCAAAATTAATTAATTTTGTCCATATTAAATATGTCTACTATTAGTGTTTTTAATATATTTAAATATTTGATATTTTTCATGTTGTTTCATATTATATTTTACTAAATTGTATATATATTTTAAATGAAATTCTATTTTATTTGTATCTAAAATCTAACATGTGGGAAAACATATTTTCCCATATATACTGTATATATATTTAACAGTTTATATTTCCTTATTTTTATTTTCTACTTGTTTAGTTATTCTATAGATTGTAATATTTTATTTTTTATATATATATAAATTAATTTATTTTCAATAGTTACCTTTTTGTATACTTAAATATTCTACATATTTAACATATTTCTGAACTTTATATTTTACATTAAGTTTTATAGATATTTAAATGTCTTCCATGTTTTAATATTTTATATACAGTATTTATGTATTTCAAACAGATTACAACAGGATCAGAGTCGGGATGAAAAAACAAACTGGTGAGAAAAATTAATTATCAAATGAGACACACACACACACACACACACACACACACACACACACACACACACACACACACACACACACACCATTTCATTAATGAACAGCTGCAGATGAAATGAAAATTTAGGCAACTTTATAAAGTATTTTAGTTGATTAAAATAAATAAATAAGATAAATAAGGGCTGCAAATGATATGGATAAAGATGGATTTCCATCTCATGGTGACCAACAGTCAAAAACGTAACGATTCGCTGATATAAAACAAAAAAAAAATCTGTATTTTTGGAGAAATAACTTCAAAAATACAATAAATTTAATGATTAACACTGAAGACACGAAATGACTGTTGGAGACTAAAATAAGTTTTGACACTAATAGGGAAATATTTTCTCTTATCAGACTTTAATATGACAGTAAATTGTTTTAAATGATTAATATTTTTAAAGTCAGCTGTGACTTCCTGTTGACGCCTCACTAAACAACAGTGACAGCGTAACAAACACAAACTGTCTCAGTGAGTTTAATCCTCTCTAAAAGCACTGATGCGTAATTCATCAGCTCACAGATTCAACAAACATGAAACACGACGGACGGAGTTCAACCTGCTTCTGAAATCAGACCCACGACGTTACCTCATCATCGTGTCACTGGTTTCCAAAACCAGTTCACCAGTTGTGTTGTTTGACTGGAACACAGTAACACGTTTCCTCCTCTGAATCAAAGTTAGCCGATGTTTTAATAATCTCATTGTCATAAAACGTCCCCAAACATCTCTCGTCTCCTTTCTGACGCAGTGCAAAACATATTTTTGTACTTTTTGTATTCGGGCTGAGCCGTCACGGTCCGCTGCACGAAGAATACACGGTATGTAGATTGCTTTTTGGCGATTTTTAAATAGATTTTTTAATGCCAGAATCGATATATTTGCTTCATATGAGTCTATGTGGAAGTAGAAGGAAGTTACCGCTTTTATTGTTGTAGTCTGAGTAACGTGACGTCATATCCGTTCCGTATCCGTCAAACCAAAACAAACCGCAGCGAGCCGAAACGAGAAAGTAGAAAACGTTGGAGGATCGTCATGGATTCGACCTGCACCCTCACATGTTAAATCCAAAGTGGTAAACACTACACATCCAGTAAAGGATGGAAACACTTTGGGGTTCACACATTAACAGGAAAAGCAGAGCTAGACATCACGGCTAAAGCTGCATGCTAACTCTGTCACGGACAGGAAACGTTATCGTATCGCGGTAACGTGCGGTCAAGCATAATGAAAATAGTTTGATAAAGTTACCAGAGGACAAAATGTTCCCTCAGTCCCTCAGCAGGAGGGCTGTTTCGGTCTTTGACACTTGAACTTCTGTCTGTTCAGAATAAATGAAAACTAACAGATCCTGATGCTTTTGTTTTTTCCCACCGAACCGTGACTCCTGTGTACCGTCACACCTCTAATAAATAAATAAATAAATAAATATATAATATGATTTATTATTGACGACATCTCCTGGATCTGAATATCAGAGGATGAGTTTTTTTGGAATGAAACCTGAACATATAAAGACACTATTCACTCTGTCTGACTGTAATTCATATTTCTCAGTAATAAATATTCTGCATTCACTGTTTTTCCTCCTCTCAGTCAGAGTCAGAGCTGCTGCTGCTGCGCCCACACACACACACACACGCACACACACACATTAACAGAGTTAGAGAGTGATGATGAGGATGATGATGGAGGTGAAGAGGTGACGCAGATTCATGTTGATCGCTCAGAGGCTGAGATGGTAAAACTGAGATGGAAACAAAGGAGTGGGAGAAAGAGAGACTGAGAGACACACACACACACACACACACACACACACACAAACACATATATAAATACAAATACACAAGAACACACACACACACACGCACACAGTCGTTTAGCCCGGTGGCCATAAAGAGTTGAATTTAATGCATCTCCCCTTTTAATTTTTCTGCTCTGACAATCACAAGCCAAGGATCCCTGTGGGAGTGTGTTGTATATGTGTGTGTGTGTTGTGTAATTGTGTGTGCATGTGTGTGTGTGTGTGTGTGTGTGTGTGTGTGTGTGTGTGTGTGTGTGTGAGTGCGTGAGTGCGTGTGTGTGTGTGTGTGTGTGTGTCAGTCGTACCTTCAGCAGGTCTTTGGGGAAGTCTTTTCCATCGTTGAGACCCTCCAGGTTGGTGATGAACTGACTGCAGGACATCCTCTTCCCCACGTTCTACACAGAATTAATCAGCTGTGTTTAATTATTTTTATTTTATTTTATTATTCATTTTATTACTATTTTATTTCTATAAAGTTGGGAGACCAAAAGAGAGACAGAATAAAAGCAGAACGGTCAAAGTCGAAGCAGCAGAAGCGGAGATATCCTGACTTTAGTCTGTAGTAACTTGGGGTGGGGGAAAAAAATGGATTCAAACCCGTAATCCTACATTTCCCATAATTCAATTCCTCATGTCTGGGGACCAATGTCTGTGAGGGTTTTGGCTAGAAGGGAGCCAACAAACGTGGGAAACTCTTGAGAGATTGTTAAGTTTGGGATAAGTCGTCGGGTTGTGAAGTTTTTGCAGATATCAGATCAGGTTTGGCGGTTCGCGTGCAACCTTCTAGACACGACCGCAAAGAGTCTAGAAGCAAAGAGACGAAACTCTGGTGCTTTTTTGACAACAGCCGCTGCGGTAGCGCTGCCGCCATTTTGGACTGAAAACGGCAATGAGTCTGTGGCCAATAATGTATAAAGAGACGTCTGTAAATCAGAGGATAATTTTTTTTTAGGTAAATCAACTTCCCAGTAGGAACACTTAAATAGCCCTCATTTAAATCATTATGTCCTAAAAGTTGTAAAATGAACTAAATTTAGATGATGATACTTACATACTGATAACTTTAACAAATTTAGATAATAATACTTTTACTTTAACTACATTTAGATAATAATACTTTTACTTTAACTAGATTTATATAATAATACTTTTACTTTAACTACATTTAGATAATAATAATTTTACTTTAAACTACTTTAACTAAATTTAGATGATGATACTTACATACTTATAACTTTAACAAATTTAGATAATAATACTTTTACTTTAACTACATTTAGATAATAATACTTTTACTTTAACTAGATTTAGATAATAATACTTTTACTTTAACTAGATTTAGATAATAATACTTTTACATTAACTACATTTAGATAATAATAATTTTACTTTAACAACGTTTAGCTGATGATACTGTTACTTCAGTGAGGTTTTTAATGCAGGACTTTTACTTATCAGTAGATTTTTTATGATTAATTTAAACTGGTGAATAAATGTCGTCTCATTATATATAAACACTCGGCTGTGACTCAGAACTGTTGCTCAGCGTGTGATTGGGCAGCTTGTTGCCCCGGCAACGGCCATCACTTCCTTAAACAAGTTGGCAGAAGTTATCGTCACCTCTGTGACTCCGTGTGTGCAGCGGGATGCAACAAAGACTAATTATCACCAAAACTGAGCTGGTCTCCATGACAACGGAGCAAACTCCATCTGCTGAGGAGGCCATGATAGTGTACGTGGTAGAGAGCATGTGAACGAGCATTAGAATTTTATAATTAGAATATCCATATATACACAGTATGTATATATGTATATATATATATATATATACACAGTATGTATTTATGTATATATATATATATATATATATATATATATATACACATATACACAGTATATATATATTATATATATATATATATTATATATATACAGTATATATATATATACAGTATATATATATATATATATATATATATATATTCAATATTCATATTAAATCAGACTCACGTTTCCATGAAGGTCTGTGTTCAGCAACATGACGGCACAGGTCAGAGTGTGGACACTGTCTGAGAGACAACGAGAGACAGAGAAACAGGTTAGAGAGAGACAGCTTAGAGACAGACAGAGAGACAGACAGACAGGTTAGAGAGAGACAGGTGAGAGACAGAGAGAGACAGACAGGTTAAAGACAAGTCAGAGACAGAGAGGGACAGTTTAGAGAGAGACAGGTGAGAGACAGAGAAAGACAGAAAGACAGGTTAGAGACAGGTCAGAGACAGGTTAGAGAGAGAGACAGGTGAGAGACAGAGAAAGACAGACAGACAGACAGGTTAGTGACAGACACAGTCAGACAGTTAGACATTCAGACAGACGAGCGGACAGACAGTTAGACATTCAGACAGACAGACGGTCAGACAGTTAGACAGACAGACAGGTTACAGACAGACAGACAGACAGATGGTTAGAGATAGACAGACAGATAGTTAGAGAAGCAGACAGACAGGTTAGAGACAGACAGACAGACAGGTTACAGACAGACAGACAGACAGATGGTTAGAGATAGACAGACAGATAGTTAGAGAAGCAGACAGACAGGTTAGAGACAGACAGACAGACAGGTTAGAGACAGACAGACAGACAGGTTAGAGACAGACAGACAGACAGACAGACAGTCAGACAGACAGGTTACAATCAGACAGACAGACAGGTACCTTCAGTGGTGAGGCTCTCTGGGTTACTCTGTCTGTATCTCCTGGAGAACTGAGCGAGGACTCTCTCTCTCTCCTGAGTTTCTCCCATCAGAGCAAACCGACTCAGAAACAACCTGAACACACAAAAGTCACGTGAGCTTCTTTTAATGTATGTTTTACTGACGGCGTATGAGGGCCGTTGTAAGTAAAAAAATATATATATAGGTAGCTGGGAGAGGGGGTAATATTCAGAGAAAAAACTCAGAATTTAGGAGATTAATGTTATGAAGTACATTTGCAAGAAAAATCTCAGATATTGTGGATAACCGTGGTACCGCCAGCCACCGTCTGAATTTCATTGAAAAGTAATGTTATTATGGTTAGGATGGCCTCTGAGCTATAGACTGCATATTAGAAGTGATCGTAGTCACCGTGACGTCACCCATTGGTCGCCATCTTGGTTTTTGGCCGTCGCCATCTGAGTTTTCTCTCACAAAATGTATGAGTTTTTTTCTCGTAAATTCAGAGTATTTTCTGAGAATATTACCCATCTCCCCCGGCTCCGTGATTAATTGTTATTTTAGCTCCAATGGCCCTAATACGGCGTCTTAAAAAAAAAAAAAAACTATTAATTACTATTAATTAATAATCAATGTTGGGAGCCTGAAATATTGTGTTTTATAAATGTTCTGTGAAGCTTCTGACTATAAACAAGTGATTTTTAGTGTTTATTATTAGTGTTATTTGTTTTACTAAGTAAGCTCCCAGTCTAAATTAATCTGCTATTGATTGACCTCTGTTTTGAGATTTTATCTAGTTTAAAGTAATGTTGTGCATTTGTGTCTGATGATTTAAATTGTAATACCGTTATGTTAATCAGTAAGAATCAGGAGTCACTGACCTGAGAGCCTGATCGATGGTCAGACCGGTGAAGTGAAAGTTACTGAGATATTCCTCAGCCACCATCTGACTGAAGTCATTACTGCAGATACAAACAGGAGAGTTAATATAAACAATCACTGTTGAATATATCACATAACATATGTGATGAGGATATATCATATCACATATGTGATGAGGACAGGAACACTGACTTCTTGCCGAGGTGTCGAGCCACGTCAGACTTCTTGAAGCCGTCCAGGTTGTAGAGGCGTTTGGCGAGACGTTTGGCCGCCTGCAGGTCGGGCTTCGTGCCGTTCGCCAGCGCTTCGTCGCTGCCGCCGAGAGCCAGACGCTCCGCCACGTCGGCCTGCGGGTACAGCAGCTCGGGGGAGCAGTTCACCGGACGCTCCCTGACAACACACACACAAACACAGACACACGTTATTTCAGGACTTTCAGGTCCCTTTTTCGTTGTGCTGATGAACCACAGTAACAAGAGTTCAGGTTCCTGTTCTCACAGTTCCTCCTTTAAACTACAGATGAACACAACTAGAGGTCAATTATTCAGCATTTATTTTATTTCATGCTTCAACAACTGCTTTGTAGTACATTGAACCGTGTGCCCTGATACTTTTGGGCCGTCTCCATCTTGGTTTTTGGCCGTCTCCATCTTAGTTTTTGGCCGTCTCCATCTTGGTTTTTGGCCGTCTCCATCTTGGTTTTTGGCCGTCTCCATCGCAGTCTCCATAAATGTTAAGTTTAGATGTTTTCTTCAGTATCAGCAGTAATCCACCGATTGTCGTCTGTTTCCATGGTTACAGTGCAAACAGGAACTGCTAGCGGCTAAGAGCAGCATGAGTTTCTTCATGATGCAGATTTAGCAAAATTAAATACCACATATAAAAACGTAGGCCTCAGGTATTAGCCCCTAAACCTTCACCCAATGCATGATGGGAACTCTTTCCACTTTGAGCATGTTAGCATTTAGCACAAAGCACCTCTGTGTTTAAGTTCAGCCTCACAGAGCAGCTAGCGTGACGTTTCCTGTTACTGATCAGCTGACAGAAACACTAATACTGAAACTTGTTCCAGATAATTGATCGGTTCACAGTTTGAAGCTTGTGTCTCTATTTATTATCTACTATTAGACTTTACTGTTGAACTGGTCCTCATTATGTCAGTGGTCATTTCACACTGATACTAGCTGGTATTTCCACACTCTAAATATATCTAATAAACAAATAATACAACCAGCTCAACCTGTCCTCAATGCAAATGATCTTACTGAACCATACTACATGTAAAACACAGCCGGTCAATCTTCACACATTTAATACGTTTCATTTATTCATTTCTATGTAAAGATGTTGCAACACTGGATGTGGTTCTATTTCCTCGAACAGCCTCACAGTCTATTAATAACTGCTGCATCGACCAGCGTCCCCTCAGGGATCAATACACTTTACTTTACTCTCACTTCACCCGAGCCGGGGACAATCATTGTTCATGTAAACGCACCTATCATCCGTTGAGACGAGTCCGTTCTCCATCAGCTCTTCATCGCAGCCTCGCTTTAAATGAACAGAGTTTTTCAGACAGTAACATGAAGTCGACCATCAGGAGGAAATGAAGTCAGAGTTGTGAATGAAAGTGGGAAGTGGTTGAACCACAGCGTAGAATCTACGTCTGCTTCCCTTAATGGACTCACACTTCCCCTCAGTGGATCAGCCGCGGTCAGGTGATCCAGGTAAACAGCAACTAACAGATACTCAGAGCCTTTACTGCAGTAAAAGTACTAATACCAAAGTGTAGAAATACTCTGTTACGAGACAAAATCTATCATATATCAGCATCAAAATCTACTTAAAGTATCAAAAGTATTATGTATTATAATTATTGATGCATTAATGCGTTCATCACATTAATGTTGCAGCTTGTAAAGGTGGAGCTACTTTTAATTAATTTTTGGGATATTTTACAAATATTTTTTTCAAATATTTTAGTAATTTTTGTCTGATAATTTATTTATTATTTTTATGATATTTAACTTATATTTTTTTTATGATATTTTACTATTTTTTTAGGATATTTTATTAATGCTTTTTTAGGATATTTTACAATTTTTTGTCTGATACTTTACTAATATTTTTGCTATTTTACTAATATTTTTTGAATATTGTATTTGTTCATCACTTTAATGTTGCAGCTAGTAAAGATGGAGCTAATTTTAATGACTTTATGTACTGTTGGGTAGTTAAATCTATAATAATTAGTGCTGTCAATCGATTAAAATATTTGATCGTGATTAATCGCAAATTAATCACACATTTTTTATTTTTAAAGGCAAAAATGAACAGTCCTGTTGCCTTTAGGGGGCGCCACAGCATGAAACCGACTGTCCATAATATCATTGAAAATCTCTTTATCCTGTTTCCCTTCTGCACACAATCAGAAACTTGACAGCTCTGCAGACTGATCCTAGTTAAAACAAGGCCCAATGAAACCCATTCAAACACTAAATATACATAATATATAAATACGACCCAGAGACGGAGTACTCTGGTGTTTCTGTAGTATTTCCTCGTGTGTGAATGTACGTCCGGATGTTTCTGTCGGCGAGTCCTTCCTCCACCAACACAACCCATTCATCCAGGACAGAAATAACCTCTTCAATCAACAGGATGCCAGGAAACTCTTGTTTTACCCAGCAGCCACTGGGGCCGGTCCATCTCTGATCCACTTCTACTGAGTCAACAGCCGAGTACAAATTCAGATCAGACACTCAACAGATGACGGTCTGGTGGGTGGAGATTACATTAGATTATAGATTATTAGATCACCAAACAAAAACTGCTCCTTTTATTCCATTTACAAAACCAAATAACATCATTTATTTAGGCAGTCAACCCAGAATAAAGGAAATTTATCAGTACGAATTGATTGAAACATCCGCCGACATGCTGCATGCTGCGCAGACGTGCTGGAAAACCAGTTAAACATGGACGCCTCACAACAAAAGTCCGTCATTCAAAACCCTAAATAAATGGATGTAGAGTTTTATCCCTCAGGCAACACACTATTATTACTCGGCGCAGACCTCCGCCAAGGCCGTTCCCATAAGTGAAAAATAATTTGTGTGTCCGCCCCGTGACTCAGAACCTCTCCTAAATGTAATGGGTTCTCCTTTGGCTCATGCTACACCCTTCCACCAAGTTTCATGAAAATCAGGCCAGTAGTTTCTCTGTAATCCTGCTGAAAAAACAGACAAACAAACCAAAAACATAACCTCCTTGGTGGATGTATTAATCATATTATTGACTGCTACTGGCAGGGAGTGTAAATGCCCAGAACACAACACTAACTTCACCAAAGATTTAAACACCAGCAGAGAAGAGAGCAGAAGAAACAGTGGATCCAGAGCAAAATAAAGGAGCCTGAACATCCCCGTCTCTGAGCAGAGATTGGTTCGATCCAGCAGCCGTCTCACCGGAGAGAGAGAGAGAGAGAGGCTTAAAACAATGACTCACTGACCGGCCGACAGAAAACAGCAGAGAAAAGACAGAATCAGAGATCAAAAGAGAAAGACAGGAAATAGAAACAAACGAGGAACAAATATAGAGAAAGACAGACTGTTATTTTCCAGGGTGTGTCACTCAGCTTTCATTCATCCAGCCTGAAACCCCAACAACCAAAACACCAAAACACAGTCTGACTTCCTGCCAGTGGCTCTCAGCTCCAAGCCCATTGGTTCCTACTGAAGACGTAAACCTTTACAAACACAGATATACAGTTCCATCTGTAATTTCCTCAAACAGCCGCTCGCTGTAGTTTTAATCTAACAAACAGGAGGAAATAGTGCATTTGTTGGGGACTATTTTCAGCGGAGGATTAATCCACATGTGGTGCTTTAGTGAGTATTAGTGGCAGCAGGACGGTGTATATGGGATTGAATCAGAATAAACTACAGTGTGTATGTTGATGGTGATGAAGGAACATTTCACCCAGTGACACAGTGGGGCGCATTGACATGATTTTACATACTTTACTAAAAATTTTCAGACATTTTTTGGGGAATTTTTCACAAATATTTTTCACTTATTTGTCAGATATTTTTCACTAATATTTTTCACATATTTTTTGGGACATTCTTCACTAATATTTTTAAAATATTTTTTGGACATTTTTCACTAATATTTTTCACATTTCATATTTTTCGGATTTTTTCACGAATATTTTTCACTTATTTGTCGGATGTTTTTCCCTAATATTTTTTGGACATTTTTCACAAATATTTTTTTGATATTTTTCGGAAAGTTTTCACTAATATATTTCACATATTTTTCACAAATTTTTATTGTGTTTAATAAAATTATTAGTAAAATATGTGGAAAAAATGTGAAATGTGAAATAAGTCTGAGTAATATCCCCAAAATATGTGAAAAATGTCCAAAACTTTACTCTATTAGTAAAATATGTTAAAATTATGAAATGCTAAATGGACTAGCATTTATATAGGGCTTTGTGACCCAGTGAGGCTCATTGATGTGGTTTTACATATTCTACTAACAAATTTCAGACATTTTTCCACCATTTTCACTAAATATGTTTCACATATTTTTCAGACATTTTTCACTAATATTTTTTTGGTCATTTTTCACATATATTCCGGAAGCGACAGCCTGGTATTTTACATGTGAGCAGCAGTTTCCATCCATCCATCCATCCATCCATCCATCCATCCATCCTGTTACCATTTCTTCTGGTAAAACTAAAATCTCATATGTGTTACTTTAAAGCTCCTCTTTGATATCCGCTGTGTGTTTTGTCAGAAAGCAGAAGGTAGTAAACAGAGTTCTGCTCTCACATGTTCCAACCAAGGTCTCACTGCGGAACGAGTGCTTGATCTATAATGGATGCTCGGTAGAGAAACTTAAAATGGCAAACTTCCTACAAAACTCCAGAGGAGATCCTCTGCCTGCAGGCACTTTCATTCAACAGAAAGGTCTGGACTCACTAAAAACACAGGAAGGTTCATAACGGATTCTGTTTGAAGTGATGCAGAGCGAAGCCTCCGAGCAGAGCCGAGTTACTGCTGAGTCAGATCTCCCAGTTCAGCCTGTTTTACACTGAAACTGAACCGAATCAGGAGCTGCTCCACCAGGACGATCCAGACCTCAGGGTCAACTTGAGGGTCAATATGAGGGTCAACCTGAGGGTCAATATGAGGGTCACAGGAAGATCAACCTGAGGGTCAACCTGAAGGTCAACCTGAAGGTCACGTGAGGTCGAAATATCAATTGGCTTTCAGTAAAGGCCAGTGTTGTCGTCCCTGAACACATCAGGAGCTGCTACACCAACCCAGTTAAACCCTAACCTGCTCAGGTATTCTATACACTACCTGCTCAGGTATTCTATACACTACCTGCTCAGGTACTCTATACACTACCTGCTCAGGTACTCTGTTCACTACCTGCTCAGGTACTCTATACACTACCTGCTCAGGTACTCTATACACTACCTGCTCAGGTACTCTGTTCACTACCTGCTCAGGTACTCTGTTCACTACCTGCTCAGGTACTCTGTTCACTACCTGCTCAGGTACTCTGTTCACTACCTGCTCAGGTACTCTGTACACTACCTGCTCAGGTACTCTGTTCACTACCTGCTCAGGTACTCTGTTCACTACCTGCTCAGGTACTCTGTTCACTACCTGCTCAGGTACTCTGTTCACTACCAGCTCACGTACTCTGCTCACTACCTGCTCAGGTACTCTGTTCACTACCTGCTCACGTACTCTGCTTACTACCTGCTCAGGTACTCTGTTCACTACCTGCTCAGGTACTCTGTTCACTACTTGCTCACGTACTCTGTACACTACCTGCTCAGGTACTCTGTACACTACCTGCTCAGGTACTCTGTTCACTACCTGCTCAGGTACTCTGTTCACTACCTGGTCAGGTACACTGTTCACTACCTGCTCAGGTACTCTGTACACTACCTGCTCAGGTACTCTGTACACTACCTGCTCAGGTACTCTGTTCACTAGTTGCTCAGGTACTCTGTTCACTACTTGCTCACATACTCTGTACACTACCTACTCAGGTACTCTGTTCACTACCTGCTCAGGTACTCTGTTCACTACCAGCTCAGGTACTCTGTACACTACCTGCTCAGGTACTCTGTTCACTACCTGCTCAGGTAGTCTGTTCACTACCTGCTCAGGTACTCTGTTCACTACCTGCTCAGGTACTCTGTTCACTACCTGCTCAGGTACTCTGTACACTACCTGCTCAGGTACTCTGTTCACTACCTGCTCAGGTACTCTGTTCACTACCTGCTCAGGTACTCTGTTCACTACCTGCTCAGGTACTCTGTTCACTACCTGCTCAGGTACTCTGTTCACTACCTGCTCAGGTACTCTGTTCACTACCTGCTCAGGTACTCTGTACACTACCTACTCAGGTACTCTGTTCACTACCTGCTCAGGTACTCTGTTCACTACCTGCTCAGGTACTCTGTTCACTACCTGCTCAGGTACTCTGTTCACTACCTGCTCAGGTACTCTGTTCACTACCTGCTCTGGTATTCTATACACTACCTGCTCAGGTACTCTGTTCACTACCTGCTCAGGTACTCTGTTCACTACCTGCTGATGGATGTGGAAATAGAAAACTGTTTACTCTCAATTAACGGTTTATAAACTGTGAATATTAATATGATGCTGTATTATATAAAATTACATTAAAGTACTCTAAAATAAAAAAAGGAAAAAAAAGGTATAAAACAGCCGATAAAGTGTGTGTTTCGCTGCAGGTTAACACAGTCTGGAGGCAGACGACTCACATCATCTAACCTCCTTCCTTCCTCCCCCACGCTGTAAATAAATCACCCTGACATGTTTTTATTGATAAAGCATCTTGGAGTCTGTGGACGCCGGCTGATACAAGAACGAGCAACACGTGTTCTCCTGCAGGTCTGAATCACAAAGTAAAAGCTTCAGCGTTTCATTGAGTTGCATCACTAGAACAAAACTGCAAAACAGAATCTCTTGAATGAAGGAAAGAGACAAACAGTCGAAGAAGAAAAAACAGCATGAGACGAGAGAAAAGTCGTCATTTTTCATCAACAACCAGAGATCCTCTACTCTGATGGATTCAGTGGACAGAGCAGCCTGTAGACTGCTTTTAATGAGAAGAAGCCGGGCCCGTTTGTCCGAGAAAATCCAACGGATGTGATGTGACGTCATGCGCGCTCGCAAGTGCCTTTATTTTCAGTTCACCGGGAGGAGAGCAGGCGCTACCTAGATAGGTTGTCAGTCTCCGGACAAGCCATCCACTCCTCCCTCAGTAGTCTCCAGCAGTGTAGGGGTCGGCTAATCTGGTCCCGTTGGTTAATGTTAACTTTCTCAACTAACACCCGTGATCCTGGAGAGTGACAGTACATATTGAGAGAAACTAGTATTTTCTTCAGCCATTGTTAAAAAAACAAGCCAACAATACTTGCTAGCCAGCGTTAACGAACGTGTTCAGAGAACTATTCTGCCTCCACTTAACGCTCCGCCCACAAAATACCTCACCATGGTTACTAACAGAGAAGGGGGCTATACTTCCTGGTTCACGATTATGTGTATTACATACAACTTGATTTCGTTGAATATATATCCGAATTACAGTGCATTAACTTTTCGTAAGTATAGCTACGAACGGTGGATGAGAACAGCCTGAAACAAGACATTTTACTTCACTGTGACAGATGTTTTTCAATATTTTTGACGTTTCATAGACAAAACTAATAATCAATTCACCAAGAAAATATTCAGAAGATTAATTTTAGTTCTTTATTTAGTTGCATCCCTAAAGGCATCCTTATAAAAAATGTTTTTAAGTCTTTTTATTATTGTTGTCAAAGTTGATGCCATAATAACGCGTTAACGCAAATTCGTATAACGCCACTAATTTCTTTAACGCATTACACAATCGTTATTTCAGGGGTTGTAGCGGGCTCAGTTTTAAAGCTAGAGTGAAGAGACTAAGGAAAACCTGATGAATCCATTAGTACCAACCATGTCATACTAGCTTGTCGTGAAGGAGGTTAAATAACGCTCCAAACTTACACTAAATTTTGACGAGGAAAAGTGGTCATGGCCATTTTCAAAGGGGTCCCTTGACCTCTGACCTCAAGTATTAAATACTTGACAAATCTGCCTTTAAAGGGACTATTTGTAAGTTATCACGCGCATAAATCCTAACGGGTCGGAATCCCATGTGCGCTCGCGTGTGGGTACGCGCTGCTCCTGCTGCCTGCTGCCTGCTTGCACACCGCGCTCGTTCTCACCCGCTCGGCTTGCTCCAACTCCACGTGCACGCGCGCACACTGCAGAAGAGTTAGTTTAGCTCTGAGAATATCTAGTGAATGTGCAGTGGACGTTTTTGCAGAAATAAATGCTGCCGCTCCTCCAGACCGACAGAGGTGAAGTGACGGGGCTCCGCAGCGAGTTACGTTATCGTCCCGACCGGGTGTCGCTGTCTCCCCCCCCCCCGTTCCCTCCGCGGTCGGCAGGAAGCAGGAAAAGCCAACACTAGAATCAGCATTGATCCATGGAGAGACCTTCGTCTGGTCAGCTAACATTACTGCCAAGCAGGTGAAATATAGAGTGATATTGTGTGTTAGCTGACGTGTGTCGCCTCACTGTTTAGACCGGTGCTCGTTCATGTCAATGTAGCGCGAGCACAAGCGCGAGCGCGAGCAACAGGACGCTGACTTTCGTTGACATTGCGGCCACAGGTATCGCTGTGAACAAGCAATTTCTGATTCTTACATATAGCCCCTTTAAGGTAAATTTTGAACAGATAAAAAATGTGTGATTAATTTGCGATTAATCACGAATGACTATTTTAATCGATTGACAGCCCTAGTTTTTATTAAAACAATTAATATTGTTGGATATCATTATTGTATTTTTTTACCGGCTGGATTAAAGGTCAACCTTGTGCAGCACACTCACCTGTACACGGCCGGGTAGGGCGGGGCGTACAGGTACCGGTCCTCCAGAGCCCCGCCCCCCCAGCACAGCAGGTAGCTGGCCATGTCGGCGTGGCCCCGCCCACTCTCGCGCTCTCACACTGTGATGTCACAGAGAGAGAGAGCAGCCGCCAATCAGCAGACAGCCACAACATCGAAGAGGGAGGGAGGCGTCACCGAGGGAAACGGAGCGACGTCATGCGAGCGTTAATCCGATGACGTCATAAGAACACGACTCATCATCATGTTTCCTGTTATCCGTCCGTCTCATTCAGAGTGTTTTCCTCCTCCAGCAGCAGCAGCGTCTCCTCCTCCTCTCTAATCCGTCTGTTTTTAGTCCTCCTCCTTCGTCTGCTTCAGTTTTCCTCCTCGCTGCTCTGTCAGCTCCTTTCTCCTCCTCCTCCTCCTCCTCCTCTTCCTCCTCTCCGTTTCTTCCACACTTTAAAAATCTCAACGCCGGCTTTTCTTCTCTCAACAACTTCGCAGCACAACTTTCTCTCTGTCTGGTCAGTCTGATCTTCTCCTCCCTTCACTCTCGTCCATCAGCTGGTTATTTTGCTCCACTGAGGGGGGAGGAGGTATGTGTTTCCTCCCTCGTTTGACCCAGGACGCTCCTCCTCCTCCTCATCCTCCTCCTCCTCCTCCCTCTCTGTCCTCTCCTTCCCCTCTTCCTCTCTTTGTCTCCTCTTACCTTCCTTTCACTCCATCGACCTTCCTGGAAGTTTGTATTCGACTCTTTTCTAGCAGCTCAATAAACCTCCGTTCTCCTGTTACATTTACTGTGATTCGCTGAGAGAATAGCTGCTGCATGTGAGCAAAAATAACACCAACGTGAACTAATTTATGAATAAAAACTGAACTACAACACGCCGTTAAAAACGTTAAGTTCTTCCTTTACAACTTTCACTTACTGTTACTATATTTAACATCATTTTTAAATCTCTCTTTTATTGGCCTCTTTAAGAAAACATACCTGTACTTTCTGTTTTTGTGTTAATACGTTATAATCACGTTAACTCTGACAGCCCTAATAATAATAATGACTGTAAAGAAATTATGAAAAAATACCTAAACTTGATTTTAAAGTAATTTTACTTGATTTAGAATTTAATAAAAACTGAAAAGTCTTGTTAACAACTCATCTCAACTTTCCAAAATAAAAGTCTTGCTGGGAATTTTCCTCCTTTTATTAACTTATTAAGGGACTTAACACTATCATTAATAGTAGCTGTTATAGGAACGTCTACAAGCCTCAATTCCTGAACCAGCAGCATCACAGCACCCAGAGAGCAGTATCGGTTCTCCTGACATCCCTAGTCTCTTTATGTGCATTTATCTTTTATTATGAAGCACATTTTATTGCATATTTTGGTATGAAATGTACTACATAAATACAGTTTTTACTTATTATTATTAATAAAATACAACATTAAGTTCAAATGTTTAGGCTTATGTTAATGTGCAGGGAAAAAAGAATTAATTTAATATAAAAATGTTGGCTTTCTTTCTGACCATTAAACAAATAAATTAAATATACTGTTATGTTTGTTTCATAACAATATTAATAATAATAATAATAATAATAATAATATAGAAGAATAATATTAAATACATTATGACAAAATGCCTAAACCTAATTTTAAAGTAATTTTACATGATAGAATTAAAATTGAAAAACTCTTGTTTACAACTCATCTCAACCTATAAAATAAAAGTCTTGTTAGGAATTTCCTCCTTTTATTAACTTATTCAGTGACTTAATCCTCATTAATAGTAGCTGTATTAGGAAAGTCTACACGCTTCAATTCCTGAACCAGCAGCAGGTCAGAGGTCAGAGGTCACAGCACCCAGACAGCAGATGGTAAAGATCAACAGAGAGGAGGAGGAGGAGGGTTCAGGGAGCGTCTCTTGTTTTCTGACAGGAGTGGGAGGTCTTTCTCTCCAACCCGTCTCTGAAACGCTGGCTGAATGAATCCATCTGGAATTTCCCTCTATAGGCTGATGAAAGTGTGTGTGTGTGCGTGTGTGTGTGTGTGTGTGTGTGTGCGTGTGTGTGTGTGTGTGTGTGTGTGTGTGTGTGTGTGTGTGCGTGTGTGTGTGTGTGTGTGTGTGTGTCCACACCCAGTGGATCTAGGCCAAAGGAAAACAGTGAACTCCTCCAGACTGAAACTCTGAAACCTCCCAGCAGCACTTTCACTCCTTAAATGTGTCTTCATGAGTTTTCTGTTAAAGTGCAGCCGAGGTGGAGAGTCGACTCCTCGCCGTCCACGCTGGTGAAGCTGAGGTTGAACGGGTCAGCAGCCTCGAGGTCCCCTGGACAGTACGCGCGGTCACAGTGACCCAGAAAGCTCGGCAGCGGCTCAACTTCCTGAGAAGAATGAGGAAGTTTGGTATGAACGCCAGTTTCACCATCGAGAGCTTTATGACGGGCCGCATCACGTTCTGGTACGGGAACGGTTCTGCCCACAGACGCAGAGAGAGGAGGAAGACGCTGGTAACGGTCTCCTGGTCAATCAGGACGTCTTTCAACAACGGTGATACAGCACCATCAACGACCACCGCCACCGTCCACCAGGCCTCTCAACTCATAGGCTTATAACTAGGGCTGTCAAAGTTAACACGATAATAATGCTCCTAACTTAGGGAGGAAAAACTGTCATGGCCATTTTCAAGAGGGGTCCCTTGACATCTGACCTCCAGATATGTGAATGAAAATGGGTTCTATGGGTACCCACGAGTCTCCCCTTTACAGACATGCCCACTTTATGATAATCACATGCAGTTTGGGGCAAGTCATAGTCAAGTCAGCACACTGACACACTGACAGCTGTTTTGTTGCATATTTTTTATGCTAAATGCAGTACCTGTGAGGGTTTCTGGACAATATTTGTCATTGTTTTGTGTTGTTAATTGATTTACAATAATAGATATATACATACATTTGCATAAAGCAGCATATTTCTCCACTCCCATGTTGATAAGAGTATTAAATACTTGACAAATCTCCCTTTAAGGTACATTTTGAACAGATAAAAAATGTGCGATTAATTTGCGATTAATCAAAAAACTGAAACTAGCCAAGTACTGTACTTAAGCACAATTTTGAGGTACTTGTACTTTACTATCCGTATTTCCATATTCTGATGCTTTCTACTTCTACTCCACTACATCTCAGAGGGAAACATTGGGCAGAAAGAGATGCTTTAATGTCTGATAATAATGATGTGACAGACTGATTCACTGACATACGTAAAGATCTTCCACCGACACGATGCCAACACCGAAGACTAAAAAACAAGGCGTCCTCTCGGAGTGTCTGAGGCTGAAACTACAGGGACAGTTTGAGGTTTCCTGAGGTGAACCCACATAGAGAGGGAATAATAAGATGCTGACTCACTGTTAAATACAGACTTCAGAGGCTCGGTAATAGCAGAGAAGCTCAACCAAACCCTCCATCACCGCTTCAACTGAACACACTGAGAGACGCTGGGTGTCTCACCACATCATGTGACCGCTGTGGAGAGGATGTGGAACCAGAACGGATCACCAAACAGTCCCAGACCAGATCAAGAAGAACACAGAGGAACATGGTGACATTTAAGTCCTGCAGTACTCAAGTACACACGTGAGGTATTTGTACTTTACTCAAGTCTTTCTACTTCTACTGCACTACTTTTATCTGACAGCTTTATTTTGGAGGTATTGGAGAACCATGTATTGGTTCTGGTTCTCTGCTCAGACCTGCAGGTGTTCATGTGACCTGCTGTGGTTCTGGTCTGGAGAACCATGTGTTGGTTCTGCTCAGACCTGCAGCTGATCATGTAACCTGCCGTGGTTCTTGTCTGGAGAACCATGTGTTGGTTCTGGTTCTCTGCTCAGACCTGCAGGTGTTCATGTGACCTGCTGTGGTTCTTGTCTGGAGAACCATGTGTTGGTTCTGGTTCTCTGCTCAGACCTGCAGCTGATCATGTGACCTGCCGTGGTTCTAAACTGGAGAACCATGAATTGGTTCTGGTTCTCTGCTCAGACCTGTCAGTGTATCAGAACCAGGTGCTGAACCGGAACACAACTCCTCTCTTTTGTCTATTTTTAACCCCCCCCCCCACTGACATCTCACGCTCCAGGAAGTTAATCTGACGTTGCCTAGGTTACCGGGGCTGGCCGGGCGCCAGCTTTGATTGGCCGCCGGACAGGAAGGACCAGGTATGACGACGCCACAACAAAGACTGGAGGTCAAAGAGTTTTCTTTATTTGTTGAATCTTTAAAGTTGTTATAAATCCTCATAAAGAAAACGTATTTATCTCAACTGCACAGAGAACCAGATCTCTATTACAAAAGTCAATATTTTAGTGAAAAGCCTCCCTGTTTGTTTTGCTTTAATGAACAAACTCGAACAGTTTTCAGTTTGAAACGGTCATTAAATTCTCTCCACACACAAACATGCTGACAGCCACAGAAACTGAGTGTGTTTGAGACTGAAAACTTCTCAACAATGAAGAATTAAACTCTGTGTTTTGATGGGGTTTTATCATAAAACTCCTTCTGCTATAAACATGAAAAAAAGTGAACGAGCTTCTGTTTGTTCCTCAGCTTGAACAGATTGGAAACCCAAGGTCGGTCAGTGTCGCCCTCCTCACCACCTACACTGTGTGTTCAGCTACACGACACACTCTCTATAATTAAACTCATGTGTTGTCTCACAACCAGTCAAATCCTCACACACATGCATACAAACACACACGTTTGTACTTCAATACTTGTGAGGACCCTCATTGCATTTATCAGCTCCTTCCTGTTTGAACCTTAACACAAACCTTTTCACGATTCACAGACAAATTTTACGTCCCCGTTGTGTAAAAATGTCCTCATTCAGAAAGACTCTTTGAGGAAAGAGTCCTCACTTCCCTAAGATGTCCTCGCTAATGAGGTCTAAATCTCAAACTGGTCCTCACAAAGATAGACAAACACACCAGAGGAACACCAACTGTAACCACATCATGTCTCTCTGGTGTCACCATGTGGCTGATCTGAGTTACTGCAGCCTGATACACAGCTCATATTCTGGTTATTTACCGAGATATATAATCTTTTGCATCTATAATACATTTTAATTAACCCTCTGAGACCCACAATAGAGCCGTTTTTGTCTTTTTTAGGGGGTACAAGGGGTCTTTAGGGGGAGATAGCAGGTCAACAGTAGATGTCACATAGAAGATTTATGTAATTCAAGACTGTTTAGGGATCCCAGTAATACGTAATAAATATTAAGATATTTCAACAAAAGTCTCCAGTATTATGGAGGATAAATTTACCCAGAAAATGGTACATAATGACAAACTGAATTTGGGAAATGGCATTTTGAAAAAATAAAGTGAACTTTAAACTCCTGAAATGAGAATTTTAAAAGCTACAAAGTTTTTAGACCCGAAAATGCGGAAAAACTCGCCTGCCAATATTTTGCATCTAAACTATTCATACCGGCAGCGATGCGGAATTGTGACGGTTGCAACACTTTGTCGATAAAGGTCTGAATAGATTCAAATGAACAAATGAACGACCTCAGAGCCTCTACAGTCTGTTTACCTGTTGGTAATAACCTCAACGTGAGCTCACAGAGCCCCTGGAGCCGTCTGCTGGAAGCAGCACTGATTCACAGACAGACGCCGTTGAGTAGAACAACACATTTCTGACACAACTTCACACTTCCAAGGTGCTAGGAGACAAGAAACAAACACTTCCTGTCCTCAGTGTGGACCGGCGCCATCAGCTCTGACTCACCTGGGGCTGCTGTGGAGCGAGGGGGCCGAGTTCGCCTTGCGGAAGCCGTCTTTGAGGATGGAGCGACGCCACGATTCTTTCTCCGACTTGGATCGAACCGGAGGGCTGGGTTCGTCTTTGGAGCCGCCCCGGAGCCCCGCCCCCGAGGCACTGAGGGTGATTTCGGAGCGAGACGTCTCCGAGGGGGCGGACGGGTCCGGACGGGCCAGCGGGGCGAAGCTCAGCTCGATGATCTGCTTGGCACTGTCGCAGATCTGACTCTGAATAACAGAACACGTCAGCGTTACCGCCTGCAGTCACACAGGAAGTGGAGACAGGAGTGGTGTAAGCGTGGCTCTCCTACCTGGATCTCCGGCGTGAGGGTGGGCAGGTCGAAGGTGAACACAGACGTGGATCCAGAGGTCAGAAGGTCGACGCTGTCAAGGCTGCTGTACGACGTGCCTTTGGCACGGTGAGACTCCATGATGCTTTCAAAGTGGCGGCTGAAGGAGTCGAGGTTGCTCTCGGAGGGTCGGCGCGGGCTGCCGATGGAGATCGGAGACTTGAGGCCGCCGTGTGAGTCAGACTTCCCCAACGGCCTGGAAAGAAAACAAACGGCAAACTTTAAAGGTTCCAACATGTCCTCCAGAATCCTGAACTACTGGACTGAATCTGGTCAACAGCTTAACAGGAAGTGGGTCAGCACCGTTTAAGATTGACAGCGAGGGAGGTAGCAGTTTACTGACATGAAACATAAAGTTTCTCCTGAACAACAAGATTTAATTAGTTGTTTATTACTAGGGCTGTCAATTGATTAAAATAATTAATTGCGATTATTATTGTCTGTAGTTAATCATTTTTTTATCTGTTCAAAATGTACCTTAAAAGGAGATTTGTCAAGTATTTAATACTCTTATCAACATGGGAGTGGGCAAATATGCTGCTTTATGCAAATGTATGTATATATTTATTATTGGAAATCAATTAACAACACAAAACAATGACAGATATTGTCCAGAAACCCTCACAGGTACTGCATTTAGCATAAAAAATATGCAGTGTGCTGACTTGACTATGACTTGCTCCAAACTGCATGTGATTATCATAAAGTGGGCATATCTGTAAAGAGGAGAGTATAGTATAGGGGAGACTCGTGGGTACCCATAGAACCCATTTTCATTCACATATCTGGAGGTCAGAGGTCAAGGGACCCCTTTGAAAATGGCCATGACAGTTTTTCCTCGCCAAGATTTAGCGCAAGTTTGGAGCGTTATTTAGCCTCCTTACAGACAAGCTAGTATGACATGGTTGGTACCGATGGATTCATCAGGTTTTCTAGTTTCCAGATACCAGTATCTTCACTCTAGCTTTAAAACTGATCCCGCTACAACCTAAAAAACACAAGTTGCGTAAACATGTTAAAGAAATTAGTGGCGTGAAAACAAATTTGCGTTAACGTGTTATTATCACGTTAATTTTGACAAATATTGGCAAAACTTGAAAAGTTATAAGCCACAGCGTAGCTCACTGAATCCATGGCAGCATTACACTTCCTGTTTACATCTCCTAGAGCATTATGGGAACTGAAGTTCCAAACCTTAGAGCATGATTATTACTGGGGGGCCATGGGGGGGGGGGTTGTGCTTTAACAGGTGGACCTCTCACCCCTTCAGCAGCAGACTGAACACCTCGTCCTCCTCCTTGGCGGCTCTTTGTCTCTGTCTGTCTCCCAGCATCCGTACACTGGCCCAGCTCACCACTCCTTCTTCTTCTTCCTCCTCTTCTTCTTCTTCTTCTTCTTCTTCTTCTTCCTCCTCCTCCTCCTCCTCGTCCTCCTCCTCCTTCACGCCACCTGTCCGGGGTTTCGAGGAGGCGTCGGCGGGGCTGAAGCTGGAGTTTCCAAGGACGCTGCGGTTACTCCCAAAGGCCGAGTCCTCCTCCTCGGCTGCCTCGGCCTCCGCCCGCATCACCTACAATGATGCAATATAGGAATATTTATTACACAGCTTTGTTCAATACTCGAATCTGATTGATCAACCATGGCATTCCACGGTCTGTTTTTTCTTTATAGCAGACCGTTGCTATGGACGCAGTTCTGATGTCGGACTCTGGAGGATTGTTTTTGTGTCAAATCAGTGATTTCTTCAGTAAGTAGCCGTGTAATAAATGGGATAATGTACAGCGAGCCGGTCATTGTTGAGAAATAAACGCCATCAGGGTGCAGCGTCGCCCTGTCAGGGTTTATTTCAACAATGACCGGCTCGCTGTACATTATCCCTTACTTATCAAACATTAAGACATTCTAGATGAGATGAACCAGATCACCTCGTCCAGGTCGGTCTCCCGGTAGCACCGCAGCGGCACGGCGTCCAGATCCGTCTCAGAGTATTTGATGGTTTGGCGGATGATGCCCGTCTTAGGGGTGGAGCCTCGGTGGTCGGTGTTCACCAGCTCCACCTCGATCTGCCGCACCTCGTGATGCGGCAACTTTGGACCTCCGCTGTCCCGCCCCTTCCTCTGATTGGCTGGTTTCAGATGGAGGGAGGAGGGAGGGGTGGGGCTGGGCGAGCCGCTGGTCGGAGGCGTAGTGGACAGAGCGTCTGCAGGAGGAAAGAAGAATTTTATATCTTAAGTCCTAAAGATCACAACAGGTGTACAACAAGATTCTATACTAGAACGCGTTGTTTGAAATTTTTACAAACAATATTGGAAGGAACATCCAGCCGAGTGAGGATACATTTCTATGCAGAGGATACATATGGAACAGTTCAAGTAAAAAATCCGACCCGTTCGGTTCGGGGCATGTATGTATTGTCTGGTTCATTTGAAATAGATTATGAGGTCTATTGTGTGCTTTTTTCATGTACAGTTAGTACATGTGGCTCATGCTAGCAGCAATACTTTCAATATGATAAATATTTGTGGATTAATTGATTATTTTATTGACAAAAAAAACGCAACTATTTATTGGAGGTAAAGTTAAAAAAAGGGTTTTGCATTTTTAAATCAACTGATGGAAGGTTAAAGGAAAAGCATTAAGCTTTATATTTCTTTTAACACTCCATTCATTTATTTAACTAACAAATATCATAATTGGAATGGGCCTTGGGAAATTCAGTCGCGAACGTGAATTCATTGAAGTTAATTAGAAAAAGTCTCTTCATACACATATCTCGGAATAAATCTAGATGACAAATATAGATATTATATATAAATATATTATATATATTTATATTATATATATTTTCACACTGATAACAAAAAACACAAATTATATTTCTTATTTTGTTTTGAGATAAGAGTTCCATTTGAAGCAAGAAAATATGTTCAGTCTGTATTTTTATCTGTTCTGGATTATAGTGACGAACCTGGTTTGTATCTCTTAAAACATTTAAATAAACAATAAAATAAAATCTGTAAATTGGTCATTTTTTGCTGAGTTTGGAGCAGTTTAAACTGAAAATTTAGTTCATTTCTCACTCCTATTATCTGCTAATTTGAGCATTTATAACTTTTTGCTGTAAAATATGAAATAAACAATTTTATTTCAGCAAATTCAAACCGTTAAAGGTTAAAGTTAAATGTAGTAGTGGCACTTTAGATATACAGTACAAGTATGAATAAAGACATCCAGTAGATATGAGGGTACGATAAGACCACACATTTCCACAGCCAGCACACATCAATGACTTCGGTTAATTAAAAAATTGTTCGTTAGTGTCAAAGTTTGAAAAAGATGCTAAATAAAGAACAGGAAGTGGTAGTAGTGGTAGTAGTGTAGTAATACTTGAATGAGTAGAGCTGCATACTGTAAGACCGGTTCTAACTGATGTTAAGCTTCAGCTAATTGGCTTAGAAGAAGACTGGAAGCTCCTGAAGCTGCTTGTTTACTTCACTGACTGGAGAAACAATACAAGAGAAAAGACAAAATGGTCCTTTAACCTTTTACTGCTGCTACTACTGTTGTATTCCCAGTGTGGAGGACTGAAACTGTTTGGGAATAAAACATTGATGGGTTTATTTTTATGTACAAGGACTTACGAATGTTATAATAAACTATAATTTATTGTAACAATATCAACTTTAATATAATAGTGGTGTTAAATAGCATCCAGTTTGAAATCAGTTTAAATTTGGAACATGATGGGGATGTACTTGAGTTCATTTCATCAGGCTGTGGAGGACTAAAAAGGTTAAGAACTATTGGTTAGTAAACCAATAGTTCCTAACCTTTTAAGAAACTATTGGTTTAATAGTTCCTAAAAAGGTTAGGAACTATTGGTTAGGCACTATTAAACCAATGGTTCCTAAAAAGGTTAGGAACCATTAGTTAGGAACTATTAAACCAATGCTTCTTAAAAAGGTTAGGAACCATTGGTTAGGCACTATTAAACCAATGCTTCTTAAAAAGGTTAGGAACCATTGGTTAGGAACTATTAAACCAATGGTTCCTAAAAAGGCTAGGAACTATTGGTTAGCAACTATTAAACCATCAGCTCCTAACCTTTTTAGGAACTATTAAACCAATAGTTCCTAAAAAGGTTGGGAACTATTGGTTTAATCGATAGTTCCTAACCTATTGGTTTAATTAACCAATTGAACAGTTAATATCCATCAAAATAACATTATATTTAATAACTATAATAGGGACTTGTTGCTGCTTTGTTTCTATTTTCCTTTTGCTCCGAATTATTCTTTCTATTTTTGTTTTATTATATTTTGTTATCAAAGTGTAAACATCAATAAAAAGATAAGTGCATACGAATTAAAACAGTACCTTTAGTGCAGCGACTCTCCTCCGTCTGCCCTCCAAACAGGAACTCCCACTTGGCTCGGGCAATCTTCTGCGATCGCGAAGATGAAGACGGAGTCGTCGTCGAGCCGCCGTCCGACTGCATGAGGAGGAAAGACCGCAGTGAAATTAAATAATCTGTTTCTCAAAAAATAATCTATAACTAGAAATGATAGCTATTAGTGCATGCATGTTTTTGTGTTTGACCTCTTCTGAATTGCAACTAATACCTCCATTAGCATTAGTTTTTATGCACTCTGCACCTTCAAATTTTAAAAGGTGAATTAAAATTTCATGTAATTTAATTTTTAAAGTCTTAGGTTTAAAGATTGTACTTAAGTGATATTGTTACAATTACTAATTTGTCAAAAAAGAAAAGAAAAGTAATGCATCCAACAATCTGCACGCTGAAGAGAAACAGTTTTTGTTAGCATTAAACAACATATCCCATTAGTCTCAGACCCAGAAGTGCTGCCTAATGGGAGATGTAGTTGTTTAATGCTAACAAGATTCTCCGTTTTTTTTTATGTTTGTTGCAATGATGAGGCTGGTGAAAGAAACCCTCCATAAGAAAATACACTGAGGAACAGAAACTAACTCACTGGTGGGGAACAACTTTCTGTTATATATTTATTGTTATTGAGGTAAATGTGACAACAAGTCATGACGTGATGGGAAGACTCATCGACAAACAACCTCACCCTCCACACAAATTCAAAACATACACATAATCTACATGATTTCCTCCTCACACAACATACAACCAAACCCTCAAGCCGACCTGCATCCCTGAGCCGGTGTCTGCCGTGTCGTGGCTGGACTGGCTCGAGGTTTCGGGGGACAGACTGTCGTTTCTGTCCAGCTGGGAGTCTCCCATGCTGCCCGTTACCCCACTGGAGCTTTGAGAGGATGTCCCAGCAAACCCGCTGTGATCCTGAACCTCCTCCCTCTCATCGTTGGACACACTTATAACTGGGGTCTGGTACTCCTGCAATGACGTCTTTATTCCTTTATCCCCTCCGACTTTCCTATGACTCTCGTCTTTGCTTGGCGTGTAAACTCTAGAGGTCGACTGTCTGTAGTTGTCTTCACAAAGTTCGTCCTCATCCTGGACCAGCCCAGCCTCCGACCACTGCTGGTGCTTGGAGGTCCACCTCCCAGGCAATGCTTCTGTGTTTTGGCTGGAGAGAAGTCTCCTGGAGAGCTCAGAGCTGTCCCTAAGTGATCTGTCAAAGAGGTGATCGTACTTCCGCTCCGTGCCAGGTGATTTGTGGTCTCCGGTGTACTGTGGCAGCTGGTAGCGGTGCAGGGCAGACGCGTCCTTTGTGGGTGATGAACCCCGTTGATGCCGTGGGTCCAAGACTGGTGATTGAGAGGTGGCTGCACGGTGCAACCTAGCCGGCAAGGCTGGAGATGCTGGTGATAAGAGAGGTGAGACACGTCCTGGTCTGGTTTGAGGTATTGCTTTGTCCATTTTCCATCGGTGGTTCTGGTTGTCGGCCTGTAGAGGGTCAAGGGAGCTTCGCCCATGAAGAGTGGCATAAGGTTGGGATTCTCTCAGAGATGATCCTCCCATCTTGGGACTCTCTGACATCAGTGACTCAGCTTGAGAAGATGTTGGAGAGGGGGTCCGCCTTTCAGCAAAAATGGTGGACAGTTTGGTAGCCTCCACGGCTAACTTACCAGCCACTTCAGCATTTAAGGATGGAGAGATGCTTCTCCTGCTGTTGGTAGGGCTGACTGCGTCACTGGCTCTGCTACTGCAGCGTGACGATTTGTAATGAGTCTTGCTGGATAAGTTATCATTAGTACTGTAGTGTATACTATCTACAGCATTATGACTGGTGTTGATGAGGTTAGTACTATAGCTACTATTAACACTGTGTTGGGGGTTCCCACTAGCCTGATAGCCAGTCCTGGAATAGTTGCTGTTGGGGAATATACTAGTTGGGATCTCATGCTGGATGTCCGTGGGTCTCCCTGCAGGTAACGGTGGGTGAAATTTGCTAGACAACCTGGGGCTCTCGTCCCCTACCCATGGCCTCTGCTGGCTCTGGGGCGGGCCATGAGAGCGAAGAGTTGAGGTCGGAGCCACTGGGTGGGATGAGTAGCCAGTGTGGGCACACAGGTGGTCAGAGGCAGGACTTCTCGGTAGTCCATTCACTGAACTACGGCAGACTCTGCTGTCCAGCTCCAGGAGCTGGGCCTTCGATGGCAGGTTGAGGGTGCTGCGGGGCAGGACAGGAGACCCCCCCCAGGACCGGCAGCGAGAGGACTGGTAGTGCCGTGGCAGGGTTGGGCTGCAGTTCTCTGGGATGTGACCAGCAAGTCTGCGCCTAAGTTCTGGGGATCCAAACTCCCCCAAGGCCCTGTAGGTGGCATCTCTGGCAACTGTGTCTGGGGTAGCCCTCTGCAGGTAAGGCGAGCCCTGTGGGGACTGAATCCGAGACGGGTAAGGGTGACTAGGGTAAGGGTCACCCTGCCCTGGCTGCCCATTGAACCACGCTGGGTCACTAAGTCTCTTCCGGAGTTGGCCAGGGAGGAGTTGCCCCTCCATTCTGTTAGGAGGATTGCCCAACTCACTTTGGCACAAAGAGGTACGCCGGCCCCCCATGCTGTTAACGTTAGCTTTCTCTATGTAGCCAAAGGTCACCACAGATGTCTTCCCCTCCTCCCCCCCCACCCCTGGGACCTCATAGGACCTGCGGTTGCTGGTAGGTGTGGAGGGCACAGTCAGCATCCCAGAAGATGTAGAAGATGGGGAGGTGAGCACCCTTCCTCGGCTGGGATCCATGTCAGAGGAACGGGTGCATCCCAATGACCCATGCTGGCCTGGACCAGTCGTTCCAGGCGCAAGGACCTGGAGAAATTGACTCAAACTGTCCTGCAACACATCCTGCCGGTGGAACTGGGTGGGAGACCCTGTAGCATCAGGGTTTTGGAGTTGGAAGCTGACTGAGTGTCTGGAGGAAGACTTTGAGGGGGATAAGCTGTGGCTTCCAACCCCAGTTTGGTGCTGAGAGACTGGGGAGAGATCATGATTGCGGTTTGGGCTGGAGCTTCTCTGGGAGTGAGGAAGGACGTCTGGGCACTGAAGCATCAGGTGAGCAGTCCCATCATCTCTCATTCCCGGCACCTTCCCTTCCTCCTCAGCAACAGACCTCACCTCAACATACAGGTGGAGGACTTTACCTGCCTGGGACATGTTGGCACCTTAGCCACCTAAATGCCCAGCTCTTCCTTTTTCTGTAGGCCTTCGCTATTTGTGCAAAGGGTCCCTCAGCTTCCTGGTACCCTGTTAAGTGCCAAACTGTTTCATGAGGGTCAGAGGTGGAACAGGTCTACCAGGAATGTCCTCCATCTGCTCATCGTCTTTTCAACCTGCAACAGGAAAACAGAGATAGAGACAAAGTTAATATTACACAGTTTATTATCTACAGACATTCATAAGCAAATGGACAGCAGATAATGTCTAACTTTCAAGATCTCACAACACTCTTTACATGAACACAGCCTTCTCAATTCATCGAAAGAAATCAAAATAAAAAGCGAATTGGTAATAGATAGAAACAAGATCATTTACAAAGCAAAATGGAGTTACAGAAAAGTGTGCTGAGAGTTACAGCTTCTTCCTACCCAGACCCTCTGAATCCCCAAGGTCCCTCAGTAGGATATTCTTTCTCACACATTCAAACACATACAGGTTCATGTTGTGTGCTTTGATGCATGTAAAATAAACTGCTGTGATGAATAAGTTACAGATTGAACCATATATTGGCCTTTTTCTTGCTGTTAACGTTGATAGGAAAGTACTCCTTCTTCTACGAAAATGGGTTCCAGATAAACGTCATTCTTATGGTCTATATTGTAACCAAAGGAGGTTTTCCATCCTTGAACCTTGTGTCCGTTGATCAAGTTTGACCCTCAACACTTCAACAGTCCTCTGTAAATCTTCTAAGTAGGTCAACTAATGTCCTCAGACAAACTGCTACAATCAGAAACCAAAAACCTCATGTTTTAATTATTACAGGCAGAGAGCAAGTCAAACACCACGGACAGGGTGGTAAACGTCGGGAAATTTGCTCATTAAAACCAGTTTTTGAGGTTATCATCCATCGCAACTCTTTTGTAACTACGCAACAGGGTGCGACCCGTTTTGACCCGCTACCGGGTCCGTGGGGCTTAGGGGGTTTTAGTGTCTTTTATGAGAGTCATTTCAGATGTTCTAATGGTCACCGAAGAGGTCTAGTGATCCATTAAGAAGTTAAGTGGTCAATGAGGATGTCATAGGGGTCCTTTAAGAGGTTCTAGGGATCTTTGAGGGCATTATAGGGGTCCTTTAAGAGGTTCTTGTGGTCCTTTAGGACGTTCTAGTGGTAAATTCGAAGGATCTAGGGGTCTTTTAGGATGTTCTAGGAGTCCTTTAATAGGTTATTTTCCACTGAAGAGGTTGTTGGAGTTCTTTAGGATGTTCTAGGGTCATTTAATATGTTGTCGTGGCCACTAAGAAGGATCTAGAATGTACTTTAGAACGTTCTAGAATCCTTTAAGATGTTCTAGCAGTCATTGAGTATTTTCTAAGGGCCCTTTAAGATGTTCTATAGATTCTTCAAGAGGTTTTAGTTGTCATTAGGGAGGATCTAGTGTACTATAGGAGGTTCTGATGGCCCTTGAGGAGGTTCTAGGGATCCTTAAAGAGGTTCTAGTGGTCTTTAAGGAGATTTTAGAGGACCTTTCAGCGGTTGAACACAGGTGGCAGTAAGGCATTAGACATTATCAAAACACCAAATGAGTGAATATCTTTTGAAAGAACACCGTTTGTCCGTTTAGTAGAGTTCTGCAGGATAATCTATGGAGAACAAGGAGCACTGAAGCTGTTCTGAAAATCACTTCGCTTTCCTTATCCTCTGATGAGGTCCACCGGTGTGCTAATTACATGTCCATTCATGTCTTTGGCGGTCCTCCAACATGGAGGCAGGAACATGTGGGCCAGCGGGCGGCGCCTGGTGACACATGTGAGTTTGATTCGTCTATTAATAGACAAGTTAAAGCAGCTTGGAGGGTGTTCAGGTGACAACAGCTATCGTACGAGCTCTCTCATCTGCAGGTCACACCAACAAAAACTTATTTTCTTGATTTTATATTTTGGTTGTTGTTCTATTGCTCCATTTTTGCCCTTTGCTGTATGTCGTCCGTGTGAAGTTTCCATCTGTGTCTTGCTGCTGGCCTATTACAGATTTTACAGTAAATCTGCAGCCGTCTCCCTCAGTGTGAATCAGGAGGATAAATGGGTTTCTATGCTGTTTGTTGATGGAGGACAGCGGTTTAGATCATGCAGAACCTCATGTGGATACAGCACTGCACTCCTTGACTGGATCCCGGTATGGGCGACAGACTGCTGTACGGGTCCTTCAGGGCTGCTCGTCAAGCTAACTTTTGCGTTAGCTAACACTAGTAGCTAGCTAGAGCTCAATGAACAGGCCTAAATAAAAAGGATGTTTTGTTATGTGTTTAAAAGTAGTTCACAATTTGTCCGTTATCATTTCTTTCCTAATATGCTGCTGTCTGATACTTTACTGCCAGTTCATCATGTACAACACAGTGGTAGACTGAAGATGACATTTAGACATCATCATTGGACCAACGCAAGGATGACCTCCCTTGGAGCGTCATTTGACGTGTTTTAGCCAATCACATATAAGCATGAAAAAAACGATATTGATAGAATTGATAGAAGAGGTCCCGCCTCAAGGGAGGACGTTAAAGAAATTAGTGGCATTAAAACAATTTGGCGTTAATATGTTAGCCCTAGTTATTTTATTGTTTTCACTTTTGCTTCTTTAATCTTGCGTTTATTGCCTTATGAAGCACTTTGTAACACTATTTGAACACTGCTATATAAATCAAATATATTATTATTATAATTTATTATTAGGACTAAAGCTGTGGTCTTGTTTAATCACTAGAAACTGGTGAACAGAGTTGCTGAGGTCTGTTATCAGCACAGACAGACAGAAACTCAACACCAGCCGCTGTAAGACAACCTCAGGTTTCTATTTCAATCTATTTACAACAACGAGCATCATCTCCACCCGCTGATCAACAGGAAACATCAAGGACAACCACATGGTGAACCAGGGGGGTTAAATAAAGATGTTTCCCTAACAAATTAGTGGTATTTTCTTTTAATTTATAAGGGACATGTAATGTTTTATACTTCTGGTGAATATAATCCAATCAACTTATTTCCATATATGTATTTTGTATATACAGTTCCCTTTGTTAAGACCTTATTTTGAAAACCGGATGTAGTCACACATGTCTACTTCCTCTAACGTCTCCAAGGTGGTCTCTAGCTCTCCCGTCAGCTCCGCTCTCTTTATCTATCCATGGTCAGCTCCATCGGGGCCGTTTGAATGCATTTAACATAAATGTCAGTATATGGGTGCTCTAAAGTTGTAGCGTCGGCCCATTTGACCACGGAGATGAGAGTGACGGCCGGCTTGACCGCACGTTACCGCGATACGATAACGTTTCCTGTCCGTGACAGAGTTAGCATGCAGCTTTAGCCGTGATGTCTAGCTCTGCTTTTCCTGCAGTGTGTGAAACCCAAAGTGTTTCCATCCTTTACTGGATGTGTAGTGTTTACCACTTTGGATTTAACATGTGAGGGTGCAGGTCGTATCCACGCCGACCCTCCAACGTTTTATACTTTCTCGTTTCTGCTCGCTGCGATTTGATTTGGTTGAAGAATACAGAACTCAGACTACAATAATAAAAGCGGTAACTTCCTTCTACCTCTACATAGACTCATATGAAGCAAATATATCGATTCTGGCATTAAAAAATTTCAAAATCGTAAAAAAAAAAAAAAAATTGCGATACATACTGTTGGTGAATTGATTTTTTTTCCCCAGCCCTAGCGGGTACATGCATCATCTTTCACTTATGGAAACGGCCTTGGTGGAGGTCCGTGCTCCATCTTTTCCTTGAGGCTTAAAGAAGAACGATTATACAGTAACTGGTTGAGGGTTCAGTTCCACAGCGAGCGGGAACTTCACAAAACATTCAGCCACTTTGACCTCATTATTTCAGTTATACTAAATTAGTTTTAAAGTGAAACCTGAACCAGGCTCACAAGATGATATCCTGCTCCATTTTAAAGGTCATCAGATTGAAGTCAACGTTACCGTGACGATGATGAGGACTGATGTCTGAGCAGCAGAGCAGCTAAATTCAATAAACGCTGAGTGACTATTTAAATGGTTTGAAGTCCAACAGCTCTCTGCTGTGTCTTTGCAAATGGTTGGAGAAACTGTGGTTGGAGTTTGTGCTCGATAAATAACTTAAACGTCCAATCCGCTGGTTCCCAAACTGGGGGTCCCGACACCACTAGGGGTCACTAAAGCTTCACAGGGGGTCGCGAGGCCTTCTTGATTTTAAGGGGTGTAAGACAATTATTTTTTTTTTTAAATATACAGTTGGCCTTTATCTCAGCATTTCATTCAGACGGAAGCTGCCAAAATAAAAAATAGATAAATATTATGACTCGATAAATAAATCTGTCATTCATAGCAAAAATAATATTAAAAATAAATGTAGCCATTAATTAATTGATAAAATGCAACATAAATTGATATGTCCGTTTTAATTTGCTTCTTTTTTTATTTACCTTTGTATTAATTCCCTTTTGTATTTACCTTTCTGTTTAATTTTCACTTTTATTCATTTTAAAATGTATTATTGATTTTTGCATTTATTGTTATTTTTATTTATTTATTCATGTATTATTTATCTATTTATTTATTTTTGTTTTTATTTTTAGATATATGTATTTATGCATTTATTTATTTTTTTATGCAGGATTTTCCCTTTGCATTTCCCCCCTTATTTATTTCCCCAGACTTATTTATTAATGTATTATTTTCTTTATATATTTCTTTTTACATTGCTTTATAGGGCTGTGTATTGGCAAGAATTTGGCAATACGATAGGTATCATGATTCAAGGGATACGATTCAATATATTGCGATATGTTGTGATACTGTAAGCAAGACGATATATTGCGTTTTAAAAAAAAATCTAATTTCAAGAAAACAGTCAGTGGGATTTGCATTTGCATTTATCAAAGTCACTGTAACATCCAACATCATTTCATTTGCAAATGAAGTAGAGTATTGAGTTAATCTTTCAATGTAAACTATTAATCAAAAATCAATACAGTATCACAAAACACAATATCGCAATATTCAATATTTTCTTACACCCCTATTGCTTTATGCATTTGTTTTTTATTTTGGCAGGTTCCTTTCTCCATAAATAATTGTATTATTAATTAAGATATAAATAGGATCAGGACACGGTGAAGACCTGAACACAAGTTATATTCACAGAGACTTCCCTCTCTGCTGAACAGCCTCGTCCTGCATTAGAAAAATATACAGTTAAAAACAACCAAAGAGCTGATAGAATATTGGCCAAGCGTCAAATTTGTCAAAAAAGAAGCCTATTAAGTATGAACGATTTTTAAAAATAAAAAATAAAATAAATAACACAGAGAATTGTATTAAAGATTCCTAAAATAACAGTATAACTCATCTCTGATGCAACATTCACAGGAAATAATCAGCTCCAAATTCATCCAAATCACTCGTTTTACACAAACTTCCTGCAGTTATTGTATTCACTATTTGGGTTAATTGTTGAGTTTATCAGTTGTTCTGTTATGTTATTGTTATGCATTGAATATAATATGAAATATCCATAAAATAAGTCAGTTTACTCAATGGTAGGGAAAAGGTTGGGAACCAAGTTGGTAATGAATCAACTAATGATCATTTCAGCCCTGATTTTTTACAGTGTGAAGCGTGAAAGATGTGGACGTCATGACTTTTATCTGACGTTGAACTCTGCACTCAGTTTACAGCCACGTAACTAAGCTATTATAACTGGAGACACACACCTGAAGTCAGCCTTCACACTGACTTCAGATCAGCTGATTCAACTGTCAAACAAAACTTTATCTAGATCCTCAGAAAATATGACGACGAAGGGTGAAAAACGTTCCTGAAATGCTGTCACTCTGCAGGTGTGTGTGTGTGTGATAAGCACACAGTTAGCCCTACTTTTCCTGGACTCTGCTAATAGGATTCCTCCTCCTCCTCCTCCTCCTCCTCCTCCCACCCCCCCTCCCCCTCCCAGCATGCACTGCTCAATCCACCAACACACACACACACACATTTATAAAACCATACGTATGCAGACACATGTGCGGACACACACTCACACAGCAGCTGTAACCTTACCTGGGTGTCCTGGTGTCCTCGCCGCCGCCGCTGCTGCTGCAGCAACCGTCCCCTGAGTTGCCGTGGTAACCTCCTTCTTCCTTCCACTCTCTCGTCCCGTCACTCTCTGTTATAACCTCGTTTTATCCTCCCTCGCCCTCCTCCTCTCTCTCTCTCTGAACACTTGTTGTCTGCAGCAGAGCCGGCTCATCGTGGATTTACAGACTCGACTCAGCTTCTCCACCTACGACTCCTCCTCTTCCTCCTCCTCAACCCTCCTCTTCCTCCTCCTCCTTCTCACCCCTCCTCCTCCACTTCCGATACCCATCAATCAGCTGACGTCCCCGCCCCTTCTTCTAGGCAGCCTGCCAGCCAATCCCATCCTCCGCTGCCTGCAGACATTTCCTCCTTCGGCCAATGATGAGCAGCTCTGACAGATGGCACAGCTTATTTATTTGTGTGTGTGTGTGTGTGTGTGTGTGTGTGTGTGTGTGTGTGTGTGTGTGTGCGTGTGTGTGTGTGTGCGTGTGTGCGTGTGTGCGTGTGTGTGGGAGGGGGGGGGGGATGTCAGAGGGTCAGCTGACCCGGTCAGACCTGTCCGGTATCAGAAGGCGCCGCTTTACAGGACAATATGCAGGATTACAGTAGAGGCTGATTAAACAATAAACGCTCTTCTGACCACACCCCCAACAGTGATGTCACAATGCACTATAGTATAGCTGTAGGTCACATCTGTCTGTCTGTGGTTAGTTCAGGGTCTGTAATAACAGCAGGAGAGTAGAGTGTCTGTGGTTAGTTCAGGTGTCTGTAATAACAGCAGGACAGTAGAGTGTCTGTGGTTAGTTCAGGTGTCTGTAATAACAGCAGGACAGTAGAGTGTCTGTGGTTAGTTCAGGTGTCTGTAATAGCAGCGGGACAGTAGAGTGTCTGTGGTTAGTTCAGGTGTCTGTAATAACAGCGGGACAGTAGAGTGTCTGTGGTTAGTTCAGGTGTCTGTAATAACAGTAGGACAGTAGAGTGTCTGTGGTTAGTTCAGGTGTCTGTAATAACAGCAGGACAGTAGAGTGTCAGTGGTTAGTTCAGGTGTCTGTAATAACAGCAGGACAGTAGAGTGTCAGTGGTTAGTTCAGGTGTCTGTAATATCAGCAGGACAGTAGAGTGTCAGTGGTTAGTTCAGGTGTCTGTAATATCAGCAGGACAGTAGAGTGTCTGTGGTTAGTTCGGGTGTCTGTGATAACAGTAGGACAGTAGAGTGTCTGTGTTTAGTTCAGGTGTCTGTAATAAAAACAGGACAGTAGAGTGTCTTTGGTTAGTTCAGGTGTCTGTAATAACAGCAGGACAGTAGAATATCTGTGGTTAGTTCAGGTGTCTGCTGATAATAAACTAAATGTGAGTTCTCACCAGTTTCAGTGTAGCTTATTGAACTTGAGCTTCTTGTTTGCGGATGTTTCTTTTGATGAGTTCGGTGCTGCATTTGTTTCTTTGAGTGATTAAAAATAATCCAACTAACGAGGATATTGAAGACACTGTGAGTCCTCAGGTTTGTCATCCGTGGATGTCCGAGGGTTGGGTTGATAGCCGGCTCCATTTTGGATCCAGTTCCAGTTTTATAAAATCCACGAAAGGTCTCAGGAAAAACGTTGAAAACACTCATTTTGTGCCGTTACTGACTGTAACTCCTGCTGGAACAGTCTGCTTCAGTCAAATTGCTTCTTGTCGGATCATCTGAAACCTTCTTTTCAATTTCTGTAACTTCTCAATACCGACAAGCCAAAAATCCCACCGAATAATCCTGTCTGAATAATGCTGTAAATATGCACCTGAAGTGTTTTAAAACAAATACGCTGAGGGTTGAATTCACAAAAGGATTGTGCAGCTATGGCAGCCGCTAAACCTGCACAAATATGACAAAAAGAAACTGTAATTCTCAAAGCACCTCAAGGGGTGAAATTCACCTTTAACTGAGTTAACAGTGTCCTCTGACCTCCAGATATGTGAATGTAAATGGGTTCTATGGGTACCCACGAGTCTCCCCTTTACAGACATGCCCACTTTATGATAATCACATGCAGTTTGGGGCAAGTCATAGTCAAGTCAGCACACTGACACACTGACAGCTGTTGTTGCCTGTTGGGCTGCAGTTTATCATGTTATGATTTGAGCATATTGTTTATGCTAAATGTAGTACCTGTTAGGGTTTCTAGACAATAATTGTCAAACATTTGCATAAAGCAGCATATTTGTCCACTCCCATATTGATAAGAGAATTAAATACTTGACAAAACTCCCTTTAAAGTACATTTTGAACAGATAAAAAAAGTGCAATTAATCACGATTAAATATTGTAATTGGTTGACAGCCCTAGTTTTTTTTTTATTGTGAATGTTTCTATTTTCTATTTATGATTCTTGACTTTCTTTCTGACCAGAAACAGATAATTTCTGCTTTAATTCTCTCATTTTATGATGCAGAATAAAACGACCCGCAGTCTGCGTGGTCCTTTAAGATACTAAATACAGGGTTGAGTCCTGGATATTTACAGCTGTACAACAAACATCAATCAGTCTGCAAGCTGAAGGTGTGTGTGTGTGTGTGTGTGTGTGTGTGTGTGTGTGTGTGTGTGTGTGTGTGTGTGTGTGTGTGCGTGCGTGCGTGCGTGCGTGCGTGCGTGCGTGCGTGCGTGCGTGCGCGCGTGTGTGCGCGCGTGCGTGTGTGTGTGTGCGTCTTGCAGTACCTCAGTTACAGGAGGCGGAGTCACTCACGCCAACGGCTGACGACAGGAAGACTGAGAGGAGAGAAGAAGAAGATCAGATCGACTTAAAGAAACACAACCCCTACGACGTCATTACACTTCTTCTTCTGCTCTTATTATTACAGTCAATACACCAACGGGTCCCAATGAGTGAATGAAAAGTTTTAATTACATCCTTCATGGACTCAATTTTTTTTTCAATATATAATATTTGTATTTTAGAAAAAGTATATTATTCAGAGATATTTAACACAGAGCATTTTCACTTTTCTCCCACCCCCCACTGCCTAGACAAAATAACATATACTCACATATCTACACAGGGAATGATGGTTAAAAATTAAGTAATAAGATTTTTTTTTAAATAAGTAAATAAAAATATAATAAAATAATGTAAATAACCAAAAGCAAAAAAATAGATAAATTAATAAATGAAACAAAAATAAAATAAAATAAATAAAGAAAGAATAGAAAAAGCCAGCAAACACATAATTAATAAATAAAACATACATACAGATTAATTAATTTAACATTTTGCATAGGTATACATATACATGCTTTGAAATATAAACAAATTCCTGGTCTCACTCACACATAATGTCCCAGGAGATCTCCAACAATGGAAATTAAATTAAAAAAATACACGAACAAAACATAATGTATGCACCACGTCAGCTAAAACATTGTATGTCGGACTCTGATCATAGATAAATAAATGAGGATTTTATCTATCATAGTTTATGCTTTAGAAATATATTCATTAAAGCTGCAACAATAAGTCGATCGCCAACTATTTTGATAATCGATTGATCGTTAAAGGAATTTTTCATGCAAAAATGTAAGAAAATTATGTTTTCAGCTTCTCAAATATGGAGATTTAGCATAAAAAATATGCTCAAATCATAACATGGAAAACTGCAGCCTAACAGGCAACAACAGCTGTCAGTGTGTCAGTGTGTACTTAAAAAAAACATGCTTATTAATATTATATTCCATTTCTGCCAATAGATCCCCCTAAATGTTACATACTGGTCCTTACATAAACAATAAATACTAGATTTTGGCTTTTGTCAGATTCTTGGAGATAATTTTCCTCAAATCTAAATTCTTGTGATAAATGAAATATGTCTGTATTGTGTGTGTGCATCACATTTTTCACTAATATTTTTCACATATCTTACGAATAATTTTCAGACATTTTCCAGATAGTTTGGACATTTTCACTAAAAATGTTCAGATATTTTACAAATAATTTTCAGACATCTTACGGATATTTTTTGGACATTTTTAACTAATATTTTTCACAAATTTTACTAATAATTTTCAGACATTTTCCAGATATTTTTGGACACTGTTCACTAATATTTATCACATATTTTATATATAATATTTATATTTTTCACAACTAAATATATGTGAAAAAAGTGAAAAAAAAAATAAATAAAAATAAACAATAAATATATGTGAAGAAATTTGTAAAAGAAATAAAATTAAATAAAAAAAAAAAATAAAGAAAAATTAGCGAAAATGTATGAAAGATATGTGATATATATATATATATATATATATATATATATATATATATATATATATATATATATATATATATATATATATATATATGTCAGAAAATTATGAGTAAAATATGTAAAACCACATTAACGAGCCTAACTTTGTCACTGGGTAACCTGTTCCTTCATCACCATTTATTCTGACTCTGACTAAACATATTAAATTGATAATAATATTAAACATCTGAGAAGTAATACCAGGGTAAATTTACGTTGGTATTATTTGTGACATTTTAACGACAGAACTGATAAAATATTGAGTTGAAGAAATTATCAATACACATTACCGCTTATGATATAACTAAATACACAAATACAGGCACTTTTAATCAAAGTGCATTTAATCTATGTATTTATTTTTTCTATTTTCTAAATGCTTATTGCCAACAATGAACAGCGAGTCATGTCATATTAAAGGTTGCTCGACCTTCCACATCCCTGATCCTGATCCTGATCCTGACTGATGAGCACAGAGGTTCAGTTCACAGACTGTTTCATTAATTATCTTTGCAGTTTGATGCATAAAACAAACTTGCAAACATAAAACACTAAATTAAAGAATAGGAAGGGGGGTATGTTTTGACACAAAGACCCATTTCTGTCGCTTTCATGAGCTCCGAACACCCACTGCTCTCGGGAACAGCGCGCACGTCTGAACTCCATTCAAAAATGTGTCATTTTAACGCTCCTCTTGGTTTTTCTCCACAGTTAATATACTCAAATATGTAACTCAAAGCCTTTTATGAATCACAGGGCGATGCTTTAAAGTTCGGCGTGTGTATAATCAACAAACTAGCACCTACTTCGCTGAAATGTGGACTTTTCCAAGAGGCTGGCGTCGCTTTTGGCCGCCTCTCATCAGGGTGGACGGTCATTTTTAAACACACGAAGGGTTGTAAAAGAGGTAATTTTAGTAAAAGAAGCTGCCGTTTGCTGGTATAATATGTATGCCGAATTAAAGAGGAGATGCCAGCGAGTCGGGGAAACATTCAGTTATATTGAAACATTTGTATAATTTAGCTAATATCAGAAAAAGTGTTAAAATTAGAGTTTTTTCAAAGGAGTTTCGCACTCACCTTTAATGTGATGTAGCAGCTTCCTAGCGACCCGTGCAGCACGAGTCTCCCGGTGGGTCCATTTAACGGTACCGGTGTCGGTAACAAGCGGCTACACAGACGGGCAGATGTTCCGGTAACCTGACCCGAGAGTAACGGATAGCTTAAGTTACGTTACATTGCCGGTAACGGGTGAAAGTGCAGCTGCAGGTGAACCGAGCTCCGTGTTCAGTGTTCAGGTGCTTCAGGTTTCTTCTTCTCCTCCTTCTTTCTTTCTTCTTCTTCTGCTGCTTTTTTCTGTGTTTTCTTTAAGCGGCTGCTGCTCGTTAGTTTACGTTCTCCACGGTGACTTCAACTTCCGCATCGTTGAAGTGACGTAACGGCGACGTAAAATATACGTCAGACCGGAACCGCCCAGAAGAAAAAAAAAAAAAAACAATAATAAAAGAAAAGAAATACTACTACTACTATTAATACTACTACTACTTTTAATACTACTACTACTACTATTAATACTACTACTACTACTATTAATACTACTACTACTACTATTAATACTACTACTACTATTAATACTACTACTACTACTATTAATACTACTACTACTATTAATACTACTACTACTACTACTATTAATACTACTACTACTATTAATACTACTACTACTACTATTAATACTACTACTACTACTATTAATATTACTACTACTATTAATACTACTACTACTACTATTAATACTACTACTAATACTATTATTAATACTACTACTACTACTATTAATACTACTACTACTATTAATACTACTACTACTACTATTAATACTACTACTACTACTATTATTAATACTACTACTACTACTATTAATACTACTACTACTACTATTATTATTAATACTACTACTACTACTATTAATACTACTACTACTATTAATACTACTACTACTACTAGATAGTGAGAGAGAGGGTGTTTAAGGGTGTGATTATCGATTTAAGAGTCTGATGGCCTGGGGGAAGAAACTGTTCCTCAGTCTGCTGGTGTGAGTCCTGGGGGTCCTTTATCTTCTTTACGGATTGCTAGATAAGTGGAAACAATTATTTTATAATTGACCTTTATTTAAACTCGGTGATTTTTAAATGACTAAATATTAGCATAAAGATATTAAGATATTATTTATGCTTAAGATGTGAAAAAGACAGAAATATAAACTTTTGTTTTTAGATGCAGTTTCAGTTTACCTCCAGCAGGTGGCAGCGACATACATCTGAAGTCTAAAATGAAACAAAATGAGATTTACTTGAGTATTTCCATTATCTGCTGCTTTTTACTTCTATAAAGAGGACGGAAGCTGCAAAAATAAAAATAAAAAATAAATGAATGAATAAATAAATGACTCAATAAATAAATAAAGAAATAAATAAATAGTAAAAAAAAAATTCAAATTTTCGAGCATTTTGCTAATTTTCTGAAATTTTTGGGACATTTTTCACTTTTTAATTTATTATTTTTTTTTTTACATATTTTACAACTAATTTTGTTTCTAATATTTTTTGGGATATTTTCCACATATTTAATTTATCATTTATAATGTTGAGGTTTGGACTGTTGGTTACAAACCAAACAATCAATCGATTAATGGAGAGAGTAATCAGCAGATTAATCCATAATTAAAATAATCATTAGTTAATAGTTTAAAATGAGCTCCAGCTCAACCAACTACAACAGTAAAATCCTGCTTTTACATTAATGCATGAATAATAATAATCTACTGATAGAATATATAATAGTACTACAGTCACAGTTTAATACTTTATCTACATTTTACTGATTATACTGACATACTTATACTGAAGGAACATTTCAATGCAGGACTTTTACTGTAACAGAGTATTTTTTACTGTGTGGTATTAGTACTTTTACTGTAACACTGTATTAACACAGTGTGGTATTATACTTTGACTGTAGTAAAGGCTCTGAATACTTCCTCCTCCACTGGTTATCTTCCTCTCCTCATGTCCAGTGAATTATTTATCTGTTAGATTAATTCTGTACTAAATGTTTACAACAGATGGGGAACAAACTGTTTCTGAGATTAGACTCAGTTTATCACTTTATTTTGTTCTCTGATGAAGTAAACACACTGATTCAGGTCAGAGAGGTCTCAGAAAAGCAACCTGTTTTTCAGCTTTGTGACGACACATTTTCCAGCTGATACAAGAGGCCTTTTAAAGAGTTTAGTTAGCTTCAGAAGGACGAGGAGGATTTTCTCAACACATAAAGGAACACTCCAGACGTACTGTACTTAAGTTAGAGAAAATAAAATAATCATTAAGGGGCTCCACAAAGACTTCTAATAAAGTATTTAATCCCCTTCTTAACTATATTAAAAAGAAAAACCAGCTGTTCCATAAAATGGAAAACATCAGAATTATCCATGCTCGCTTAATACAGTTCTCTCTATCCTGCAGTTTTTTAAATTGTATTTTTGCAAATACATGTCTGAAAGCCTACTATTTGTTTTATCTTGTCTTTTTATTTATTTATTTGCTTTTAAAAATAGTATTATAGTATGTGGTTCTTTTTTTTATTATCACTATGTTTCGTTCTGTTTTTCTTGTCTTTTTTATTTATTTGTTTGTTTTTTAAAATATTATTATAGTATGTGTTTCTTTCTGTATTATCACTATGTTCCGTTCTGTTTTTCTTGTCTTTTTATCTATTTAAAATAATGTTATAGTATGTGGCTCTTTTTTTTTTATTATCACTATGTTCCGTTCTGTTTTTCTTGTCTTTTTATTTATTTATTTATTTAATTATTTATTTTAAATATTATTATTGTAAGTGGCTCTTTTTTTTATTATCACTATGTTCCGTTCTGTTATTCTTGAGATTTTCGTGTACATAATATGTCACTGAATATATCATACAGTATTATTAAAAATCACATTAAACAAAGTAAAAAAAAAAAAAAAAAAGAGGCTTTAATATTTCAATCTGAGATGTAGAGTAGTAGAAGTATATAACATGGAAATATTCCAGTACTGTATTCAGTATTAGTTACATTCCACCACTGTGTTCCAGTTATAATAATATTTATTTTAATAATCACCTGTCTGGGAGCTGTTTTATTATATAGGCCTCTTTTTTTCACGTCACTATTTGTCTTCTTTAGAGACAGTAGAAGTTGTAGAGACAGTCTTGATGAAAGCAATAGATAGGTGTGTCCTTGAAGCCCCGCCCCCTGCTTAATAGGCTTTAAATAGGACGGTGAGACAGGTGAGACGACAGACCGCAGGAGGACAGACAGGGGAAACACCGAGTTTAATTAAATATAAATTGATCATAATAATAATCATGTTGTGGTTGAATGAGACGGACTTCTACCTGCCGCTGTCTGAGTACAGCTTCGAGCGGCGCTTTGACGAGAGAGGAGCGATAGAGTGGATGCAAGCCAACTGGTAAGCCAACTAACTGTTTATATTTTAATATAATTTTTTTTTTTTTTTTTTTTTATTTAACATTTTTATCTGACTCAACTGCTTCTACGGAGGGTTTAAATCCCCCCAAACAGTCAGAAATAGAGGAATCTGTGGTCTTTTCGATGAAGAAGCAACGCTCCGAATTCCATTAGAATAACCACCATATTTTAAATTACCTTACTATTGTTAAAAGTGCCAATGTTTAAAATGTGTATGAAGGCGGTTTCGGGATGATTGGGGTCCAGTCTGTGATTCGGCTCACACCCAATACACCAAACAGCAGCCAATTCAAACATACATCCCCTTAACCGGTTTGATCGATACTAAAAATGCTCAAGTGCGACCGATCAGAGAGCGTGAGGGAGGCAGCGGATACAGCGAGGATCGATTTAAATATCGGAGTTTTTGTGGGATAAAGCGTCTGTTTTTTTATATTTCTTTTATACCGAACGGATGAGCTAATATTACTTATGCAGAAAAGAAATAAACGTATCGTGTTTTAAGTGTGCGTAGTTTACAGATAAGGTGGATAATTTATAATCTAGTTATTTGTGAAGGGGATTTGGTGAGGCGTGTTCTCAGAGGAATCTGAGAAACTGCCAGTGTTATGTAAATCTGGCCAGTGAATGCTACAGGTGTACTACAGGTGAGTCATAGTTATGTCACACTTCTGTATTTGTGGTATGCTGCTGTATTGATTTAGATCCGGGTATTCCAGTCAGTCCCAGGTGATGAAATATTAAAAATATGTACCGAAACTGGAAAATAACTCTTAAACCCTCCTTATGAGTTCATATAGTGACAATGTATTTTTGTATATTTATGATAATAATATACGTTTTTAATTTCTGTATGTGGTTATGAAACCAACTCACAGAAGTGTTTAATACTAATTATAAAAACAATCATGATTATACGGATATAATTGTTTAATTATACTAAAGCAAATGTGTTGAAATCACATGAACAGAAATCAGTGTGAAAACGAGATTTACCAGCTGAAGTCTCAGTCAACAGTCTGAACAGGTAAAGCAGGTGATGCCTCAGGTGAATGTCTTTGTCAGGTACACCTGTTGAAAAATGTAGTTGTTTGTTTTTGCTAAGCCCCTCAGGTGCAACTCTGTGCTTGAAAGTGTCTAAAACATGAGGGTAACAGCATGAATAGAGACTTTAAACGAAAATTAATTTATATCTAGAACAGAAGCTCTGCTGTAAAAAAACAAACTAAAATATTAATTAAATATCAGTTTTTTCACATGTTAATATATTTAAAATTAAATATACATTAAGTTAAAGTACAATCTGACTATTATTTTCTTTCTCAAGTTAATCGCTTGGTCTCTGAAATGTAAGAAAAAACAGAAAATAATAAAATGTCTGTCAAAATATATTAACATTTTAATATCAACATTTTAACATTAGTATTTTCATGTTGGCATTTAAATATTAGTGTTTTAAATTTAGCATTTAAACCTTTTTAACATTAGCATTTTAATAACATTTCAAGATTAAATATACAGTTAAAGTACAGTCTGATTTATTTTCTTTCTCAATTTAATCACTTGGTCTCTGAAATGTAAGAAAAAAAACACTGAAATTAATAAAATGTGTCAGAAACCAAAATATATCAACATTTCAATATCAACATTTTAACATTTGTATTTTAACGTTAGTATTTTGACATTAGTATTTTGATTTTTCAATATTAGTGTTTTAACATTAGCATTTTAACATTTGTATTTTAAAGTTAGCATTTTAACCTTTTGACATTAGTCTTTTAACGTTTTCACGTTAGTATTTTAACTTTTGTGTTTTAACGTTAGCATTTTAACATTTTAATATTAGTGTTTTAACGTTAGTATTTTAACTTTTGTGTTTTAACGTCAGCATTTTAACATTTGTATTTTAAAGTAAGTAATTTAACATTAGCATTTTAATATTATTTTAAAGTTAGCATTTTGACATTAGTATTTTAACATTAGAATTTTAACGTTAGCTCTTAACATTAGCATTTTAACATTAGCGTTTTAACATTGGCATGTTAGCATTTGTATTTTAAAGTTAGCTGTTTAACATTAGCATTTTAATATGCTTTTAAAGTTTGCATTTTGACATTAGTATTTTAACGTCAGTATTTTGACATTGTTTTGTTTGTTTCCTCCTGCAGGAGTAAGTCGTTTGTGTTCAGCGCTCTGTACGCCGCCCTGGTGTTCGCAGGTCAGCACTACATGAAGCCTCGACCCAAAATGAACCTGCGGCGGCCGCTCGTCCTCTGGTCGCTCAGCCTCGCTCTCTTCAGGTAACAACACACCTTTAACACGCTCTCTGTTTGTGACATCATTACCAACTCGTGTTGGCTAAAGTTTTATTCAGACTCTCAAAACTTTATTTTAAAGTATGTGATTAATTAGAAATGTTTCTGTAGTGTCAGATGCATAGATAGGATAGTTTCAGGGTCAAAATAACTTGATCGTGACTTCCCTCGTATCTCCTATATTTTGTACTATTTGTAAGTCGGCTTGTTGTTACTTAGAAATTACATGTAAAGTCAGTTGTTGATTGTATTTTTGGCATAAATCTTCTTGCAGCCATCATTAATCATAAGATGCCAACAAATTAAAATCAAGACTTGAGTTTGTTTCTGATTCGTCTTCAGTCTCAAATGTCCATGTTGTTTCCTCCTCCTTCCCTCTGAGAATAAGGTGAGGTTTGACCCAACGCTATGGAGACTAAATACGTGCCGTCTCCATGGTAATGAACTGTCAGTCATTCCACCTGAAGATAATTACAGCTCAGGTGTGTTTGTTCTGTGTGTCGAAATGTCGCTTTACCGGTCGCTGTCCTCTGAAGACGATAGAGAGCTGAACCTTAAGACCCGACGTCGTCTTACAAACAAAAATAACCCAATGGAGAGAACGGTCTCTCTCCACTCACTTCCTGTCGGCTCTCTAATAAAAAACAAACTGAACTGAAGACATAACGTCCTTGACGGAGGCAACAATACATCCACACGATCCGGCGGTGTCTTCAGGGGTTTTACGGTGTTTCTCTTATAGCCATGATTTAATATCCTTGTCTGATGGACTCTTCTTGTCTCCCAGTATCATCGGTGCGATCCGGACCGGTTCCTACATGTTTCACATCCTGAGCAGCAGCGGCTTCAGACAGTCCATCTGTGACCAGAGCTTCTACAACGGACCGGTCAGCAAGTTCTGGGCCTACGCCTTCGTCCTGAGCAAAGCTCCAGAGCTCGGTCAGTCCTCAGACAGACACACTATAAATATAATATAATATGTCTAAAACCCAAAGATGTCTGTTCACTGTGATGGAACGGAGGAGAACCTGACATCAGATGAATTGATTGATTGGTTTGTGTTTCCTAGGCGACACGGCGTTCGTGGTGCTGAGGAAGCAGAAGCTGCTCTTCCTGCACTGGTACCACCACATCACCGTGCTGCTGTACTCCTGGTACTCCTACAAAGACATGGTGGCCGGCGGCGGCTGGTTCATGACCATGAACTACGGCGTGCACGCGCTCATGTACAGCTACTACGCGGCGCGCGCCGCCGGCCTGCGTGTACCGCGGCCGTTCGCCGTGCTCATCACAAGCGCTCAGATCGGGCAGATGGGGATGGGGCTGACGGTGAGCGGGCTGGTGTACCGCTGGATGCAGAACGGAGACTGCCCCTCCCGCCTCGACAACATCATCTTGGCCGCCCTCATGTACCTCAGCTACCTGCTGCTCTTCTCCAACTTCTTCTACCAGACGTATCTGCGCCGCCACAGCGACGCCAAGACCAACAAGGCTGAGTAGAGACCAGGGGCATTGTGGGAGATCTGGCCGACTGCACTAGAGTCGTACCGAAGCTGCTAACGTTTTAAAACTTTAATCTTTTTCATGTCCGAAAAATCTGAAATCAGAGTTTTTCTCATCGAACATCTTCAGGATGGAAAATCCTCTGAATCAGCAGGAAGCTGTAGATCTGCACGCCGCTTGTTTCGTCACGTCTGCAGACTGCACGCCGTTTGTTTCATCGCGTTTCAGACCGACCGTTTCCTTAATGACATCGTTCTTTCTAGGAAATGAGATTATTTGGAAATAATTTAAGGAATGACTGACGTGTAAACAAAGATTTCTTCTCTGAGTTCAGATTTTTATCGTATTTCAACTGAAAGTTTAAAGGACAAAAAAAGGTCGAAGAGTCATTGAACAAACAAAAATAAAAAATTAATTTGGTCAGTTTTTTATCAGAAAATGAATCCAAGCGTCTCTCAGTGACTGATTTTAGTTCATATAGAAATATTCATTTTTTAAATCCACGCATTAATTTATTGAATCATCGTTGAAGCAACTATTTAGTGAAAAGCGTCAGATCACCTCGCCTCGTCTCTCCCAGCAGGCTGATGAAACCAGCCACTCCCACCCTGCTCGTACTGGTTTAACTGGTTTCAGCTCACCACGCCTCTGTGAGGCTCTTTACATAAACATCACCGGGTGTTTGAGCCAGTTTTATTTACTGTACTTTTAGTTTCTGCACCGATTTAAAAACCTCCTCACTGATGTTTACAGACTCCACCGAGTTCAAAAACCTGCTGAACACCTTTAAAAAGAATCTCTGTGGGTTTTAACGAAACTTCTCATCCACTTTGGTCAAATTTGAAAGTTGCTACACGCTGCCTCCTTTAGTGTTTTGTGTGTGAGGTGCTTCCTCAGGAGATTTGACTCATATTGACTCATTTAGAGCTGCAATTTGAGACTGTTTTTATTAGTGAATCGATCGGTTAAAATGTCCAAAGTGGCGTCTTCGAATGTCTCGTTCTGTCTGAACGACAGAGATTCAATTTACTGAGATATAAAACACATGAAAACTGCAATTAATCGACGATCACTTGAATTTCTACCGCTCGACTTTATTCTGTTTTCTTTGTTTGTCTACCGTGAGAAGTTTTAAAACAGTTTACATGTAAACTTGAATCTGTTTCAGGGTTTTTTACAACCTAAATCTACAGCTGGGAAAATGTATTTGTCGATTTACCGATTAGTATTTATTTGATTTATGACGGCAGCCAACCGGCAGCTGGAAAAGTCTCCTAACACTCCTGTTGTTTCACTTCCACTAAGTGTTTTTTCTTTATTAATATCACCGACATCATGTAAATCACATGCTGAATATGTATGATTTTGTACGTTTTATATTTTGCACCAGAGTTTGATTTTTGTTTTACTGAAAGCTGTTGTTAAGACCTCACAAACCTTATTATTATTATTATTATTATTATTATAATGTTATTTTTAAAGTGTGCGATTGTGAAAGTTTCTGAATTTTAAAGCAGGAGAAGCTGTTTGATTAACGAGCCGAATGAAAGCTGACGGATGATGATGAGGATTTTCTGTATGAACACACTTTTCTATTATTTAACGATATGAATGAGAACACATGAAGATCTTCCGGTTTAAAATAGTTTTATTTATTGTTTGAAATATATAATAAAGAAGCTGTTTTAGAAATTTGTGCTTTGTTTGTTCTTTAAAAGCTGCAACTTGATTAAACACAAACAGGAAATGTTAAATCTACAATGATATATCTTTATATCCTGGATGAGGCTTCTGTTGGTCCACAAGTAAATAACCTACACATTTATTCTGCTGTTGAGAACTTAAATTCATAGTGACATATTTTTAGTAACTTTGCATCAACTATAATATAATGGTATATAGTATAAATGTAGAAAATTAGGCTGTAAATCGATTAAAATATTTAATTGCAAATTAATCTCACAATTATCTGTTCAAATTGTACCTTAAAGGGAGATTTGACAAGTATTTAATACTCTTATCAACATGGGAGTGGACAAATATGCTGCTTTATGCAAATGTATGTATATATTTATTATTGTAAATCAATTAACAACACAAAACAATGACAGATATTGTCCAGAAACCCTCACAGGTACTGGATTTAGCAGAAAAACAATATGCTCAAATCATAACATGGCAAACTGCAGCCCAACAGGCAACAACAGCTGTCAGTGTGCTGACTTGTGAATGACTGACAGCTCAAGGGACCCTTTTGAAAATTGGCATGACAGTTTTTCCTCACCAAAATTTAATGTCCAACAAGAAGTCGGAAAAATGTCCTACAAATATTCAAAATATTTTACGAAACATGTCTGCAAAAAATGTCCTATAAATATTCAAAATATGTTAACGAAACATGTCTGCAAAAATAGTCCAAAAAATGTCCGAAAAAAAGTAAAAAACAATGTTTCAATCACAGATATACATAAATGATGACGTACATGAAGCATCACTGAAGAGACAGACACAGATCTGGTGAAACCTTCCTCACATTAACACATGAAACTAACTCTAGTCTCACATTGACATCCAGTTTGAGCTGCGACTGGCGCTCTTTTAATGACCTCATCTTCTTCTTCGGTGGTATAAATGTTTTCTGCTCCTGATAATCACAAACAAGCGTTCATTCACATTTTCTTTTGACTATTTTCTCATAATTCGGTTAAGTTTTGTGCTTAATCTGGATGGAAACGTGGCGTGGATCACCTCCCTGCTCGCCAGAAACCAGCTTAACGTACATTCAGCAGAAGAAGAAACACGTGTTGTATTTAAGTATTTTATATTTACCAGCAGACAGCAGACATCTGAGATCATGACAGTGACCCTGAATATGTAAAATAAACAGTGAAACGGTCCTCATGTTGCTATAAAGTCTGTGTGCTGACGTCCTTCCTGTAATCAGTGACGTCCTCACAAGTCTACAAAGCTGTGTGTGTGTTTCAGGGTTGCTTCTGCTGCATCTCCCTCCAGCTCTTCCACAGCAACAGATCTTTACTCTTCCCCAGAGCAACGAGGCAACGGGGCAACTGCCAGCCGTTATACTGACCGACGCCGTCGTCACGGCCCATCGCCAGCAACATGGTGACGTTACCTAGCAACCAGCAACAACGTCAGTCAACCAAAAACACACACAGGCAACCAGCAACAACTTCAGTCAACCAAAAACACACACAGGCAACTAAAAACCACATACAGGCAACCAGTAACACAACCAGCAACACAGACAGGCAACCAGCAGCAACGTCAGTCAACCAGCAGAACAGACAGGCAACCAGTAACACAACCAGCAGGACAGACAGGCAACCAGCAACAACTTCAGTCAACCAAAAACACACACAGGCAACCAGCAACAACTTCAGTCAACCAAAAACACACAGAGGCAACTAAAAACCACAGACAGGCAACCAGTAACACAAACAGCAACACAGATAGGCAACTAAAAGGAAAGATATGCAACTAAAATCATAGATAGGCAACTAAAGACAAACAGGCAACTAAAATCATAGAAAGGCCACTCAAAACATAGATAGGCAACTAAAATCTTAGATAGGCAACTAAAGACAAACAGGCAACTAAAATCATAGAAAGGCAACTCAAATCATAGATAGGCAACTAAAAACACAGACAGGCAACTAAAATCATAGATAGGCAACTAAAAACACAGACAGGCAACTAAAATCAAAAATATGCAACAAAAAATACAGACAGGCAACTAAAACACAAACAGGCAACCGGCAACACAGACAGGCAACTAAAATCAAAAATATGCAACTAAAAACACAGACAGGCAACTAAAACACAAAAAGGCAACCAGCATCACAGACAGGTGCGTGTGTGTACCTGTGTGATATGAGGTCAGCTCGTCCCCGCTCAGGAGGTTGAGGATGTTGCTAACGGCGACGGCGGCATGCAGCGCGGCGTGGTACGCCATCTTGGGCTCCTTGACGTCGGCGCAGTCGCCCACAGCGAAGACGTTGGAGAAGCCGTCGACCTGCAGGTGAACGTTGACCTTCAGAGCTCCGTTATCAGCCAGACAGCCGGCTGTCAGCAGGAACAGATCACTGATCAATCAACTGATCGATTAACCGACTCTTTATTAACCAATAATCAATAATTATGTGATTGATAAAGGTGTTGATATGTCATGTGTCCAGATGGTGGCGCTACAGGAAACATCATTACATCATAGATATGCTCAGATGACGTCATGTTGAGAGGTCTCACTCTGATCCAAAATAATAAAATAATAAGAATAATAAACCAACACTGACCTCTAGTGGACTCTACGTCTAACTGCACTCCACAGACAAATACGAGACTTGAATACATTTACTCAAGTACTGTACTTAAGTACAAATTTGAAGTACTTGTACTTTACTTGAGTATTTTCTTTTCATGCCAGTATTTCTACTTCTACTCCACTTCCTTTATAATATATGATTATTATAAATATGATCCTGCTTTAACGTTACTAAATGAGTAATAATAATCTAATGATAGAATATATAATAGTACAACGGTCACAGTTTAATACTTTAACTACATATACTGACATACTTTTACTGAAGGAACAGTTTCGATGCAGGACTTTTACTGTAACAGAGTATTTTTACAGTGTGGTATTAGTACTTTTAATGTAACAGTGTGGTATTAGTACTTTTACTGTATCAGAATACTTTTACAGTGTGGTATTAGTACTTTTACTATAACAGAGTATTTCTAGTGTGGTCTTAAAACTCTTACTGTACCACTGTGATATTAGTACTTTTACTGTATCAGAGTATTTTTACAGTGCTGTATTAGTATTTTTACCTTAACAGTGTGGTATTAGTATTTTTACCGTAACAGTGTATTATAACAGAGTATTTCTACAGTGTGGTATTAGTACTGTGTGTACTCACAGAAGCTGGAGGCGTAGGCTGCAGAGTTGACCCTGAGTCCGATGCAGCAGATGATCAGGTCCGTGGTCAGACTGGTTCCTTTGTCTGTGGTCACCACGGTGTTCTTCTGGGTCACATTCAGCTGCAGCTCCGACAGGTTGGACACCTTCTGACCTGAAACACACACACAGCAGGTTTATGAAACCCAGACAGGACCTGGTCTGAACCACACACCTGGTCTTCAGGTCTACACCTGGTCTTCAGGTCTACATCAGGTCTTCGTACCCAGCAGCAGCTCCACTCCTTTCCCCAGCAGAACCTCCTTCGCCTGCTGTCTGACGCTGGACAGCAGCCCCGGGTCGGCCAGCGCGATTCTGGCGTGGATCAGAACCACCTGAACACGAGAATACACCCTAAAACTCTCCACTACAAGAGTAAAAACAGTATACACAGGAAGTACAAGAGCTTGGACTCGGGAGTAGCAGTAAAAGTACAAGTACAATGAGTAAAAAAAGGATAGAAGCCATACTAGTAGTAGCAAAAGTAGTTTTAGCAGCAGCAGTACTAGTCATAGCCATGTAGCATAAGTAGTAGTTCTAGTGCGGGAAAAAGTACATTTACTTAAGTACTGTTCTTTACCTTGTAGTACTTTAAGTATATCTTATTGCACAATGCAAACTTTTACCTTAGGTAATTTTACTACACAATTGCATACTTTTACTTTAAATATATTTTACTGCACAATGCATACTTTTACTTTAAGTATATTTTAATGCACAATGCATACTTTAACTTAAAATATACTGTATTTTAGTGCACAATAAATATTTTTACTTTAAGTATATTTTACCGCACAATTGCATCCTTTATTTCAAATATTTTACTGCACAATGCATACTTTTACTTTATATTTTACTGCACAATGCATACTTTTACTTTAAGTATATTTTACTGCACAATGCATACTTTTAACTTAAGTACTTTAAGTATAATTTACTGTACAATGCATACTTTTAACTTAAGTACTTTAAGTATATTTTACTGCACAATGCACACTTTTACCTTAATTATATTTCACTGCACAATTGCATACTTTTACTTTTAGTATATTTTACTGCACAATGTATACTTTTACCTTAGGTATTTTAAGTATATTTTACTGCACAATTGCATACTGTTACTTTAAGTATATTTTACTGCACAATGCATACTTTTATCTTAAGTACTTTAAATATACTGTATTGCACAATGTATATTTTTACCTTAAGTACTTTACGTATATTTTATTGCACTATCAACACTTTAACTACTTTAACTAAATTTAGCTGATAATACTGATGTACTTTTACTTCAGTAAGGTATTGAATGCAGGACTTTTAATTGTATTGGAGTATTTTCAGAGTAGTAGTACTTTTACTGCAGTAAAGGATCGGTCGTTACCTTCTTGTCTGGGTACTCGGTCTTGATCTCAGCAGCCATCTCCACACCGGTCGACCCTCCTCCGACCACCAACACCGAGTCAGCAGCCTGGACCTGAACACACACACACACACACACATACACACACACACACACACACACACACACACACACACACTGTAAAGAATGAGCTCTTCTCTCTGCAGACCTCTCAGTATTCGTCCCGTTACCGTACCTGCTTGACGAAGTCCTCGTACGTTTGGACGGCGGTCTGATACGACGCCACGGTGTTGAACTTCCCGGGGAACGCTCCATCAGTCCCAGTACACAGGATGAGATGGGAGTACTGGATCTCCTGCAGCACACGGGGACAAACTGGACTGTAGTTTATACAGGATATTACTGTTACTTGATTCATAAATGAGTTTCATTTAATGAGAGATTAATACAAATATGGTGGAATGTGAGTGAAGGTCATTTACTTAAGTACTGGACTTAAATATAATTTTAAGGTACTTTAGTTCAGTATTTTCATTTTATGCTACTTTATACTTCTACTACACTATAGTTCAGTTAAGAGGGAAATATTTATTTATATATAGTTACAAGTTGCTTTTCAGATTAAAACTTTACATTAAATATATACAGACACAGACACACAGACACAGACACACAGACACACACACACACACACACACACACACACACACACACACACACACACACACACACAGACACACACACACTCCCTCTGTCCTCACACACACTTCCTCCCTCCGTCCTCACCCTCCCCCCCTCCAGGATGACCGTCTGTCTGCCGGTGTCGACTCGCTGAACTCGACCCTGAACAAAACTGTCTCCAAATGTCTTAGCGTACGGGATGAAGGTCCTCTGAGCGAAGCCTGCAGGGAGACATGGGGTCAAAGGTCAGAGGTCAGACGTCAGACTCTATGTACAGGGTGCGTAATGATGTCAGAGTGCACAGAGTGTCATTATTAGTCAGGAGTGGTATTATTAGTCAGGAGTGGTATTATTAGTCTGGAGTGTTATTGTTGGCCACACACTCATGTTTGATAAAGTTCATCTGTCTGAGCTCACTGTGACATCACTCCAACAATCATCATAAAAAGTATGATACATTATTATTTTAATCATTCTCAAAGATTAATAAATGGTAGTAATAATAATGATAATAAATGTTCATTTTTCATTTGTTGTTCAAATGTGTTGTTTTCATTTTTATTCTGTAAAGCACATTGTGTATTAAAGGTGCAATATAGATCCATAAACAACTTGGGAAAATAACAGAAAAATAAATAGAAAATGCAAATGCAAAAGTGTGTAAAAGTTTTTGAAAAATCAAAACAAAAACAAAAATTTCAAAACTTCTACACAATACAAAAAAATAAACAAAAAACACAGAGAAAATATTTTTGCATTAGACTTAATATAATATTTATGGGCAAAATAAACTAAACTTATTACTTAATATAAAATTACCCTAAAATGAAACAAAAAACAATTACAAAAATTTTAATTTAAAAATAAAATCTCTTAAAAATAAAAGTAAAACTTAAAAAATGTTTAGATTGAGTTAGAATAAAAAGAAAAACTAAATTATAATAAAAAAGAAAAATAAAACCTGAAAAAATAATATAAAAAATAAAAATAAAAATAAAATTCTCATAGAAATAAAAGTAAAAATCTAAAAAATGAATACATTAAAAGTAAACGTTTACAAACAATCATAAACATAAAAATATAACAAAAAATTGAAAACAAATAAAAAAAAAATTATCATAAAAATAAAAGTAAAACTTGAAAAAAGAAAATTATCATAGGAATAAAAGTAAAAATAATAAACAAAAATTGGAAAATAATTAAAAACTAAATTATCATCAACTTGAAAATTAGACAAATAAAAATAAGAATGGAACAAAAAAGGAAATATGTTATTAAAATGAAATGTAACTGTGTGTTACCGGGCTGCACAGACGCTCTGAGCGCCGCCACGTTGTGATGAAAAGCGTCTCTCATGTCGATCAGAGTGAAGTTCAGTCCTCCCGATTTCAGCTGCTGAGCCGCCGCGATGCCTCCGAATCCACCGCCGACAACCACAACATGGACGCCCTCAACCGACGAGACCTGACCCCCCATCTCTGTGTACACACATACAGTAGAAACACATGGATGCCCTCTACTGATGAGACCTGACCCCCATCACCTGTACATACACATACAGTAGAAACACATCTACACTGCAGTCATTCATTTATTAATTCATTCATTTATTAATAAATTTAATTATTAAATTATCACCCAATCTGAACTCTCGCATACTAAAAATTAATATAACTCCACTTCAACAAATGCATCTCGAGTAGAAGTAGCAGTAGTACTCGTAGTAGTAAGCCAAAGTAATAACAGGATGTCTGGAGTAAATAATCAACTTCTTATCAATCAGCTGATTGTGTCATTCATCCCTTCACTAAATCTAAATGTGTTTCCTTTAAAATAACGAGAGATGAATAAATATATGGTGGAATTTAACGAAGTACATTTACTCAAGTAACTGTACTTAAATGTATTTTTGAGATAGTTAATTTTAGCATTTTAATTTAATGCTACTTTATACTCTACTACTCCCTTAACCCTTCACTACCTTTATGTAACAAATACAGCTAAAAGCCATTCAGTCTGCAGAGCCTGTAGTACAGAAGTACTACAGTATAAGGTAAAAGTAAAAGCCCTGCAGTACATAAGTACTACAGTATAAGGTAAAAGTAAAAGCCCTGCAATACATCAGTACTACAGTATAAGGTAAGAGTAAAAGCCCTGCAGTACATAAGTACTACAGTATAAGGTAAAAGTAAAAGCCCTGCAGTCTGCAGAGCATGTAGTACAGAAGTACAGCAGTATAAGGTAAAAGTAAAAGTACTGCAGTCTGCAGAGCATGTAGTTCAGAAGTACAGCAGTATAAGGTAAAAGTAAAAGTACTGCATTCAAGATTTTACTTAAAAGTGCAGAAGTACTACATGTATCAATAAAATGTACTCCCTAAAGTAAAAGTATTCTCCATTATTATTATCCATTATACATTCCTTTCAGTGCGATACATATACTAAGTATATAGGCTATATATCACATGTACACACTACATACATACATATAGATATCCCACTGAAAGGAGTTGTACTGCATAAAGAATACTGAATAAAGAATACTACATTATGCTGAGACTACTTCCGTACTTTAGAGTGAAACTTTAATGCAGGACTTGTACTTGTACTGCAGTATTTTGTCAGTGTAGTATTACTGAAGTAGTTTGGCTGTTTTCAGGAACATGCGGTGTTTCCTCAGTTGATCAGTCACGTGTCTAAGAACACAAACAGGAAGTGAACTCACCTGCTGCAGGTACAAATGTTTGATGGTCCTCTGGTGGGTTTTAAAGTCTCGAGCCTTTCCTCCAGACTCACTGGACTCACTGCTTCTTGTTTCCTGCTCCTCTGAAAGCCCCTGTGACGACACCAGCTCTCCACCAATCACAGCCCACCGGGGGGGCAGGCTCTTGTGGTGCCTTCAGGTACTGTAGGAAATGTTTAAGTCTTACATAAAAGTTCACTTTTTGGTCAAAATAATTCACGTTTGTAAACTTACAAATCAAACACATTAAGGTAACAATATGTTTGAAACAATAGGAAATAAAATAGGATCTCAGAAGACATCAAATATGAATAAAATAAAATGTTTTTCAAATGTCTTAAATTACATTTTCTCTGTTATTGATTACTTACATCACTATCTGATTTGTGAAGATTATAATCTATTTTTCTGTCATCTGACCACTGAATATTTATTGTTTTATCTTCTGCTTCTGAAATGTCTTTTCTTTTTAAAGCATCACATTTAATATATATCACATGTGAAAATTCACTCAGATATTCACATGTGGTTTTCAGATATTTCACATTTGAAAAACTTAAGTATCCTTAAGTAAAGTTCAAGTATATATTTACCAAGTATACATTATGTAGTAAGTATACTAATATCAATGTACTAGTAGTATACTTTTAAGTGTACTACATTAATACTTCTTGGGACTAAATTGGCCAACTTTTTAGTTTATACTAGTATACTTTTAAGTATACTGTACTTTGAGTGTAAGAATAGCAAACATTGAATACACAACTAGTTTACACCTAAGTTTTATTTTATACTGCAACTATACTATAGGTATACTGATAGTTTACTAGTATTATACTTGTAGCACACTTTATAATTTATGAAAGAACACTTTAAAGTATACTCTCAGTAAACTATAGTTTGATAGTTTTTATACAGCAAGTATACTTTTAGTCAACTTTTTAGCTTATGAAAGTACACATTAAAGTATACTCTCAGTAAACTACTAGTTTAATAGTATTTGTACTGCAAGTATACTTGTAGCCCACTTTTTTAGCTTATGAAAGTAAACTTTAAAGTATACTCCCAGTAAACTACTAGTTTAATAGTATTTGTACTGCAAGTATACTTGTAGCCCACTTTTTAGCAGATATGGGGACTCGAGTCTGCGACTCAAGAATACTTAAAAGAAGTATATTAACAGCACACTTGAATAAATGTTTTCTTGGTAAGGGATACCTGATCTGTGCTGTTTGAAAATCCACCAGCTCTCTGAATTTTACAGCCTTTCATTTAATAAACAGCTGAGTTGGTTCTTGATCAGTAGTTTGGTTCAAACTTCTTTTGTCTCTCTTCTGAAATATAAAAATCTGATTTGTTTCTATGAGTTTCCCCAAACGACCACACAGTCAGTGATGTATGGAAATAAAAGTGAACAATACAACGTGAATTATGAAGCTTTATTTAACAAATCCTCCATTTTATACAGTGTTGTGATTTTTGCTTTGACATGATTTATATGTGATTTCCAGCATCATTTATTAACTAGAATCATCCTAAAACTTTGATTTCTTTTAATTTCAACATCACTTATCAAAGTTTGTTCATTTGTTCCACGATGACCAAAGATGATGAATTTAGTTTGTTCTAATCAAACCAACTCTTTACAAGTTGGAAGTATTTTTCCACAGATGCTGAATTTGATCGTGAAAGACTCTTGTTTGACATTCGAAGGTGTTTCTTCACACAAAGACAACAAAGTTCAGTTTTATACACAAAGTTAAAAAAAATTATGTTTCACACCTTCTCTCAGACAACAGATCATTTCAGGTAATTACATCGACCTCGCTCAGCTCTTTCAGCCGTCCATCGGCAACACCACAAGTCAGAGAGAGCTCTCAACCCCCCAGAGTCCAGCCCAGCTCAGGTACTCCTCACCTGCTCCAACTGCATTTACAACCACTGAGAGATCAGGTTGGTACGAACTAACATCAGCTGTGTGTGATCGTGTACAGACTGAACTATCTGGTCAGTGAGAGAGTTTCTCTAACAGGAGGAGACTCTCCCTCCTACAGAGAACACAGAGACACTGAGGAACCAGAACAGGAACCAAACCCAAACCCAGGATAAAGAGGTTCAGTGAATGTGGTGTTTAAGGTGTGGAGGTGGATCAGTGTGTCAGAGGAGACTCTGTAGAAGGACAGAGTGCCAGCAGGACAGTCCACATACACTGCAACTCTACCAGAGGAGGAGGAGGAGGAGGAGGAGGAGGAGAAGGATGTTATTCTGTTATTGTGACAGACAGAGTAACCATCATCATAGCAGATCAGACTCCAGGACTGATCATTCCTTCCAAACATACAGTCTTGACTGTTTCCTCTCCTGCTGATTCCTCTGTAACTCACTGATATATAAACTCTTCCTCTCCACTCGACCTCCCAGTAACAGCGACCAGTCAGACCAGCTCTACACAGCAGCTGAGGACACCCGTCAAATCTGTCTGGATGATCAGGATATGACTGATCCTCCTCCTCTACATGTGTCACCTTCCTGTTGTTGTCAGACAGTTTGAGCTTTCTGTTTACTGTGTTTGTGTCGAGTGTGAGTTCACAGGAATCTGATGGAGAGAACAAGACACAATACAGCTGCAGTTATTAATCTATCATCTTTGATGATGACATCAGAGATCTGAATGAGTGATGTCACAGTTTGAAGCTGGTTGAATGTTTCATTAATCAAATTAAAAACACACTTACACTTCTTCAGACCTGGTGTCAACCATCGGACTCCAGCAGGCTCCAACCTGAAAGGAGGAGGGGGGTCAGAGCAGCACTTCCTCTTTCAGCATGGAAACATGGACATTACATCGCTCTCATACACACAGCTTTGTTAATCTACACAAATGGACTCACATGTTCACATGGAGCACTTATTATTAATCAGCTGCTATTCTTTTAGTTCAGTGGAGCTTCTTGTGATTGGCCGATGACTACAGCTCATTATGTTCACTTATTCATGATATATTATTATCAGTATTATATTGACAATCATCATACATTTCAGACTCAGTTTCCTCGACCAGTCAGTCAGTAAATCAAATATTTAAACCTGCATCAATTGATTTCTTTGTCCACTTGTGGTTCAGTGAAAACAAGCTGTAAACACAACATCTGACATATTATCAGCTTATAAAGTAGTTGTGTCTAACATGATATCAACCAGCTGCTTCCACATCCAGCAGTTACAGAGCAACATGAGGATTCATCAGGAGTGGTAGTGTACAGGTAGTGTACAGTGTACCTGAGCAGGTAGCGACCTATGATTTGGTCCCATTGTTTAACAATAACTGTTGTCTCTCAGAAGTAAAGGAGAAAGTAGCCTGAAATCTCTACAGCGCCACAAAACCTCTTATGGAGGAGGTCTGGATGGATGATTGGATGTACAAAGTGTCTGACTTTGACACTGCTGTTCACATCCCGTCTCCTAGCAACAGCCAACACTGGTTTTTATTATCTGTAATCTGGGGAACAAAATGTTACACTTCAAGTCAGCCACAGAGAGCTTCCTGTGTCCCCCTATAACGTTGATCCAGTCCTAAATAACCCTCTTTGGGCTCTGACACACCATTTCCACAATCAGCTGTTGGTTCTTCATTGAGCGTCTGTGGCTGACTTGTCATCTGAAGTTTCTGTGGCGAGTCCTGCAACAAGTCGACTCTTATCAGCTAGGGAACTCGCTCTCAGTGGATCAGCACCTCTAAATCTGAGGCCATGGTTCTCAGCAGGAAACCGATGGATTACCTACTCCGGGTAGGGAATGAGTCCTTACCCCAAATGAAGGAGCTCCAAGTACCTCGGGGTCTTGTTAGCGAGTGAGGGGACAACGTGAGATTGGTCGGAGAATCGGAGCAGCGGGGGCGGTATTGCATTCGCTTTACCGCACCGTTGTGACGAAGAGAGAGCTGGTCCGGAAGGCAAAGCTCTCGATCTACCGGTCAATCTTCGTTCCTACTCTCACCTATGGTCATGAGGGCTGGGTCATGACCGAAAGAACTAGATCGCGGGTACAAGCGGCCGAAAGGGGTTTCCTCAGGAGGGTGGCTGGCGTCTCCCTTAGAGATAGGGTGAGAAGCTCAGTCATCCGTGAGGGACTCAGAGTAGAGCCGCTGCTCCTTTACGTTGAAAGGAGCCAGCTGAGGTGGTTCGGGCATCTAGTAAGGATGCCCCCTGGGCGCCTCCCTAGGGAGGTGTTCCAGGCACGACCAGCTGGGAGGAGGCCACGGGGAAGACCCAGGACTAGGTGGACAGATTATATCTCCACACTGGCCTCGGGATCCCCCAGTCAGAGCTGGTTAATTAGGCCCGGGAAAGGGAAGTTTGGGGTCCCCTGCTAGAGCTGTTGCCCCCGCGACCCGACCCCGGATAAGCGGTTGAAGATGAGATGAGAGATGAGATGGTTAAAACAGATTCACTGTTACATGAAAATGTCTTTTTTTGTTTGATTGTTTCTTTGTTTTTTCACAATACTCTCTGGACTATAGGGCAACACACACTGGTGGTATTTCATCACCTTCCCTCCCTGTTTTGGCACATCCTGGCTATTGTTGCCTGACTATTTCTGTCTGTATTGATTGTCTGATGTGGGACACAAACAGTTTGATGAGTCAGTGTTTATCATCTCTGGTTGTTTGAGGTCAGCTTGGTGTGTCAGGGTCATATGAGCCAGGCTGACAGTGTGACAGAGAAATCGTTTCCAGCTCTACCTCCTCTATCAGACTGATTGTCTGTGGCTGCAGCAGACCTCTTCATACCTTAGAGTGTCCAGTCTCCAGTGTGGATCCTCCTGTCCAGCAGACAGCAGCTTCCCTCCTGAGGCTCCTGGATGATTGTAGCTCAGGTCCAGCTCTCTGAGATGGGAGGGGTTGGAGCTCAGAGCTGAGGCCAGAGAAGCACAGCCTTCCTCTGTGATCAGACAGCCTGACAGCCTGCAAACACACAAAACAACACACATCTCATAATCTGAGGGTACCGTGAGGGCTGGAAGGTTACTGCAGTACTGTGATACATTATTACTGATCTTTCTCTAGTAATAACCAAACAACCACTAATGTCCATCAACAATTTGACAACATTACTGGTGGCTCTCTGATTCCTTTTGAATGTTTCAAGTTATAACAACAGAGTGAGAAAACAAACAATATAAAACATGTTCATGGAAAGATTTAAACTAAATAAACTCAACTGGTTTGAATCATATAAGCACAGACAATCTTATGCAGGTTAGCAGTTCATCCATGAATTTAAATCAGATCAGTTGAACAGGTTGATGAATCCTGACCTGAGAGATTCCAGAGTACAGTGTGGACTCTTCAGTCCAGCAGACAGCAGCTTCACTCCTGAATTCTGCAGGTCGTTGTTACTCAGGTCCAGCTCTCTCAGACTAGAGGACTGGGAGCTGAGAACTGAGGACAGATCTTCACAGTTTCTCTCTGAGAGGTTACAGACATTCAGTCTGAAGAGGCGATAAACAACAAAAAATAACATTTGTATTAAAATGTAATCCTCTTTGATATAGAGCATGTGGGTGCTCAGAGAAGGTTGAGCACCCAAAGGGAAGGCTGATCAAAAAATAAATGAATACATAATAATAAACATTTATTACGAATCACCATCCAATTAAAATTGTTACAGCTCTGAGTGACATAGTGTTATGCTGTGGCCAATGTGTATGTTAATAGTCTACTGCTCCCTGAAGACTGTGTGCTGGTGTAGGCTAGGGTTTCCCATTAATTACATAGAACACCACAGTTTCATAATGAACCAAAAATCATTTTATACTTCTCAACAGGTGGGGTCTGTACTATTTAATATAATAATTTAAGACAAACAAACTCTGATCTGACCTGAGAGTTTCCAGAGTACAGCATGGACACTCCAGCCCTGCAGACAGCAGCTTCACTCCTGAATCCTGCAGGTTGCTGTTACTCAGGTCCAGCTCTCTCAGACTAGAGGACTGGGAGCTGAGAACTGAGGACAGAGCTTCACAGCTTCTCTCTGAGAGGTTACAGCCACTCAGTCTGAAGAGACAATATTGAAGAAAAACAAGCAATAAGTTGAGAAGACAGCAGAGTATTTAAGTTATGATATATGAATCCAACTATCTCTGTACTTACAGAGCTTTGTTGGAGGCTTTGACCACTGGCAGCAGCCTCAGAAGAGCCTCCTCTGAAGCAGAGTATTTCTTCAGGTCAAACACGTCCAGATCTTTTTCTGATGACAGTAAGATGAAGACCAGAGCTGACCACTGAGCAGGAGACAGTTTATCTGTGGAGAGACTTCCTGAACTCAGGGACTGTTGGATCTCCTCCACTAGAGAACGATCATTCAGTTCATTCAGACAGTGGAACAGATTGATGCTTTTCTCTGCAGAGAGATCCTCGTCAATCTTGTTCTGGATGTACTGGACTGTTTTCTGATTGGTCTGTGAGCTACTTCCTGTCTTTGTCAGCAGACCTCGTAGGAGCGTCTGATTGGTCTGCAGTGAAAGACCCAGGAGGAAGCGGAGGACCAAGTCCAGGTGTCCGTTTGGACTCTGTAAGGCCTTGTTCACAGCACTCTGGTAGAAACGTGTGGATTGGCCTACGAACACTTCAGACCACCAGGATGTTGTTTTTTCTTCTGCCATCAGATTCACACCAGAGTTGATGAATGTCAGATGGACATGAAGAGCAGCCAGAAACTCCTGAACACTCAGATGGACGAAGCAGAACACCTTGTCCTGGTACAGTCCTCTCTCCTCTTTAAAGATCTGTGTGAACACTCCTGAGTACACTGAGGCTGCTCTGATATCGATGCCACACTCTGTCAGGTCGGATTCATAGAAGATCAGGTTGCCTTTCTGCAGCTGATCAAACGCCAGTTTTCCCAGAGACTCAATCATCTTCCTGCTCTCTGGACTCCAGTGTGGATCTGTCTCAGCTCCTCCATCATACTTGATGTTCTTCACTTTGGACTGAACCACCAGGAAGTGGATGTACATCTCAGTCAGGGTCTTGGGCAGCTCTCCTCCCTCTCTGGTCTTCAACACCTCCTCCAGAACTGTAGCAGTGATCCAGCAGAAGACCGGGATGTGGCACATGATGTGGAGGCTTCGTGATGTCTTGATGTGGGAGATGATGCTTCCAGCCTGCTCCTCATCTCTGAATCTCTTCCTGAAGTACTCCTCCTTCTGTGGGTCGGTGAACCCTCTGACCTCTGTCACCATGTCAACACACTCAGGAGGGATCTGATTGGCTGCTGCAGGTCGTGTGGTTATCCAGAGGCGAGCAGAGGGAAGCAGTTTCCCCCTGATGAGGTTTGTCAGCAGCACATCCACTGAGGTGGACTCTGTAACATCAGTCAGGATCTCATTGTTGTGGAAGTCCAGAGGAAGTCGACACTCATCCAGACCGTCAAAGATGAACACGACCTGGAACTCTTCAAACCTGCAGATTCCTGCTTCTTTGGTTTCAGTAAAGAAGTGATGAACAAGTTCCACCAAGCTGTACATTTTCTCTTTCAGCACATTCAGCTCTCTGAAAGTGAATGGAAATATGAACTGTATGTCCTGGTTGGCTTTGTCTTCAGCCCAGTCCAGAGTGAACTTCTGTGTTAAGACTGTTTTCCCGATGCCAGCCACTCCCTTTGTCATCACTGTTCTGATTGGTTCATCTCTTCCAGGTGAGGCTTTAAAGATGTCTTCTTGTCTGATTGTTGTTTCTGGTCTGTGTGGTTTCCTGGATGCTGTTTCAATCTGTCTGACCTCATGTTCATCATTGACCTCTGCAGTCCCTCCCTCTGTGATGTAGAGCTCTGTGTAGATCTGATTCAGAAGGGTTGGGTTTCCTGCTTTAGCGATCCCCTCAAACACACACTGGAACTTCTTCTTCAGGTTAGATTTGAGTTCACGGTGACAAACTACAGAATAACTTCCTGAATGAAAACACAACAAAGATGATCAATAAGAAAATATTTGAACATTTCAGTTCGTCAAAGAAGGAGTATATGAATATATTTTGGTCCATCTCTTGAGACATTAGTAAACGTCCCAATTATCCAGCATGTTAAATCTTTATAGAAATCCTCTTACTGCTCTGCAGACAGTCAGCCAGCTCCTCCTGCTTCATTCTCCTCAGGAAGTGCAGTGTGATCTTCAGAAAAGCCTCTCTGCTGCTCCTCCTCTGCTCTTCATCCTCACCGTCCAACACCTCCTCATCCTCCCTCTGACTCTCTAAGCATTCTGGGTAATCTGAACTCAGAACCTTCTGGATCTTCTTCAGCTCGTTCTTCACAAAAGTGGCGATGTTCTCCTCCAGCAGCTGGAACAGAATATTATATGAATGACACAGTCAAACTAAAATCATGGAACCAAATATCAGATCCATGTTGGACAGACTGACAATCCAGTGGTCTAAAAAGTGCAGCATGGAGATGATTGTGAACAGAATAGATATAAAAGTAGTTGTTGTACATGTACAGACCATAAATATGGAGTCCAGGTCTGTTTGATGCTGCTGGGCAGACTGACCACTGGGAACCTCTGAGCTCTGCTGGTCCACTCTGTGGAGGAATCATGAAGAATTAGGTCACATTATGTTTGCACCATAGACTGTTTACAGTTAATGACTTTCAAACAAAACTACACCAGTTAGTTAAAGATATTGTGTACTGTCATGTATGATCATAATGAAAACCAGATGCAAACAACACTTTAAATGATAGAAGACCCGTCAGTTTCATCCGTTTAAAGTACTTACACTGGGTCATAAGAAGGGCGTCCATCTTTGAAGTCAATCAGATGACCAATAGACCGATCACTCTTCATGGACAGACAGCTGGGTACAGGGGACTTTTCTTTCTGCGGCTCGGAACTGATAGAAACACTGAAATTTACTGAATATAAAAGATTCCTATTTCTGCTTTCACCGGTTTCATTTGGCAGTGTAAGTTCTTTCACCTTAAAGAAGCTGTGTTTTCTTTGCCATTAAAGCATGTCTTTAATGGAAAAGAACACACAGCTTCTTTATGGTGCTTTGCTGGTTGCTTGACATGGCATTACAATGAGACGCAATAACTAAAACTACTAGTCTCATCTTGGAGCCAGGGTGCCAGTCAGAGTTAAGACAAAGTCTGACAACGATAATGTTTTTTAGATAGGTACCTGTCAACTCTACAAAGGACCCATGTCTTTCAGTACATGACCCTTGGACTAACAATCTCAAACAACCAGATATGTAAAAGGCTCCAGCAGACAACAACAAAACACAAAGCACACACTAATTAGGAGTTCATCATGGTGTATTATACATTCAGTGCTCAATATAACACCCACTGTTCAACCACCAATGAATGAGTCTTTATCTCAGTTCAAATATCAACAAAAAACTCCTCTTTTGGGATGCCAGCATCCATCCATTATCTGTAACCGCTTACCCTATTGAGAGTGGCGACGTAGCTGGAGCCGATCCCAGATGACATTGGGCGAAGGCGGGGTACACCCTGGACAAATCGCCACACTATCACAGGGCTGACACATAGAGATATCTAGATCAACCTAACCTGCAAGTCTTTGGACTGTAGGAGGAAAACGGAGAACCTGGAGAAAATCCACGCTAACACCTGGAGAACATGCAAACTCCACACAGAACCTGCGACCCTCTTTCTGTGAGGCGACAGTGCTAACGACTGCACCACCGTGCCAATCCCAGCAATCAAACAAAAGAATTTGTTTAGTTTCAAACTTGATATAAAAGTTGGCCAAAGAAAACAAAACCATGCAACACTTCTTCTTCTTGCACTTTGACTCATAAACAAGCTTAGTGATTCTCTGGAAACATCAGAATTACCTCCTGTAGTCTGGCCAGGATGCTGAAGTCGGCTCCAGTGATTAGATGGCTGAGGAGACGAACAGTTTGATGGTAGATTTACCGAGTGGAAGATGAATTTGGATAATGATACAGTTCTGTAGAATTTGTGAACTATGAACAACATTTTGGCTCGTTACCAGGGGTTAGCAAGCTAACCGTCTGTCTCTCTGTGGACCAACTGGACCTCTTCTACTGGTGAGTAGCTGCACACCATTTTCATTTGAAAATCCAGCAAAGATATTCCTTGAGCTGACTGGTGTGTGTGTGTGACACAGGGGTGTGCATGCTTACAGGCGCCGATCACCACAATCTGATGTGATACATGGAATTTTGGAATTTTATACTGTTGTCAGGTAAGACTTGTTGACCACCACACTTGAAACTATGGCCTGTATTTTTTGGGCCACAGCACACCTGGGAGTAAGGTGAGTTCTGTCAGTGCCAAATCTTTGTCTTGTTCATTTGAGGTTGAGGCCTGCACTACGTTCCCTGATTGCAATTGCGATTAGCAATCTGGGGCTTTGGCTTTATTAAGAGGGTGTTTCTAGAGCTGAGGTGGTTCGGGCATCTAGTAAGGATGCCGCCTGGGCGCCTCCCTAGGGAGGTGTTCCAGGCACGACCAGCTGGGAGGAGGCCACGGGGAAGACCCAGGACTAGGTGGAGAGATTATATCTCCACACTGGCCTGGGAACGCCTCGGGATCCCCCAGTCAGAGCTGGTTAATGTGGCCCGGGAAAGGGAAGTTTGGGGTCCTCTGCTGGAGCTGTTGCCCCGCAACCCAACCCCAGATAAGCGGTTGAAGATGAGTGAATGTTTCTGGAGGCATCTACAAAACAAAAGCCCAGATATCAACAAAGACTACGACATATAAGGGCAACCCCACAACAGGCAACCCTGTTAAACTACTGACTCGTCATCAAACTGGGCTCTACCACTAGACCTCTGTAGCTAGGCATCAAACATCTGCTGCTAGTCCACATACCTTTACAACTTGTCCCTAGAGCTCTGAAGCCTGATCACAGACCTCTGAAAGTAGTGCTAAAACCCCTGCAGCTAGTCCCCAGACCTCTGCATCTAAATCTTCTCCCCATACCTCCAAGGGTAGTCCCCAAAACTCTGGAGCTTCTCCCGAGACCTCTGCAGCTACTCCTCAGGCCACTTCAGCTAGTCCCCAAGCCTCGGCACCTAGTCTCAGACTTTTGAAGCTTGTCCCAAGATTCTTAATCCTGACTGAGGATCATGACAGCTAGTCCATCTGTTTCAATCAACAGTTTAAAGTACTTACACTGGGTCATAAGAAGGGCGTCCATCTTTGAAGTTAATCAGACCATCCTTAGACCGATCACTCTTCATGGACAGACAGCTGGGTTCAGGGGACTTTTCTCTCTGCTGCTGTGAACTGATAGAAACACTGAAATTTACTGAAGATACAAGCTTTCTATTTCTGTTTTCACAGGTTATTGGACAGTTGAAGTTATTTTATTGCCATTAAAGCTTATCTTTGAAACACGCCTTGTTATAATGTTTATTCAATAGGCAGTGTTCCCACACTAATAGTGGTAGTTTCAGAAATCAATAAAATTAGATGCTTGAGATGAGATTAATAAAGAAATTCATGAATAAGCGTGAGACCTAAATTAGATTTCACTTAAATTTAGAATGATTATGAAACTGCTTCACAATCTCACATGGTGCTTCTTAAACTCTGAGCTGCTGAATGGTGCGTTAAGAACCTGAATTTAATTGATAGGCCTAAACGTCAAACAATGGATTTAATTGATAGATATTAGTCACTGAATTGAATTGGTCACATTTGATTAGTTTCTATTAATAAATGTTCATTGTTGTATTCCATGTACTCCTTCATTCATCATTTATTCATTATATTCCATTTTTTTCTTTTGTTTTATCATTTATTCAAATATTCAATTTTCTGTAAGTAGGTTTGAAATCTCTGAGACAACGGCAGTGAATCCACACACCTCTGTGAGCAAGACAGTATAAAAGCATTAAATTGAATACAATCAACAAAACAATAGTCAATAATCAGAACATTGAACCAGGAGCATCAGTGTCACCCATGAGGGAAGCCACCGTGAGAGGGAATCAAACTCTGAACCTTCTGATCGTGAGACAGCAGTGCTGAGTTAACAGTTTCCTCAGGAGAAGTTTAATTGCCCCAAAGCTAAAGCTTGTAGCTCCAAGATTTTTACAATATTACTTAAAGCAAGAGATGCTGAGCATCATAATATACATTATGTTAACACAGAGTTTAAATTAAGGAAGAAATTGTACGTTTCAGAAAGAGGAAGGTGAGGAAGGAGTCAGCCTACAGTTTATATGGCAGTGAATGAGATCTTGACAGTGGGCTTCTAAATATAGTTTAGATCTTAAGAGATGTAACTCCTGCTTGTTAGATGTTTATATTTTGAGAGAGACAAAGATTGTGGCTACATTTTAAGGTATTATATGTGCTTGAAGAGTTAAAACTGTGGGACTGAGAGCAGTTTAGAAACGTTTTTTTTTCTAGAAAAATCAATAAAAACATAAAACTAAAAATAAAATGTTGGAACAGAAGCCGCTCTTCACACTGAATTATTTCTGGTCTTTCCTCACTCTGTCTGCCTTATAAAGAAACCGTCACAGCTGGAAATGAGCTGTGCTCCATCTCACAGGATCACAGTGGACTGACAGGAACTCTGAGACCAGCTGTAAACCTCACTGACCACCAGGGGGAGCTCAGTAGCTGCTGTTGAAACACAAACCTCCAGCCTCTGGACCTGCACACTGAGCCCTCCACAGACTTCAGTTACACTGTGATGTGTTTAAATGCTCACTGTAATCAGGTTAAGACTGGGACACTGCTGGGTCCAGAGGGTTAACATGAGGACTTCAATCGTTGTCACGGAAACAGCGTGACACATGTCAAAGTGTTGGACCTGTGATCCATCTCAGAGTTTGTCTAAAGGGCTCCGAACAGCATTTGTATGAACAATTTATGCAACATGATAACAAACATTGTGTCTCTCTGACTGCAGATAACATAAAAATCCAGATTATTAGAGTTCAAAATGAAACATCAACACAGTTACATCAAAAATAACTATAGGCTTATATGGGTTTTTACTTCATAGATTAGTTATTTCATCATAATAACACATTGTCAATGAGTTTATCAAGTAATAATTAACAGAGTACAAATGTGAGGCCTCAATAAACATGAAATATGAGCCTTCATAAAATAACTGAAGTCCAGTATCAGCATTCAATCTAATCACTGCATCTGGTTTATGGATTAATAGGTTTATTATGAGTCAATGTTCAAGTGATCAGAGAAACAGATCTCTGTAACTAGTCCCCAAATCTCTGCAAATAGTCCCCAGATCTCTGCAACTAGTCCCTAGACCTTTGTAACTAGTCCCTAGACCTTTGTAACTAGTCCCTAGACCTCTGCAACTAGTCTCTAGACTTGTGCAACTAGTCCCCGGGTCTCTCTAGCTAGTCCCTAGACCTCTTTGCATAAATTGGTTTATTTGTTGGTTTACCATGACGACTCATCATAATAAAACATTGTCAAGTTATTGATTAAAAGAGTAGAAATGAGAGGCCTCAATAAACATGTAATATGAGCATTCATAAAATACATGTGTGTCATCGTATAGTGTCAAAGTCCAAACTAAAGTCCAGTATCAGAATTCAATCTAATGTCTGTATCTGTCTTATAGATTTATAGGTTTATTATCAGTTAATGTTCAAGTAACAGAGCAGATAAACAGTAAATAGCAAGTTAATGAGAATGAATATGTTGAAGGGTAAAACAGTATCAAATGTAATGTGAAGTGTTGAGTGTGATACCTTTTCATGTTGGTGATAACCTGCAGCCACCTGATGAAGACAGACAGACGGGTTCATCATTAGTCTTCAGTCTCATTTGATTTGTGTCTCATCAGGAAATCAAATCTGTTTCTACATGTAGACTTTAAAGACAGCGAGCTGTAGTTTCAAGAATTTGTTGTCAGATTAACATTGTGCTGTGGAGTCATTATCAAAGACAGGAGGTCAACACATGAACCAACAGAGAGCAGCTTGTTTGTCATAAAACATGAGAGACTGGAATGAATCAAAGTTCCACTTACTCAGTTTCTTCTTATGAACTTCAACACTCTGAAGCTCTCTGCTGTCTGGATCAGGTCTGTGTAGAAGAATAGCTTTCTGTTGATCTGAGTGGGACAATGTGCTCCATCAGGATTAAATCCTCTGTTTCCTCATCAGTCCTCTGTGTCTGAAGGCTGCTGTCACACCCAACACTTTAATAAACCAGTCTGAACCTGCAGCACTCAGTTCAAAGATCAACTGCTGCATGTTTATATGGCTTTATATGATTCATGTTAAAGTTTAACCCACAGCAGCTTCAATGTGAACACAAGAGATTTCATTCATGAATATTGTGTTAAATTTAGAGTAGAGTAGAAAGAGAGAGAGTGGAATTGGTTCAGGGGGTTAGTACATGAGTTCCAGCTTGTGGTCTTTGTTTCTCGAGTACCAGTGTTAGTGTGTAAACAATTAAGAAAACTGTAATACGAACAGTGTTGTATGGAGAGTGCTGCAGTTACTCACTCTGAGCACTGGAGGAAAACTTAGAAGAGATAATGAACTTAAATTAATAATTTTACAACAGAAAAAAACACATTTGAGTAGAAAACAAAATATTTATTTAGCACTGAGTGAAAAGCTACAGATTATTGAAAGTTTTAGCTGTTTGACGTCAGACTAATGTGACACTATCTCTACTATACTAACACCACTTTTATATTTGTTCATTAAATGATTCTTTATGATTGATTTCCTCACTACAGCTGCTCCACAAGTTCACCTCTTTAACACAAGTGATTTAACATCAGTCCTTAAACCTGCAGATTCCTCTCAAATCATTTGGACTCTTTCAGGTCCTCATTAGTTTCTCACTTTATACCTGATCTGTGCTGTTTGAAAATCCACCAACTCTCTGCATTTTACAGCCTTTCATTTAATAAACAGCTGAGTTGGTTCTTGATCAGTTTGGTTCAAACTTCTTTTGACTCTCTTCTGAAATATAAAAATCTGATTTGTTCCTATGAGTTTCCCCAAACGACCAAACAGTCAGTGATGTATGGAAGTAAAAGTGAACAATACAACGTGGATTATGAAGCTTTGTTTAACAAATCCTACATTTTATACAGTGTTGTGATTTTTGCTTTGACATGATTTATATGTGGTTTCCTGCATCATTTATTATCTACAATCATCCTAAAACTTTGATTTCTTTTTATTTCAACATCACTTATCAAAGTTTGTTCATTTGTTCCTCGTTGACCAAAGATGATGAATTTAGTTTGTTCTAATCAAACCAACTCTTTACAAGATGGAAGTATTTTTCCACAGATGCTGAATTTGATCCCGAAAGACTCTTGTTTGACATTCGAAGGTGTTTCTTCACATCAAGACAACAAAGTTCAGTTTTACACACAAAGTGAAAAAAAAAATAATGTTTCACACCTTCTCTCAGACAACAGATCATTTCAGGTAATTACATCGACCTCGCTCAGCGTCCAGCCCAGCTCAGGTACCCCTCACCTGCTCCAACTGCATTTACAACCACTGAGAGATCAGGTTGGTACGAACTAACATCAGCTGTGTGTGATCCTGTACAGACTGAACTATCTGGTCAGCAGTGAGAGAGTTTCTCTTACAGGAGGAGACTCTCCCTCCTACAGAGGACACAGAGACACTGAACCAGACCAGGACCAGAACCCAAACCCAAACCCAGGATAAAGAGGCTCATTGAATGTGGTGTTGAAGGTGTGGAGGTGGATCAGTGTGCCAGAGGAGACTCTGTAGAAAGACAGAGTGCCAGCAGGACAGTCCACATACACTGCTACTCTACCAGAGGAGGAAGAGGAGGAGATGGAGGTTATTCTGCTATTGTGCCAGACACAGTAACCATCTTCAGAGCACTCCAGACTCCAGGACTGATCATTCCTTCCAAACAAACAGTCTTCACTGTCTCCTCTCCTCTTGATTCCTCTGTAACTCACTGATATAGAAACACTTCGTCTCCACTCGACCTCCCAGTAACAGCGACCAGTCAGACCAGTTCTACACAGCAGCTGAGGCCACCAGTCAAATCTGTCTGGATGATCAGGATATGACTGAACCTTCTTCACACATGTCACCTTCCTGTTGTTGTCAGACAGTTTGAGCTTTCTGTTTACTGTGTTTGTGTCGAGTGTGAGTTCACAGGAATCTGATGGAGAGAACAAGACACAATACAGCTGCAGTTATTAATCTATCATCTTTGATGATGACATCAGAGATCTGAATGAGTGATGTCACAGTTTGAAGCTGGTTGAATGTTTCATGAATCAAATTAAAAACACACTTACACTTCTTCAGACCTGGTGTCAACCATTCGACTCCAGCAGGCTCCAACCTGAAAGGAGGAGGGGGGGGGGTCAGAGCAGCACTTCCTCTTTCAGCATGGAAACATGGACATTACATCGCTCTCATACACACAGCTTTGTTATTCTACACAAATGGACTCACATGTTCACATGGAGCACTTATTATTAATCAGCTGCTATTCTTTTAGTTCAGTGAAGCTTCTTCTGATTGGCCGATGACTACAGCTCATTATGTTCACTTATTCATGATATATTATTATCAGTATTATATTGACAATCATCATACATTTCAGACTCAGTTTCCTCGACCAGTCAGTCAGTAAATCAAATGTTTAAACCTGCATCAACTGATTTCTTTGTCCACTTGTGGTTCAGTGAAAAAACAAGCTGTAAACACAACATCTGACATATTATCAGCTTATAAAGTAGTTGTGTCTAACATGATATCAACCAGCTGCTTCCACATCCAGCAGTTACAGAGCAACATGAGGATTCATCAGGAGTCTTTGTGTTTGTGTCACCTGATGAATGTAAAGCCCCTTTTCCACCACAGGAACTTTCCCTCTAAACTAGAAACCTTTTGAGGAACTCATTGCGTTCCGACCGCAGGGACCAGGGACCAGGGACCAGGGACCAGGGACCAGGGACCAGGGACCAGGGAACAGGGACCAGGGACCAGGGACCAGGGAACAGGGAACAGGGACCAGGGTCTAGGGACCAGGGTCTAAAGGTCTTTTTAACCTACCCAAAAGTACAGGAACTTTCAGGGTCAGTTTTGCAGGGATGACCGTTGCTGATTGGTCAAACACACACAACGACGCTGCTTCAACTGTACCGCTTCATTGGCCAAGGGGCCATTGGCCTCCACACTTTACGGCCCTGTCCCACTTTCTTTTTAAGGTCACGAATCACTGTATCCCTTCAAATGCCCCTATATTACAACACGTTAAAAAAGACGTTTCAATCATTCCCGTCCAGACAGGAGGGTGTCAGAAGTGTTTTTTACTCTAAAGATATTCTCTCATTTTAATCTGGTCAGTAGATGTCTGCACGACTCCATCTCAGCTGTGTCTCACGTAACCGCAACTGAATTCAAGCCTTTATTTACGCTTCAAGTCTATTTTTTTGACAATACGTGCGTAAACGCGAGGTTGATGCCCAATAAAAAAGCACTGAATAATATATTTATCCACATTTTACAACCGGGGGAGCAGAGTGTGCTGTGGATATTTATCCAATCATAATCAACCATTGTGTAGCCTAATTCAAATTAAATCAAAGTGATCTGACATCCAGACCGCTACAGTTTCATAATGAATCAAAAATATTTTCACACTTCTCAACTGGTGGACTGGCCCTCGCCGGGCGCCTTGTCCGGTGCTCCGTGACCGAAGTCTGCTTGGAAAGGCCCGACTGAGTTTTACTGCACCCCTCGCCCGGACCTTGCCGCTGCCTGGGGCTGTTGAGTTCTTTCTGCACAGTGTGCCCTCTCTCCCTGTGGGGAGGGACAGGATTCCCGGCGCTACTGTCAACCGGGGTAGACTGTCCTCAGTATGAGGGGTCTGCGGCGATGTCGGCACCCTGTCTCGTTGACCTGCTTATGATGTGTGACTTCTTGCCATCAGCATTCATAACCATACAGCCTTTATGATTAAGTTGTTTACTAGAGCACCAAGTTCTTCATAGATCTAGCCTCATAATTTTGCTTTCAAAGTGCTCCAGATTGATGCATTTAACTTTAATATGTTCAAAATGTTCTTCTGGGGGAGCACCACAACACAGTCTCTCAAATCCTGTAGGAAACACTGTATTACGTCATCCAACGCTGGCCCCCCCACTTCAAAACTCATTACGGTGCCACTGCAGTAAATATTAAGATAAGATAAGATAAGATAAGATGATCCTTCATTAATCCCCGGAGGGAAATTCAGGTGTCAAAGCAGAAACAGCAGCAAACAGAGTGAAACGCAGGAGAGGTACAGATATACAAAAATTATAAAAACAATAAATGGAGATATAAAAGATACAGAGTGAATGGGTGAACATAGTGTGTACAGTCCGTCAATAAATAAATGTAGTAAATACAATGAATAAATGTAACATGTGCAGTCTATAAAGTGGTATATAGGATGTATAGTGTAAAGTAAGTGTAAAGTGCGCCAGTGGTTAGAAGTCCAAGGTGGTTGCAGATAGTGCGTGTTTAAAGTCCTCATAGTTCTCGTATGGCGGTCAGCCTTGGTTGTGGAGCCTGATGGCTACCAGCATGAAGGACTGACCCAGGCGCTTTGTGTTGTGCCGAGGGGGGAAGAGTCTGTGGCTGAAGGTGCTCCTCATCTTGACTATCTCATCATAGAGGGGGTGGGAGAGGTCCTCCAGGATAGCGTCCAGCTTCCTCCTCATCCTCCCCTCTGCCACCACCTCCAGATCGTCCAGTTCGGATCCAACTACAGAGCTAGCTTTCCTCAAAAGCATTATGCATCAATTATGTTTTTTCAATGCGTCTGACTTTCACACTGCTATTCACATCCTATCTCCTAGCAACAGTCAATACTGGTTTTTATTATCTGTAATCTGGGAGTGAAAATATTACAGTTCAAGTCAGCCACAGAGCACTTCCTGTGTCACCCTATTGTTTAATATGAGCCCACAAACCTGCAGCGTGACGACGTTGACGCATATCAACCCACCATGACGACTGACAACGTATCAGGATACACAACTAACCTATTTTCTGATGTTGAAACAAGACAATGATCCAAAAAAACAGCATTTCATCACCTTCCCTCCCTGTTTAGGCACATCCTGGCTACCGTTCCCTGACTACTTCTGTCTGTATTGATGGTCTGATGTGGGACACAAACAGTTTGATGAGTCAGTGTTTATCAGCTCTGGTTATTTGAGGTCAGCCTGGTGTGTCAGGGTCATATGTGCCAGGCTGACAGTGTGACAGAGAAAAAGTTTCCAGCTCTACCTCTTCTATCAGACTGATTGTCTGTGGCTGCAGCAGGCCTCTTCATACCTGAGAGTGTCCAGTCTCCAGTGTGGATCCTCCAGTCCAGCAGACAGCAGCTTCCTTCCTGAGGCTCCTGGATGATTGTAGCTCAGGTCCAGCTCTCTCAGATGAGAGGGGTTGGAGCTCAGAGCTGAGGCCAGAGAAGCACAGCCTTCCTCTGTGATCAGACAGCCTGACAGCCTGCAAACACACAAAACAACACATTTGTCACATAAAATGAGGGTACTGTGAGGGCTGGAAGAATACTGCAGTACTGTGATACTGTCGGTTACTGTGGGGTTACATTAATATTATTACTGATCTTTTTCTAGTCACAACCAAACACCCACTAATGTCCACTGGTAGCTCTCTTATTCATCTCTTATGTTTCAAGCTCCAACAACAGAGTGAGAAAAAAACAACATAAAATATGTTCATGGAAAGAGATTAAAACTAAATAAACTCAACTGGTTTGAAATCCTATAAACAGAGACAATCTTATGCAGGTTAGGAGTTTATGCATTAATATAAATCAGGATTTAAGTGGCCATCAATTGAACATGTTGATGAATCCTAACCTGAGTGTTTCCAGAGTGCAGTGTGGACTCTTCAGTCCAGCAGACAGCAGCTTCGATCCTGAATCCTGCAGGTTGTTGTTACTCAGATCCAGCTCTCTCAGACTAGAGGACTGGGAGCTGAGAAATGAGGACAAAGCTTCACAGCTTCTCTCTGAGAGGTTACAGCCACTCAGTCTGAAGAGACAATAATGAAGAAAAAACAAGCAATAAGTTGAAAAGACAGCAGAGTATTTAAGTTATGATATATGAATTAAACTATCTCTGTACTTACAGAGCTTTGTTGGAGGCTTTGACCACTGGCAGCAGCCTCAGAAGAGCCTCCTCTGAACCAGAGTATTTCTTCAGGTCGAACACATCCAGATCTTTTTCTGATGACAGTAAGATGAAGACCAGAGCTGACCACTGAGCAGGAGACAGTTTACCTCTGGAGAGACGTCCTGAACTCAGGGACTGTTGGATCTCCTCCACTAGAGAACGATCATTCAGTTCATTCAGACAATGGAACAGATTGATGCTTTTCTCTGCAGAGAGATCCTCGTTGATCTTCTTCTTGATGTACTGGACTGTTTTCTGATTATTCTGTGAGCTACTTCTTGTCTGTGTCAGCAGACCTCGTAGGAGCGTCTGATTGGTCAGCAGGGTAAGACCCAGGAGGAAGCGGAGGAACAAGTCCAGGTGTCCATTTGGACTCTGTAAGGCCTTGTCCACACAACTCTGGTAGAAACGTGTGGATTTGCCTCCGAACACTACAAACAACCGGGAGGTTTGTTCTTCTGCCATCAGATTGACACCAGAGTTGATGAATGTCAGATGGACATGAAGAGCAGCCAGAAACTCCTGAACACTCAGATGGACGAAGCAGAACACCTTGTCCTGGTACAGTCCTCTCTCCTCTTTAAAGATCTGTGTGAACACTCCTGAGTACACTGAGGCTGCTCTGATATCGATGCCACACTCTTTCAGGTCGGATTCATAGAAGATCAGGTTGCCTTTCTGCAGCTGATCAAAAGCCAGTTTTCCCAGAGACTCAATCATCTTCCTGCTCTTTGGACTCCAGTGTGGATCTGTCTCAGCTCCTCCATCATACTTGATGTTCTTCACTTTGGACTGAACCACCAGGAAGTGGATGTACATCTCAGTCAGGGTCTTGGGCAGCTCTCCTCCCTCTCTGGTCTTCAACACCTCCTCCAGAACTGTAGCAGTGATCCAGCAGAAGACCGGGATGTGGCACATGATGTAGAGGCTTCGTGATGTCTTGATGTGGGAGATGATTGTTCTTCTCTGCTTCTTATCTATGGATTTCTTCCTGAAGAACTCCTCTTTTTGTGGGTCAGTGAACCCTCTGACCTCTGTCACCATGTCAACACACTCAGGAGGGATCTGATTGGCTGCTGCAGGTCGTGTGGTTATCCAGAGGCGAGCAGAGGGAAGCAGTTTCCCCCTGATGAGGTTTGTCAGCAGCACATCTACTGAGGTGGACTCTGTAACATCAGTCAGGATCTCATTGTTGTGGAAGTCCAGAGGAAGTCGACACTCATCCAGACCGTCAAAGATGAACACAACCTGGAACTCTTCAAACCTGCAGATTCCTGCTTCTTTGGTTTCAGTAAAGAAGTGATGAACAAGTTCCACCAAGCTGTACTTTTTCTCCTCCAGCACATTCAGCTCTCTGAAAGTGAATGGAAATATGAACTGTATGTCCTGGTTGGCTTTGTCTTCAGCCCAGTCCAGAGTGAACTTCTGTGTTAAGACTGTTTTCCCGATGCCAGCCACTCCCTTTGTCATCACTGTTCTGATTGGTTCATCTCTTCCAGGTGAGGCTTTAAAGATGTCTTCTTGTCTGATTGTTGTTTCTGGTCTGTGTGGTTTCCTGGATGCTGTTTCAATCTGTCTGACCTCATGTTCATCATTGACCTCTGCAGTCCCTCCCTCTGTGATGTAGAGCTCTGTGTAGATCTGATTCAGAAGGGTTGGGTTTCCTGCTTTAGCGATCCCCTCAAACACACACTGGAACTTCTTCTTCAGGTTAGATTTGAGCTTACGTTGGCAAACTGCAGAAAAACTTCCTGAATGAACACACAAAGAAGACCAATAAGAAAATATTTGAACATTTCAGTTCATAAAAGAATGAGTATATGAATATATTTTGGTCCATCTCTTGAGACATTAGTAAACGTCCCATTTATCCAGCATGTAAAATCTTTATAGAAATCCTCTTACTGCTCTGCAGACAGTCAGCCAGCTCATCCTGCTTCATTATCCTCAGGAAGTGCAGTGTGATCTTCAGAAAAGCCTCTCTGCTGCTCCTCCTCTGCTCTTCATTCTCAACGTCGAACACCTCCTCATCCTCCCTCTGACTCTCTAAGCATTCTGGGTAATCTGAACTCAGAACCCTCTGAACCGTCTTCAGCTCGTTCTTCACAAAAGTTGTGATGTTCTCCTCCAGCAGCTGGAACAGAATATTATATGAATGACACAGTCAAACTAAAATCATGGAACCAAACATCAGATCCCTGTTGGAGAGATTGACAATCCACTGGTCTAAAAAGTGCAGCATGGAGATGATTGTGAACAGAATAGATGTAAAAGTAGTTGTTGTACATGTACAGACCATAAATATGGAGTCCAGGTGTGTTTGATGCTGCTGGGCAGAATGACCACTGGGAACCTCTGAGCTGTCCTGGTCCACTCTGTGGAGGAATCATGAAGAATTAGCTCACATTATGTTTGCACCATAGACTGTTTACAATTATTGATTTTCAAATAAAACTACACCAGTTAGTTAAAGATACTGTGTTCTGTCATCTATGATCATAATGAAAACCAGATGCAAACAACACTGTAAATGACAGAAGACCTATTCTGTATCTGTGTAACAGCTAGCCCATCGGTTTCATCTGTTTTAAGTACTTACACTGGGTCATAAGAAGGGCGTCTATTTTTGAAGTCAATCAGACGACCCTTAGACCAATCACGCTTCATGGACACACAGCTGGGTACAGGGGACTTTTCTCTCTGCTGCTGGGAACTGATAGAAACACTGAAATTTACTGAAGATACAAGATTTCTATTTCTGCTTTCACTGGATATATTTGGCAGTGAAAGTTACTTCACCTTAAAAAAGCTGTGTTGTCTTTGCCATTAAAGCATGTCTTTAATGGCAGTTCACCACGGTGTATTATACATTCAGTGCTCAATATAAAACCCACTGTTCAACCACCAATGAATGAGTCTTTATCTCATTTCAAATATCAACAAACACTCCTCTTTTGGGATCCCAGTACACAAACAAAAGATTACGTTTAGTTTCAGACTTAATATAAAAGTTGGCCAAAAAAAATAAAACCATGCAACACTTCTTGCACTTTGATTCATAAACAAGCTTAGTGATTCTCTGGAAACATCAGAATTACCTCCTGTAGTCTGGCCAGTGTGATGCAGTTGGCTCCAGTCAATGGATGGCCTGGGAGACGAACAGTTTGATGGTAGACTTACCGAGTGGAGGATGAATTTGGATAATCAGCTCCTTAAAAAGCTCAAAATGTAGAGATGCTTTCCAGTTTGATACCATGTTTGTTAAATTACACAAAGATATTTTAACTCCCCCCATTGTTCATTTAATTAACTTGTCTTTTAAACACAGCTCTTTCCCTGATGACTGGAAACGTACCATTGTTACACCTATTTTTAAGTCTGGAGACCGCCACACAGCTAGTAACTATAGACCAATAAGTATACTGCCAGTACTTTCAAAGGTTGCTGAGAGTTGAAGTTGTCATTGAGCAACTGACAACATTTCTTAGTACAAGCAATTTTGGTTTACATCATATGCAGTTTGGCTTTAGAGCTAATCATTCCACCGAAACTGCTACCTTGCACTTAACAGAGCAAATCAAATCAAGGCTCGATAAAGGAGGAGTAGTTGGTACTGTATTTTTAGATCTGCATAAAGCATTCGATACGGTCAATCATAATGTTCTAATATCTAAACTCTCTAAATTTAACTTTTCATCTAGAGCACTGGCATGACTGTCTTCATATTTATCTAATAGGATGTAATGTGTTAACGTTTGTGATGCACTGTCCAGTAACTTGAAGTGCACTATGGGTGTACCACAAGGGTCAGTGTCCCTTATTATTTAGCCTTTATATTAATGATCTCCCTCAACAGTGTCATGATGTTGAACTACAAATGTATGCAGATGACACTGTTGTATACACACACGTAAAAACAGCTGAGTTAGCAGCTGCCAAGCTAACAATTATGCTGGAAAGGATCTCACATTGGCTTGATCAATCATGTCTGAGTCTAAATGTTAACAACACAAAAGGTATGTTTTTTTCTAAAACCTCGGTACAACATCTTAATACTGATACTGTCATTAAAGGTGAAAGGATTGACATAGTCACTGATTTTAAATATCTTGGCGTGATACTGGATTCAAATTTGAATTTTAAGAAACATGTAAAAAAAAAAGGTTACAACCATCAAGTACAACTTGGAAAATTTTAGACATATCAGAAACTCTCTTTCTCTGGATGCAGCCAAGATATTTATGCATGCTATGATCCTTTCCCATACAGTATGTCTTATTGCATTACATGTTGGGGGCAGGCTGGGGAAACTGCTATAACACCTCTTGAGTCCTTATACAAACAAACTCTAAAAACTCTGGACAAAAAGCCACTGCATTTTCATCACTGTACAATACTGGAGAAATACAATTTACTGAGCTTTGAGAACTTTAGATTATTTTCAAATTTGTGCCTCGTTTATAAAATCCTAAATGGTTTGGCCCCTCCTCCACTGCATGCTTTTGTGCATTCTCGCTCAGTAGATTCTATTAGATCCTAAGAAGACCTTCTATGCAAGATTGTACTGTACCATTTCGCCACACTGCATTTGGGCAATCAGCTTATTATGTAAATGCCACAAATCAGTTGAACACCCTGCCTGACGATGTGAGGAGCTGCAGCTCTATCAGCACTTTCAAAACCAACTTAAAATGTCTGTTAAAAGCTGCTCAGCTCTGTACTCACTGATCTCTAATTCTACTCAGTCTTCATGACTTTTACTTGACAAGCATACTTTGTGATGTGCTATTGTGTGTAGCTGTGTATTGTGTGTTTTGTATGTTCTTTCTTGTATGACTGTAGTATATTTCTTTGTCTTGACTTGCCAAGGGACTACAGATGTGAATTAGCTTAAAGCTATAATCTGGTACGGTGCATCAAATGGTGACATTTATGTTTGAAACTGTACATGGTCCCTTTTAAATAAAAATAAATAAATAATAAAGAATAATAATCCAGTTCTGTAGAATGGTGTGAACTATGAACAACTTTTTGGCTCGTTGCCAGGGGTTAGCAAGCTAACCGGCTGTCTCTCTGTGGACAGACTGGACCTCTTCTACTGGTGAGTAGCTGCACACCATTTTTGTTTAAAAATCCAGCATAGATATTCCTTCAGCTGACTGGTGGGTGTGTGAGTGTGACACAGGGGTGTGCATGCTTAAAGGCGCTGATCACCATAATCTGATGTGATACATGGAATTTTGGAATTTTATGCCGTCAGGTAAGACTTGTTGACCTGCCACCCCACTTGAAACTGTGGCCTGTATTTATTTTAGGCCACAGCACATCTGGGAGTAAGGTCAGTTTTTGTCAGTGCCAAATCTTTGTCTTGGTCATTTGAGGTTGGCGCCTGCATTGCATTCCCTGATTGCAATTGCGATTAGCAATCTGGGGCTTTGGCTTTAGTAAGAAGGTTTCTGGAGGCATCTGCAAAGCAAAAGCCCAGTTACCAACAAAGACTACAACATATAAGGACAACCCCTGATTAGGCAACTCTGTTAAACTACCGACTCGCCATCAAACTGGGCTCTGTCACTAGACCTCTGTAGCTAGGCCCCAAACATCTGCTGCTAGTCCACATACCTTTACAACTTGTTCCCAGAGCTCTGAAGGTTGGTCGCTTGGTTGCAGACCTCTGAAAGTAGTGCCAAAACCCCTGCAGCTAGTCCCCAGACCTCTTCATCTGAATCTACTCCCCATACCTCCAAGGGTAGACCCCAAAACTCTGAAGCTTCTCCCAAGACCTCTGCAGCTGCTCCTCAGGCCACTTCAGCTAGTCCCCAAGCCTCGGCACCTAGTCTCAGACTTTTGAAGCTATTTAAGAGATCCTGAATCCTGACTGAGGATCATGATAGCTAGTCCATCTGTTTCAATCAACAGTTTAAAGTACTTACACTGAGTCATAAGAACGGCGTCCATCTTTGAATTCATCCAGACGACCAATAGACCGATCACTCTTCATGGACACACAGCTGGGTTCAGGGGACTTTTCTCTCTGCTGCTGGGAACTGATAGAAACACTGAAATTAACTGAAGATACAAGATTTATATTTCTTTTTTCAGAGGTTATTGGACAGTAAAAGTTATTTTATTGCCATTAAAGCTTATCTTTGAAACATGCCTTGTTAAAATGTTTATTCAATAGGCAGTGTTCCCACAACACTTCTCCTTGCCGTTCTCTAAACTGACTCCCAGCCTCAGCTTACATCCAGCTCAACACTCTGGTGCTGGTCTATGGGGAAGTGAAGGGAACTGGTTTTTCATTCTTACAAGCCATGGTCAAACCCCACACTCCTCCTCTACCTCTGGACGTTTGGCCACCCTGTCACTCGGAGGACCCTGTGGTCTCTCATCTTGGTCAAGACTCTTTTCTCTTCTGGTCCCACAATGTTGGAATGAACTCCCTACTGAAATCAGGACAGTAGAGACACTGAACATCTTCCACCACAATCTGAAGACCATCTTTCATACTATACCTTCACGCACCTGACTAGTACGTACCTACGTCTAATTTCATCACTTGCACCGTAGCTCTCTAACACACTTTCAGTTGTTTATTTGAGAGGGATGCATTTTGATTTTTAGATAACATCTACCTGATAGTCTTGTTCAGTTTGATTGGACTTGTTGTAAGTCACTGTGGACTGTAATGTACTCTGTCCCTCATTGATTGCCTAAACTCCTAACTTACTGTCACGATTGTAGTTTGGGCATCAGGTAACAAAACCCCTTCATGTTTCAGCCAGCAAGTGACTGATGACCTGGCATGTAGTTTTAGCTTTACTCTATGTTACTTTTCCCCCAACAGGACAAAATAACAGCGGCCTCCATTTTTCTTTATAGAGTACATAAATATCAGCAGTAGAAAACCAGTTATACTGGGATGCTGCCAGGTACATTTTACATTTAATTTCTACTAACTTTGTGGTAGAGATTGTTTGTCCTTTAAAATCAATGCCATGTTCTTGTGACTGGTCAGTCTCAGGCGACACACAGCTGGGTTCAGGTTCAGGTCCAGGTTCAGGTTCAGGTTCAGGTTCAGGTCCAGGAGAGTCTGGTCTCCGATGGATCCTAGCACACAGAGAGGAAGAGAGAAACTCAGCTTTTAGTCTTCAGCCTCAGTAGCTGCTGGAGAAACTAGCTGCTATCAACATGCAAAGTTTTACCAGAAATACATTTCCTGAAGAAAATGTGTGTGAGTGCTGCGAATCTGAATATTATGGATAAAGAAGATGTAATTATGTGTCACGAAACATTTTCTTGCACAGCTAAAATTTGAACTGATGATGTTTAATCAACAAGGTGCACACTGACAACGCTAATACCTGACACAGAGATGCCTTTAGCTGCAACCAAAGATTAGATTAATGGCGATCAGTCTAATGTACAAATGTAAAAAAATAAATAAATAAAATGATCCATGATAATTTCTCAGAGCCTAAGATGACGTCTTCAAACAGTTCAAAACCCAAAGATATTCAGTCTATAATGATGCAACATAGAGAAAAAGCAAACTGGAGGGTGAGCAATTCATAACATTGGAAGAGATGCGATTACAGGAATGTTTGGCATGTGTAGCGTGATGACCAAAAGTTAAAGAATATTGAAACATGAAAATGATAATGAAGTTATTCCTTAATTCTTGAAACGTCTTTCAGAACTGCATGTGAACTCTAGGTCATTACGTGTTGAGACGCTTAATTTACAACTGGCCTGAAAGAACTGACAGAGGAGAAACACAAGATGTAATACCCATTCTGACCATTTGAGCTTGTTTATTGTTATGGGTCATCTGGTTTCTTCCCAAAGACTCGGAGAGGCGGTGAAGACCAACCAGTAAGACACTATGAACTGATGATGAGAATCAGAACAAAACTCATTTTGCCATTAAAATGTACATTAATTAATATTCTATGTTTAACTAACCACCTGAAAAGGAACTGAAGTTTTGTTGCACATGTTGAAGCTGGCAAGCATATACTAGATTAACAAAACTAAGATACAGAGTAGAGTTTATGACCCCCTCCTACCTAGGTTTACGACTATTATTCCTGAGATGCACACACAGCCACCCAATTGTGAATAACTAACTAACTAAATGAAACTGACATTTAATGCAAAGTAACATGGACATTAATTGATATGTGGTGCTGAGCTGACATATGTTAAAATAACAGGAAGTTTGTCGACATGTACATGCTTGTGACAAATGGGAATTTCAGATTATTAGATTGGCCTTCCCTTCCCCCATGACACAATCCTGCCAACCCCTTCTCCTCTCTTCTTGCATTCTTTTGAAATCTACATTTGTGACTAAGTTCGTTTGGATCAATTGATCAATTTTGGTTAATTCTAATTTACATAACTGAAATATTCCTGTAGTCAATATTCAATAAATAAATAATCAAAGGATGTCGGGGCCTTAAATTACACTGTGATATTAATCATGTGGTAAAATCCTACATACACAAAAAGAAACTCGGGTGCACACTAATGCCTCAGTTAATCCTTATATTCTGAATATAATTAACTCTGTTTAAATTTCTCTTAGTCTCTTGTTGTATAAGTTGAATTTTTACCCTGCCTGGTAACTTTTATCTCATCAAATCCCACAGAATCTCACAGACACAGTAAAACCTTTCTCCTTTTCTCTCACCAGGTCAGGAGGCAGATCTGTGCCACATGTTGAGATCAATCGTATCAATTAATTTACTGTGTAATATGGGCACATACTGTATATCTACATTTATAGAGCTGTCTGTTGCAGTGTTTGTATACCTACATGTTATGATAACAAGGTTTACCTATGTTTTGTATAATTTGTTAATTCATTTTAATTCAATTTATCAGTTTTTATTCAGTGGTTTATATCCTATAGGTTGTCAGATATAGAAGAATTAATTATGTGAAGAGAATTAGTATTAATTCTGAAAATAAATTTAAATACAGAATGTAAACTTTAAGTTCAGATGGGAGTGGTCAGCTGCACACACCAGTGACACCAGATCCTGAACAGAGACCCATAAAACTACCAGCAACATGTACATGTCTGTAGAACAAAATGAAAACGTAATGAAGAACAGGTATAAACAGGAATGTCCTCAATGCATGAAATCTGGTATGATACAAAGTCGAAAATGATGTGGATGTAAAGGTTTGAAATCTCTGAGACTCCGGAAGTGAATCCACACACCTCTGTGAGCAGGACAGTGTAAAATCATTAAATTGAGTCCAATCAACTAACAGAACAAAAATCAATAATCAGAACAGTTGAATCAGGAGCATCAGTGTCAACCATGAGGGAAGCCTCCCTGAGAGGGAATCAAACTCTGAACCTTCTGATGGTGAGACAGCAGTGCTGAGTTAACAGTTTCTTCAAGAGAAGTTTAATTGCCCCAAAGCTAAAGCTTGTAGCTCCAAGATTTACAATATTAGTTACAGCAAGAGATGCTGAGCATGATGATATACATTATGTTTACACAGAGGTGAAAAAGGAGTCAGCCTACAGTTTATAGGTATGGCAGTGAATGAGAGCTTGACAGTGGTCTTCCTAAGTTTAGATCTTCAGAGCTGTAACTCCTGTTTGTTAGATGTTTATATTCTGAGATAGACAAGGATTGTGGCTACATTTTAAGGTTTTATATGTGCTTAAAGAGTTAAAACTATCGAACTGAGAGCAGTTTAGAAATGTTTTTCTAGAAAAAACACAAGAAAAACAAAAAAAAAATGTTGGAACTGAAGCAGCTCTTAACACTGAATGATTTCTGCTCTTTCCTCACTCTGTCTGCCTTATTAAGAAACCGTCACAGCTGGACATGAACTGTGCTCCATCTCACAGGATCATAGTGGACTGACAGGATCTCTGAGACCAGCTGTAAACCTCACTGACCACCAGGGGGAGCTCAGCAGCTGCTGTTGAAACACAAACCTCCAGCCTCTGGACCTGCACACTGAGCCCTCCACAGACTTCAGTCACACTGTGATGTGTTTAAATGCTCACTGTAATCAGGTTAAGACTGGGACACTGCTGGGACCAGAGGGTTAACATGAGGACTTCAATCGTTGTCATGGATACAGCATGACACATGTCAAAGTGTTGGACCTGTGATCCATCTCAGAGTTTCTCTAAAGGGCTCCGAACAGCATTTGTATGAACAATTTATGCAACATGATAACACACATTGTGTTACTCTGACTGCAGATAACATAAATTAGATTTTTAGAGTTCAAAATGAAACATCAACACAGCTACATCAAAAATAACTAAGCCTACATGGGTTTTTACTTAGTTATTTCATCATAATAATAATTTATCATTGAGTTTTTTAAGTAATTAATTAACAGAGCAGAATTGATCATTTGATCTATGAGAGCACTTTGACCAACAGAGGCCTCAATAAACATGAAATATGAGCCTTCATAAAATAACTGAAGTCCAGTATCAGCATTCAATCTAACGACTTTATCTATTTTATAGATTTATTATGATTCAATGTTCAAGTAATAGAGCAGATAAACAGACATCTTCAGCCAGTCACTAGACCTCTTCAACTAGTCCCCAGATCTCTGCAACTAGTCAATGACCTCTTCAACTAGTCCCTAGCCTTGTGCAACTAGTCCTTAGACTTGTGCAACTAGTCCCCAGATCTCTGCAACTAGTCCTCAGATCTCTGCAACTAGTCCCCATATCTCTGCAACTAGTCCCTAAAACTCTGTAACCAGTCCTAGACTTGTGCAGCTAGTCCCTAGACCTCTCTAACTATTCCACAGATCTCTGCAGCTAGTCCCCAGACTTCTGTGCATACATGGGTTCTTACTTTAAAGACTCATCATAATAATACTTTGTCATCAAGTTTATCAAGTTATTAATTTACGGTGTAGAAATAATCAGTTCTTTGAGAGCACTTTGACCATCAGAGTCCTCAATAAACATGAATGATAAGCCTTCATAAAATAAGTAAAGTACGTCCAAACTGCAATCCAGTATCAGAATTCAATCTAATGACTGCATCTGTTTTATAGATTTATAGGTTTATTATGAGTCAATGTTCAAATGAAAGAGCAGAGAAACAGACCTCTGCAGCTTGTCCCCAGACATCTTTGCATACATTGGTTCTTACGTTAAAGACGAAGAAGAAGTCCAATATCGGAATTCAATCCAATGACTGTATCTGTTTATAGATTTATTATGAGTCAATGTTCAAGTAACAGAGCAGATTCACAGTAAACAGCAAGTTAATAAGAATGAATATGTTGAAGGGTAAAACAGTATCAAATGTAATGTGAAGTGTTGAGTGTGATACCTTTTCATGTTGGTGATAACCTGCAGCCACCTGATGAAGACAGACAGACGGGTTCATCATTAGTTTTCAGTCTCATTTAATTTGTGTCTCATCAGGAAATCAATTCTGTTTCTACATGTAGACTTTAAAGACAGCGAGCTGTAGTTTCAAGTTTTTGTTGTCAGATAAACATTGTGCTGTGGAGTCATTATCAAAGACAGGAGGTCAACACATGAACCAACAGAATAGCTTGTTTGACATAAAACATCAGAGACTGGAATGAATCAAAGTCCCACTTACTCAGTTTCTTCTCATGAACTTCAACACTCTGCAGCTCTCTGCTGTCTGGATCAGGTCTGTGTAGAAGAAGAGTTTTCTGTTCTGTTCCTCTGTTTCTTCATCAGTCCTCTGTGTCTGAAGGCTGCTGTCACACTCAAACACTTTAATAAACCAGTCTGAACCTGCAGCACTCAGTTCAAAGTTCAACTGCTGCATGTTTATATGACTTTATATGATTCATGTTAAAGTTTAACCCACAGCAGCTTCAATGTGAACACAAGAGATTTTATTCATGAAGATTGTGTTAAATTCAGTGTAGATTAGAGGAGAAAGAGAGAGAGAGTAGAATTTGTTCAGGGGGTTAGTACATGAATTACAGTTTGTGGTCTTTGTGTCTCGAGTACCAGTGTTAGTGTGTAAACAATTAAGAAAACTGAAATCTCTATTCTGAAATATAAAAATCTGATTTGTTTCTAGAGGTTGACCGATATGGGTTTTTTATGGCCGATGCCATTTTTTTGCTGATATGTTTGGCTGGTTTTCTTTTTTTCCTCTATCTGATCAAATATAACAGCTTAATAATAACAAAGAATACACATATGTCTTAACTTAAGTAAACATTTATTGAACAACACTTATGGTCTTGTCTCTCCAATCTGCATTTTGTGTCTGCACTGCAGTGCATATGTTATTTTGTGCATGATGGTTAATAGTAGTAATAGTACAGGGCTCAAAACCTTTTAAGCACCTTTCCAAAACTGTCCTAAAGCATGTTTTTTATTTATGTTTGTTGACAGACACTGTTACAAGCTATATGGCCATAATCTAAGTGATCACAAAATAATAATAACTTTGTTCACTCGTTTTACACAGCTTGCTGCTCATATCTGCTATGCTGCGGATTACACACAGGCCAGTGACGTCATAGAGGCTGTGTAGGACCCATAGAGACGTTTAATGAGGAAGTGAACTTTTTGCTAAAAATTGACAAATTGCTCTTGTTTCCGCCATCACACGCAAACTTGCACTTATGACAAGCATTTACAGCATCAACTCTAGTAAAGTGTAATCACGCTTTATAAGTTTAGTTTTCTCCGTCATAGTTACTAAGAGCAGAAGCTCTGTGTGTGTCTGCGCTGCAGCAGCGTGTCTGTGAGCGCTGCTCCGCCCCGCACACAGCTAACGTTACTTACGGAGAGAAATTCTCCGTTACCAAAAACAGAATTGATAACGTCGGAGCATTTCATATCTAACCAATTAAATATATAGGGCTTTGAAAGAGAAGAATTTAAGCCTATCGGTTTCTCCCGGCAGACTGGCAATTTGATTGACACACAAGGGGCGGTGTCACACGTGTTCCACAGCAACAACAACACTGGGCTGCCCGCAGATGTGCCCGTTTACTAATCGGCTTAATATGCTCAGGCATCGGCTGATGCCGTTTATGAAAAAATGTAAAAAAATCGCCCCGATTAATCGGTCGACCTCTATTTGTTTCCATGAGTTTCCTCAAACGACCAAACAGTCAGTGATGTATGGAAGTAAAAGTGAACAATACAACGTGAATTATGAAGCTTTAATTAACAAATCCTCCATTTTATACAGTGTTGTGATTGATTTTTGCTTTGACATGATTTAAATGTGATTTTGTGAATCATTTATTACCTATCATCAACCTAAAACTTTGATTTCTTTTTATTTCAGCAAGTTGGAAGTATTTTTCCACAGATGCTGAATTTGATCCTGAAGGACTCTTGTTTGACATTCGAAGGTGTTTCTTCACACAAAGACAACAAAGTTCAGTTTTATACACAGAGTTAAAAAAAAATGTTTCACACCTTCTCTCAGTCAACAGATCATTTCAGGTAATTACATCGACCTCGCTCAGCATCCAGCCCAGCTCAGGTACCCCTCACCTGCTCCAACTGCATTTACAATCACTGAGAGATCAGGTTGTTACGAACTAACATCAGCTGTTTGTGATCCTGTACAGACTGAACTATCTGGTCAGCAGTGAGAGAGTTTCTCTAACAGGAGGAGACTCTCCCTCCTACAGAGAACACAGAGACACTGAGGAACCAAACCACAACCCAAACCCAGGATAAAGAGGTTCAGTGAATGTGGTGTTGAAGGTGTGGAGGTGGATCAGTGTGTCAGAGGAGACTCTGTAGAAGGACAGAGTGCCAGCAGGATAGTCCACATACACTGCTACTCTACCAGAGGAGGAGGAGGAGGAGAAGATGAGGGAGAAGATGAAGAAGATGGAAGAGAAGGAGAAGTAGGAGAAGAAGGACAAGATGGAAGTTAAGATGGATATGAGGGAGGAGGATGTTGTTCTTTCATTGTGATAGACAGAGTAACAATCATTAAAGCACCAAAGACTCCAGGACTGATCACTCCCTCCAAACAAACAGTGTTTTCTGTTTCCTCTCCTGCTGATTCCTCTGTAACTCACTGATATATAAACGTTTCCTCTCCACTCGACCTCCCAGTAACAGCGATCAGTCAAATCAGTTCCACACAGCAGCTGAGGCCACCAGTCAAATCTGTCTGGATGATCAGGATATGACTGAACCTCATTCACAAGTGTCACCTTCCTGTTGTTGTCATACAGTTTGAGGTTTCTGTGTGCTGTGTTTGTGTCAAGTGTGAGTTCACAGGAATCTGATGGAGAGAACAAGACAGAATACAGCTGCAGTTATTAATCTATCATCTTTGATGATGACATCAGAGATCTGAATGAGTGATGTCACAGTTTGAAGCTGGTTGAATGTTTCATGAATCAAATTAAAAACACACTTACACTTCTTCAGACCTGGTGTCAACCATCGGACTCCAGCAGGCTCCAACCTGAAAGGAGGAGGGGGATCAGAGCAGCACTTCCTCTTTCAGCATGGAAACATGGACATTACATCGCTCTCATACACACAGCTTTGTTATTCTACACAAAAGGACTCACATGTTCACATGGAGCACTTATTATTAATCAGCTGCTTTTTCTTTTAGTTCAGTGGAGCTTCTTCTGATTGGCCGATGACTACAGCTCATTATGTTCACTTATTCATGAATTATTATTATCAGTATTATATTGACAATCATCATACATTTCAGACTCAGTTTCCTCGACCAGTCAGTCAGTAAATCAAATGTTTAAACCTGCATCAACTGATTTCTTTGGCCACTTGTGGTTCAGTGAGAACAAGCTGTAAACACAACATCTGACATATTATCAGCTTATAAAGTAGTTGTGTCTAACATGATATCAACCAGCTGCTTCCACATCCTGCAGTTACAGAGCAACATGATGATTCATCAGGAGTCTTTGTGTTTCTGTCACCTGATGAATGTAAAGCCCCTTTTTCACCGCAGGAACTTTCCCCCGGTACTAGGAACCTTTTGAGGAACTCATTACGTTCCAACACCAGGGACCAGGGACCAGGGACCAGGGACCAGGGACCAAGGACCAGGGACCAGGGACCAGGAACCAGGGTCTGAGGGTCTGAGGGTCTAAAGGTATTTTTAACTCCCCATAAAGACCCTGGTGGTCGGAGGGTAGTACTTTCTGAAAGTACAGGAACTTTCAGGGTCAGTTTTGCTGATTGGTCAAACACACACAACGCCGCTGCATCAATTGCACCGCTTCATTTATATAACAAGGAAGTATTCTAATATTGATTTAGGACCATTTTAGGACGAGGGGAGAACCTGTGAGCGAGCTGAGAGGGTGAGCGGTAGAAGAGACAGACAGCACAGCGGTTACGTTCTGAAGCATAAATAAATAACCGTCAAACACTCAACAGATGATTTACTGTGGAGACAGACGCTCACAGGTTCAATTCATCATTACATCCAACGTAGAGTAAATACTATGCATCAGTTAACGCAGCAAGACAAAAACTGACATTTATTTTTTCATTGTGTTTGACTTTCACACTCTTCACATCCCGTCTCCTAGCAACAGTCAACACTGGTTTTTATTATCTGTAATCTGGGGGTGAAAATATTACAGTTCAAGTCAGCCACAGAGCACTTCCTGTGTCCCCCTATAATGTTGGTCCAGTCCTAAATAAACCTCTTTGGGCTCTGACACACCATGTCCACAATCAGCTGTTGGCTCTTCATTGAGCGTCTGTGGCTGACTGTCACCTGTATTTTCTGTGGCGAGTCCTGCAACAAGTCGACTCTTATCAGTCAGGGAACTCGCTCTCAGTGCAAAACAAACCAAAACCTGGTAAAGATAAACTCTTTTAAAACAGCAAAACATTCCTATTGTGATGATTTATCAAAAAAATTTAAACAGATTAACTGTTACATGAAAATGGTCTTTTTTTGTTTCTTTGTCTTTTCACAATAATTTCTGGACTAAAGAGCAACAACCACTGGTGGCAGAAGACGAGCATCAAAACATCCAACTATTGTTTGATATGAGCACACAAATCTGCAGTGTGACGACGTTGACGCATATCAACCCACCATGACAACAGACAATGTATCAGGATACACAACTATCCTATTTTCTGATGTTGAAAGAAGACAACGCTCCAGAAAAACAGCATTTCATCACCTTCCCTCCCTGTTTTTGCACATCCTGGCAACTGTTCCCTGACAACTTCTGTCTGTATTGATGATCTGATGTGGGACACAAACAGTTTGATGAGTCAGTGTTTATCAGCTCTGGTTGTTTGAGGTCAGCTTGGTGTGTCAGGGTAATATGAGCCAGGCTGACAGTGTGACAGAGAAAAAGTTTCCAGCTCTACCTCCTCTATCAGACTGATTGTCTGTGGCTGCAGCAGGCCTCTTCATACCTGAGAGTGTCCAGTCTCCAGTGTGGATCCTCCAGTCCAGCAGACAGCAGCTTCCTTCCTGAGGCTCCTGGATGATTGTAGCTCAGGTCCAGCTCTCTCAGATGGGAGGGGTTGGAGCTCAGAGCTGAGGCCAGAGAAGCACAGCCTTCCTCTGTGATCAGACAGCCTGACAGCCTGCAAACACACAAAACAACACACGTCACATAAGCTGAGGGTACTGTGAGGGCTGGAAGGTTAGTGCAGTACTGGGATACTGTCGGCTACTGTGGGGTTACATTAAGATTATTACTGATCATTTTCTAGTCACAACCAAACACCCACTAATGTCCATCAACAATCTGACAACAATACTAGTAGCTCTCTGATTCCTCTCTAATGTTTCAAGTTATAACAACAGAGTGAAAAAAAACAACATGTTAAAAAACATAACACATGTTCATGGAAAGAGATTAAAACTAAATAAACTCAACTGGTTTGAATCATATAAGCAGAGACAATCTTATGCAGGTTATGAGTTTATGCATTAATGTAAATCAGGATATAAGTGGCCATCAGTTGAACATGTTGATGAATCCTAACCTGAGAGTTTCCAGAGTACAGTGTGGACTCTTCAGTCCAGCAGACAGCAGCTTCACTCCTGAATCCTGCAGGTTGTTGTTACTCAGGTCCAGCTCTCTCAGACTAGAGGACTGGGAGCTGAGAACTGCGGACAGAGCTTCACAGCTTCTCTCTGAGAGGTTACAGCCACTCAGTCTGAAGAGACAATAATTAAGAAAAACAAGCAATAACTTGAAAAGACAGAAGAGTTTTTAACTTATGATATATGAATCCAACTATCTCTGTACTTACAGAGCTTTGTTGGAGGCTTTGACCACTGGCAGCAGCCTCAGAAGAGCCTCCTCTGAACCACAGTATTTCTTCAGGTCAAACACGTCCAGATCTTTTTCTGATGACAGTAAGATGAAGACCAGAGCTGACCACTGAGCAGGAGACAGTTTACCTGTGGAGAGACGTCCTGAACTCAGGGACTGTTGGATCTCCTCCACTAGAGAACGATCATTCAGTTCATTCAGACAGTGGAACAGATTGATGCTTTTCTCTGCAGAGAGATCCTCGTCGATCTTCTTCTTGATGTACTGGACAGTTTTCTGATTGGTCTGTGAGCAACTTCCTGTCTGTGTCAGCAGACCTCGTAGACGCCTCTGATTGGTCTCCAGAGAGAGACCAAGGAGGAAGCGGAGGAACAAGTCCAGGTGTCCATTTGGACTCTGTAAGGCCTTGTTCACAGCACTCTGGTAGAGGTGTGTCTCTGCAGATTCATCTGTTCTTGTTTTAGGCTTCTGGGATGTTGTTTGTTCTTCTTCCATCAGATTGACACCAGAGTTGATGAATGTCAGATGGACATGAAGAGCAGCCAGAAACTCCTGAACACTCAGATGGACGAAGCAGAACACCTTGTCCTGGTACAGTCCTCTCTCCTCTTTAAAGATCTGTGTGAACACTCCTGAGTACACTGAGGCTGCTCTGATATCGATGCCACAGCCTGTCAGGTCGGATTCATAGAAGATCAGGTTGCCTTTCTGCAGCTGATCAAACGCCAGTTTTCCCAGAGACTTAATCATCTTCCTGCTCTCTGGACTCCAGTTTGGATCTGTCTCAGCTCCTCCATCATACTTGATGCTCTTCACTTTGGACTGAACCACCAGGAATTGGATGTACATCTCAGTCAGGGTCTTGGGCAGCTCTCCTCCCTCTCTGGTCTTCAACACCTCCTCCAGAACTGTAGCAGTGATCCAGCAGAAGACCGGGATGTGGCACATGATGTGGAGGCTTCGTGATGTCTTGATGTGGGAGATGATTTTTCTGGTCTGCTTCTCATTTCTGGATCTCTTCCTGAAGTACTCCTCCTTCTGTGGGTCGGTGAACCCTCTGACCTCTGTCACCATGTCAACACACTCAGGAGGGATCTGATTGGCTGCTGCAGGTCGTGTGGTTATCCAGAGGAGAGCAGAGGGAAGCAGTTTCCCCCTGATGAGGTTTGTCAGCAGCACATCCACTGAGGTGGACTCTGTAACATCAGTCAGGATCTCATTGTTGTGGAAGTCCAGAGGAAGTCGACACTCATCCAGACCGTCAAAGATGAACACAACCTGGAACTCTTCAAACCTGCAGATTCCTGCTTCTTTGGTTTCAGTAAAGAAGAGATGAACAAGTTCCACCAAGCTGTACTTTTTCTCTTTCAGCACATTCAGCTCTCTGAAAGTGAATGGAAATGTGAACTGTATGTCCTGGTTGGCTTTGTCTTCAGCCCAGTCCAGAGTGAACTTCTGTGTTAAGACGGATTTCCCGATGCCAGCCACTCCCTTTGTCATCACTGTTCTGATTGGTTCATCTCTTCCAGGTGATGCTTTAAAGATGTCTTCTTGTCTGATTGTTGTTTCTGGTCTGTGTGGTTTCCTGGATGCTGTTTCAATCTGTCTGACCTCATGTTCATCATTGACCTCTGCAGTCCCTCCCTCTGTGATGTAGAGCTCTGTGTAGATCTGATTCAGAAGGGTTGGGTTTCCTGCTTTAGCGATCCCCTCAAACACACACTGGAACTTCTTCGTCAGACTAGATTTGAGTTCACGCTGACAAATTGCAGAATAACTTCCTGAATGAACACACAACAAAGAAGATCAATAAGAAAATATTTGAACATTTCAGTTCCTCAAAGAATGAGTGTATGAATATATTTTGTTCCATCTCTTGAGACATTAGTAAACGTCCCATTTATTGAGCATGTTAAATCTTTAGAGAAATCCTCTTACTGCTCTGCAGACGATCAGCCAGCTCCTCCTGCTTCATTATCCTCAGGAAGTGCAGTGTGACCTTCAGAAAAGCCTCTCTGCTGCTCCTCCTCTGCTCTTCATCCTCACCGTCCACCACCTCCTCATCCACCCTCTGACTCTCTAAGCATTCTGGGTAATCTGAACTCAGAACCCTCTGGATCGCCTTCAGCTCGTTCTTCACAAAAGTGACGATGTTCTCCTCCAGCAGCTGGAACAGAATATTATATGAATGACACAGTCAAACTAAAATCATGGAACCAAACATCAGATCCATGTTGGACAGACTGACAATCCACTGGTCTAAAAAGTGCAGCATGGAGATGAATGTGAACAGAATAGATGTAAAAGTAGTTGTACATGTACAGACCAAAAATATGGAGTCCAGGTGTGTTTGATGCTGCTGAACAGACTGACCACTGGGAACCTCTGAGCTCTCCTGGTCCACTCTGTGGAGGAATCATGAAGAATTAGCTCACATTATGTTTGCACCATAGACTGTTTACAATTAAGGATTTTCAAACAAAACTACACCAGTTAGTTAAAGATTTTGTGTTCTGTCATGTATGAACATAATGAAAACCAGATGCAAACAACACTGTAAATGACAGAAGACCTATTCTGTATTTGTGTAACAGCTAGCCCATCGGTTTCATCTGTTTTAAGTACTTACACTGAGTCATAAGAAGGGCGTCCATCTTTGAAGACAATCAGACCACGCTTAGACTGATCACTCTTCATTGACACACAGCTGGGTACAGGGGACTTTTCTCTCTGCTGCTGGGAACTGATAGAAACACTGAAATTTACTGAACATACAAGATTTCTATTTCTGCTTTCACTGGTTTTATTTGGCAGTAAAAGTTATTTCACCTTAAAAAAGCTGTTTTTTCTTTGCCATTAAAGCATGTCTTTAATGGCAGTTCACCCCGGTGCATTATACATTCAGTTCTCAATATAAAACCCACTGTTCAACCACCAATGAATGAGTCTTTATCTCATTTCAAATATCAACAAAAACTCCTCTTTTGGGATCCCAGCACACAAACAAAAGAACAAGTTTAGTTTCAGACTTAATATAAAAGCTGGCCAAAAAAAAAAAAAAAAACATGAAACATTTCTTGCTGCTCATAAACAAGCTTATTGACTCTCTGGAAACATCAGAATTACCTCCCGTAGTCTGGCCAGTGTGCTGCAGTTGTCTCCAGTGAATGGACGGCCTAGGAGACGAACAGTTTGATGGTAGACTTATCGAGTGGAGGATGATTTTGGATAATAGTACGGTTCTGTAGAATGGGTGAACTATGAACAACTTTTTGGCTCGTTGCCAGGGGTTGGCAAGGTAACCGGCTGTCTCTCTGTGGATGGACCGGACCTCTTCTACTGGTGAGTAGATGTACAAATATTTTCGTTTGAAAATCCAGCATAGATATTCCTTCAGCTGACTAGTGGGTGACACAGGGGTGTGCATGCTTAAAGGCGCTAATTACAACAATCTGATGTGATACATGGAATTTTGGAATATTATGCCGTCAGGTAAGACTTGTTGACCTGACACCCCACTTGAAACTGTGGCCTGTATTTATTTTGGGCCACAGCACACCTGGGAGTAAGGTGAGTTTCTGTCAGTGCTAAATCTTTGTCTTGGTCATTTGAGGTTGGGGCCTGCACTACGTTCCCTGATTGCAATTGCAATTAGCAATCTGGGGCTTTGGCTTTAGTAAGAGGGTGTTTCTGGAGGCATTTACCAAACAAAAGCCCAGTTATCAACAAAGACAAGGACATATAAGGGCAACCTCTGAACAGGCAACTCTGTTAAACTCTGACTCTTCATCTAACTGTGCTCTGCCACTAGACCTCTGTAGCTAGGCCCCAAACACCTGCTGCTAGTCCCCATACCTTTACAACTTGTTTCCAGAGCTTGGAAGCTTCGTCGCAGACCTCTGAAAGTAGTGCCAAAACCCCTGCAGCTAGTCCCCAGACCTCTGCATCTGAATCTACTCCCCATACCTCCAAGGGTAGACCCCAAAACTCTGGAGCTTCTCCCGAGACCTCTGCAGCTACTCCTCAGGCCACTTCAGCTAGTCCACAAGCCTCGGCACCTAGTCTCAGACTTTTGAAGCTAGTCCCGACTGAGAATCCTGACTGAGAATCATGACAGTTAGCCCATCTGTTTCAATCAACAGTTTAAAGTACTTACACTGAGTCATATGAACGGCGTCCTTCTTTTAAGTCAATCAGATGACCTTTAGACCGATCACTCTTCATGGACACACAGCTGGGTTCAGGGGACTCTTCTTTCTGCTGCTGGGAACTGTTAGAAACACTGAAATTTACTGAAAATACAAGATTTCTATTTCTGCGTTCACTGGTTTTATTTGGCAGTGAAAGTGTTTTTACCATAAAGAAGTTGTGTCTTCTTTACCATTAAAGCATGTATTTAATGGAAAAGAAGACACAGCTTCATTATGGTGCCTAGTTGGTTGCTTATTCAACCAACTTGGTATTAAAATGAGACGCAATAACTAAAACTACTACAGTTACATCTTATACTGGTTTGACTTGGAGCCAGGGTGCCAGTCAGAGTTCAGGTCTAACAAAAATAAGATAGGTGCCAGTCAACTCTACAAAGAACCCATGTCTTTCAGTACATGACCCTTGGAATAACAATCGCTAAAAAACAGATATCTCAAAGGTGCCAGCAGACAACAACAAAACAAGTTCATCATGGTGTATTATTCATTCTGTGGTCAATATAAAATGCACAATTCAAACACCAATGAATGAGTCTTTATCTCAGTTCAAATCTCAACAAAAAACTCGTCTTTTGGGATCCCAGCAAGTAAAAAAAAAAATAGTTTAGTTTTAGACTTAATACAAAAGTAGGCCAAAGAAAACAAAACCATGCAACACTTCTTGTGACTCATAAACAAAGTTAGTGATTCCCTGGAAACATCAGAATTACCTCCTGTAGTCTGGCCAGTGTGCTGCAGTTGGCTCCAGTGAATGGACGGCCGAGGAGACGAACAGTTTAATGGTAGACTTACCAAGTCGAGAATGAATTTGGATTATAATACAGTTCTGTAGAATGGGTGAACTTTGAACAACATTTTGGCTTGTTGGCAGGGGTTAGCAAGCTAACTGTCTGTCTCTCTGTGTACGGACTGGACCTCTTCTTCTGGTGAGTAGCTGCAAACAATTTTCGTTTGAAAATCCAGCAAAGATATTCCTTGAGCTGACTGGTGGGTGACGCAGGGGCGTGCATGCTTACAGGCGCCGATCACCACAATCTGATGTGATACATGGAATTTGGGAATTTTATATCAGTGTCAGGAAAAACTTGTTGACCTGCCACCCCACTTGAAACTGTGGCCTGTATTTATTTTAGGCCACAGCACACCTGGGAGTAAGGTGAGTTTCTGTCAGTGCTAAATCTTTGTCTTGGTCATTTGAGGTTGGGGCCTGCACTACGTTCCCTGATTGCAATTGCAATTAGCAATCTGGGGCTTTGGCTTTAGTAAGAGGGTGTTTCTGGAGGCATCTACAAAACAAAAGCCCAGTTATCAACAAAGACAAGGACATATAAGGGCAACCTCTGAACAGGCAACTCTGTTAAACTCTGACTCTTCATCAAACTGTGCTCTGCCACTAGACCTCTGTAGCTAGGCCCCAAACATCTGCTGCTAGTCCCCATACTTTTAAGACTTGTTCCCAGAGCTCTGAAGCTCTGTCGCAGACATCTGAAAGTAGTGCCAAAAACCCTGGAGCTATTCCCCAAACCTCTGCATCTGAATCTACTCCCCATACCACCAAGGGTAGACCCCAAAACTCTGGATCTTCTCCCGAGACCTCTGCAGCTACTCCTCAGGCCACTTCAGCAAGTCCCCAAGCCTCGGCACCTAGTGTCAGACCTTTGAAGCTAGTCCCGACTGAGAATCCTGACTGAGAATCATGACAGTTAGCCCATCTGTTTTAATCAACAGTTTAAAGTACTTACACTGGGTCATAAGAACGGCGTCCTTCTTTTAAGTCAATCAGATGACCTTTAGACCGATCACTCTTCATGGACACACAGCTGGGTTCAGGGGACTCTTCTTTCTGCTGCTGGGAACTGTTAGAAACACTGAAATTTACTGAAAATACAAGATTTCTATTTCTGCGTTCACTGGTTTTATTTGGCAGTGAAAGTGTTTTTACCATAAAGAAGTTGTGTCTTCTTTACCATTAAAGCATGTATTTAATGGAAAAGAAGACACAGCTTCTTTATGGTGCCTAGTTGGTTGCTTATTCAAACAACTTGGTATTAAAATGAGACGCAATAACTAAAACTACTACAGTTACATCTTATACTGGTTTGACTTGGAGCCAGGGTGCCAGTCAGAGTTCAGGTCTAACAAAGATAAAATAGGTGCCAGTCAACTCTACAAAGAACCCATGTCTTTCAGTACATGACCCTTGGAATAACAATCGCTAACAACCAGATATCTCAAAGGTGCCAGCAGACAACAACAAAACAAGTTCATCATGGTGTATTATTCATTCTGTGGTCAATATAAAATGCACAATTCAAACACCAATGAATGAGTCTTTATCTCAGTTCAAATCTTAACAAAAAACTCGTCTTTTGGGATCCCAGCAAGTAAAAAAAAAAATAGTTTAGTTTTAGACTTAATACAAAAGTAGGCCAAAGAAAACAAAACCATGCAACACTTCTTGTGACTCATAAACAAAGTTAGTGATTCTCTGGAAACATCAGAATTACCTCCTGTAGTCTGGCCAGTGTGCTGCAGTTGGCTCCAGTGAATGGAGGGCCGAGAAGACGAACAGTTTGATGGTAGACTTACCAAGTCGAGAATGAATTTGGATTATAATACAGTTCTGTAGAATGGGTGAACTTTGAACAACTTTTTGGCTTGTTGCCAGGGGTTAGCAAGCTAACTGTCTGTCTCTCTGTGTACGGACTGGACCTCTTCTACTGGTGAGTAGCTGCACACAATTTTCGTTTGAAAATCCAGCAAAGATATTCTTTGAGCTGACTGGTGGGTGACGCAGGGGTGTGCATGCTTACAGGCGCCGATCACCACAATCTGATGTGATACATGGAATTTGGGAATTTTATATCAATGTCAGGAAAAACTTGTTGACCTGCCACCCCACTTGAAACGGAGGCCTGTATTTATTTTGGGCCACAGCACACCTGGGAGTAAGGTGAGTTTCTGTCAGTGCTAAATCTTTGTCTTGGTCATTTGAGGTTGTGGCCTGCACTACATTCCCTGATTGCAATTGCAATTAGCAATCTGGGGCTTTGGCTTTAGTAAGAGGGTGTTTCTGGAGGCATCTACTAAACAAAAGCCCAGTTATCAACAAAGACGAGGACATATAAGGGCAACCTCTGAACAGGCAACTCTGTTAAACTCTGACTCTTCATCAAACTGTGCTCTGCCACTAGACCTCTGTAGCTAGACCCCAAACACCTGCTGCTAGTCCCCATATCTTTACAACTTTTTCCCAGAGCTCTGAAGCTTGTTCGCAGACCTCTGAAAGTAGTGCCAAAAACCCTGCAGCTAGTCCCCAGACCTCTGCATTTGAATCTACTCCCCATACCTCCAAGGGTAGACCCCAAACTCTGGAGCTTCTCCCGAGACCTCTGCAGCTACTCCTCAGGCCACTTCAGCTAGTCCACAGGCCTCGGCACCTAGTCTCAGACCTTTGAAGCTAGTCCCGACTGTGAATCCTGACTGAGAATCATGACAGTTAGCCCATCTGTTTCAATCAACAGTTTAAAGTACTTACACTGGGTCATATGAACGGCGTCCTTCTTTTAAGTCAATCAGATGACCTTTAGACCGATCACTCTTCATGGACACACAGCTGGGTTCAGGGGACTCTTCTTTCTGCTGCTGGGAACTGTTAGAAACGCTGAAATTTACTGAAAATACAAGATTTCTATTTCTGCGTTCACTGGTTTTATTTGGCAGTGAAAGTGTTTTTACCATAAAGAAGTTGTGTCTTCTTTACCATTAAAGCATGTATTTAATGGAAAAGAAGACACAGCTTCTTTATGGTGCCTAGTTGGTTGCTTATTCAACCAACTTGGTATTAAAATGAGACGCAATAACTAAAACTACTACAGTTACATCTTATACTGGTTTGACTTGGAGCCAGGGTGCCAGTCAGAGTTCAGGTCTAACAAAGATAAGATAGGTGCCAGTCAACTCTACAAAGAACCCATGTCTTTCAGTACATGACCCTTGGAATAACAATCGCTAACAACCAAATATCTCAAAGGCGCCAGCAGACAACAACAAAACAAGTTCATCATGGTGTATTATTCATTCTGTGGTCAATATAAAATGCACAATTCAAACACCAATGAATGAGTCTTTATCTCAGTTCAAATCTTAACAAAAAACTCGTCTTTTGGGATCCCAGCACGTAAACAAAAAAATAGTTTAGTTTTAGACTTAATACAAAAGTTGGCCAAAGAAAACAAAACCATGCAACACTTCTTGTGACTCATAAACAAAGTTAGTGATTCTCTGGAAACATCAGAATTACCTCCTGTAGTCTGGCCAGTGTGCTGCAGTTGGCTCCAGTGAATGGAGGGCCGAGAAGACGAACAGTTTGATGGTAGACTCACCAAGTCGAGAATGAATTTGGATTATAATACAGTTCTGTAGAATGGGTGAACTTTGAACAACTTTTTGGCTTGTTGCCAGGGGTTAGCAAGCTAACTGTCTGTCTCTCTGTGGACGGACTGGACCTCTTCTACTGGTGAGTAGCTGCACACAATTTTCGTTTGAAAATCCAGCAAAGATATTCTTTGAGCTGACTGGTGTGTGTGTGTGACACAGGGGTGTGCATGCTTACAGGCGCCGATCACCACAATCTGATGTGATACATGGAATTTGGGAATTTTATATCAATGTCAGGAAAAACTTGTTGACTTGACACCCCACTTGAAACTGTGGCCTGTATTTATTTTGGGCCACAGCACACCTGGGAGTAAGGTGAGTTTCTGTCAGTGCTAAATCTTTGTCTTGGTCATTTGAGGTTGGGGTCTGCACTACGTTCCTTGATTGCAATTGCGATTAGCAATCTGGGGCTTTGGCTTTAGTAAGAGGGTGTTTCTGGAGGTATCTACAAAACAAAAGCCCAGTTATCAACAAAGACGAGGACATCCAAGGGCAACCCCTGAGCAGGTAACTCTGTTAAATTACTGACTCTTCAACAGACTGCACTGGGGCGGCTGTAGCTCAGTGGGTAGAGCGGGTCGTCCTTTAACCACAAGGTTGGCGGTTTGATCCCCGGCTCCTACAGACTACATGTCGAAGTGTCCTTGAGCGAAACACTACACCCCAAGTTGCTCCCCGGGCGCTTACAGCAGCTCACTGCTCCTAAAATACTTAGGATTGGTTAAATGCAGAAGTCAAATTTCACGTATGTACCTGTTTGTACTATGACAAATAAATGTTTCTTCTTCTTCTTTCTTCTCTGCCACCAGACCTCTGTAGCTAGGCCCCAAACATCTGCTGCTACAGAGGTCTGGTGGCAGAGTGCAGTTTGTTGAAGAGTCAGTAGTTTAACTCTGTTAAAACTACTGACTCTTCAACAAAAGCCCCAAACATCTGCTGCTAGTCCACATACCTTTACAACTTGTTCCCAGAGTTCTGAAGCTTGGTCGCAGACCTCTGAAAGTAGTGCTAAAACCCCTGCAGCTAGTCCCCAGACCTCTGCATCTGTACCTACTCCCCATACTGTACCTCCAAGGGTAGTCCCCAAAACTCTGGAGCTTCTCCCAAGACCTCTGCAGCTACTCCTCAGGCCACTTCAGCTAGTCCCCAAGCCTCGGCACCTAGTCTCAGACTTTTGCAGCTAGTCCGAGATTCTGAATCCTGACTGAGGATCATGACAGCTAGTCAATCTGTTCAATCAACAGTTCAAAGTACTTACACTGAGTCATAAGAAGAGCGTCCATCTTTGAATTCATCTAGACGACCCATAGACCGATCACTCTTCATGGACAGACAACTGGGTTCAGGGGACTTTTCTCTCTGCTGCTGTAGACTGATAGAAACACTGAAATTTACTGAAGATACAAGATTTCTATTTCTGTTTTCACAGGTTATTGGACAGTAAAAGTTATTTTATTAAAGCTCATAATGTTTATTCAATAGGCAGTGTTCCCACAACACTTCTCTTCTCCGTTCTCTAAACTGACTCCCAGCCTCACCTCACATCCACCTCAAGACTCTTGTCGTCTGGTCTATGGTGAAGTGAAGGGAACAGGTCTTTCATTCTCAAAAGCCATGGTCAAACCCAGTTTGCCTGCCCTGTCACTCAGAGGACTCTGTGGTATCTCATCTTGGTCAAGACTTTTTTCTGTTCTGGTCCCACAGTGGTGGAATGAACTCCCTACTGAAGTCTGAACAGCAGAGTCACTGAACAACTTCCACCACAATCTGAAATCCATCTTTCAAACTATACCTTCACGCTCCTGACTAGTAAGTACCTACGTCTAATTTCTTTAAAAAATAAAACCCTCATCACTTCACCGTAGCTCTGTAACACACTCCGTTGTTTATTTGAGAGGAATGCACTTTCATTTCTTGATGACATCTACCTGATGGTCTTGTTCAGTTTGATTGAACTTGTTGTAAGTCACTGTGGACTGTAATGTACTCTGCCCTCATTGATTGATTAAACTCATAACTTACTGTACTGTCATGATTGTAGTTTGGTTACATATCAGGTAACAAAACCACTTCAGCCAGGAAGTGGCTCATGACCTGGCATGTAGTTTCAGCTTCAGTCTGTGGTACTTTTCCCCCAGCAGGAAAAATAACAGCAGCCTCCACTTTTCTTTATTGAGTTCATAAATATCAGCAGTAGAAGACCAGTTATACTGGGGTATTGTGAGGTACATTTTACATTTAATTTCTACTTACTTTGCAGCAGAGATTTTTCGTCCTTTAAAATCGATGCCATGTTCATGTGACTGGTCAGTCTCAGGGGACACACAGCTGGGTTCAGGTTCAGGTCCAGCAGAGTCTGGTCTCTGATGGATCCTAGCACACAGAGAGGAAGAGAGAAACTCAGCTTTTAGTCTTCAGCCTCAGTAGCTGCTGGAGAAACTAGCTGCTATCGAGAAGAAAATAATGTGTGAGTTCTGGGAATCTGAAGATTATGGCTAAAGAAGCTGTAATCATGTGTCACGAAACATTTTCATGCAGAGCTAAAAGTTGAACTGATGATGTTTAATCAACAAGGTGCACATTGACACAGAGATGCATGTCTTTAGGCTGCAACAAACGATTAGATTAATATTGATTAATAGTTTAATGTACAAATGTAAAATAAGTAAATAAGAGCCTAAGATGACGTCTTCAAACAGTTCAAACCCAAAGATATTCAGTTTATAATGATGCAACATAGAGAAAAAGCAAACTGGAGAGAGACAAACTCATAACATTGGAAGAGATGGAATAAATGAATGTTTGGCATGTGTAGCATGACGACCGAAAGATAAAGCATATTGAAACATGAAAATAATATTGAAGTTATTCCTTAATTCTTGTAACTTCTAACTTGAATAATTTAATTTGAATATAAAGTTGAATTCAGATATCAAAACTCATGACGTATGATATCTGAAGCTGAGTGCCATCACTCTCCGTCAACTTTTACGACAAATCACGGCTTTATGATTCATAATTTGGAGTTATTAATTATAGATACATATTTTTATGTTAATTGATGATTATTAATCTGCTCCAAGCGATAATGATACACGTTTGCTTGAAAAATGACTGAAAGTATCAAAATAGTTGTAGATTCATTTTCAGTTGATCATTTCAACTGTACATCTCTGTAAAACAAAATAAAAACATAATTAAGAACAGGTATAAACAGGCAGGTACTTCAAATTCATTCAAACTCTGAACCTTCTGATGTTGAGATTGAGGTTGAGAAAACAGTTTCTTCAAGAGAAGTTTAATTGCCCCAAAGTTAAAGCTTGTAGCTCCAAAATTTTTACAATATTACTTAAAGCAAGAGACGCTCAGCATCATAATATATATAATGTTAACACAGAGTTAAAATTAAGGAAGAAATTGTAAGTTTCAGAAGGATGAAGGTGAGGAAGGAGTCAGTCTACAGTTTATATGGCAGTGAATTAGATCTTGACACTGGTCTTCCTATCAATTAAAGTTTAGATCTTAAGAGCTTTAACTCCTGTGTGTTAGATGTTTATATTCTGAGATAGACAAGGTTTGTGGCTACATTTTGAGGTTTTATATGTGATTGAAGAGTTAAAACTCTGGAACTGAGAGCAGTTTAGAAATGTTTTTATGCTCTTTCCTCACTCTGTCTGCCTTCTAAAGAAACACATATCACAGCTGGACATGAGCTGTGCTCCATCTCACAGGATCACAGCGGACTGACAGGATCTCTGAGACCAGCTGTAAACCTCACTGACCACCAGGTGGAGCTCAGTAGCTGCTGTTGAAACACAAACCTCCAGCCTCTGGACCTGCACACTGAGCCCTCCACAGACTCCAGTCACACTGTGATGTGTTTAAATGCTCACTGTAATCAGGTTAAGACTGGGACACTGCTGGGACCAGAGGGTTAACATGAGGACTTCAATCGTTGTCATGGATACAGCATGACATGTGTCAAAGTGTTGGACCTGTGATCCATCTCAGAGTTTCTCTAAAGGGCTCTGAACAGCATTTCTATGAAAAGTTTATGCAACATGATATAAAAACATTTTGTCTTTGACTGCAGATAACACACAAATCCAGATTATTAGAGTTCAAAATGAAAAATCAACACAGCTACATCAAAAATAAATAAGCCTACATGGGTTTTTACTACATAGATTAGTTATTTCATCATAATAAAACATTGTCATTGAGTTATTGATTAACAGAGTAGAAATGTGAGGTCTCAATAAACATGAAATATGAGCCTTCATAAAGTAATTGAAGTATCAAAGTCCAAACTGGAGGCTAGTATCAGAATTCAATCTAACGTCTGTATCTGTTTTATGGATTTATAGGTTTATTATTTGTTATTTTACTGCTTATTTGCACCAACAAACCAAAGCAAGTTCCTAGTGTATACCTCATACACCTGGCAATAAACAAGATTCTGATTCTGATTATGAGTCAATGTTCAAGTAACAGAGCAGAGAAACAGTAAACAGCAAGTTAATAAGAATGAATATGTTGAAGGGTAAAAAAGTATCAAATGTAATGTGAAGTGTTGAGTGTGATACCTTTCCATGTTGGTGATAACCTGCAGCCACCTGATGAAGACAGACAGACGGGTTCATCATTAGTTTTCAGTCTCATTTAATTTGTGTCTCATCGGGAAATCAAATCCGTTTCTACATGTAGACTTTAAAGACAGCGAGCTGTAGTTTCAAGTATTTGTTGTCAGATTAACTTTGTGATGTGGAGTCATTATCAAAGACAGGAGGTCAACACATGAACCAACAGAGAGCAACTTGTTTGTCATAAAACATGAGACTGGAATGAATCAAAGTTCCACTTACTCAGTTTCTTCTTATGAACTTCAACACTCTGAAGCTCTCTGCTGTCTGGATCAGGTTTGTGTAGAAGAAGAGTTTTCTGTTGATCTGAGTGGGACGATGTGCTCCATCAGGATTAAATCCTCTGTTTCCTCATCAGTCCTCTGTGTCTGAAGGCTGCTGTGACACGCAAACACTTTAATGAACCAGTCTGAACCGTCAGCACTCAGTTCAAAGATCAACTGCTGCATGTTTATATGACTTTATATGATTCATGTTAAAGTTTAACCCACAGCAGCTTCCTGCTGCAACTCTGACACACTGGAACAACCCTGAGAAAAAACAAAGCTCCTCGTCACTGACTACATCGATACTTGAAAAGTGCACGTTTAAATGCTATAGCAGTAATTGTTTTTACTTTATCTATCAAAAATCCATACATTTACGTCTCAAAACAAATAAAAGATGGAATTATAAAAAACAAGGAACAAAATTAGAAATGATTATCTATCTATCTATCTATCTATCTATCTATCTATCTATCTATCTATCCCAAAAGAGTCATACTAATTTTAAAAGTTAATGTGTTCAAAAGTTCAAGTACATTATCCTCATTATGAGCCCTAATCATAATGCAGGCTATGTTCACCATAACAAAACTTAAAATAAATTGTATTCACCTATCAAACCTCTATTTTCAAAAATATCCCAGGTTCGTGGGTACCACTGATTGGCACGATCATTTTGACAAGTTATGAAGGAAATAGTCTGACTGCTGTAAACATATAAATACTGCGGAGCTGTTGGAGCAGGCTCATCTACATACTGTACACCAATATTCATGAGGTGATTGGAATTAACCATTTATGTAGAGGATGAGGCTGATCCACTTGTGCACATTTCCAGTTGGACTGTGATTTATAAGGGAACATTGCCTGCAGCTGTGCATATGCACAGTTTTATAAGTCTGTTTTTTGGGGGGACGGCTTTTGGTTGCATACTCGTTTAGAATGGATCCTACACACAGGCATGTTTAATGTAAACTTGAACTTTGAATTACTCTGGTAAAGACGAAACATGTGGCTTTACACTTACAAAGATGAGCTCACTGACGACTGGGAGCAGTCCGGTACAACCACAGCCTTCTACTGTTGGCCACTGGGACACTTGTTGTGGGTTAAGTACCTTCCTCAAAGGCACCATGGTTTTAAGACAAAAATTAAGATTTTTATTTTCATAAATAACTGTATTTATTATAATATAAATAAACAATTGGTCCACTTTCACTACAATTTACACTTTTATTAACAAATAAGTGCGGCCGGGCAGATGAAAAAGTGCGAGAAAGAGAGTTACAGGGGTGAAGAGTGTATTTCTTTCTTAAAAAATGTATTTGTTAATTTGTTACCTCAATGCAGAAATGAGGAAGGGTGCCCACCGGCATTTCTAAAAATATTATTATTATTTTTTTTTTTAGATGGGACCAGCACCCCCCAGAAGGTGGCGTCCTAGGCAATCGCCTATATGGCCTTTGACTTAAGCCAGCCCTGAATAGCACACAAAATGCATCCCATAAGATGGAAAATAAAACCCACTGAATACCACTACTACTAATAATAATAATAAGATCAGTATTTGCAGTATTCACAATATAACATCTATCTAATACCAATAAAAACTGCACCAGCATCATAGGGTCTCTTCTAATCTTTTCATTCTACATCAGTGGTGGATATTTGAATTTGCCTCTCTGAGTGAACTCTCTACCAATCGGAGCCTATAAATAAACACACCAGAACCTACATTCCCTGACGGACACAGACTCACCAGCGGTCTTGATAACACCAAAATAAGGATATTTTAGCTACCTCAAAACGTTTTCCCTCTATAGGGTGTAACCTCACTGTGGGTCTTATGTTTAAAATAAAGTGCATGTAGCAGAGTAAAAAGAACAAAACAACAACATTTGTGAGCGTGTGCAGTTTTTCACCTAAAAGGAATCCAAATCATAATAATGTTTATGTGTGGATGTTTATAAGCCGATATTGGGGTCCGTAATCCAGTTCTTATTATACATCCATGGCCCAATCCAGTGCTGTTTGCTGCCAAAGCTCTCCACCACCCCAACCTACCGTGTCCTACCATGCCTTACTGTGTCTTACCGTGTCCTATGCTGCAGATTTAGCAGAGCCTTTCCTGCTAAATCTGATGTGGTTGTAAATGGTAAATTCCTAAACCTAAAGGACTTTTCACACAGCACATATCCCCAGACTACATGAGCTGTTAGCCTGGGGCTAAGAAAGCTTTCACACTGGGCTAACCTCAACGTTAGACTAGGGCTTACTGGCCCTGCTCCGGAGCAGGGTTAGCCTCGCGTTTGTGGGGTTATCCTCCTAAAATCAACTAAACATAAAACTCAGTTACCAGTGTGAAACGAGGCTGAAGTAAACAATGGAATTCGAGTCACCTTTTTGTTACCCAATCTGTTAAAGAGTAGTTATTCTACGATGTAAACATTAGTCACACACACTTATGCCGGGTACACGAGAATCAAGCTGATTTTAGGTCTGATTCCTCCAAACAATCATCAGCAAAGCCCTGATTGTTTGATGGTTCTAAAGATTATCTCTCCAGATGTTCCTGTGGTTTGAGGTATGTTAAGAAATAATAAATATATATATAAAAAAAATATTAAACATGTTCAATATTTACAATGGGATATTGTGTTGTATGTGGGGAACCCCGAGGACAGCCGATGACACAGTCACGTGGGAAAGGACGATCATGGCGGCCACGGCTGATGCATGAGCTAATGCTAAATGTAAAGCAAGTAGTAGTAGTAGATGGAGCTCAGAAATGGAGGATCAACTTGTTGATTAGTGTTTATTTAACACATCTCCATGACGTCATCCATCCATCCTTCGTCAATTTTCAGTACAAAGTAAAAACTAACATCACTAATTCTTCCTGCCCGTCGTCCTCCATGTTTGTTTACATTAAAGTCACGTTTGATCGCCAGAGATTTTGTGAGATCTCTGTTTTTTTTAGTCTAAAAAGTTGTTCTAGCTGTTGATGAATGAATGTGTGATGTGCTGTTTTGGCCATGTCGTTATGTGTGGGCTCTCTCACATTTTACACATCTGGTAAGATTTGAAAAATCTTTTAGTGTGGACCAGCCTTAAGGATAGCTCCGGACTACGAATATGCAGTGTGAAAAGTCTACAAGTGTCTCGGTTTTGGCAGCTAACAGTAGTATGAGTTGTCCCAAACTAGACTGTATGTCGTCCTCAAAGCCTCGTCTCCACGGTCTCAGCCACAGTATCCACAGTGGGTCTCATGTTCTCTCTACGACCTCGGTTCTGACAGCAGGGCAGCGCCTGCAGCACCTCTTTGAGCCCTTTGGTCATGAATATGTAGAGGAAGGGGTCCACCAGAGGGCTGAGGTAGAGCAGCAGGTGAGACACCAGCCCCAGGTACATGACCGTCTCCTTAAAGCACAGAGCCTCCAGGAGGACGCTGAGGATGAAGGGCACGTAGAGGAGGGTGTAGTTGGCCCAGATGGCACCGATCCCCCACACCGCCCTCCTCCTCTCTGGGGTTTTAGGGTTGGATCTGGAGCAGATCAGGGCCCTCCAGGAGTCCACAGCAAAGAAGAGGAGGAAGGGAAAAGGAGCGAGCAGAGACACGGCGAACCAGAAGTTGTACTGCAGCACGGCGAGGGCCAGGATGGCGAACGGAGCGGCCCACGCCACCAAGGTGACCGCAGGAGAGTGCCTGATGCTGCCGCAGCAGCCGAGGCACTGCGGGTAGGCCACCAGGAGATGGCGCTCCTGAGCTATGAACAGCATGAGGGTGATGTTGGTGACCACACCGAAATAGAAGATGAGGTCGGTGGTGTTGGAGGAGAAGACGGAGCCGGTCTCCATGTTCTGGTCCACACGGGGACGGCCAAAGAAGCTGATAATGTCAGAGACCAGGAGGAACATGACATGCATGGGAATTTTGTTCTCACCTGGACAGAGAACAGAGGAACAGAAAGTACTGATTCTTCTCATTTAACACGTGCGTGTTTCTTCATCAAACTGAGCTCTGAAGGCCTCCTTCTTATTTGTATGTTGCTTTGAAAAATGTAAATATACTGTTGCTGAGACTGTGCTGATTATTACTGCTACTATTGTTAGTACTACTGTATCCATTACCACTCATACTAATATTATTACTAATGAGAGGCCTATTAGTAGTGCTGATACTGATACACTGCTAGTATGATGTTATACCATTACTGTTATTAATAATGATGCCAGCCTTTTTTCTTACTCTGTCATTATAAAGCTCTTAAAGCTAAATCTAGAAGTATCAAGGATCACCTGGAGTTGCAGTTTTGTTTTGAGGTGCTACTGAGCTAGTCTAGCACAGGCCGAGCCACGCCCCCCCGACAGCCGTCACTGCCAAACGGTTGTGGCATGGTTTGTAAATTGTTAAAGGATTGGTGTATACATGACGTTATTGAGCACAGACCTTTGGACAGATTCTTGAGGGTGTAAATAGCCAGTCCGATGGAGGGCAGCCCGATGGCTAACGTCAACCAGCTGATCACTTGGGCCACCTGGACAGCGGCGGGTGTGGTGGCGTTGCCGGTGGCGTTGATGAGGTCGGGGAAAGTCGTTGTCACTGTGCTGCAGTCAGCCATAAGAGGTCACACGGTGGCTATTTATGTGTTCAGCTGTTCACCTTTCCCCAGAGTGCCGCTCAGCTGATGTTGTGGATGCAGTAGCAAAGACGGTCTAGTTTAGGTCAAAACAACATTAGTCCTTTGTAAGAATAAAATAACAGTTGTTTGTGCTTAAACCGTGAAACTTTTAACAAAGATTTCAGTGTGTTTTTGCTCTGGAGGCAGACAGCCGAGGCCAGATAACAGAGTGGCCAACCAGGTGATCTGTCACCCATGACTGCTGATGTGTAAAGTCAGTCCAAACTGGGCATAAAGCCTCAGACATTTAATCTGGCACCGCTACACTGTCCTCACTGTTTTTCAAATTTGGCACCACATCGATAGTGTCTGCTGACTCACACAAGGAAACCTTTATATTTAACAGTGTACATGCTCAGGTACAAATGAATAAAATAAAATGAATAAAGGAATTATCCCCAAAAGCAGTCATCAGAAATACGACTAAATACACAACTTCTGGCTGAGCTTCTACACAGTGCAGTATTCATACTTTTGGTAAGACCGAACGTACAAATGGGCATCAGGGAAGAGAGTTACTCTGCAGGGGTTGTTTGAGGTTTAATATTTTTTACACTGTGAAAATTAAAAACAAAACAAAAAATACAAGAAATGACTACATTTCACACAGGACATTAACACCGGTCTCCTGGGGGAAAGTCCATCTACCTCCCCTCAAACCCACCAGTAGTGGACTTTCTTACTTGTTATACACCTACAAATTTGCATTCATGGTCCCTTGATATACTACGTCACCTGCTCTGCCCGTCACTCGTACTACGTCACCCTCTGTGGTCCACCGCAGACTTACAAAGATATTTCTGATACGTAAAAGACAAACGTAATCCACGACAAAATACCTTCAAAACATAATTGAAATTGCAATTTAGTTGTGTGGGAATTTTTAGGAGACAGGGCTGATAAATTGATGTTAATATATAAAAAAAAGGATTATTGCAGGTTTAAAATTCCTTTCAACATGATAGTTTTAAATATCCAGAGACAATTTCTCCATCTTTGTTTCTCTCATAATTTACATGCTCGAAGAATGAAAATTCAGCATAATTAGTTTAGGTTTTGGGTTGTCTCCTGTTCAAGGGCCCCCTTTTTTTTCCCGCCTCATTTAAGTTTCCAAAGCACGTTAATCATCTTGATCCGTCATCTTACCTGCAATAAACGCTGAGTCAACTATTATCCATGAAAAACCCTTCAGTTATCATCCCAACGTGTTTTTAAAGACTGAAAATATATGAAATAATTCAAGATTAGCATTGAAAGCTGTTCGAATATGTCAACACCCACTTGAAGGGTGAGAGACAACTTGTGTGTCTGAAACACAGTCAACATGTTTAGCTCCTGTTTCGTGTTTGCGTCAGGTCTTCTTGGAAGCCATTTATTGCTGCGCTGAGCCTCCTTATCTCCACACAGCTCAGCTGGCTGCTTTGAATGAAGCCTGGATGTGCTGAATATTCTCCATTGGTTTACATGGGTCATTCTGTGTGTTCATGATAATGCAGGGGGGGGTATTTGCATTAAAAAACTGATGTCAATATATTGCAACAGCCTTTATCTTAACTTTATTCCTGTTTGTTCGTGTGGCTCTACAGGAAAAAGGGTCACTCCGCCAATTTTACAAATGAATCGAGGTTTTATTTCTTAACTTACTGAAAGTTGAGCTACAAAAAAGATTGTTTAAATATAATTTTTCAATGAAAGTTTATTCAGGAGAACATCGTCTGAGACAGTGACACTGAATTCTCACTTTTAAACCCTCATTTTAGGCCAAATATCTATTAACTACTTCAGATTATGTACTCTTATCCTGGTGAGAAAGCTCCATGAAATGACATTTACGCCATCAAGTGACGGAAAATATATTATACATGATGTAGGCCGAGTGCACTCATTGTAAGTTATTTTGGACAAAGGCATCTGCCAAGTGAATATAAGGTAAAATGATGTATTAAAACCCAGACTAACGTAATTTTTCTACATTAAGCTTCACGTTAAAGGGCGGCTACATCTGCATTCTTTTTTGTTTTGCAGAAAGCAGTGATGTAGGTTACCACAGTAAGCTAATCAATAAGGTTATGAATAATGTGAACACTAGCACTAGCTGCTAAGTTTGGAAATAACTGAAAGGGTTATTTAGATTTTTTGAAGTGGGATTGTATGCATACTCCCGTGTTCTGTGAAGTAAAATAACTGGTTTTGTGAATGGAGTCTGGTGGCTTTGAAGAGAGCGATATAACGACTTCAGTTCCCCGTCAGAAAGGGCTGTCTGATAGTGAGGTAAAGCAGAAATTCAAAATTGACATTTTTTTCCTGAGAGTTGTAGCTATAGTATTGAAAGTGAAAAACAGAAGGAGTTGATCCTCTGGGGAGCATGACGAATAATCCCCAGATAAATTCATGAGATTTTGACCGTTAGTTTTCAAGATAACTTGTCACGGTTCAACATTTTTGTAGTACGTAAAATGAACTGAAATCGATGATAGTTTAACAAACATTTTGTCACTAGTTTACACTTCTAATACAAGGTTTTACACAAAATATAAATACTGTACCAGGATACTATATAATACTGTATGTAACGTTACTACACTGACTATAAGGATGTATAGATACTGTACATGTAGCAGCCTCATCATGCAGAAACCTACATCAGGTCATATGGAGACAAGGTATTAAAAGGGCTTGAAGGGAAAAAAGCATTTTGATGCTAAAACATACTTTGATCAAAAACTTAATGTTTTGAATACATCAGGATCCTGATGTATTCAAAACATTGAATGTTATGAATACATCAGGATCACCACTGGAAAGCTACAGAATGATATAAAAACCTATAACATAAATAAATAATGGACCCGCCCTTTAAAGGGTACCACTTAGTCTGTATAACAGTTGTCCAGTTGCATTATGTGCAATATGTGCTACAATAGCATGGATAGCATGTTCAAAATGATCATCTATCCTATTCTAAATAAGAAAGTGATAAAGAGAGATAAGTGATAAAGCTGTTTGAAGTTTAAACATTTTTGACCTTTGCTGTCTTTTTTTACAAACCTCTAAAGGTACCCCGCAGACTTTTTGACAACTAGTGTTGAGGAGCAATGTGTTTACAAGTGAGTCCCCGTTTCATTGTGTACAAAAATGTTCACACATGAGTGCCGGTGACGCCATTCATATTCCTGTCGTTGGTTTCATGCTAAAAAAAAGCATAAAAAATGCATAAAAAGCAGCCCCACGCCCACATCTCGGTGCTGCTCACCCCCCCCCCCCTCTACAAACCGCTGCTGAAAAGGGAAAAAGTGGGAGCATTAAGGTGTGGCTTGCTGGAGGCCGCAGTCTCAGCATCAGTGATGTGTTTAAGGAGGCTGCTGCATCTGAACGCCACACAGATCTGGAGGATGCATGCAATGTCTGTCGCAGTCTGTCACACATCAGCAAGTGTGTGGATGATGTTGCAACCGCCAGCACTGTGACATCACATCCCAGTCAGAAGCCTTGGATTAGGTGGTGCTGAGAGCCGCTTAGATCAGCCTCCTACAACCACCGCAAACAAGAGGAAGGGCATTCACACCACGACGACCAGGTGATGTCTGTAACAGCAAGCGATGTGAGGAGAACACACACACAGGAGACTGAGGTGTTAACAGACATGTTTAACATTATTAAACATGGCTGTTAAAAGTTAAAAGTCACCAACAACTGTCTATAACCACCACAGAACGTATACTGATAAGAAGTGAAAGTCAATAGTTTGTTCCATTGCAACATCAGCGCCCAGCAGCAGAGCTACGCTTCCGCCATTTTGGACTGAAAGCGACTACCAGACGCCAGTAAAACGTTCGCCTACAAAGAGCCGAACAAAAGTAAAACTAAATTATTTCTATTCTATTGTCATGATTTAATGTCTCTACTGAAATGTGCTGTTTTTAACAATAAAAATATTATTAATATGCATACGATTATAACTATTTACTTTATTAACTAACTTTTTGCCCGGCTGCTTCCCAGAGGAGCATAAAGTGAGCGATGGCCATAAATGGAAGTTAGAAAAATCCAACACACAGATTTTGAGAGCAATCTCAAACTTTTTCATGTCAAGGATCCAAAATGGAGTCCAATAGACCACAGACCATGGATGTATAGAGGCTGTGTCCTGTGCTTTTGCCCTGCGTGTTAGTAAATAGCCTACAACTCCATTAAATCCTGTTGATGTCATGCTACTAACACTACTAGCTGCTAGCTCTACTAGCTACTGGCCGATAGCCGGTTGTTTGGGAACAGAGACGTTAATACATCCACCACGGTACAGGCTTACAGCATACAGCCCATCGGTGTATTAGAAGATAATAAAAGTGATGAATTAAAGCCAACATATCCATTACTATACAGCTAGCAGGAAGCTGGCAGAACCAGATATGTCATATGAGCGTGCAGGGCGGTGCAGTCCGTGGGTCTGATGCACGTTCATTATGACGAGGAAAATAACTCTGGATTCAGCTGTTAGTTCATTTTACAACTTTTAGGACATAATGATTTAAATGAGGACTTTTTAAATGTTCCTACTGGGAAGTTGATTTACCACAAAAAAAACATCCTTTATCCTGTATATCCATGGACACAGACTCATTGGCGTTTTCTAGCCGCTGTTTGTCAAAAAAGCACCAGAGTTTCGTCTCTTTGTCTCTTCTATACTCTTTGTTACCGCCCTGTGGCCCTTACCTCAGTTGTCGTGGACTCAAGGGACACATCAGTGACTCCATCCCAGACGCACCGGACCCACATCAATGTGATGGTGATGATGATGTCACTGCAGGTGCCTCCGATCTGGTTCCGTCCCATTTACAAAACAAGGATACGTACTGTACACATGGATGCGGTTTATTGACTTCAGCTCTGCTGCCTGTAAAGAGAAGTAATGACAATAAAAGCACTTTAATACATGCAAAGAAACGATTCACGATATAAAATATATACATACAATAAATATATACATACGTTTGAATAAAGCAGCATATTTGTCCACTCCCATGTTAATAAGAGTATTAAATACTTGACATAACTCCCTTTAAGGTACATTTAGAACAGATAAAAATGTGTGATTAATCACGATTAAATATTTTAATTGATTGAAAGCCCTAATATTTATTGTTGTAAATCAATTAACAACATAAAACAATGACAGATATTGTCCAGAAACCCTCACAGGTACTGCATTTAGCATAAAACAATATGCTCAAATCATAACATGGCAAACTGCAGCCCAACAGGCAACAACAGCTGTCAGTGTGTCAGTGTGCTGACTTGTCTATGACTTGCCCCAAACTGCATGTGATTATCATAAAGTGGGCATGTCTGTAAAGGGGAGACTCGTGGGTACCCATAGAACCCATTTACATTCACATATCTGGAGGTCAGAGGTCAAGGGACCCCTTTGAAAATGGCCATGACAGCTTTTCCTCGCCTAAATTTAGCCGAAGTTTGGAGCGTTATTTAACCTCCTTCATGACAAGCTAATATGATATGGTTGGTACCAATGGAGTCCTTAGGTTCTATAGTTTCATATGATACCAGTATCTTCACTCTAGCTTTAATACTGAGCCCGCTACAAACTAAAAATCACAAGTTGTGTTAATGCGTTAAAGAAATTAGTGACGTTAAAACAAATTTGTGTTAATGCGTTATTATCACGTTAACTTTGACAGCCCTAGTTTTTTTTAAATCAGCTTCCCAAATGTTTTATGAGGAAGGAAATCGAAGACACACACGGTGTGTTTTGACGAGAAATACTGAATTTAAATATAACTTTTTCTTTTATTTATAAAAGAGCACCTTTAAGTTTCATTTAAACCAGTGTTTGACACACTGAAACGGACACAGACAGATTCACTCACTCCAAAATTAAGAAAAGTTGTAAAACATTTCAAACCGTCTCTGTGCCACTGGGATGCCGGCTTGTAATCTAAAGTACTTTGTAATCTGAAGAATGTGAAACTGAGACGTCCCACGAGCACCAAAGGTGTCGGCTTCAGTGGGTGACAAGTGAACGAGTGAACAGCGTCTCCTGTGGTGGCACACTTACAGAAGAATAGATGAGGCCACGGTCGGCCAATAAATAAACAGCTGTTTGTGTTGTTGACAGCGTTGGTCAGACACATGAGGATCTCATAACCGCTGGCACGCGAGGAGCGAACTCATAAACAACGGAAGGAAAACATACAGTAGCAGACAGTATCTGCAAATATACAACCAGCAACAATCATTATTAATGACCACTAGGACCCCATGCAAAATATAAATTTTAATTATGAGATTAAAGGCAAAACAATTTGCCAGAGTTATGGTTGTGAAATTAAAGAATTCCAACTTTGCCTCAAGAATCGAGGTTTTATTTCTTAACTTGCTGAAAGTTGAGCTACAAAAAAGATTGTTTAAATATATTTTTTCAATGAAAGTTTATTCAGCAAGACATAGTCTGAGACTGAGACACTTTTAAATCCTCATTTTTGGCCAAATATCTATTAACTACTTCAGACGATATACTCTCATTCTGGTGAGAAAGCTCCATGAAATGACATTTACGCCATCAAGTGATGGAAAATATATTATACAAGATGGAGGCTGAGTGCACTCATTGTAAGTTATTTTGGACAAAGGCGTCTAACTAACGTAATTTTTCTACATTAAGCTTCACTTTAAAGGGCGGCTCCATCTGCGTAATTTTTTTCAAATGGAAAAGTCAACATTGAGTCAACGTTAGCTGTGTGGAAATAACTGAAAAGGGTTAGTTCAGACTTTTTTGAAGTGAAGGTTGTATGTATACTCCCGTGTTCTGAGAGGTAAAGTTACTATTTCTGTGAATGGAGTCTGGTGGCTTTGAAGAGAGCAATATAAAGGCTTCAGTTCCCCGTCAGAAAGGGCTGTCTGACGGCGAGGTAAAGCAGCTGTGGACGGGAGCAGCAGACAAAACGATTTTAGTATGAAGATACAGGACGATGTAAAAAAAAATTAAATAATGGATCCACCCTTTAAGGTATAAATAGAAAACATTTAAAAAAATATTAAATAATCAAAGATTTAGTGATAAAATGTATTTCACTGCAAGTTTTCCAGACTGGTTTTATGCAGAAAAACACAGCTAGCTACAGATCACTGCTATTTAATGAAAGCCCAACATCAGTCTAATGTTAATGTTAAATATAAATCAACCAAAACTGTGAATCTGCTCCGACGGGACTCACACTGTGTCAGCCAATCAGGTCGTCTGACATGTAGAGACGCAACAAAGCTTCGCCGTTAAGTAGTTGAGATGTGGGGGAACTTTAAAATACGCCGAACCCCCTCGGCTCTTTTCAGTCGGCCTTCACAGACGATGTGTTCAGGCCCAGCTACAGTTGACCTGTGACCAGCAGGGTGCTCAGCGATACTGAGTACACAGCTAATGTTTCTGTGGAAAGGCCCAGGCATGTTGCTTTGCATCATGGGAAAAACAGCATGATGTTAGCGGTGGTGCGGTCTGAATAATCTGCAGATAAAATGAATCCTGCAGATTCTGTGTTTACGCTCATCTCATGTTTATATTTCTTATGTTAGCCGATATCTTTTTCTCTATTTTACTTAAAACACCATGTCTCTAAATGATGTTGCCTTTTGTTCTTAGAATTGGCTGTATAGTTAACACAGTATATATGTATATATACTGTATACAGTATATACTATATATGTCTCTGCAGTTGGAGTGGCAGTCCGACCTTCCCCCAGCTCAGCGACTGAGAGACCACATCAGTTCCTCCACACTGGGACAGAAATAGAAGCCCTTGTACATTGCAATGCAAACCAATACAAGAGAGTCACTTATTTTTAAGTGAGGCGACAATACAGTCTAGCTATGAAAGGGTTTCCTGAGGAGAAATGCATGCACTCATACTGTAAGAGAGCATGGAACTAATCCTTCATGGTTTTCACTAGACAGTGACTGAAGTTGTTAAGTAGCGGTGTAGTGTCCGCCATGTTAAATGGTGAAAATGTGAATTATTTATTAATGGGAAAATATTAATGGAAGACAAAAGGAGCCATTCTTATTGTTAACCCTAACCCTAACCCTAACCCTAACCCTAACCCTCCCTAACCCTAACCCTAACCCTAACCCTAACCCTCCCTAACCCTAACCCTAACCCTAACCCTCCCTAACCCTAACCCTAACCCTCCCTAACCCTAACCCTAACCCCCTAACCCTAACCCTAACCCCCTAACCCTAACCCTCCCTAACCCTAACCCTAACCCTAACCCCCTAACCCTAACCCTAACCCTAACCCTCCCTAACCCTAACCCTAACCCTCCCTAACCCTAACCCTAAACCTCCCTAACCCTAACCCTAACCCTAACCCTCCCTAACCCTAACCCTAACCCTCCCTAACCCTAACACTAACCCTAACCCTCCCTAACCCTAACCCTAACCCTCCCTATCTTTCCACTCCATTAATGTGTCTCCTTTGTTTCACTAATATCTACATATTTATTGTGGCCGTTCCACTTCTTTCTTTTGCCAATCTTCTTTCTTTGTGCGTAGGTTTATGTTTATTTTTTTCTTCTTATATATCCATAGTGTTTTTTTTGTGTTTTTATAGAAATATAGGAGTCTGAGTCGTCCCAATGCAAAGCCTTGTTAAAGTTAAAATATAGTTTTATTGCTTTGAAAAAAATAATAATGAAAACATTGAATTGAATAAATAAATAATTCTTGATCGCTTTTGCTTAGTATACTGTATATATTAATATATATATATATATATATATATTTATATATATATACACACATACATAAATATATATATATATGTATATATATACACATACATACATATATACATTTACATACACATATATACAGTATATATGTGTATATATACTGTATATATACATACATATATACATAAATAAAAAAGTGTTGAGTTACTTTAAAGTTACAGTAGTGATGTTTGCGGCGTGTTTTCTGTACTTCTGTTACGTTGTTTACGTACGTGTTTTACTTATTTTAAGCCCAACCATGACGTTTTTTCCTAAACACAACTAAGTGGTTTTGTTGTCTAAACCAGTGATTCTCAAAGTGAGGTGCGGGGACCCCCCCAGGGGTCCGTGGCACTCTGTCAGGGGGTCCGCAAAATAATTTGCTATAAATTATAAAATTGTGCTGTATCATTAAATAGTGCATATCTACAGATGGGGACCATTTGCACCAATAAAACAAACATATTGTGTATTGTATTGTAGCTTTGGGCCAATAGAAACTCTGATATGATTGTGACACACAGCAATAAGTTCATTATTCTAACGTTACTGAAAGTCAGCTGTAGACTGGTAAGTTGAAATATCTGGATTTATTAGGTATATGTCATTTTCTGAATGCTTTTAAGATCAATTACTTGCAATTTGAATAAAATCACCCTCTGTTTAAAAGGTAAATAAATGGTATTAACATACAATAAATTTACCCCCTGTGGGACTAATAAATTATTAACTCATCTTATCTTAACATGGTTCAAACTGAAACATGTTTCTGGTTCAGTATGAACAGTACAGGTCTGAAGTATTTAGGCTGAAAGGTTTTAGAATAGACATAGTTCCAATGGCATCTAAGAGTACAAACGGTAGTAAGGGTTATGTTTAATCAGTGTTACGATTAAGAGGGGGTCCTTGGAAAATGTTCTGGATGCCTAAACATAACCTTGACTGTTTCACGGTAACACCGTAGTGTATAAATGACACGCAAACAACCTGAAATGTGTTATCATAACAGGCGGAAATGTCCTTAAAATGTTGTGCTATTTATACCCATGAGATTGAGTTGATGTGTATATTATATATACAAATATATATATACAGAATATACATATGGAAGTTGGTAACAGGTGGTTGTAGCATATATATGGAGGGACTGTAACTAAGCAGTCTCTATCTGCTGATTAAGACAATTACATGCAGTTGAAAGCTCCAGAAAAAAAGGTAGTAAATGGACCTGGAGTGAAGTCAGTTTTAAGGCCTTTTGTTATGTCGAAATTATCACTTCCATGCAACAATAAATCATCCAATGACGAAAAAAAATCACTGTTGTTTTGTAGATGCACTTCCAGCACTAACCTTGGTGCGTCTCTGCTGACTGCTTCACAATAAAAGCCCCCCCCCCCCGTGTTTTGCCAGTTCAGTGCTTTTAATGTGAAGCAGCAGCAGCAGCAACAGTAGGAAATGTTGGGTGAAATCAACAAGCGATAATAAAAATAACAGTAGGCCTATTACAGGCTGCATGCTTTCTGTTAATCCCTCCTGCCTGTGAAGGCTATTTGGATCCTGCTGGAGAGGGCGGACCCCTCCACTAAAAATGAAAACTAGCCTATATAGTAGTAATAATATCTGAATGTAACATTAACCCTCATCTACCAACATATTTGACATACATCCAACTGGGCCGTTCCTGGAGAGCCCAGGAATAAACTACAGGAGGAAAACCCATTAATGCATCTTACTAACGGGGCTTCTTCTTCTTTGTGCTGTCTGGTCTCGCAGGTATCCATGGATCAGCGTTACACCTGGATCAGGGTTACACCTGGATCAGCATTACACCTGGATCAGGGTTACAACTGGATCAGGGTTACACCTGGATCAGGGTTACACCTGGATCTAGTACGGTCTAAACCTGCTCTATATCAAAAGCATCGTGAGATAACCTCTGCTATGATTTGATGATATATAAATAAATTGAACTGAAACAATCGAACTATCAGGGCAAAGTTCAGAGTCGGCCGATTGCTGTGCTGCTTATTAATAATCAAAAGTCTTTTTTAAGAGCCCAACCCAAAAGTGAGAGGCACAATTTTGGAGTGCATTTTCCCCAAATTCTGCCTCCCCGGGTCAGTTGCGACACCTTGTTCTGGGCTACAAAATATATCATTTAAACTTGAAAATAATTGCAGTCTAAATTTGAACACCTTATATTTACAATGTCACATGTTCACACGTTTCTTTGTGAAACAGAAAACATTTGTAAAATTATTATATTTTCATAAATTACCTATAGCCTTCACTTCAGTGGCACCGATCAGCTCAATGTGGTTGCCTAAGAACTAAGAGAAAGAAATACTAAAGCAGGAGAAAAAATAAATGAATGAATGAATGAAAACTGATGAATATAAGTTTATAATAAAGGGGGGTGAATTATTCAGTTTTCTGTCCTGAGAATTAAAAGTCAAATTAAAAGTTTGTCATAAAAATGCTGTTGCGGTGTATTTATTATTTTGTTATTCTTTAAAAGTCACCAGAATGCAGGAAACAAAAGTCTCTGAATCTCACATTTTTCTGGGGGAGGAACCCCAGACCCCCCGCTTTGGTTTGAAAATCCTCCCTTTCGTTGAGGTCTCATGGTTGGCAAGTATCAGGGGTGGGGGGGGGGCTACAAATCTGAATTTCGCCTATAGGGCACCAAAAGGTCTAGAGCCGGTCCTGGTCTACCTTGGAGCAGCAGCAGCAGTATACACATTAAATCCTGACTCATCTTAATGAACTCCTGTTTTGTGATGACTTAATGTCTTCTGTAATTTTCCGCTTGTCTGCTTTAGATACTAAACAGAGGTGACATTTACACCAGGTGTGAAGCCGTTTTTTTTTTATTCACCCTCTACCTGGCTGTGTCTCGCACGCATGCGCATGGCGTCCACACGGACAGCATTGGTGCTGCGGTGGGAGTTTCATGTCCTCAAGTGTGCGTTATTTATTTTAAATAAAATTATAATCCTGCCAGTAATCCCCATCTATACTCAATGTAATGTGATCTTTATTTTTTTGTTGCGTAACGCATCCGTTACTCTCCACATATAGGCTGTATAGAGACAGACAGGCTGTATGGAGACAGACAGGCTGTATAGAGACAGACAGGCTGTATGGAGACAGACAGGCTGTATGGAGACAGACAGGCTGTATAGAGACAGACAGGCTGTATAGAGACAGACAGGCTGTATGGAGACAGACAGGCTGTATGGAGACAGACAGGCTGTATAGAGACAGACAGGCTGTATAGAGACAGAAGGTTGTATGGAGACAGACAGGCTGTATAGAGACAGACAGGCTGTATGGAGACAGACAGACAGACAGGTTGTATAGAGACAGACAGGTTGTATGGAGACAGACAGACAGACAGACAGGTTGTATAGAGACAGACAGACAGACAGACAGACAGGCTGTATGGAGAATGACAGACAGACAGGCTGTATAGAGACAGACAGGCTGTATGAAGACATACAGGTTGTATATAGAGACAGACAGGCTGTATGGAGACAGACAGGTTGTATATGGAGACAGACAGGTTGTATATAGAGACAGACAGGTTGTATGGAGACAGACAGGTTGTATATAGAGACAGACAGGCTGTATATAGAGACAGGCTGGATGGAGGCAGACAGGTTGTATGGAGACAGACAGACAGACAGGTTGTATGGAGACAGACAGACAGACAGACAGGTTGTATGGAGACAGACAGACAGACAGACAGGCTGTATGGAGACATACAGGTGTTATGGAGTGTTATGCACCCACAGCCCCTCATAGGCTGCACACACACACACACGCACACACACACACACACACACACAGCCCCTTTCCCTCTGCTGTATGGATAATAGATGGTCAGATAGGTAACATGTGTGTGTTTCACCTTGACGTTCAGCCTGCTGCGGATGTGCAGTTCCAGGCGCGTCCGCTGCGCGTCGGAGCATTTCCTCCTCCTGTAGCAGCGGGGAGGGATGTGTGGGAGCAGTTAGGCAGCCCGGCACACAGTCGGTCCTTCAGTCGGAATCCTGCAGCCTCATCATGGCTCTCAACATCCCCGGCGTGGCCGTTATGATGTTCTTCTACCTGCTGGTCCTCGGGATCGGGATCTGGGCCTCGTTCAAGTCCAAGAGGGAGTTCAAGAAGGGCCATGGGGATAAGACGGAGATGGCTCTGCTGGGCAACCGGGGCATCAACCTGGTCGTCGGCATCTTCACCATGACAGGCGAGTGCAGAGCTGCGGTATATATATATAACAGGAAGTCATCTTGCTCTGCATGTGCTTTCTGAACAAAAAAAGATGGCTTATCATTACAACTGCTTGGCTGCTTTATCATTAAATCGATTTATTCTGATTGATGCAGAAAAATCAAGAAGGAAACAAAATGTTCACAAAATGATCTGGTTTTATGAATCCTGACATCACAATGTCAAGGCTGCCAGAAATGACATAAATAGGATCTGGACACAATAACAGGTGGTGAAACAATAGAAACGGTCTAAAAAAACAGGATGTTAAAATAAGCTGAGTCAATGTAAAATAAAATATAAGAGATAATGGGTCGTTTTTTCGATCCTAATACATGTGTTTTCATATTGTGGCCTATAATGACGATCACTTGTTCCAGCTCATATGATGAAATTACTTTCAGGACATGGATGTTTTAAAGTAATTGGTTATTGGATTTACAGTAAATTCCTGTTTAAATGTGATCTCTTATTAAAGTTGCAGTAGACAGGCTGGTTGCTATGGAGCCCTTAAAGGTGATATTTTTTTAATCTTGTATAAGATATCAGATCACCTTACAGGACGTCAGGGGCCTCCACAGGTTCCTGTTCTCAGGTTACAAACAGTGAGCTGTGAGTCAACCTTCCTGCTTCTGCCCGTATGTGAATGTGTTTGTGTAAACAGCTACGTGGGTCGGCGGTGGATTCATCGTGGGCACAGCGGAGGCAGTGTACAACCCCTCCATGGGACTGATCTGGGCCGTGATGCCGATCGCAGCAACCATGTGTTTCATCATCGGTGAGGTTTCATTTCAGTGTCAGTAACAGGACAGGTAGAGCTGAGCACTTCAGGGTCAGTGGTTTCATCTTGTACAGTTGCCCCATGAGGCTGTAACACTCATTACACACCACACCGGATGGATATAAATGGACTTTGTTATTCTTGGATCCTTATCACCAGCAGGGCAAAAATGTAAAGTTTGTCCTGAGGGTGGACTCTCCTTAATAGGACAACAGCCGTTGGTCCAAATAATTAAAGGGACAGTGTGTAGGATTTAGTGACATCTAGTGGTGTGGTTGCAGATTGCAACCATCTGAGTCCCCCTCCGCTCACTCCTCCCTTTACGAGACGGGCGGTAACGTGAGCTGCTGAGGGCAAAACCGTGGTAACGCTGTTGGCCTCACTCAGAGGCCATCCAGACCATAATAACACTTCTTTATGGTGCCTTCAAATGAAACTCGTGAGCCTGTGTTTACAACATGGGAAGTCGTGTACACAATATGCTTGGCGTTCAAGTCGTGAGAACACCGCTGCTAAGCAACCGCAATATTAACGTTGATGACGAGGTTTTTAGTGATGTTTACTACACGGCTGTGTTGAATACTTGATTCTGATTGGTCAATCACGGCGTTCTGCGGTCTGTAATTTCTTTATAGCAGACCGTTGCTATGTATAGCAGACCGTTGCTATGGGCGCAGTTCTGATGTCGGACTCTAGCGGACCGTTTTTGTGTCAAAATAATGATTTCTTCGGTAAGTAGCCGTGTAATAAGCGGGATAATTATACAGCTAGCGGGTCATTGTTGTGAAAGACCGTGCGGCATCGCCCTGTCGGAGTTTCTTTCACAACAATGACCGGCTCGCTGTACATTATCCCTAAGTTGTGACACATTTCTTATTGACGTGTTTTTTTATGTGACGTTTGTGACGTGTTTTTTGAGTCACGTTTGGGACGCATTTTTGTGATGTGTTTTTTTAGTGACAGTTGTGGCGCGTTATTTTAGTGACGTGTTTTTTAGTGACGTGTTTTTTTATTGATGTTTTTTTAGTGACGTTTTTGACGTGTTTTTTTGTGTGATGTTTGTGACGTGCTTTTTTAGTGACGTTTGTGACGTGTTTTTTTAGTGACGTTTGTGACGTGTTTTTTAGTGACGTGTTTTTAAGTGATGTTTTTTAGTGACGTTTGTGACGTATTTTTACTAACGTCTTTTTTTAGTGGGCTCATTTTAAGGTAACGAAAACACAACGATTCATAGTTTCGGGTGATTATACACTACTGAAGACATAGTTATGAATATTATATTACATTTCTGCTAATAGATCCCCCTCAATGTTACACACTGTTCCTTTAAAACAACCTACCTTTACGTTTTCCTGCCAAGTGACCTCTCGTGGTCGTGTGAATAATGTCCTCTCTCAGAAGCGGAGGCAGGTGCGGGGCTCTAGTCGGGACGACTTCAAATGGGGGTCAAGTCTGAGTCTAAAAGACAAACAAACAGAGCCAACTGAATATTCTTCACACTGTTGTCTTCAATCACTCAGTTCAGTCCTCTGGAAACAGGAAACCTTTGCAGAAATGCTGCAGTATTTGCTAAAAAAATGTTTATAACTGAGAAAAACATATATGCCACAATTGTACAAGGTAACTATAAAAGTATGATATCTTTCCACATATTTGTGTATACAACTTCACACCTTGGGCAAGAAAGGCAAACAAAGAAAAAGATAAACTGGACTCAATTCGGACCAAAGTCTGTAATACCAGCCCGGTCTCACCAAATGACGTAGTATGAATGACACGGTACATCGCAAGTCATTTTGCGTACTATAAGAACGCTGTTCTTGCTTTTGGCGTGTCATTATCACGCCATGTAGTCTGTATTGACTGTTATGTAAATGCATCCAGTGACGTGGAATAAAAAGAGAGAGAGACTGCTGATGGTGGGAGGGAGCTGAGGTGGATGGGTCCAACAAACACAGGACTTTAGACCAGGATACCGCTGTTCGTGTCCCAAAGTGTTGTTGAGTTATTTTGAAGTAACGTTAGGGACGTGTCTAGGAAGGCTTCTGGAAGGAGGTTATGTTTGTCTGTTAGCAGGATTAATCCAAAAGTCCATTGATGGATTTGAATGAAATTTTTGGGTGGGGTGGGGTGTGGCACAGTGAACAATCCATGAGATTTTGGTGGCGATCTGGATCATGATCCGGATTCAGGAATAGTTTTAAGGATTCTGATCAGCCTGAGCATTAAGACTTCTGGGTATAACACATGCGCAGTGTGACTGATGACGCGTTGATGACGCGTTGATGACGCGTTGATGACGCGTTGATGACGCGTTGATGACGCGTTGATGACGCGTTGATGACGCATGACCACGCCTTCTTCCTTCAGAGAGAGAGACAGAGAGCGAGCGGGGGGAAGGGGGGGGGGGGGGGGATACACGAGGATGATGGCGCAAGCTGAACGGAGAGGGGGGGGCGGAGGTCTGCGCTCTCCGAGTGCCATTCTGGTTGTGACATGTTTTTTAGTGACGTTCATGACGTTTTGAAGGCATGTTGCCTGTTGACACCTAAATCTAAAGGGTTCACGACATCTCAGACTTGTCAGCTCTACGCTGTCAGATTTGGCTGAGCTTTGCAAAATAAATGAACGTGTTGTACTACATGAAAGCATGATAGTTTTCTTAATCATTTTTTGTTATTTGACTATTTAGGCTACTGTTATCTCTGTATCTTTACTGGAGAATGTGAACTACTGCCACTTAATGTTTACAGTGTATGGATTCCCTGAAAGGTCTCCTAGGAAATGTACGAAATCACTTACTAAAGTAAAAGTAGACGAGGCAGGTTAAGAGAAATTGTTTTTCCCAAAACAGTCAACTATAGCCCTTGGTCATACATTAACTGCTGAAATGCACCAGAGTGTACAGTAATAACACTTGAGGATGGATCTTTCTCTTTAATATGAAAACACTCAGGTTGTGTGATATCTTCATATCAGTGGAAACACAGCTTCCCTTATGTCTGGAGATTAGCAGAGAAAAACAGCATTCCTCTTCCACATGAAAGTCACATGAGAAAAGAAAGATTTATCCTCTTAAACCCTGATGAATGTACGCTGGAATCAATGTGGTTACACATTACAGTGACACAGTTTGTTTTTTACTGCGATTGCATATTCAATATGTTTGACTAATAGCCAGGGTTTTATTGTGAAAGGGTTTTATTGTGCTTTATGAAACAAAACGTTAAGAGGAAAAAAGAGCAGGGGCACCATACCACACAGGAAGTCACATATTTACAGTGTGTGTCATCTTCCAAGCTGTCAACTGAATCACGAGACGAGATGCATCAGCATCTGAGTGGCTCACAACTTCTGCTGAAACAGTTTCCTGTGGAGAAGGCTGAAACTAAAGGGGAAATTTAAGGGGAATAGTAATACGAAATCTAAGTCAAGTGTTTTGCTAAAAAATTAGGAAGCTTATCATACGTTTACATGACAAACACGTTCGAATCTAAATCTTTCTGTTTCTCTGTCCCGTCTTTGAGGTGGCCTGTTCTTCGCCGAGCCGATGAGAGACAATAAATACGTGACCATGATGGATCCGTTCCAGATCAAATATGGAAAAGTACCGACGGCCGCTCTGTCTCTGGCTTCACTCATATCAGAGATTATGTGGGTAACAGGAACACTCATAGGATTAGGTAAGACTCTCTCTATGTGTGGGTGTGATGCATCTGATACCCGTGTGTTGACCCTGGCAGCGGAGCAGCTGTTGATCGCAGCTCTTTGCCGAGGTGTTGAGTGAAACACAAGCCTTTGTCTAATTGTACGGATGGTCTGAAATAACTCGGAGCAAGACCTTAAATCACACCAGTAACCTCAGGAGTGAAGAGTCTGCAGATAGTCATGTTGTAAATAAACAAAATGCGCAGAAAATCAAGTGACGTTTAAGGCAGACATCTGCTTATGTTATGTGTTTATGTAAATAGTATCTGCTGATGTTGTTAAATATTCAAAAACACCACATCATTACTTCATAATTTAAGGATCATTTATCTCTCATTTCTGATGTGCTTTGATGCAGGGGTGTAAAAGTCCTGACACACCGAGCCGACGGTCGGTCGTCGGACAGTTTGGGGTCGTCGGTGAGCGTCTGTCGGCCTAGTTTTTGCAGTGTGTCCTGCACCGTCGGCTCTAGTCTGCCCGCGTCAGAGGTTTTTCGGCCGATTCAGCGTGTTGAATTCCTTAAGAAGTAGTATCGCGATGTTGTGTGATACTGTATCGATTCTCAAAAACACTTTAGGTTTTTAGTTAGTAGTTTAGATGCAAAGATTAACTCAGTCAACACTTTATTTCATTTGTGTTCTTTATACTTTACTTTACTAAAAATTTGATTTAAATATCACAATATATCTCCTTGCCTACAGTATCGCGATATATTGAATCATAACCCCCGTATCATGATACGTATCATATCGCCAGATTCTTGCCAATACACAGCCCTACTTACAGTGCTTGAAGTGGAAAACAATAAGTGCCTCTTCTACTCCTCTTATTCACATGTTACCATGTGTATCGGCTGGTATCTTATTCCTCATTATTTCTTTAAGCATGTTATACTGTGTCAGTCATAACCAGCTGTGGTTTTATTGTTATATTATTATACTCGGGCTGGGCATCTTCTATAGTAGGCCTGTAATACTCTAATAATATTCACACTGGAACATTATAGGGTTAAGGTGGTGTGTTTAGTGTTAATAGTTAAAGTGCTTTCCTGTGTTATTTGTAGCCTATAGTATAGTAGGGTCTCATTCGGGATGCTCCTACGTATTATACAGAGACACATCCTGAATTTATACACTGAATAAAAGGTAATAGGAGAGATTGGGTTTCCTCCCCCAAGACAATTTGAAGGTTTTTGACTTAAAACTATGCAATTTCACCTCATTTTGGACCATTATTATTACTAGTTAAATGGTTATTTTATTATTTATCAAAGCCTTCGTCTGAACATTTAATTCTTCTGGAAATGTTTGCCTTAAAAGAGCAGATTCATTGACGTTCATACGGCTTATGAATGGCTTAGTAAAAGTAAAGAGTAAAATGTAGAAGTGCCGGTATTGCGTTCCGGTGAATACCGGCCCACTATTTACTGATGTTTTTACCATGATGGTTGTAACAGGCCTAAATATGGTCAGAAATAATAATAACATCAACAAAGTCTTTCATCTTGTCATAAAGGATTCTGCCAAAGTAAACCGGCTAAACGAGTTCCTGTTCCTTAAGAAAGCAGGTGGTGCTTTCACCGTATCAGGTGAATTGATAAAGAAACTATGCCATTTAAAAAGACCTGAGGGTGTGAATCTGTTTTATTTAGTTCTATGCAAACAAATCCTTTGGCAAACTTATTTAAATAAGGATTAGATAGCCAAATCCTGTCTCGCCCATCCCATCAAACCCAGATTCCTTTTAAGTCCTCACTCCAGTAATGCACCTGTGAACAAGAGTTGGTGGCTGTATTTCTGTACAAATAAGAAAGTGTTTATTCTTGAGCAAATACACTTGTAAATTCTAAAGAGAATATATAGATTGTGACGTTAAATCTCACTTTATCTTATCTTAAGGTTAGAAAATAAGTTCAGGTGACAAGTCAAGGTTAGTTAAACATTGAGAGCGTTGCTGTTTTAGCGTTTTAACACGGCTGTGATGGTCAACATTAGAGTTTCACATCCTCACAAGTCTGTGCAATATTTGCCAGGACTGTGCAAAGCAGCATGTTTATTATATAACAGTATAGACGGCTAAAGAAATGAGTCCTAAAACCTGGAAACGAGTCAGCATTTTAGCACTTCCTGTTTTGAACGGGTGTTTAGCAGGGCTGTCAATCGATTACAATATTTAATCACGATTAATCGTATGATCGTCCATAGTTAATTGTGATTCATCGCAAATTATTCACACATTTTTTTATCTATTCAAAATGTACCTTTAAAGGGAGATTTGTCAAGTATTTAATACTCTTATCAACATGGGAGTGGACAAATATGCTGCTTTATGCAAATATATGTATATATTTATTATTGTAAATCAATTAACAACACAAAACAATGACAGATATTATCCAGAAATCCTCACAGGTACTGCATTTAGCATAAAAAATATGCTCAGATCATAACATTGCAAACTGCAGCCCAACAGGCAACAACAGCTGTCAGTGTGTCAGTGTGCTGACTTGACTATGACGTGCCCCAAACTGCATGTGATTATCATAAAGTGGGCATGTCTGTAAAGGGGAGACTCGTGGGTACCCATAGAACCCGTTTTCATTCACACATCTGGAGGTCAGAGGTCAAGGGACCCCTTTGAAAATGGCCATGACAGTTTTTCCTCGCCAAAATTAGAGCGTTATTTAACCTCCTTCACGACAAGCTAGTATGACATGGTTGGTACCGATGGATTCTTAGGTAGCTTTAAAACTGAGTCCGCTATAACCTAAAAATCACAAGTTGCGTTAATGCGTTGAAGCAATTAGTGTCGTTAAAATTAATTTAGGTTAATGCGTTATTATCACGTTAACTTTGACAGCCCTAGTTTATAGTTGGAAGCCTGAAATAAGGTCTGTGGTTAACACAAGCTGAAGAGATTTTAACGTTTTGTTCTACAATATAAAATAAGTCAGTAAATATCCCACTGGTGAATTTCGAAGCCTTAAAGTGTCTTTAAACAGGCGGTTGCTAAATGAGATGACTAAACGTCATCACGCCGACTCATCCTCCTTTACAGCCTCGTCGTTCATACTCGCGCTCATGTGACCGCGGTGTAGTTCGTTTATAGCGCAACGTTAGCTTTTTACTTACTGGCGAATGCATTCACACTTCGAAAATCATAAAAGTGGTGTTTATTTGTGGAGATTATCTTGCTGAACAAAACGTGTCAGTATCATAAACGTTTGTTTGCCACAGAGCTTATTTTCTGCCATAATCCAAAACCCAATAAAACAATCCCATTGGCTGTTAGTGGAGGGAACCGGGGCGATGATCACTTCCTGTTGGACCACAAAAATACGTCATCCCTGCAGCGCTCTATATGTAGCATAACATTTAACTTATAATAAAGCGATTCTGTGTGAAATGCGTGAATGTTTATATCACTAATGTGTGTACATTTAACAGGTGTAACTATGAGTGTGATCCTGAATTTCTCCTACACTGTGAGCATCTGGATTTCTGCTGCTGTGGCCATCACCTACACCCTGATGGGAGGTCTCTACTCGGTGGCCTACACAGACGTCATACAGCTCATCCTCATTTTCATCAGCTTGGTGAGTTTCCTACAGGCCGTCCTACAGGTCATAAAACGTCACTCGAGGAACAGTTTAACATATTTGCTTTGCGTCTGAGAATCGTGTTAACCTCGGAGCTAAAGCCGGGAGTTGTTTAGCCAAGTTGAGCATAAAGATTGGAAGCAGGAGGAAACCGCTGGTCTGGCTCTGTTTAAACTCCAAAAATAGGCCCAGCAAGACCTCTAAAACTCAGTAATTGACATGTTGTGTCTCGATTCTTTAAACAGAAATGTAAAAACTGCAATTTGTGGTTTTAGGCAGAGTTAACGTACTGGAACTATTTCTTCACGAACGGCATCCACCCGCCCTGTACGTCTGGGGCTCTGCTCTTTCTGCCTGGCATCATCATGTTGCTCACCAAGCGCACAACTTCCTCTCTAACCACAATTTGTCTTTCTAGGATTTCTATTTGTGTAAACCAGACGCGTGATAAATTCGAAACTCAGAGCATATCTATGTTCGAGGGACGGCCTCCACACGGCTCTCAACATGGCGACGGCTGAGCTGGTGGTCCGGACGGCATCAAAGAATGTATATTGATAAGAAGTCAATTCAGCAGCAGAGCTACGCTTCTGCCATTTTGGACTGAAAGCGCCTACCGGGCGCCAGTAAAACGTCCGCCTACAAAGAGCCGTACAAAAGTAAAACTATATTATTTCTATTCTATTATCATATTTAATGCCTCTACTGAAATGTCCTGTGTTGAACAATAAAAACAGTATAAATATGCATACTATTATAACTATTTACTTACTTATTTATTAAACTTTTTGCCCGGCTGCTTCCCAGAGGAGCATAAAGTGAGCGATGTAATTCAGTCCAAAATGGCGGAAGCGTAGCTCTGCTGCTGGGCGCTGATGTTGCAATGGAACGAACAATTTCGCTTTTTAGCAATATATGTTCTTTGTGTGAATGTTGGTCTGTCTGTATGTGTTAATGCATAGTCAACCCCCTGTGTGCCTAAACAGTAAAAGCAGATACAGTAAATAAACATCTCTTTGGGTGAATCGAGTGAAGAATAAAATGTGGTTTTGAGATGAACGTTAATGAGCACATATCGTCTTTGTGAGCTGAACTTTGCCGTTGTTTCTTAGTGGCTGTGCGTTCCCTTCGCTCTGATGGGCCCCGCTGTGTTGGACATCACCGAGACAGCCTACAACTCCACCTTCCAGTCTCCGTGGGTCGGCACTCTGGAGGCGAACCGAGCCTGGAGGTGGATCGATAACTTTCTGCTGCTGGTGAGCCTGAAAGGGTTCTCATGAAAGATTCACTGTTTGTTAAAGGTGACGGTGATTTAAGGTGAAGGACGTCCTCTGCCTCGCTGTTTGGGCAGCGTATCAAGTTCTGCTTGAAAATCTGCTTTTTTTCCACAGATTATATCTTCTTTCTTTCAATAGACCGTGATCTGTCTTGTGCAATGAAGCGCTCTGCGGGCGTTACACAAACACTCTGCTTAAGTTTCATCTTTGCATGTGAATTCCTCCACTTGAAGTACTTTTACAGCTAGCTAACGTTTTCTAAATCTACACTGAGCTGAGCTCAGCTGTTTAGTCATGACACTCATCATGTATAAAGAGGTCTACATCTGTTAATAAGCTTGGGTAGAGGAGACTGTATCTCCCAGCAGTCCTGAGAACCCTTCAGGAGGTAGAGGTTTAGAGGTTGAGGAAGGGATGATCAAGCTTTGTGCCTCTTGTGTTTTATTACATTCAGGTCATTCGTTTTTTTCTCTAAAACCGAAGTCTTACTTTCCAGTTTTGAGGGGATTTCCAGCATCCTCAAACACTCTTCTGTTCATCCGGATCAACAAAATATTTTGTCTGTTGTTTCCCAGTTGTGACCCAGTTTTCTAATCTAAACAGAGACGATAGCCAGAAGCAGCTCTGTCTCCGAAAAGTTACGATAATAACTCGTTAACGCAAAGTTGTTTTAACGCCATTAATTTCTTTAACGCATAAACGCAACTTGTGATTATTAGGTTGTAGCGGGCTCAGTTTTAAAGCTAAAGTGAAGATACTAGTATCATATGAGACTAGAAAACCTTAGGAATCCATTGGTACCAACCATGTCATACTTACTTGTCATGAAGGAGGTTAAATAACACTCCAACGTACGCTAAATTTAGGCGAGGAAAAACTGTCATGTCCATCTTAAAGGGGTCCCTTGACCTCTGACCTCCAGATATGTGAATGAAAATGGGTTCTATGGGTACCCACGAGTCTCCCCTTTACAGACATGCCCACTTTATGATAATCACATGCAGTTTGGGGCAAGTCATAGTCAAGTCAGCACACTGACACACTGACAGCTGTTGTTGCCTGTTGGGCTGCAGTTTGCCATGTTATGATCTGAGCATATTTTTTATGCTAAATGCAGAACCTGTGAGGGTTTCTGGACAATATCTGTCATTGTTTTGTGTTGTTAATTGATTTCCAGTAATAAATATATACATACATTTGCATAAAGCAGCATATTTGTCCACTCCCATGTTGATAAGAGTATTAAATACTTGACAAATACCCCTTTAAGGTACATTTTGCAAATGAATTGCACATTTATTGTTTTCCTCGCCAAAATTTAGTGTAAGTTTGGAGCATTATTTAACCTCCTTCCTGACAAGCTAGTATGACATGGTTGGTACCAATGGATTCTTTAGGTTTTTCTAGTTTCATATGATACCAGTATCTTCACTCTAGCTTTAAAGATACGCGCTAAAGAAATAAGTGGCGTTAAATTAATTTGCATAACACGCTATTAGCACGTTAACTTTGTTTTTCTGTTTTGTTTCAATTTACAACCACGTGTTTAAAAACTGTGACCGTAATCTGGGAGAAAATATGTTTCCCTCCTAATGTAATTGAGAACAGTTTAGTTGTATGGGAACCTAATTTTGTAGTAGACAGGGTTTGCAGAAGGGACACATAAATATAGATGAGGACACGTGATAATAAAACCTTTAAACGAATGATTTCCTGCTGCTGTGATACAACAGACTCTGATGTACCTCTCCGTCCGTTTGTCCTCCGTCTCTCAAAGGGTTTGGGGAACTTGGGTCTGCAGAACTTCCACCAGAGGACGCTGTCCGCGGCCTCCTCGTCCACGGCCAAGATTACCTGCTTCGCCGCTGCTTTCATCGTTCCCACGCTCGGCATCCCTCCCATACTCCTCGGGGCGGCGGCTGCATCAACAAGTAAGGTTCGGGAACAGAGAATAAAACTGTTTAAACTTATCCAGTTTTAATAACAATAAAAACAGTGACTGTCCAGCTTACTTTGAAAGGAAGTGCTTGGTATAGGACGGCAGTCTGGAAAACATCTGAGGCACTCTGTGAATTAAAAATCCTTTATTCAGACATACGATAAACACATGCCAATGTAAATCACAAACAACATACAGTATATTGCATAAGATCTGAAGATGAGACGAGAAGTGAACCTTCACTTTTACCCTGTGACTGACTTAGTTCAGTTTGTTTTTAGGGCTGCAACTAACGATTATTTTCACTGTCGATTAATCTGTTGATTATTTTCTCGGTTAGTCGATTAGTTGTTTGGTCTATAAAATGTTGATCCCAAAGCCCAAGACGACGTCCTGAAATTTCTCAAAGATATTCAGTTTACTGTCACAGAGGAGGAAAGAAACCAGAAAATATTCACATTTAAGAAGCTGGAATCATTAAAAAATGCCTCAAACTGATTAATCGATTATCAAAATCATTTGCGACTCATTTAATTGTTGACAACTACTCAATTAATTGTTGCAGCTCTATTTAATTTTGCAATTAAAGTCTACAGAGAATGAAAAGTATTAAAATAACTGAACTAAACTGAATCACACTAAACGTTGTGCAGAGCAGGGTGTAATTTTTAGATTTGTTAAACGATACTGAATCTTTGGCCTAATCTAAATCTAAACAACAGAATCAGGAACATATTCAGCGTCTCAGTTTCAAATTTAAATAAAAAGGAGAATTAACCTTGAAACATACATTTTTTTTTTATCTCTTCTCTTTCCACTCGTCTCAGACTGGAACTTGACTTCTTATGGTTCTCCGTCTCCGTATGAGCGCGGGGAGACGGGACTCGTCCTGCCCATCGTCCTGCAGCACCTCACCCCAACCTACATCTCCATAATCGGCATCGGGGCGGTGGCCGCCGCTGTGATGTCGTCCACCGACTCCGCCTTGCTGTCTGCAGCCTCCATCTTCACCGCCAACATCTACAGGAACATCCTGAGGCCACAGGTGAGGAGGAGGAGCCAATCAGACTCTTTCACATTAAAGACAAAGTATAGATTTAACAACGTGTGTGCTGAACTATTTACTATCTACTAGCCATCTATTAGGGGTCAATCAGTTCACCTATGTATCACCTTTTTTTTTTTTTTTTTTTGCGATTTTGAAATAGATTTTTTAATGCCAGAATCAATATATTTGCTTCATTTGAGTCTATGTGGAGGTAGAAGGAAGTTACCGCTTTTATTGTTGTAGTCTGAGTAACGTGACGTCATATCCATTCCGTATCCGTCAACCGAAACAAACCACAGCGAGCCGAAACTAGAAAGTCTAAATCGTTGGAGGGTCGTATTGAATCAGGAGATAGGAGTATCGTCCCAGCCCTACTACTTACTGAGACATCACAAGAAGATGTTAAGGCCGCTGATTCTGTTGTTTTTGTTCCTCTAGGCGTCGGAGCGGGAGATCCAGTGGGTGATCCGGATCTCGGTGGTGGTGGTGGGCCTGGCAGGAACGTCTCTCACCTTCCTGGACAACAGCGTCCTGATGATCTGGATGCTTCGATCCGACCTCACCTACACCCTCATGCTGCCGCAGCTCGTCTGCGTGCTCTTCTTCCGCGTTTCCAACGGCTACGGCGCCGTCCTGGGCTGCGTGGTGGGCATGCTGCTGCGGGTGTTGTGCGGGGAGCCGTTGCTCGGGATACCAGCCATTCTCAAATTCCCAGGATGCATTCTGGTCAATGGCGTTTACGTCCAGCACTCCCCGATCAGGACCATCTGCATGCTCTCTGCTGTGGCGGCCATCTTGTTGTTCTCCTACCTGGCTGCTCTGCTCTTCAACAGAGACCTGATTCCTGAGAAATGGGATGTTTTTAACGTAAAGGCTCAGTACTCGATACAACCGCAAGCTGACGCCAAATCCGACACTAAGGACGAGAACTCTAAAGAACAAAATGAGAACAATGAAGTATGTGAACCAATGTTAGAATCAACATGTTAAGTAAGAAACCTCATTTAAAATGCATTTTTATACATTTTACATCGGTAAGGACTGGTTTAAGAACACATATATGTAAAACATCATTTTAACAGTACAATATATTTTTAATTTTTGTATACTTTTATATACAGCATAAATGGGAAAAACACATCACACCTATGCTCTTTGTTATTATAAGAGCTTAGCATTTTCTTTTCTTTGATGATTGTAAGACAATAAACCCCTGGGCACAAGTGTAAAACGCTCCCCCCCCACACATCCTCACCAGGAACGCCATGTTCCTTATGTAACCATACGTACCTCATGCAACGACTCGAGTGATATCTTGCGGTAAGATATTTTTCGTTTTTTGTGCGTTTTCCTACGAATGTCCAGCAACACGTGTCAATTTCTGTTCGTTACATGCATAAAGTCTTTTCAAAATAAACTTCCGTCTTCACAGGAAACAACTTGGTTAGGTTTAGGAAAAGATCGTGATTTAAAATAACTACGGAAGTGGCGTTACTTAAGTATGGAAGTTACGTAACAAATAAGTCAACGTTTGGGTTTAAAAAAAACTACGGAAGTGGCGTTACTTAAATACGGATGTTAAGTGACAAATAAATCAACGTTGACTTCTGGTTTCACACGGGACATTAACAGCGGTCTCCTGGTGAAAGTCTGGTGTTTTTTGACCCGACGTCCTCCGTACGCTGCGTTTGGATTAAATAGACATTGATTTGTTGGCATGTATATGAATTACAGTGCATTACTTTTTGTAGGTATAGCTACGAACGGTGTATGAGAACATCCTGAACCATAAGTGCTGCTGTTGACTGAGCTGATGGAGATGAAGGAGGGCTGTTTAAGCCCCTCTCAACGCTCCCACATATTATCCACAATACTAATCGTTGCACACAGTTTCATAGGAAACCATTAAAAGGAAACCTGCGGTGAAGGTCATAATCTTCTGAAAGCAGAGCTGCGCAGCTGTCAAACGTACTAACTTTGATGTGGGCTTACTGTACCCTCGGTATGCACGCTGCATGTTGGAGGAATTTATCAAAACTACAATGAAATATCAGATCAGACTCAATATTAAAAGACTCAGATCAGGAGCAAAAAGAAAACATGAATAGGGCGTCCCTGCTTTTAACGGAGCTCTTTGGATTTCAAAAGACAAATATTAATAAAAGTCACTTAATACGGCGGCTCACTGGCCCCTTTGGGCCCCTGGACTTGTGCCTGCTGGGCTCATGAGATAATCCCTGCATGCTTTAAAAGGTAATTTTATATTTGATCGCACACCATTCTTCTTTTGGTCTGAACCCTGGTTTTATAGCAGGCTTTAGCATTTAAACACAATGGCTGTCGACAGTAAAGCATTGTTAATGTTGAAGCCGAGGCGTGACCAGTGGTTAATACTGCTGACATACAGAGAAACCAGCAGGGCTGCTTTAACAACCCAGTGAGGCCAACGGATTTAATTACGGTGTTCTCAGGGCCGAGCAAAACACATTATACGGAAGCTTCGGCGACCTATAATCACTCACTTTAAAATAAACCCGTCCTTCTCATGCCCATTATTTTCTTTAACACATTATCGTTTAATTGTCTTGAAATATTATTTCAGGTTTCTTTTTCAGGCTGTGAAACAACAACACCCACAATGTGACATGTCTTTTATCACTTCTGATGTTTTGAACACTATATGGCAGAAAGATCCAACATGAAAAAGCAACCAAATGTCTTAAATATTAAAGGGAAGTTCTGGTATTTGTTGAACGGGGGGGAAGAAGCAAGAGAGTCCCACTTCTCTTCTATACATTTAAACTAACCACAAATCAGGGGACGACTTGCATGCTCCCTGTCTTGATGTATTTTAGGATGCCTTCTGTAACACATTGGTCAGGGACAACAGATTAAAAACAGCCTTTTGGCTAATTCTGGCATTTTTATACCATGTGTATTTATTAATTTGGACTGTCCCTTCTCAAATAAACTACTTTCTTTCATAAAAGGCTTGTGCTCCTATTGGTCAATGGAGGTAAAATATTGATGGATACAAATAATAAAGAAGGATAAGACCTCGGTTAACAAATAGTGGGATTTCCCTTTAAGCACTTTTCAAACATTGTAGGTGTGCTGACACTATCCACTGACTATCTTCACTTGACTATTGAAGTTTGAAGTAATTAAGACTAATATATGTTTAAAAAAGTATGAAAATCTGTATGGATATGTAGCCGAACATGGATATAATAAGTCTTGGAATTAAAGCCTTTACTTGTTGAAGTCCACGCGACTCAGTCTGACTCCACGTGTGTCCTACGAGCTTATGATGACACACAAAAATAACCACCCTCTGCTTGATAACTCAACATGGGACTGCGTGGCATGCCGGGGCTGTGACAGATGTCCGGACAGACTGCTTTCCCCCTCCCCCCTCTCCCCCAACCTCTCCTCCCCGATGTCCATGTCAATCTCAGTCCAGTAACAATATATCAGTGTGGTTTTAAACGAGGTGACATCTCGCTCCTGACTGGCTGTGTGCCAACAGCTCTGGTGGAACAATCGTCCCACAGGACAGAGACGGAGATAAAGGTCTTCTATAATAAGACCACGGCAGCAAGTGTTGCGAGGACGGCTGCTTCCTGTGTCCTTTGTTTGACGGTTGAGTTGGTGATGAGGTTCAGAGTGGAAGTAACAAGGTGGGGGGGGGGGGGGGTGTAGAGATTCATTTTAGTTCTGTCAAAGTTCGTTTTAACGCCACTAATTTCTTTAACTACGGAAGTGGTGTTACTTAAATGCAGAAGTTACGTGAAAAGTAAGTCAACGTTGACTTCTGGTTTCACACGGGACACAAACAACGGTATCCTGGGTGAAAGTCTGGTCTTTTTGGAAGATACTGGTATCATATGAAACTAGAAAACCTGATGAATCCATCGGTACCAACCATGTCATACTAGCTTGTCACGAAGGAGGTTAAATAACGCTCCAAACTTACGCTAAATTTTGGCGAGGAAAACTGTCATGGCCATTTTCCAAAGGGGTCCCTTGACCTCTGACCTCCAGATATGTGAATGAAAATGGTTTCTATGGGTAATAATAATAATAACAATAACAATGTGTGCAACAATAAACTTTTAAAATAACATAAATTATAGCATTACTAATAGTTAGTAAACATTACTAATTATCATTTCATTGTTTAACAGTAAAATTAATTACGTTTAGTAACTATTAATTTACGATTTATAAATGATGGTTATTATATAGTGTTACCAATTCAGAAATTTGGAAATTTCTGCTCTTGTAATAATTGTTGAAGGTAAATAAAGATTTTACTTTGAGATATAAACCTGGTTTTAAAAGGGGACAAATAAGCTTTGAGGAGTGAAACTATTTGACTTCTGCTGTCAGTAAAAACACATGATAGACTTTGTTAAAGCTGACTTTTAGTGACTAAGTTTACACCTTTATGTCATTAGCTTGATGTCTTCTGCCACATTTCACTTCCTTCAGTAGAAGTGAAACAGGTTAAACTCACAGGTAGATGGTGAAGCAGTGCAGCAATCAGAGGAGGGATGTAGCGACACCTGCTGGTCGTCTGGTCGTACAGCAGCGCACCAAACCTGGTTAAAGTGATCGAGACATTTAGTGGACACATTTATCTAATATCAGTCTATAGTCCTCAATCATTAACCCTCTGAGACCCACAATAGAGCCGTTCTTGTCTTTTTTAGGGGTGTACAGGGGGTCTTTAGGGGGAGATAGCAGGTTAACAGTGGATGTCACATAGAAGTGGTGCACATCATCTGAAAGCTGGGAACCTGAAGATTGATTTGAGATGCAGCTCAGCACTGTGTGTCAAGTTGTTCTAGTCATAAATCAGAAATAAATAAAAATGAATACATTAATTAATTAAAATAAATGTTGAAAGTGTATAAGGGTTTGGAACATTATGATAGTAAGTATATGATAGACATTCCCATGCTCTATTATGTCTCATAAGTTGTTGCCATTTGTTACACAAATTTGGTGCTAAATTTAACCATTTTTTACCACTGGAGAATTGATAAAAATGATCAATAATCCCTCCAAAATACCACATTAAGACACCAAGACTTTGAGGAACACCATAGAAAAATACATGCTGTGATTTAGGATCAAAAACTTTTGACATTTGGAGATTTCTGCAAGAATTGCAATTTTCGGTGATTAGATAGCGAGCACTTGTGTTGTGTAAACTGCTCAGAAACCCCCTTATTGTCAATCTAGCTAGGAAAGCCATCCATCCTCTGAATGCTCTAGGTCTCTAGTTTGATCCATCCATCCTCTGAATGCTCTAGGTCTCTAGTTTGATCCATCCATCCTCTGAATGCTCTAGGTCTCTAGTTTGATCCATCCATCCTCTGAATGCTCTAGGTCTCTAGTTTGATCCATCCATCCTCTGAATGCTCTAGGTCTCTAGTTTGATCCATCCATCCTCTGAATGCTCTAGGTCTCTAGTTTGATCCATCCATCCTCTGAATGCTCTAGGTCTGTAGTTAGTGGCTGTAAAGTTTCATGAGGCTGTGATTATCCTAGAGGTCACCAAAGGTCATTTTATACAGAGAGGTCAAGTTTCTAAAAATGGTCTCACTACAAAGAACTTTTTCCAGGTATTTTTCAGACTTTTTTCTGACTTTTTTGTGGACATTTTTTTTGGACTTTTTCCTACATTTTTCTGATTGTTTTTCTGAGTTTTTTTCAGACATTTTCTGACTTTTTTTGGAAATTATTCTGACTTTTTCATCCATTTTTTGGATTGTCTTTTGACATTTTTTGGACTCTTTTGCGGACATTTTTTAGACTTTTCTTCTGCCTTTTTTCAGACATGGCCATGCCAGTTTTCCTCGCCAAAATTTAGCGTAAGTTTGGAGACACTGACATTGATTCCTTAGGTTTTCTAGTTTCATATGATCTCTGGACCTTCTAGCTCTAAAACTGAACCTGCTACAGCCTCTGAAAGACAGTAAAGTCGGTCTCGGGGGGTTAACATGACAACCGAGTCATTATATTGAGGTCACAAAGTTAAATACGCAGCACAATAATGCTGCAAATTTAGTAGCCCAGACATGCGGTTAAGAAGTTCAGAAAATCCTCATTAAAAACATTGATATGAGTTGCTGTGTTGTCCTACCTGGGGCTTGTGGGGGTTCAGGGTCTTGGAGAAGAACTTCACTTTGAGTCCGCTGCCTCTTCCTCAGTGGATAAAACAGCTCCACATCCTCTGAAATGGGACTGTACATGTTCAGTGAGGCAGCACTTCATCTACTGGTTTCTGTTCTGATGAACTTATTTTTAATCTAGAAAATATCAAACATGATATTCAACTCAAGAGACATTTTACTAATTTCTTAGTTTTCTTACTTCAGTCTGATCAGCAGCCATAAAAGCATCAAGTATTGTTTCTAACAACATGAAGCAAACACAGCTTATTTCATCACTTTACAAAGTTATTAACCAAAAGGTCGAGGAAATTTGAAGGTGGAGATACCCGTTTAAAAGGAAAGCATGCAGATGAAACATCCCAGACTGCACATTCATTATTTTTTCATCAGTACACAATTTATTTTTCCACACATTAAACCTTTTAATTACTAAATGATAAAACAATCAACACACTGTCAAGGTCCTCCTAATTCGTGAGGATCGATATCATTAACTAACTTCAGTTTTGTAATTTATCTCCCCTTTGCCTCTGTCAGCTTCTCTTTATATGTCTATTTGTCTTTCGTACATACTTTATACATTTCTGATGACGAACGACTGACAGATGACAGATGAATAGACCGGTGACAGATAATGATACTCCATAGCTCCGTAACTCTGTACGCTACCCTCCAAAAATGGCGGCGTGCCCCAGAATGCTCTGCGATTCCCATTCCCTATTCAGTGGTTGATTGGTGAGCAGGACAAACTATCATACAGAAGAAATCACAGCATGTCATGTATCACAGGGTTTGAGGGGGTGAGAATTTAACCGGTACATTTGTGTAGTGAATGTATGGATGGAACAACACTCAGAAAATATTCAATTTCAACATTTCAGGGTCAGGATAATGTCCACATGTAGGGGTCTGGACTGTGATATCTAATGCTTTGGATTTGCTGTATCCCAAGTTGACAAAACAAAACAAACTAGCACCCATATAACACTGGAACTGGAGTTCCTTCCATCATGTGTGCAGCAGAAGTCAGTCTTTTACAAAAAGCTGGATGTTAAGTTTCCCGTCTTCTCCTCCCAGCCCTCACTGAGAGGAAGGGAAGGGGGGGGGGGGGGGGGAGGGTTCAGTGCTGGAGGTCATGAAGGCCCCGATGGTTTGTTTGTGGGGTCTAGAACGGTCCCCTCATACACGACCTTGTTCTTGATGCCGTCCTGGATCATCCGGTGCTGCGCACGAAGCTTAGCGTTGTTCATCCTGCAGTAAAACCTGGAGAGGGAGACACGGAAGTGTTTCTGTTAGTAACCAGAGAGGAAACTGCAGCTCATGTTGGGAAAAAACTTCTGTTTGTAAAGGAGACAAGTTTTTCTTTCATGGTAGGTATGTCGAAAATGCAAGCGGGAGTTTGAACTGATCAGAAGGTTAAAGAAGAGTCAGTCAACATGAAGACCTACCAGGACCCGAGTGTGGTGAGCAAGAAGCCTGCAAACCCAACGTCAAAAGACCTCTTCACCCGACCTGCAGACAACAGGACACACTGCTGCTGAGAGCTCAATGGGTACACTCATAAAATTCAGTTCACACTAACTTTTCCCTCACCATGTTAAACAACTTCTATTGTCAGTCAGAAAAAGGAGAGATAGAGGAGAGAAAACTATGTTGCATAAAATTATTTTACATTCTTTGCACAATTTCTTTCATGGTAAATTAAAACAAAAAACATTGTTGCATTAATTGATAATGGTGCAGTGTGTAGGAAATAAATATAAAATAAATGCAAAAATAAATGCAAAAATAAATGAGGGGATAAATGCATGCAAAATCATGCATAAATAAATAAATGCTTAAACACATAAATAAATAAATAAATAAATACATATATTTACAAATAAATAGACACATACATTTAAAAATAAATAAGGGATAAAATGTAAAGGGAAAATTGTGCAGAAATAAATAAATGCTTCAACAATAAATAAATATATACATTTAAAAATTAATAAATAAAAAATAAATGCAAAAATAAATGCATGATTAAAAATAAATGCACAAATAATAAATATACTTAAAATTTCATAAAAATAAACACATCAATAAATAAAAGGGAAAATTAAACAGAAGAGTAAATAAATAAGGGAATCAATACAAAGATAAATAAATAAAGAAGCAAATTAAAACAGAAATATCAATTTATGTCACATTTTATCAATTAATTAATGGCTAAATTTATTTTTAATATTATTTTCGCTACATTTATTTATTTTTAGCGAGTCATTATTTTTTTTATTTCGATTTTGGTCACCAAGAAAAACAGTCACTAAATAAGCAAAGAAAACACACACACACAGTTCAGAGTGAAATAAGACTCACTAGTGCCCAGAAAGTGTAGCAGGCCAGCAGCCAGCGAGCCCCCAGCTCCGTGCAGGATGGCGTCTCTGGCACACGGAGTGTTCTGGACATCCAGGATCCCCAGCAGCCTGAAACCCTGAAGGACAGACAGACCCGACCTTAAATGTGACCTCCTTACTCTTACATTAAATTATATTATAAAGGGAATTGAATGTGCAACTGTTACAAAGACTAGTATCATCTGTATCCACAGTTATTTTACACATGAGCTTGTTTTTGATTTATCGTTTACAGAAGTATTTTGTCTATCTCGTAGGTCCTATGTTGCACTGTGTGTATGTTGAGCAGCCAAGACAACGTTTTTATTATTGAATGGAAATGCATTGATGGTATTTTAATGCGCATAACAATAAGATAACCTGTATATAGTCTAAAACTCCTTTCAATAAACATTTGCAACTGGATGAAAGCAATTATAATGGATGATGTTTTATTTAAATCGTATTTGGTGAATATTCTGCAAGCCGCATTTTTCCGCGAGAAAGTTTTAGAAATGTTTTCCACTAACTAAGTAACATTAAGTAAGTTTCGTATCCGGGCGCAAGGTAATTCCTTAAATCATTGATTCTCAAAGTGGGGTCCGGGGACCCCCAGCGGTCTGTGGCACTCTGTCAGGGGGTCTGCAAACTAATTTGCAATAAATTGTGCTGTATCATTAAAAAGTGTGTATCAATAAAACAAGCATATTGTGTCCATTACTCTAACCCATGTTGAAAACTCAGCAGTAAATTAATCATTTGTAGCTGTAGGTACATTTAAATATCTGGATTTATTAGGACTACGTCAGTCTTGATACTGTACATTTTCTGAAAGCTTTGAAGATCAATAACTATAAATATAGGCTATAAATCCTGTCAAGTTGAGTCCAAATACAATTTGAGTAAAATCACCCTCTTTGCAAAAGGTAAATAAATGGTATTAACATACAATGACATTGCAAATTTCCCTGCTGTGGGACTAATAAATCTTATCTTAAGATGATCCAAATAGAAACGTGTTTCTGTTCATCACTGTGAAACAGGTCTGAAGTATTTAGGCTGAAAGGTTTTACAATACAAATAATTCCAAAGGCATCTAAGAGTACGAATGATAGTAAGCATTCCTGGCCCCCAAAAGCTTGAGAACCCCTGCCTTAAAGCTGCAGTGCCCGATATTGGCGCAAATATGATTTAAAAAAGTAATTTTTAGAAAACGGCCGCTATATTGTGACAGTAGTACATGAAACAGATAACCTGAAAAAAACCATGTTCCTCTGTGTCCTACTGTGTCCTCCGGTGCTCCTAACGGCATCTGAAGGATTTCACTTACCGGAGGAAAACAACGTCCGCTGCCCAGCTGCTGTCTATGAGAGCCGGCTGTCAATCACTCGCGAACTCCGACCAAACGGTCAAACTAGGCAGCGCTGATCAGATATGAATCAATATTCTGTTACTGTAATGACTATTTCTCACCTCAAATGTTCTCAGAATCATCTTGTAGTTACTCTTTAGCTGTAAAATGAGAAAGTTTGTGACGCGGCCGCCATTGTAAAATCTGTTGAAGGAAGCCAAGTTCTGGTCACATGACCGGAGCACAGCCAATAGGAACGCTCTCTCTCTCTGAAATGACCTGTGATTGGTCAAAATCTGCCGTCACGGGCTAGATTTTTCTAAAGCCTGAAAACAGAGCCATGAGGAGGAGCAGAAGTCTAGTTTTCTCTCAGAACACTTGAATTACAATATGCTGAAAGGTTATTATGGGATTTTTGCCAAATTATGCCAAAAAATTGTTGCATACTGCCACTTTAAATGATCAAATACTCGAATGGAGTAATGACTTCCGCTCGTTAGCTCGCTCTAAAGTACCCGGCCTAATGTAATAGCTCGGCTTAGCCGTGATACTTGACTTTACTTTATGTTAACCCGAGATAAGGTGCAGTTAAAGTCTGTTTTTAAGTTAAAATGAACCGTTTCTGACCGTTAACGGCTGTTGTTGACCTTCTAGAACGCCACTTCCGTTTAAAAAGCGTTCTAAAAACGGACCGTTAACAGTTTGAATATGTGTCTCTTACCTTCGTCTTGTTCTCCTGATCTTCTCCCGCCATCGGACCGCAAAGTTTGTCTCCTTGTGCAAAAGTTTACACTCAGTTTAACTCGAGATAAACCGTCATGTAACAATCATTCTCAAAACACATTGGTCTCCGCGCAAGCGCTCTAACTACCGAATGAGTCCGTCCGCTATTAATCACCGACGAGAAAACGAGCAAACGTCTGATGTACAGTTCCGGTATAAATACGTATAATCATAATAGGTAAATAAATTCTATATACTGTACATACATAATATAGGGGTTTAAAGGTTCGTCTAAAGTTTTAATATTTTGAAAAAATAAAAACATGTAAAATAGTATTGGGTCTGTAGGTTGTGGGCTATATAACATGTATTTTTCCCCTTCTTATATATTTTTTGAGTATATTTCTTGCTTTTTTTTGTAATTTGCTGTTACATGATGCAATTCCATGTTGTTGATAAAAGAAAAAAAAAGTATTACCGTAATATAATTACATCAAGTACAATTAGCTATATTTGTTCACTATTTTCATGCATGCGTTTTGGTACATCTGTAAGAAAATCAGATCATATATAGGGGTTTAAAGGTTCGTCTAAACTTTTAATATTTTGAAAAAATAAAACATGTAAAATAGTATTGGGTCTGTAGGCTGTAGGCTGTGCATGTATTTTCCCCTTTTTTATATATGTTTTGAGTATATTTCTTGCTTTTTTTGTTATTTAATGTTACATGATGCAATTCCATGTTGTTGACAAAAGGAAAAAAGTATTACCATAATATAATTACATCAAGTACAATTAGCTATATTTGTTCACTATTTTCATGCATGTGTTTTGGTACATCTGTCACTGCATGTATCACTGACATGAAGGATTCTTATCCTCAAAGTTCCTCTAAATTCTTAAGCACAATTTACTCAGATTTATTTGTTTATTAAGTATTGATTGTTTACTCGACTCAGACATTTGTGCACATTTCCACGTTAAAGTCAGTTAACAAACGTCGTCTGTGAACGAAGTGTTAGTGTTTGGGACTTGAAGAATAATGTTCTCGTAACCAAAGATGGGCAGTGTTTTTAATAAAATTGTCCAAATCTTGATTCGTTTTGAGTGTTTATTTCTCTTTGCTTGAGTAGTTTTTTCTCCTCCATTCAGTCTGGCTGTCTCAGACGGAAATCATGAATATACACCTTATCATTTAATGTGTGAATTTGAGAAAACCTTCCAATATATATTTTAGTGTCATACAATGATGTTCTGAATGGCGTTTAGTTAAACAGGAAACAACAAACTAAGACATTATTACTGTTTATGCCTCCACCAACCAGTCAAGTGTCAGTTTACATCCATGTCTGTCCAAAATATCATAATTTTATCCTGTTAGACATTTGTGTGAAATTGCAATAATTAGTATATGATGTCTTGAGTTATGACCAAAACATGTTTTGTGAGGTCACAGTGACCTTTGACCACCAAATACTAAACAGTTCATCCTTGAGTCCAAGTAGACGTTTGGGCCAAATTTGAAGAAATTCCCCACAGGTGTTCCTGAGATATCACGAGAATGGGACGGACATACAACCAGAAAACACATGTCATGAAAAGTCATAGTGTAGCATTTCATATAAATTTATTTTAAAAAGTCATAGTAGGCCTATGTATGTTCTTTGCTAATATGTATGTTTTTCTTTCTCCAAATGAGCAAATACAATCAATACCATATAAGTGTGCCTATATTCATTCATATGTTATATTCAATAATATCTAAACACCCAGCATAAGTTAATGAAATTGAAATGCCAAGGTTGAATTTCGGATGTCTGCTCATTTTTGTCCCAAAACAGGAAATCTTACTGTGTCATCTAAACCCATTAATTAAAACCTTCATTCTCTTTAAGTCCCGAATGAGCCATGTGAGGAGGAAGTCAGCGTGTCACAGTGATCCCACACTGATACAACAGGATTATTTCACCAGCAGCAGCAGATTACTACCCGACAGTCCTCATCCTGCTCTGTGGTCAACATGGAAGCCTTGATCACACGTAGAGATTTCCACAACAGGCTCTTCTGACTAATTAATACAATGACAGCTTTTAGCAGTCAAACTGGAGATTTAAAAAGCTGATGTCATCTTGTTATTGTATTGTTGTAGAAATATGGAACATAAAGACAGCATTGTGTATCAGCATCACTGTTAAATTCATTTTAAGCTGCCAGGATCAGGTAGATACTGACCATATTCAGATTAACACTGATGTATGAACTATAAATCTAAATTCTCATACTTTAAGTTGAACCCAGACCACCTGGGTGAAAACCAGGAATCCTAACCTCGATACCATATTGGACATATTTCCATTATCATGTGTGTTATCAGTGGATCAGTGGAAACATTTTCTAATACTGTATAACTCCTTCAGCGTTTATGAGTGTAACAGGATGTAAAAGAGCTACGGAGGGAGACTAATCCCTGGTTAAATCAAGATGAAACTGTCCCCCTGGATACCAGGCTGCTCTGTGCTCTATAAAGACTGAGCAGGACGGCCGACCAGCACGCTGCCTGCAGACACCAGACAGGTGAGTCACGCTCCTCTTCACCAACAACCACCAATTCATCTGTTATATTCATCATTTCTATGTTTCAATGTTGTAGAATAACATCAACTGTATCATTAAACTGTACCTGTAAAAATACAGTGTTATGTATAGAAATGAGCTGGAAATATCACTAACAGCAGGTACCAGGTATACTTAAAGAGTAATGAGATCATTTCTTGATCCTTTATGGATGGGTTGCCAGGTTGTGTGTTTTTAGAAGACTGCAGTTATCCATGTTAGTAAGTCATTAATGGACTGACTGACCCCCCCGGTCTCCTGCAGGATGATGAGAGCGATGTTCCCCGTGATGTTGAGCTGGTTTCTGGGAGCCTCATACTCCATTTGGCTCCTGGCTCCTGCAGGTAAATCACAACAATCACACAGTTTTAATTATTTATTTTTCATTTATTTTAATTTTATATTATATAGTTATATTTATTATGATTAAATGTGCTTTATCAGTGGCTATAAGCCTCATAGATGTGGGTCAGTAGGGGCCTACTGTACCTACTATGTTGTAAAAGTGACTAACTAAAAAAAAGAAGAAGTGTGTTAGTGAATATTACACATGCTAAAATATCAGTAATGTAGAACAAGCAGCTCCGTCACAGCTCATGTGTTAGCAGGGTTAAGGTTGTGAGAAAACACACAGTTTTAGTTACAGTGTGTGTTTGTACCAAACATCTTCCTTCACCAGCGGCCTTTCAGCTGCCGTCCTGCCAGCTCATCAACCAGACGGTGTCTCTGGAGAAGGAGGGCTGTTCCAAGTGTCACCCGGTGGAAACAACCATCTGCAGTGGTCACTGCCCCACCAAGGTATTGTGGGTAGTATAGGAACGAGTCTCACTGGACACGCGAAAACACTAAAATGCGTCCTCATGACATGCTGAATGACTGATAATGAGACCAGGTTGAGTAGTGTCTCCATCCCACGTATGACGTGTAGGTTAACAGCATCTTGTCATCTTTGCTCCCCTCCAGGACCCCGTCATTAAGATACCGTTCAGCAACGTGTACCAGCATGTGTGCACGTACCAGGACTTTTACTACAAGACATTCGAGCTTCCCGACTGTCCTCCCGGCGTGGACCCGATCGTCACCTACCCCGTGGCTCTGAGCTGCCACTGCGGCCGCTGTGCCATGGACACGTCCGACTGCACCTTCGAGAGCCTGCAGCCCAACTTCTGCATGAATGACATACCGTTCTACTACTAGTCTCAAATAATAGCAGCATTAAAACACACTATACATCAACTGTGTTAATGTTCAGCATCAACTGTTGTAAATAAAGATTGTTTCATTCAGTGCAAACAAATTAGTTTCTCTTTCCTGCACAATTACACTAGAAAAATACCCACATTGAAGATTTCTTGGAACTATAAAGACTATTACTCTCTGGGGCTATCAAACAGATGTTTCCTGCCACATCCAGCAAGCGCCACTCTCATGTGTGTTACGTTGAGCAACACATGTAAGATCTGATCTGTCTTTGAGGAAATGGTTTGTATGTTTCAGGGAAACTGTGGTGTGTTGTTGGGGTTATAAATAGGTACACTGACAGAGGTTTTCTAAGTGCACAGCGAAAATGAAGATGGGTGTTTTCGCGACTTGTAGTTGAAAAGATGTGAAAGGCTGAATCGAATTTACACACCATTGTTTCAACAGCATTTCAAAAATGCTGTTTTGTCCTGATTATCAAGTGTTTGACTACAAAAACATACAGTACTTAAAAGGTGTGTAAGTCTATTACATTTGCATCAAAGACGGAAAAAAAAATGAGTGTCTCTTAAGTTATAGCCAGTTAAAAGAGCATTAAACATTAACAACAACATCAAACTAAACATTTCTTATGCAGCGTCTTACTTAAACATTACAACAGTCTCACAGCAATTCATGAAATAGTCACGAAATTTAATCTATTTGATTCTTGTACATTGACACGAATTTCCCTTTTTTTTGTGACGCTCAGCACGACTTTCAACAAGGTATTTTTCGTGCTTTTTCCTACGAATGTCCAGCAACACGTGATGCATGTGTCAATTTCCCCCCCAGTATTTTCAAAATAAAGCTATTTCGTTAGGTTTAGGAAATGATCGCGGTTTGGGTTTATATAACACCCAAAGTGGCGTAACTTTAGTATGGAAGTTACATGACAAAAACTACTTAGTTAGGTTTAGGAAATGATGGTGGTTTGGGTTAAAATAACTACGGAAGTGACATTACTTAAGTACAGAGGTTAAGTGACAAATAAGTAAACATTGACTTCTTGTTACACACGGGACACTAACAGAGGTCTCCTGGTGAAAGTCTGGTGTTTTTTGACCCACCCATCCACCCCGACGTCTTCCGTACGTGGCGTTCGCTGCTCTTTATACTTCCCAGTTCACAATATATATGTTATATCATTGTTATTCTCAATAGTGCCACAAGATGGCGCCAAAACATTTTGAAATCTCACGTATGAATTGACCAACCGTGGCTTTTCAATGTCGTCAATGGTCTCCGGCAGCCTCACGTTGAGGGTCTCTGGCAGCAGAAGAGCCAGCAGGCCGGAGACGATGGCCACGGAGCAGATGATGATCTGGGGAAGAAGAGTCCACACGTCCCCCAGCAGCAGGATGAGCGGAGCCACGCATACTCCCAGACGACTGGTGAAGCTGGTGTAGCCCAAACCATTCTGTCTGGGGAGACGGAAGGTAAATCATAAGCACTGACTTAATCAATTAGTCATTATTTAATCCTCTGTGACTGCAGATAGGAAAGGTTCAGGACTTTTAGTGGCCCTTTTATTCATTCAGAGACTTATTTATGGAGGACGGAACCTGCCAAAAAAATAAATAAATAAATGACTCGATAAATAAATACAAATAATACAATATAAAACAATAATACAAAAATAATATTAAAAATAAATGTAGCCATTAATTAATTGACATACATAGATATTTCTGTTTTAATTTGCTTCTTTATTTATTTATATTTGTATAAATTTCCTCATTTATTTAGTATTCTGTTTAATTTTCCTTTTTATTTATTGATGTATTTATTTGTATTAATTTTTAAATTTATTTATTGTTGCATTTGCTTTTCATTCATTTATTAATTTTTTTTATATATATTTTTTAAATGTATGTATTTATTTATCTATGTGTTCACACATTTATTTATTCATGCACAATATTCTCAATATTGTAGCTATTAATTAATTGATCAAATGTGACATACATTGATATTTCTGTTTTAATTTGCATCTTTATTTATTTATCTTTGTTTAATTCCCTCATTTATTCACTCTTCTGTTTAATTTTTCCTTTTTTATTTATATATTATTTTTTTAATTTATTTATTATTATTATTTATTTTTATGAATATATTTTTGCATTTATTTTCTATTTATTCATTTATTTTTGCATTTATTTTTGCATTTATTCTATGTATGTTATGCATTTATTTATTTATTTATTTATTTATTTATTTATGCATGATTTTCCCTTTGCATTTCACCGTTTATTTATTTCCCCAAATTTATTTATTTCTGTATTCTTTCTTTTTACATTTCTTTATGTATTTCTGCCTCATTATGTAAATGAGCGGGCTGTCATTCAACGTGTGTCATCACAATTCTTGAGACTTGGGATTCTCTGTTTGTTTGGTAAAACATCACCCTAGGTGACCCTATCATTAAAATGAAGCACACACAAAAAATATATGATGACCCTAACTTAAACTTAAAAACTTAAACTAAATATCATAACTGATATGAATGATGAGCATAATAAGGCTTCGTCAATGCTGTGTGGCATTAACTAACCTGACGACTGTGGGGTAAAGCTCTGTAGTGTAGAGGAATGCGGTGGTGAAGGAAGCTTCTGATAGGCCCTTTCCAGCTATGGCAACAACAGCACGCACATGCCACAGACCTACACACAACACGTAATTAATGTACATCAGATAATAAGTAGGCAAAACATTCATTTAAATTGAAGTAATAAGAAGACAGACGTTTCGGCTCATACAAACTCACAGTATCACCTACACAATTATGGAGGACCACAAGAGCCACGGAAATTGGAATAAAGCATTTAATTGATTAATAACGAATTGTACAATAAAAATAGGCATTAATAAATGGAGTTGTTTACAAATTCATTAATTATTAAAAATAATTTACAAATGAAATATTTCATTCAGAGACTCATATCTATGAAGGACAGAACCTGCCAAAATAAAAAATAAATATAGCAAAAATAATATTAAAAATAAATGTAGCCATTAATTAATTGATTAAATGTGACATACGTTGATATTTCTGTTTTAATTTGCTTCTTTATTTATTTATATTTGTATTAATTCCCTTATTTATTTACTCTTCTGTTTAATTTTTACTTATATTTCTTTTTGTTAATTTTAAAATGTATTTATTATTATTATAAATATTATTATTATTATTATTATTATCATCATCATTATTATTATTATTATTATTATTATAATTATTAATGAATATATTTTTGTATTTATTTTTCATTTATTCATTTATTTTTGTATTTATTTTTCATTTATTCTATATTTATTTTTAAATGTATGTATTTATTTATTTCTGCACAATTTTCCCTTTGCGTTTCACCGCTTATTTATAACAAAGTAATTCATTATTTGACATTTTTATGGGCAATAAAAAGAAGAATTATAAAAAGACTTTATAAATGAAATATTAATCCATCAATAAATAGTTCAAATTAACCATAAAACAGTAAATAAGTACATCATTTAACAATACATTAATTAATTCATAAATAAATGGAATATAAAAATCTATTTGAAAATGCAGCTGGTAGCTTGTTTTACCATAGCAAAGAGCAAAATGTCACCGAAAGGCTAAATGGAGAAGCTAAATGACTCAAACCCAACAGGGTTTGATTACTGTTTCCGTCACTTTTGTGGTCCTCCATACAAAATAACGTAGAGAATGTAAAAGAAAATAACGACCTTGAGGTAAAAAGATGTTTATGGCGATGCAGAGTCCCGTCAGTAACAGCGTGCCTGCTTGGCACTTCCTCCGTCCAACCATGTTGAGGAAGCAGTAGATCATGAGCTTGGCGGGGACTTCGATGGCGGCGTAGATGAAGTGCGTGAGGTACATGTTTAAACCCAACACGCTGATGTTCAGGCTGATCCCATAATACGTCGAGGCAACTCCATACCTGCAATCAAATCATTGTTTATTCATTACGGTGCCTCCGTATACATCTACATCTGTGTATTCTATTGAAGAAGATTCAGGAGTTACCATTAAGATTTTAACTTATTTTTTATAGGTGATACCCACCACACAATCCCAGTCAGCAGAGTTAACCGTCTCATCTTCGGAGTCTTGATCAGGTGAAGGTACGAGTAGTTTTTGTCCTGTTTTTCCTGGATTCCTATGTTGGAGAGGGTCTGTAGAGAGGAAGCGCTACAGTGAAGATGCAGGTATCATATGAAACTAGAAAACCTAAGTTGTGTCATGCATAGCTTGTCTGGAAAGAGGTTAAATAACACTCCAAATTTGGGCCAAATTTTAGCGAGGAAAAACTGGCGTGGTCATTCTCAAAGGGGTCCCTTGACCTCTGACCTCAGGATATGTGAATGAAAATGGGTTTTCTGGGTACCCACTTTATGATAATCACATGCAGTTTTTTTGAATGCAGTATAAATGTGTTATTTTCTCCTATTCTAAAATGGTGTATTTGATATACTGGGGTCCCTACACAGTCTTGACATAATACATAAAATATGTAGCAAACTTATCAAGGAGTCAAAGGTCTTCAGTTGCATAGTAAAGAACAGGAGAAGTCGGTAGATTTAAAAACATACAGGAGGATAACAGGTTGTGCGAAGTATGCGAGTTAGGAGAAAATTAATCACATTGCTCGGATTGCAGTGCTGATATGATGACAAAATGGAATGGCTATTTAATTTGAATGCTTATAAGTCGGCTAGTTTTGTTTCTCAAGCTTGGAAAAAACGTTTATTTGTCTGGTATTATTTGTAATTTATGCTGCTTTTCTGGTTTCTGCCTTCGTCTTTTCTTTATTTTCTAAATAATGGTGTCTTTTAAGCCCGTTTGGGCTGGGCATATTATTTATGCATCACTAGATACCGCCAAATTTCTACATACTGCACCTTTAAGTGTTACGTGTGAGTAGATCTGACGCCAATAACATTTATAAGAAAAGAATACTAAGTAGGTTTTGGGATTTGAAAATGTCAGACTCTATCGCCCTCCAGTGGTATTATTAAAAAAACACACGCAATGCATGCCAATTCACCCTCACACCCCTCACATCATAATAATTAATTTAATATCAAACTCAAACTCACCTCCAGTTTTAATTTAGACGACATTTTTTCTCTTTTGTTGAACGTGGCACATTTGTCGAGGTAAAACTGAGCACGTTCCACTTTCCCGTTGACTAAAAGCCAGCGGGCTGATTCAGGAATCCACCTGCAATTATATTAAAAATAATTAATATTCAGTGGACACATGTATTAGGACATCATTGGCATGTGCAATAATGTGTGCAATAATCAACTGTGCCATACTGTCATTATTACGGCATTTATACTGTACATTCAAGAAATATTCATATTAATTTCTTATTTATATCAATCTAGAATTTATATTTAAAAAATTTAATAATAATCCCACTTCTCAGCATTTTGTATTTGCGTTTTTGCAATGTGGTTATTTGTTTTATATTACACGTCTTAATGCAAACGTTTTTACATATTTCTTATATTCTCATTTTCTTATATTTCTTTACATATATTGTGTTTATATTGTAGCACTCCTTTATTTATATTTTCCTACATTTCTTTATGTTTATACAAGAGCAACTGTTTATTGTTTAGTTTGCCATGTTATGATTTGAGCACATCTTTTATGCTTAATGCAGTACCTGTGAGGGTTTCTGGACAATATCTCATTGTTTTGTGTTGTTGATTGATTTCCAATAATAAATATATACATACATTTGCATAAAGCAGTATATTTTCCCACTCCCATGTTGATAAGAGTATTAAATACTTGACAAATCTCCCTTTAAGGTACATTTTGAACAGATAAAAAAATGTGTGATTAATTTGTGATAAATCGCGATTAACTATTTTAATCTACTGACAGCCCTAGTTTGTACATTTCTCATAAAATGTATACACTGAAAATGAAAGAAAATAAATAATATATATATATATATATATATACAGCTGACAAACTTACCACCAGGTCAGAACGGCAAACCCCAGCGGGGCGGTGACGGTCATGATGAGCGTCCGCCAGTCATTGACCAGGAAGGCAAACCCAGCCAGCAGCATGTTACCTACAGACCAGGACAGGCTGCCAATCACACCGATGAATGACCTATGACCTGTGTCGACCCACTCGATGCCTGCACGGTGGGGAAATGACAAAATGAATTAATAAGATACTTTAAACTCCCCCCACATCTTAAACCCGATGTTCTGGGGGTGAAACCAAAACACGACAAGCTGATGAGCACCAACGTGTTATCTCACTGAGGACGATGGAGTTGACGCCGATTCCCGTCAGTCCGAACCCGGTGAGAAATCTCAGCACGGCGAACAGAACGTAGGAGTTTGCGAACGCGCTGGAGAAGCCAAACACGATGGCCATGATGTACGAGGCCAGGAGAGTGTTTTTCCTCCCGTACCTGGAAAATTTAAGATGCTAACGTGAGCATGAAGATTTGTGACGTAGTTTTCCTTTAACCTGTTAAAAACGCCTAAAATAACCCACAACGAATCAGGAGTAGCTCCTCAACCATACAACTTAGATACATATATCTGGTCTCTTTTGAAAGGTAATAAAACTTAATTTCAAAGGCAATATCACCATTATAACCAAGATCCCACAGATAATGATGCAACTGAATGTGTTCTACTACTCTTTACTACAACTGGGGCTGTAAATTTGATGAAAATACACTAAAATCTTCCGTTTTGGGCCAAAAAAAAAATATGCCTAAGTGAAATATTTTGACAAGAATATAGATTTGTGTCAGTGTGACTGTAAAATGTGAAGTCTTACGGCTCTGTTTCACTCGCTGTGTTTAAGGTCCTTTAGAAAGCTAGGATTTTTAAGTTTCTAACGATACCAAGCATGATGTTGTAGAATTAGGATTCTAAAGTGGACTACGTTTACCATCAGCACTGATTGACATCCATTTTTTTTCTTTGTCATTTGAACTATTTAACATTCAAACATTAAGACCATCACGATGTGAGCTGCTGGATTTTCACTTCATCATAAAAATGTTGGAGACACTTTTTATTCACATACTTATCGCAGAGGAATCCAAACGCTATGGCCCCGATCATCACACCAAAGAAGAAGATAGTGCCGGTGGTTTGTGCCAGGCTTTTTCTGTCACAGACCAGGTCCCACTGGAGAGGCAGACCACAGAGAGAAGGTCATCAGATTATCTACTGAGGCAGCTGGCTTCTCCTATATACTGTAGGGAGGTCCTGAAACTCCACTAACAAACTGTGGTTTACAGAAAATGTTTTTTTCCCAATCTTTTTTGGGGAAATGTAAATGCAATCATAAAATACTTTATAGGATATATCACATTCCTTTACACCTGCGATTAAAATATGTTTTGGGTGATCAAATTTCAATCGGATAGTGATTGACCACGCAACCCTGTCTTCTACAAAATTACATTCTTGTACAACTAAACTGCATTTTCTATTACGTTTCGAGGGAAAAATATTTTCTCCTGGATTACGGTCGTGGTTTTAAACCAGTAACGCCACTTCCGTAGTTATTCTGACCCAAGCGTTGACTTATTTGTCACGTAACTTCCGTACTTAAGTAACGTCACTTCCGGAGTTATTTTAACCCAAACCATGATCTTTAACTAAGTAGTTTTTTGTCAAGTAACTTCTGTACTTAAGTTACACTTCTTCCGCTGTTATTTAAACTCAAACCGCAATCTTTTCCTAAACCTAACTAAGTAGTTTGTTGCCTAAGCCTAACCAAGTCAATCTATTTCTAAACCTAACTGAGTTGTTTTATTTTGAAAAGACTGGAGCGGAAATTGACACGTGCGCACATGTTGCTGGACATTCGTAGGAAATCACCCAAAAAATACGTCGTTAAAAACAGGGAAATTTGTGTCTATGTACATGAATCAAATAGATTAAAGTTAGCAAACTGCCGTGAGACTGTGTTGTATGCTGATATAAAGTCAGTGACTGTACCTCTGTCGCCAGGGTGGAGGTGAAGGTGGAGTTGTCATAAACCCATCCGCTCTGACACTGAACGGTCGGCAGGTCGGAGCTGTCGGAGCTGTCGGAGCTGTTGGCTAACAGCTGAAACTGAGGCTCCGCAAACATCTCGCAGGATTTCAGGCCGCCATCGTCCCGTACAGGAAGGCTGACGGTCAGTCTCTGCGCCGGGGTTAAATTCCTGAAGAGCCCTCCATCATCCAGGGTGCTGATGTCACAGCGGTGAGGAGGCAGCGCAGCGATGAAGTTATTCAGCAGGAAGTGACAGGGCAGAACTATTCGAGGGGCGCACAGCAGGACGATGATGGCGATTTGGAACGGCCCGAAACCGTCGATTTCCTCCAGGATATCCTCGAACTTCATCTTCACCGAGCTTCTGAAAGATTTACATTTGCTTTAAGTTGTAAAACATGAAGTAAATCCACTGTTTGGAGCTCTTATCAACACAATGAAAACAGTTTAATTACTCACCTGCATAGAAAACTGCACTTTTAATCCTGCTGCACTCGTAGAAAAAGGTTTCTTTAGGTGAGCCCGACTGAATTTAGGCTCTGCAGACTCGAGCCCACCTCTGCATTACCTTTGGACGTCAAGTTGTGAAATTTTATGGTTGAATAGATTACACATTAAGGATGCATTGAAAGTCTGAAGAACTACTCTATTGTTTTTTTTAATTCTACTTGTTGCTGGAGTTTTGACCCTTAAAAAAGGAAAACATTAACCAGAATATGTAAAGATTTAACTGCCAAAACAACATTTGGAGTGAAAAAAAAAGTTTCAGTTTGAATGTTGAGATTTACAGTTCAGTCTTGACCTTGGAAACAGCTGAATCAGAAAGTAAATAAATATATTGTTTTATGCCTTTATTCTTTATATATATATAAACATACAAAACACTGCTGGGTTGAAGATTAAAAATATATTGGAGAGCGTACCTGCACACAGAAGTCAGAGGAAAGAGTCTACCGGAGGGAATAATGAGGAGAAAAGAATAAAGTTCTCTTATAGTACAGCAGGAACAAAGGAAGCACATATGATTATTCCTTGAACCCAACAACACGGTCACAGGACTCACCTCCCCTAACTGTGAATAATATCTAACAAGCGTTAATAAACACGCTGCTGCTGCTGCTGGGAGATAAAACATGAACTAACAGCAAGAGGAAGACAAAAACAATGAAGTGTAAAGCTTATCATGCTAGCTTTTTGGGAAGGAGGATAAATAACGCTCCATACTTACGCAACATTTTGGCGAGGAAAAACTGGCATGGCCATTTTCAAAGAGGTCCCTTGACCTCTGACTTCCAGATATGTGAATGAAAATGGGTTCTATGGGTACCCACGAGTCTCCCCTTTACAGACATGCCCACTTTATTATAATCACATGCAGTTCTTTTAATACAGTATAAATGTGTTATTTTCTCCTATTCTAAAATGGGGTATTCTAATATTTCTGCATACTGGGGTCCCTAAACAGTCTTGAATTACATAAATTGGGTATCACTGTAAAGCTGAGACTCTTGTTGATCCAATGAGCCCAACTGTATTCATGTGTGATGATGTTAGTCCCCATAGGAGACATTTCATTGACCTCACTGTATAAAATGACCTGTGGTGACCTCTAGGATAATCACAGCCTCATGAAACTTTACAGCCACAAACTAGAGACCTAGAGCATTCAGAGGATGGATGGATCAAACTAGAGACCTAGAGCATTCAGAGGATGGATGGATCAAACTAGAGACCTAGAGCATTCAGAGGATGGATGGATCAAACTAGAGACCTAGAGCATTCAGAGGATGGATGGATCAAACTAGAGACCTAGAGCATTCAGAGGATGGATGGATCAAACTAGAGACCTAGAGCATTCAGAGGATGGATGGATCAAACTAAAGTTTTTGATCCCAAATCACAACATGGCTTTTTCTATGGTGTTCCTCAAGGTCTTAATGTGGTATTTTGAAGGGATTATTGGTCAGTTTTATCAATTCTCCAGTGGTAAAAAATGCTGACCTGCTATCTCCCCCTAAAGACCCCCCTGTACCCCCCCTAAAAAAGACAAAAACGGCTCTATTGTGGGTCTCAGAAGGTTAACAGGTTTGTTTTAATGAGTTTGTTCCTACTGGAGGCAGTTAATATATCAACAAACTCATACACAGCCTCCCATCCCCAACCTCTTAGACCTCGACAGCAAAACCATCACAAGCAGAGCACACAGCCCATTACATGACTCCCTCAATCCATTGCTTAATTATCATGTTATTAGAGCCCAAATACCGACGCTTTTTCACGGCCGTCGGCGTGTGATACCGCCGCACAAGGCACCCTTTAGGGCCTGTAAGAGCTGCACCGGGCTTTACATTAACTCCAATGTAAACACATCCACGGCAACAGTAAACACTACAGACGGTTCAGGGACACGGAAAGGTCACGACCCTGACAGTGTGGCGGCGCGATTCGAAAAAGACGGGGCGTCACATTGGCCGCTCCTCGTTTGCATAAAGTTGAGGTCTAGGCTACTTTATGCAAATCTGGGGGGATTATTGATCATTTTTATCAATTCTCGAATGGTAAAAAGAATGGTTAAATTTAGCATCAAATCTGTATAACAAATGGTATCAACTCTTATGAGACATAATAGAGCATGGGGATGGACATCATATACATCTATCATAATGTTCTAAACCCTTATACACTTTCACAATTTATTTTAATTAATTAATTCATGTTTATTTCTGAATTATGACTAGAACAACTTGACACACAGTGCTGAGCTGTGATCTCAGATTAATCTCCAGGTTCCCAGCTTTCAGATGATGTACACCACTTCTATGTGACATCTACTGTTGACCTGCTATCTCCCCCTAAAAAAACGCTCTATTGTGGGTCTCAGAGGGTTAATGGGTATCTTTTTTATGAGTTTGTTCCTATTGGATCATATAATCGCCTCCCACCCTTCAACAGCAAAACCATCACAAGCAGAGCACACAGCCCAGCACATGACCCCCTCAGTCTATTCAACATACTGTAGATATCCGGACTATTTTGTGTGCAGCGTGAACAGATTTCTGATGAGAATCACATTTTAAACATTATAGTTATAAAGATTGACATTTTTAGTCATGAGGTAGATGTTCTTGCAAATTTGGTTCAAGGGGCCATATTACAGAAACTACTTATCTTAAGTCTTAAATTAAGATACGATTTTTACCACTTTGATATTACAGAAGCAAATCCTAACTCAAGATAGGAAAAATGTTTCACACAAGCATCCTTTATTAATATTATTTTGACATTTGACATTTGATGACATACTATGCTTTGACTTTTTAAATATTTTTTAGACATATTATACTATGAATATTTTTTTTTTAACTTTTTTGACAGAATATATGACTTATTTTTATTTTTTTTACATTTCTACATTTTTATTACATACTATACTATGAACTTTTTTTTTTAACATTTTTTTTTTTACATTTTTTGACATACAATAGTTAATTGTCAGGAACGTTTCTTATTATAATCTCATGATTTGCATTTTATGACATACTATACTATGACTTTTTTATGACTTTTTCTATGACAGATAATACTATGAGATTTTTTTTTTTTACAATTTTTTGAAATAATATACTGACTTTTTATGACTTTTTATGACATACTATACTATGACTTTTTATTTATTTTCTTTTTTTTTTACATTTTTTTGACATAATATACTATGATTTTTTTATCACTATTTATGATATAATATACAATGACTTTTTTTTTTTTTTTAACTTTTTTTTGACATTATATACTATGATTTTTTTATGACTTTTTATGATATAATATACTATGACTTTTTTTTTTTTTTTTTTTTTTTTTTTTACATTTTTATTACATACTATACTATGACCTTTTTTTTACATTTTTTTTTACATTTTTTGACATACAATACTTAATTGTTAAGAACGTTTCTTATTATAATCTCATGATTTGCATTTTATGACATAGTATACTATGACTTTTTTATGACTTTTTATGACATACTATACTAGAACTTTTTTTTTTTTTTTTTTACAATTTTTTAACATAATATACTGACTTTTTATGACATACTATACTATAACTTTTTTTTTTTTTTTTTTTACAATTTTTTAACATAATATACTGACTTTTTATGACATACTATACTATGACTTTTTTATGACTTTTTATGACAGACTATACTATGACTTTTTTTTTTTTACAAGTTTTTGACATAATATACTGACTTTTTATGACTTTTTATGACAAACTATACATGTCTTTTTATTTATTTATTTTTTTAAATTTTTTTGATTTATGATTTTTTATCATATAATATACTTTGACTTTTTTTTTTTTTTTTTTTTTTACATTATATACTGACTTTTTATGACATACTATACATGACTTTTTATTTTTTTTTTTAATTTTTATTTTTTTGACATTATATACTATGATTTTTTTATGACTTTTTATGATATAATTTATGACTTTTTTTTTTTTTTTTTACATTTTTTTGACATAATATACTGAATTTGTATGACTTTTTATGACATACTATACATGACTTTTTATTTTATTTTATTTTTTTTTTTTGACATTATATACTATGATTTTTTTAGGACTTTTTATGATATAATATAATATGACTTTTTTTTTTACATTTTTTTGACATAATATACTGACTTTTTATGACATACTATACTATGACTTTTTATTTTATTTATTTTTTTTTTTACATTTTTTGAGATAATATACTATGATTATTTTATGACTTTTTATGATATAATATACTTTGACTTTTTTTTTTTTTTTTTTTTCTTACATTTTTTTGACATAATATACTGACTTTTTATGACATACTATACATGACTTTTTATTTATTTATTTATTTTTTTTATTTTTTTGACATTATATACTATGATTTTTTTATGACTTTTTATGATATAATATAATATGACCTTTTTTTTCCTTTTTTTTTTTTTACATTTTTTTGACATAATATACTGACTTTTTATTACTTTTTATGACATACTATACATGACTTTTTATTTATTTTTTATTTTTTTAAATTTTTTTGACATTATATACTATGATTTTTTTATGATTTTTTTATCATATAATATAATATGACTTTTTTTTTTTTTTTTTTTTTTACATTTTTTGAGATAATATACTATGATTTTTTTTATGACTTTTTATGATATAATATACTTTGACTTTTTTTTTTTTTTTTTTTTACATTTTTTTGACATAATATACTGACTTTTTATGACATACTATACATGACTTTTTATTTTTATTTTTTTTTTTTTTGACATTATATACTATGATTTTTTTATGACTTTTTATGATATAATATATGACTTTTTTTTTTTTTTTTTTTTACATTTTTTTGACATAATATATTGACTTTTTATGACATACTATACTATGACTTTTTATTTTATATATATTTTTTTTTACATTTTTTGAAATAATATACTATGATTTTTTTATGACTTTTTATGATATAATATACTTTGACTTTTTTTTTTTTTTTTTTTTTTTTACATTTTTTTGACATTATATACTATGATTTTTTTATAACTTTTTATGATATAACATACACTGACTTTTGTTTTTATTTTTTTTTTTACATTTTTTTGACATAATATACTGACTTTTTATGACATACTATACATGACTTTTTATTTATTTTTTATTTTTTTTAATTTTTTTGACATTATATACTATGATTTTTTTATGATTTTTTTATCATATAATATAATATGACTTTTTTTTATTTTTTTTTTTTACATTTTTTGAGATAATATACTATGATTTTTTTTATGACTTTTTATGATATAATATACTTTGACTTTTTTTTTTACATTTTTTTGACATAATATACTGACTTTTTATGACATACTATACATGACTTTTTATTTATTTATTTATTTTTTTTTGACATTATATACTATGATCTTTTTATGACTTTTTATGATATAATATATGACTTTTTTTTTTTTTTTACATTTTTTTGACATAATATATTGACTTTTTATGACATACTATACTATGACTTTTTATTTTATATATATTTTTTTTTACATTTTTTTAAATAATATACTATGATTTTTTTATGACTTTTTATGATATAATATATGACTTTTTTTTTTTTTTTTTTTTTACATTTTTTTGACATAATATATTGACTTTTTATGACATACTATACATGACTTTTAATTTATTTTATTTTTTTTTTTTAATTTTTTGACATATACTATGATTTTTTTATGATTTTTTATGATATAATATAATATGACTTTTTTTTTTTTTTCTTTTTTTACATTTTTTTGACATAATATACTGACTTTTATGACTTTTTATGACATACTATACATGACTTTTTTTTGTTTTTTGCTTTTTTTTACAATTTTTTACATACTATACTATGATGTTTTATGACATAATATACTAGGACTTTTTTTTTTTTTTTACTTTTTTTTACATAATATATTGATATAATATATACATCCTTGTATCTTATGAGCACAATATACTGTATCTCTAATGTGAATTCTTCTCGGTCTGCATTAACAAAATGCAGCTGAGTCTGAACATACAGTATATATAGCCTATGGTTAAACCACTAGAGAGCCGCACGCTCCTGGTAAATATCCTCCATTAAAATGATTCAGAGTAAAATTGAGACATGTTCTCATTAGAGGGCTGATTGCTAGAAGCAGTGAAGGATTCATGCTCAGCCACAGTGTGAGATCACAGCTGTAGTATCTGTTTCTGTCCTCTAGATGTTGATGTAGATTCATCCTGAGAAGATGGAGTGAACTTCAGCTGGTGAAACAACAGCATTCAGAGACAGTAGCTTAACATATTGAAAGGAACGTTTCTTATTATTATCTCATGATTTGCATTTTATGACATACTATACTATGACTTTTTTTATGACTTTTTATGATATAATATAGTATTACTTTTTTATGACTTTTTATGATATAATATACTATGACTTTTTTATGACTTCTTATGATATAATATAGTATTACTTTTTTATGACTTCTTATGATATAATATACTATGACTTTTAATTATTTATTTATTTTGACAAACTATACTATGACATTTTTTTTATTTTTTATTTATTTATTTTTTATTTACATTTTTTGACATACTATATTATACTATGACTTTTTATGACATAATATATTATGACTTTTTTTTTTTTTTTTTACATTTTTTGAAATACTGTACTGACTTTTTTTATGACATAATATACTATGACTTTTTATGACTTTTTATGATATAATATACTGTGACTTTTATTTATTTATTTATTTGACATTTTTTGACATACTATTCTATACTATGACTTTTTTATGACTTCTTAATGACATAATAGATTATGACTTTTTTTATTTTTACATTTTTTGACATACTAATATGACATAATATACCATCATTTTTTTTTTCTTTTACTTTTTTTTAGAGTCTGTGTGTTTTCTATTTATTAACAGTGAGTATAATCACTGACCCTCTGTCCACCTCGTATTATTTTTAGGCTTATTTTTGTTTCTTTTCCTGATGAAGCCAATCTGGGACATAAAGGGGTCAAACAGTGAGGAGGACGGAGGAATCACAAACTCTTTGTCTTCATGCTTCCCAGATCAGAACGACTGCTGAAAACACAATTGTGGGCTGGAGAGTCTTGATTTCTGACTGAATTCCCACAGAAAAACAAAGACTGAAAAAAGACAGTTTGTCAATACTTGTATGATGTAAGAGATCCATTGTGTTTCTGTAGTCTGGTTCCAGTGTCAAACCCACATCTCAACTTTACGTGACTGATTCCTGAAGGTCTGCCGTTGTTCTTGTGAATGTCTGTATACTATGACTTTTACTTTTTAGACATTTTTTTGACATACTGTACTATGACTTTTACTTTTATGACATACTATACTATGACATTTAGCATCATACACCGTTCGTAGCTATACAGTACCTATGAAAAGTATTGCTCTATAATTCGTGTATATCCCACAAAATCAATTGGTATGTAATCCACCTAATTGTGAACCAGGAAGTAGAAGGAGCGGCGAACGCAGCGTAGGGCAGAGGTCGGGGTGGATGGGTGGGTCAAAAAACACCAGACATTCACCAGGAGGCCGCTGTTCATGTCCCGCGTGAAACTAGAAGTCAACGTTGATTTATTTGTCACGTAACTTACCGGAGTTATTTTAACCCAAAACCACCAACTTTTCCTAAACCTAACTAAGTAGCTTCCTGTGAAGATGGAACTTTATTTTGAAAAGACTGTATGCATGTAACTAGAGGAATTTGACACATGCGGACATTCGTAGGAAAACAAACGAAAAATGAGGAATAACTTTTCATAAGAAATCATACGAACCGTTGTAGAAGATGAGAGGAAATGAGCCTTGTGGAGAACCTGTTGACATGCTGCTTGGTCGCTGATCCTTTTCATGTCACCTGGGAGGAATTAAAGCCGTCTAATACAACAGTCAATAATGTAATTAATCTTCATGAAGATTTTTGTTGAAGCTGTTTCAGAGAAGTGATGATGCAACTTTATGGTCAATTTGGAGGCTGTAAAATGGTGGTGCTAGTTGTTATGTATTCCCTCCTTTTCCCTTTTCCAGTAGCTCTGCTCAGGTGTGCTGCATTACTCAACGAGGTGCGGCTGGCCTGGGGAGGAAGTGCTTAGTGTTGCCAGGACCAGAAACAAATAGCTCTTTTTGAGCAGAACCTTTGCCTTCTGGAAGAATTTAAATTACAAGTTGAAATAGTGCAGTCGTTCCCTTTTCATTGTTCAGTTTAAAAAAGATATATGGTATCCAGAATAAAAAGGGTTTGTGCTCCGGGGAGCATGAATGTGCTCAGAAAATGTCAATCTATAAATTACATTTTGACATTTTTTTTTGTGCCAGTGGAAATTTTGGCTAAATCCTTTAGGATCCTCCTCTTGGGATTGTGAATATCTTGGACGGTTGTTGAGTATTCTCACCCATTTTTAGCTTCTTTGAGAGAAATCTTTAAAGAAAACACAATTCTGACTGCCACCATGACCCACTGACTTTCATATGAATCACATATAAACACAGTACACTGCATAAAGGTGAGAAGGTGGAAGAATAGTCACAGTCCTCACAACTTTAACTAATATGTTGTTAGAGGTTCGATTGTTCAAATTACAAAAATAACAGCTTCAATCCCAGAGGAGCTACGTTAGCCTTAGCGACGATCAAGTATGCCTTGTTGTGACCGAACGTTATAGCGTTCGTTCCCTCGAACAATGTGACAAAACACAATACAAACTAACGTTACAGTCAACTAACGTTAGCCAGACAGTCGACTTTTATCTCTTTTCACACAGAGGCAAAAAAACAAAAAAAAATAACTTAATAAAATCTGCCTAAAAATGATTTTTTTTTGTTCACTTGTTTTCAGACAGGAAAAAAGTGTAATTAATAAAGTAATTTAGAGATAAAATAATTTAGATCAGACTTAAAGAATGGATCACCAGAAAAAAAAAAAAAAATTCTGGCTTGCCTTTCAGGGATTCCGTAGAGTGGAGTTCAACTTTAACTGTGAACTCTGACCGGTGAAGTCGCAGCCTCAACCAATAGCAAAGAAGTGTGTTGCTGACCCCACTTAGCACCGCCCACATTTGCTTACATTCGCACATGTGTGACCGAGCCCTACGGCTGGATCCTCATATGTTAGAATGCAAACGGCTCTGGTTCCAACATGGGAAACTGGATGTCTGTTTACAACTGGAGGTCAGTCCCAGCCAGAGCGACTCGGTGTCCTGGGACCGGACCACAACACAAACAAACTGTCCTTGGATCAGCGTATTGGACAACTGTCCTGAGACATGCTGAGGTCCCAAAGGACAGACAGACACATGAGAGGACACAAAGGCATAGGTTCTGGGTCAACTCACAGTGTGTATCTGGCTCTCAGCTGGTGTTTTATGGGCTTATTTCAAGCTCATCTTCCTGGAAAGTGAAAAGTTGAGTGAGACTGTGCTGCACTGACACGCTGTCCTCTGGTGGACAGGCGGGTCTATTACACGCTTTGGCGCGATACCGGGTTGTATTGTTTTACACAATATTCCTGCATGCAGCCAGACTGAGCTGTGTGTCTGTGGATGCAGAAGTTTGACATCATATTAGATCATAGACTGATAATTATTGTGATAAATGATTAGATAATGATCACATTAGACCCAACTGTTGTTGCATATTTTAAAGAAAGAATTGAGAGGTTGTGTAACACATTTAATTTAATCAGGAGTATGATGTTGCCTCATAATGTTTGAAATGTAGAAGTCTGTAAATATTAGGACTTCAGAAGGTTTTGGTGCAGCATGAGTTGTTCTAGACCGCAGCAGAGACTGGATAAAGACTCTGAAACAAGAGGAAGCCGGTCGGTTCGGTTTTCCTGACTCCCTACCTGAAGGAAACAAAAGGCTCTGAATCAGCTGGAACAAAGGGATGGAAGACGTGAGAGTATTTTCCTACATTTCTGTCTGAATGTCCAACATGCCTGTTTTTGTGTGCCCACGAAGTCTGGGTTCCTGTATTCCTGCAGAGGAAGGAAGAAGGACAAAAAACCCCACAAAAAAAACTATAAACCATAAGCGACTATAAAGCACTACGCCCTCTGCAAGCGCTTTCCCAGATTTCCCATCATTCTTGGTGTTGGGATCCGGTTTAACCAGAAGTGATGAAGGGCCTTATTCTTGGTATCGTTTATCTTTTAAAGGGTGAGTCATTATTATTTTAGGTTTTTATATAATCCTGTCCATTCCATCCATTCCTGATGTATTCAAATCCAAACATTTTGGTCGAAGTATGTTTTGGTGTCAATAAGCTATTTTCCCTTCAAGTCCTTTTAGAAACTTTTTCCCACAGGGTGACCTGACGTAGGTTTCTGCATGATGACGCTGCTACATATATATACATCCTTATAGTCAGTGTATTAATACAGTCACTTTGATGGTGATCGGCGTGCTCCCAGTTTGGAGAAGCAGACAGGAGTACCGGCAGGAAGCTAAGGAACGTACTGCTGTGGACGCCACGTTAGTTCAGATCAGAAAGTCACACAATAACACAAACTAACTAACCGATCGAAGCAGCGGTAGACCAGCAACTCCTCTGTTCTGAGAGGGAAAATTACTGGTTTTGTGAATGGAGTCTGGTGGCTTTGAAGACAGCGATATAACGACTTCAGTTCCCCGTGATAAAGGGCTGTCTGACGGCGAGGTGAAGCGGTGAAAAATATTCTAAATATAGCGTACACTTAAACTGATATTGATTTTTTTTAGGTGGCTAAAATGCATTTTTCTGCTGCTCCCGTCCACAGCCACTTTACCTCGCCGTCAGACAGCCCTTTCGTCAGTGACGTTGTTTTTGAGTGTCAGGGATGATTAATCAAAACCTAAAGTCTCTTCACTGTCTTGACTTTGTGTTTGTTTGCTTCTTTTTTATCCTCAATTCAATCCTGAAAATGCCAAAAAATACCAAAACCACCAGTACCTGGGAGAGCATACGTGGTAGGAGACACTGTGTCTTTTCTTTCTGTGCCAGTTTTGTCTGTCTGTCCAAGTTTAATACAGGATGTGCGTCACAATCCGAGACAAAAACAATAAGCACAATACAAAGGTGAAGTTAAAGCTTTGAAAAATGTTTTCCGTGGAAAAGGGAAGCAGACCAGACTCTCATCAAAAAGAGTGAAAAAAAAAAGAGTACTTTTCTTTTCCATTTCTCACATTGATACTCAGTGTTACAGACGGTTACAAAGACAGGACATGTTATATTATATTAAATGATTATAAAGTAGAACAATATGAGCACATCTAAAGCTCTGAATCAATCACAGTTGACTTGTTGCATGTTAGAAGTCCCTAAATCTAGCGAGAAAGTCGCCAAGTCTTCAACACTGACGGCCCAAACCTTTTAGTGGAAAATCTTTGATTGTTAATTAATGAGTTCCTCCATCACAACTGCTAACAATCTTTCAATCAGAACATAAAACGTGATGTAAACTAAAATGACAATAAACCACTCGTGAAGCCGGAGAGTGAGGGTAAGATCAGTATGTTTTAATAATAATAATAAGATATCAGTGCAGAAACACAAACTTCTTAATTCCCAATATAGTAATAACAATGAGAACAATATATGATAATAATAAGATCTATATGGATTTTTAGCATATAAAAAAAATGCAGGATCAGCTAATATAACTGTACTGTATGACACTGACACTGAAAACAGAATACAAGTAGCTGAACATGGATCCCATGAGGAAAAACAAAAACCCTGTTGGATCACGAGATGCTGATATCGTCTTTAAAGAGGAAGTGAATGAGTGGAATAACTGTAAAACCCTTCAAGCAGCACAGCGTGTAGAGCTCTAGGACTGGTGATACGCCTTCTATAGGGTTTAAATAGGGAGCTGAAGCCCCGCCCATTTTTGGGGGTTAGCATCTGTGCTACTTGCATTAGCTTTTATCCTCTCAGAGAGTTCTCTTTATTCTGACACCAAAATATTCTAAGATAAACGAATATCTACTGGAACATTTCTTCATTTTAGCAACGCTAAAACGATGTTAGGGTAAAAAACTACTCCTCCTAATAAACTCTAAGACTCGCAGAGGTGTATTTCATAAAAGATAACAATCGTTTTATCTCGGTTAAAATGACTAGCTGTATAAATTTGGCATTTTCAAACCATTTTAAATGGTCTGGTTGAAACTAGTGGAGCAGAAGCTAGCTCAAAAACGTGAGCGGGACCTCCCCTCTGCCTAGATTTATATTATTTAAATCGACTTCCATGTAGCCAACTCTTTCCACATACATCAACACAATTTAGTTCAAATCTAATCAGTAGCTAAAAAGTCCATCTGAGGTGCTGTTCTTCCTCCATGTCAACACGTTCTCACTCCCAACTAGTCAAATACCGCCGTTGGGTCAGTGCCAGACCGACGTAGGGGGTTAACCCTCTAGCGTTACTTTTGGACGGACCATAGTTCATGCATAGCGTCTTTTCAAACGAAACTTCCATGTTCACAGGAAGTAAGGTTTAAGCAACACAACCACTTAGTTAGGGTTAGGAAACGGTCGTGGTTGACGTTAACTTCACTGACTAGCGACTCACGGGGCTGACGATACTAACAAATCACGTAACTGGCGTTACTAACGACTCACTTTGATGATACTAACGACTCACGTGAGTGACGATACTAACGACTCACTTTGATTGATGATACTAACGACTCACGTGAGTGACGATACTAACGACTCACTTTGATTGATGATACTAACGACTCACTTTGACTGATGATACTAACGACTCACATGACTCACCGGACTGATGATTCCGACGAGTTACGTGACTAAAGATTGACGTGACAAAATAAGTCAACGTTACTTTTAGCTTCACACGGGACACGAACAGCGGTCTCCTGGTTGAAAGACTTGTGTTTGTTTGACCCATCCACCTCCCCTCCCTCCCACCCGCCCTGAAAGGACTCTCAGGCTATTAATACTACGTCACTTGCTCCCACCGTTGAATAACGCTGTGGGTCGGTTTATGTTGGAGTTAGTTGAAAGCCTGGTTCGTCACATGCTGTTGCTAAAGGGCGCCTCCGTGCGTCGGTTTCCGATGCCGAGGGGCACTGACCAAACGGCAGTATTTGGCGAGTTGGGAGTGAGAACGGGTTGCTAGCGACCGTAGTAATTATGACAGGAGCAGAAGTGGACGTCAGACAGCGTGACCCTCCATATGGGATGGATGGGACATAAAACACAGTAGTTTCAGCAGGAGACCGGATTAGCATCCTGTGTGAAACCAACAACGTGTAGTTGTCTTTATGTTCACAACCTTTAAAAGTTTCAGTTTCACTTATCAAATGTAGTTATTTTAAGCCAAAACACGATCTTTTCTATTAAACTTAACTAAGTGATTTTATTTCCTAAACCTAAAGAAGCTGTTTAGTTTGTGTTCAGAACGTTTCATTCAGTGCTTTTAAGTTTCGCTTTCACTTTACAACGTAGTAGTTGTACTACTGACCCACATCTATGAGGCTTGTATTGACTGATAATGCACGTTTTAATGAATCTGGTGTATAATTTCACGTTAATGTCAGGCTCTGCTAGCTTGCTAACAGTTAAGGTGTGAGGAGTCAGAGGAAGTCATCTACAGGTTGCAGGGAACAAGCTGTGCTCTTGAAGGGTAAACCGTGTTGGGACAACCATAAGGCACGTTATGAGGATCGAAATTAACTTTAAAGATAATTTCAGCACGACATAAAAAAGTAGAGAACATCAAAATATAGTGTTAGGATCCGAGAGATGTGATACAAGTTCTAAAAGACACATACATGGTCTATGAAGCACCATTGCTTTTATATATGCAACTTGAAAACTATGATTAATTATGTGGCAACCTCACCTTCTTTACAATATTTAAATGCTACATATCTGAAACTGATCTTTAATGTGAACTTTTTTTTCCTGTTATTTTTTTTTTTCGTTTTATATTCTTAAAGCAAGAATAAAAAGGGAACTGCCCATCAAACAGATATTTTAGGGATATTTAAGGATAAAACTCTGGAGAAACGAAACAACACGAGAGGAAACAGCACTGCGAGGGATCTGATCCATCTGCATCTACAGGGGGAGATAAGGACAAAGTACCAGAACATATAAACACTATCTTCAACATCAGGTTTGTATTTAAATACGTAACGTATATATGTGAACAAAGCTCTATAATTCAGACTCTTAAGTGGTCACCACACAAAGACGATTACCTCAAAACATAGAGTGAGATTAAGAAAAATACAGGAAAGGAGAGAACAGAGATTACTGACATCATTTGGGTGAAAATAAAACCTTACTCCTAGTTCCTATGGTGTATGAGGTCGACTAATAATATTCTGATATCGGCAGCCACTCTGTGTATTGAATTACAAGATAAACTGGCCTTGTCCTAATCTTAAAGAACAATAAATACACTTTCAAGTCACTTCACAGGCTGCTGTGCTGCACTGACGCTAAGGCTGCTAATGCTGCTATGTACACATGTTTAGTCTGAATGAGTTGCTGCTGTCATCTGACTTTACACTGTCTGGTTTGTGTAGTGGTGTGCAAAGAGGGTCTAAAGGGTCTACATGTAGAAGCTGAAGTGGCCTTTTTTTGAACGGGGATCAGTAATGCTTCATTTTTTGCCCTAATATCACAACAAAGGGGCAACTGAGGTTCCTACAGCTGCTCAAGAAACCTTTTTTTTGGTCTCAAACACCGTTCGTAGCTATACTGTACCTACGAAAGTAATGCACTGTAATTCGTGAAACCAATGGAACGGTAGAAAAAAACAACAACAAAATGTAAAAGCACATAGTGTGCATGTGACAAAAACGAGCAAAAATATACTTGATCTGTAGTTAAGAAGAAGCCTAAAACACTTGTGATGTTTTAAGGGGCAAAAATTAAAGCTCAAAGTGAAACTTGCATTAAGGAGAGGTGCCCCCTTATTCACCCTCACCCCCGCTCCTTAGACAGTCTGTGCACACCACTGGTTCTTATGGGTTTCTGTATAGTGTGTAGTGTGTCTACGTCTACAATCACATGAACTCTTACAGTGTTTGGTGAATAAGGTTAACTTGGCTGCTGACTATAGAAGCTTAAGCTCAATAAAATAATAATAGAACAATAAGGAAAAAACCCTGTAGTCACACATGCTACTAACCCGACTCCAGTGAGTCAAAACATCTTTAGATAAATCAAGGACAGATTTAAGAAGAGAAGGAAAAAAAAACACTTAACAATATTCAACTTACAGTATAGAGTACATGTATTACAATATATGTTTATTAGTGTGTCTGTGAGTCAGACACAAAAAATAAAAGACGTTGGTAGGTAGAGTAAGAACATCCAAAATAAACGAGGAGCAGTAAAGTATCCCGTCGATTGGATGAAAAAAAAATAGAAGCTAAAATGTCTCAGTTCAATCACAGAAAAATAGGCTCAATATAATAACTAAAATAATAATATAATATGTCATTAAAGTTGACCCAAACAGAAGTAACGCTACTGTGAACCAGTTGTGAGAATCAGATTTTCCTTAAGTAGGAATATCCTCTATATTGCAAAGTTAAACATGTAGCAGTATGTGATTTGGGAGCTGTATCTTCTCAGTCAGCTCTTTTTGGGCAGCATGCTTCGTAAAGAATTCATTGTTGTTTTAAAACGGCTATAATTCAGAACCAGTTCATGAAGCCCAACTCTTGCTTGAGGCTTCGACTGGGACTGGGGAAGTGGGCCGGGTCTAATTGCTGGTCAAATATAGGAAGTGAAAGAACACAGTGTCTATGTAGTATAATACGTCTCCTCTGAGCTAAAGGAGTTAGCAGATAAAGAGAAGTCTGGGAGCTGAGCTGCATTGAGTTCATATCGGGGTGTAGGTCATGTGACGGAGACCGGGTTCAGCTCGTGTGTCTCAACACCAAACCCGATGACCGGCGATAAATTCAAGACACGGACAGAGTGTCGCGTCATTTTAACTGTTAGCTAATCGTCCCACGTTGACCTTTTGTCACCACGTGACCCTGTTAGCTCATATGTGTGGTTGTACATTGGTGTTCAACCTTCATCTGATTTGAGTTGAGCGCTGGAGGAAAAAGGGGTGTTAAGTGGCTTAACCCTGATATCTCAGCTTGTTTAGACGGTCTAGGTCTATAAAGGGACCGGGAACAGAGGCGTGGGGCGGAGCCATACAAGCTAAATAAGGCAGGATGTGGTTATGGATACCATTCCCTATAGGTAGCTTAGCCTCAGGGCTCTCCGGAGGCCCAGAGGTACGAAGGTAAAGACTAAGTCTCGGGGAGTAAGTCCAGGTCTATGGTAGATTGTGAACCTGGGGCTCTAGGAGACCTGGTCCAGGGCTCTCAGCAGGTCGCAGCCCTGGAGGAGGTGCAGGCTGCCCTGAAGCGGGACGTTGACTTCGCAGTCGTAGCGGGTCAACTCCGGCAGACAGGAGGCTTCAAACGAAGGGCCCAGCAAACGACTAGCAATACCTGGAAGATGACAGAAATGGAGAGAACATCTCTTTATTTGTCTTGAGCACAACAATCACAGTGAAGCAGTCGATGGCGATGAAGCTCTCACGTCCAAGTTATACTTCATTGGAAAAGCTCCAGGCCTACCTTCTCTGTTTATTATCTTTCTTCGTCAAGTTGTCATGAGTTTGACTCACTTTAATGTTGCTTTAAAGCTCCTTCTAGTTGGTTTTTGTCTCCTACCACATGGCGGAAGTCTCTCTTGTTTTAATAAAATACAACTTTAATGACTCAATTACCGACTAAAATGACTTGATAAGGACATGTTAGTGTATAAACAGATAAGTGCTACATAGTGATGAAACACTGTGGATAGTAAAGAGTAGAGTCAGCTCAGCTCACCCTCGCTCTTGTTGGATGGCAGCATGTTATACGTGTAGATGCAGCTCTTTTGGGGGAAGAGTTTCTCACTTGCACCACCTATTATCCCGTTTCCTGGATACTGACTCTTCCTGTGACGCTGCAGAGAGCCGAGACATGAAGACACGCCGCCCTGCATCATCCTCCCCATCATCTCTGACGCTGACACAGACAAACACAGGTACAGGTGTTGAACAGGTGACATTACCAGATGTTTTTCACACAGACAGACAGACAGACAGACAGACAGACAGACAGACAGACAGACAGACAGACAGACGGGGAGTTCATACCTGCCAGTGATCCTGCGCTGAGGGGGCGATCCATGGCGGCACAACTGTCACCCCTCATCTTCTTCCATATGAGATCTGACGGCGTACTTTCACCCTGAAACACAATCACACGTCCACAAAAACAGAGTGAATCAAACAAGTCAAGGCACAAAACTTTGTTTAAAAAAGTGTGAGCTTTAAAGTAGGCCTACAAATGATTTAAAATATTTATTATTGTGGCTACATGTTAATTTCTTTTTGGTAATTCTTTTATTTTTTTTTATTTTTTTTTTTATTGTGTTATTTTTTGTATTATTTGTATTTTTATTTAATTTATATGTTTTATTTATTTAAAAAAAAAAAAAAAATATATATATATATATATATATATATAGAATGTTAAGGTGTGTAAGCATGTACTGAGGCCTGTTTCACCAAACCAAGATAAGGGATTAAGACGGGGTTTTCCGGTTATCCTGGCTCAGTTTAGCCTCGACTCGGTTTCACGAAAGCAGTGGCACATAAGTTACCATGGAGATTTATTCTGTGCAGCTAGCCTGCTCCAGACCAGGCTAACAGCCAGGCTTAGTTTATCCTGGTGCCTTATCTGTTCAGTCAGCAGTCACTCCGATCGGAAAACAATGTGTTTTTTACAGTTAGTCCATGATCTTATGCATGTATTTTACCTTATTTTTATCAGACTGCATTAAAATACCATATTTTAATGCTGGCTAATAAAAATAAGTACTTAACCGAATACATACCACTATTCAGTTCAGTACTGTTACTTTAACATTGTGATCATCATTCATTTTTATTTTTATAATCATTCATGTGATAGTCTTTATTACGGTTATATTGTGTTTATGAAGACTGTTGGTCATATTGTTGTTAGAGGTTTGATGAATATATTATTGATTAGAAATGGCTGATAAAGTTCACTGGACCAGTAACTATATATATATATATATATATATATATATATATACTATACTATATATACTACTACTATATATAGTGTTTCTGTATATTCATGAAACAGGGAGAGGAAACCACAATGCTTTTTGACCTTTTATTTTTCTTGGATCACTTGTCTGCTGGGGGAGAAAGAAATAGCAATAACTAATACATTGTGTTACTGTGTCTACTTACAGTGTATATTGAAATTATCACTTACTTCTCTTTCTGATACCCTCAGTATGTATTGTTAAGTGTGTGCTGTACAGACATCTGACAGTTTGTGAACTCTGTAAAACACATATCAGTTCTTAATTCTGCATGGTGTGTGGATGTCCTACACTCACTACGATGTCAGGCTGCTCTCAGGCTGTACAGTATCTGGGTCCTGTTAAAATGATGTTTTCCATGAGCACCACATCACTGACTTCGTATCCATTATGGACTAAATAAGTATTTCCACTAGACTGACATGTAGGCTGCATCCAGCCTTCTTTCTTTCTTTCTTTCTATATAAATAATGGTCGTAATAGGGCACACCATGCATAATTCCTGCTGTGCAGATTAATGTGTTTTAAAGAATTGACAAACTGTCAGATGTGTGTAGGCATACAGCACACACTTAAAAAAGCAAATATAGTTTGCAGAGGTGCAAATATCAATGAAAAAAGTGATTTATTCAAAAAGAGTTGACTTTTAAAACCACAAAAAAACGTGCAGGACTTGGACCTGGATATGGAGATAAAAAGACATTGAGGAAATTAGAAAGAGAAGTAAGTGATCATTCCAGTGCACACTGTAAGCATGTATGTAACATAATGTGTTAATAATGGTTATATATATATATATATATATATATATATATGTTTGGTATTATCGTATTCTATCTTTGTGGATTAGTGGTTGAAATTAATCTTCATAGTAAATTTCCTAAATAATATATTAACTTCCACCTCTCACTTAAGGCGAAGTGACAGTAACTCCTTCAATGGTTTAATTATGTTTCGGTTAACAGCAGTGGTGAGTGAATGTAACGTTATCGTCTATTTTTAGATTACTTACGAGTTGAGTCGCTCCTCTATTGTCTGACACTTTGTTTTTCTCGCTGTTTTATTACAGCAGCTGACGGCCGTGTCTCCTTTTCTACATGTTATATGTGTTACTTCCTCCTAATCTTCCATTCAGAGCTGTTTCTCGCTAGGTTTAAAGTACGCGGAACGCGTTTACTTCATTTCAGCATCAGTAAATCTGTGATCGACCTCGTGGTCTATTGAGGAAAACAGTGAACGCGCATCTATCAGAATTACTTACACCTGGTTCAACCTAGTCGCTCCTCCTCAGCCTGGCTCGGCCTTCGTGAAACCAATCAAGCCAGGATGAATTGACTAGACTAGGTCAAGCCTCGCCTTCTCTCTTATCCCGGATATTTTTATTCTGCTTTGGTGAAACAGGCCCCTGGTAAGCTAGAGTGTTTGCATGAAAAAAAACCATTATTATTATGTTTATTATTTTTTATCATTATTTCTTGATTATAATTTTTATTTTACTTATTTAATTTAATTAAAAAAACATTTATATATATAAATATATATATTTTTTCTTTATTATTTTGATTGATGATTATTATTATTAATCATTTATTTAGTTATTTAGCCCCCCAAAAGCACAATAATAATGTCTGCATATAAGTGTGTTAAAATGTGAAGGTACCGTTATGCTAGAGGTCCAGTGTTTGTTACGTTTTCTGTATGAATGTTTGCATAAAATTGCGAAAAAATTTCAATGAAAATATTTGGATAAAAAATTAAAAACAAGACTGTTGACCGTTCACTTCCTCAGCGTTAAACAAATCTTGTTTTTAATCATTCAGTCAGCCATAATAAAGGATTTATAAAAACCCGTATATATATTAGCCTCTGCTTTGTCTTTCATTACCGTCAGATCCAAGCAACACTGACTCCTTTATTCTTTATTAATTAGCTCCTTATTTTAAAACAAACTGAAGTAAAACTAAACCTGTTATTATTTTCATGCTCAGGAATAAGTATTATTTTTATGATAAATACTGAAGGTTTATCAGAGAAACTCACCACAGCCATCTGAGTGAAGGAGCGCTTGATGCTGTTGGCCATGGCCACTCTGGCTGGACTCATGTCTCTGTAGGACTGTACAAAGTTATCAGTGGACCTGCAAAACAGCCAGAAGTTTTTCGATTAGACTAACAGGATGTTTTAATATCTTTCAGTTATCATCACAGCATGTAGAAACGTCTAGAAAACGTATGCTAGGTATTAAAGCCTCTCTAGTGCGTTTTACGTCACCTCTGTTTGTGCATGAGGTGCGTCTCGTTCTGCTGGCAGGACGGGCGCTCCTTGGTTGCTCCTTGCTGTTGTTGGTAGGTTAACAGGGGTTCCGGGGGCCGCTGCAGATTCTGCCTGCCCCCTATGGAGGACAGAGGGGTGCTGGCTGGAGCCTGGTACGGGGGACTCTGCATGTGCCCCATTATGTAAGACCCAGCCCGGGGGTCCACGGCGCCCTGGCTGGAGCCTCTCTTCTCGCCGGCGGCCCAGGAGGCAGCAGGCTGGTGCTGGTAGTGGCCTTGTGGCCGAGGAGGGGAGGACAGCGGCTGGAAGAGGGTGGCGATGTTGCTGAAGCTCTGCTGGGTTTTGGCCAGGCTGCTGCTGCTCCCCATGGATCCGGCTGGACCCCCCTCCAGGGGCTCCAACTCTGGGATGATGGGATTCAGCTGGAAGTCCTCCCCATCCATCGGGATGTACGGAGCCAGAGTCTCCAGGTCCAAGTCACTCAAGTCCCTCTGGGAGAGTGAAACATGGCATGGTTTAAATAAAGTTAGATAGTGTGTTTACCTGACTGAGCAGTTATAGAAAGCTGCTGCATTGTGGTTTTCTTCTTCTTAGATTGTGCAGGTAGAAACATTTTCAAAAACTCATGAGAGAAAGAGACTTCAGAGTAATATAGAGAGGCAGTAAAAGATATGTGGGTTTATGAAAAGCAGATTGTTTGATGTGTTTATTTTGGCTGTCCAATTAAAGTTGTTTTAAAGTTTAGAGTTTAAGGGGAACTACATTACACTGCTTAGGAAAAAAACATGATTAAATAACTGATTTATAACAAAAAAATGTCTAAACTAGAATTCCCGCCAACCAGTCAAATTGCAGTTTACATCCATGTCTGTCCAAAATGTGATTACCTCATCATTTTATCCTTGTGAAATCTAATCAGTTCATCCTTGAGTCCAAGTGGACGCTTGTGCCAAATTTGAAGAAATGTGCTCCAGGCGTTTCTGAGAATGAGTCGGACGTGTACGTACGTACGTACGGCGGCACAGAGGCATAAACATGTGGTAATTGTTTTATCTGTACTGCTTGTGAAGAACAAAATGTCCTCCAACATGGGACAAATCTCGCCGATGTTAAAATTAGCTTTTACCAAAAAGGAAAAAAAAGACGAGGAAAGCCAAGAGTCAGTAAACAAGACCTCATAAATCGAATGAATGGACTGATAACAGACGTAATCATATCTCATGGGACAGGCACCTCAGTGTTTGCAGGACTGTTGTTGCCCTCTGTGTCCAGAGCAAACAGCTTCTCAGTCAGCTCCTCCTTCAGGTCACTGTCCACTGAGCTGTAGTAATCACCTGGACTGCTGGGCTGCAGGGTGGAGGAGGATGGACGGGGGCGAGACAGATAGAGAGACAGACAGAGGGACAGACAGGAACAAAGAGCAAGAGATGAGTTTTGACAAAGGCACTATTCACTGCTAAGAGCCTGCTCCTTCCAAATATCCACCCCCGTTATTCTCACACACTGTTAGTGACCTTTAACCCCCCAGGCCTCACTGAACACAGAGAGAACAAACTATGAAACAAACACAACCAGTCGCCCACTCACTAACCAATTACTCCTTTCAGTCCCGTTCTCACCGTGGAACAGCTGCTGAGGCACGGCGTGGCGCTGCCCGGCGGCGGATTCTGCTGCACGGTGAATACACAGGCCATGTTAGCCATGTCCCTTGAACCTGACGCCGGAGGGGCAGGCCTGTGGCTCTCGCTGGCCCAGGACGGAGGTCCCGGAGGGGGCATAGCTGTGGCAGACACCGCGGTGTATCCTGCAGGCTGCTGGGACTCCTCGAACTGAGGACGATCTGCTAGAAAAAAGCAGAAATTTGAGTCAGATGTAAAAGATACGGGATGAAGAATAAAATGGGGAAAGAGGGTTGACGAACATGAGACTAACAGGTGATGCTATATGGATGACGAAAACTGCCAAAATCAAAAATAAATTAAAAATATGTAATTAAATGAAGCAAAAATAATATTAAAAATAATATTACAAATAATATTAAAAATAATGTAGCAATTAATTAATTGATAAAATGTGACATAAATTGATATTTCTGTTTTAACTTGCTTCTTTATTTATTTATCTTTGTATTAATTCCCTTATTTATTTAATCTTCTGTATAATTTTTACTTTTATTTATTGATGTAATTAATTTTATTTATTTTTAAATTTATTTAATTTATATTTATCTTTGAATGCAAAGATAAATAAATAAAGAAGCAAATTGAAACAGAAATATGAATTTATGTCACATTTTATCAATTAATTAATGGAGCCATTAATTAATTGATAAAATGTGAAATAAATTCACATTTCTGTTTTAATTTGCTTCTTTATTTATCTATCTTTGTATCAATTCCCTTATTTATTAAATCTCCGGTTTAATTTTCCCTTTTATTTATTTATGCATTATTTTTATTAATTTTCAAAATGTATTTATTTATTTTAGCATTTATTTATTCATTTTTGCATTTATTTTATATCTATTTCATATTTATTTTTAAATGCATGTATTTATTTATGTATTTATTTATTCACTTATTTCAGCACAATTTCCCTTTGCATTTCACCCCTTATTTATTTCCCCAAACTCTGTATTCTTTTCTTTATACATTTCTTTATGCATTTCTGCCTCATTGTGCAAATGACGGGGCTGTAACTGCTAAAAAAATGTCTAGTAAGTAGCTTTTATAGCAACAAATCAGGGTAAAACTGTCAAAATCAGTGCCGCAAATGTGAGTAATATATTAAACCGCAACCATAGCAACAATGATGATGCTTCATGACTTCATAAACCAGTTAAACACAAACATATAAACACAGGTTAAACTGACTACAAATACAATTTTAAAAAGTAGGATCATTTACGGACAGACCTTTTTTAGTTTTGGTAAGTTGCCATGGTTTAAATGTGATAATCCCTTTGTAGAGGGCATTACTGCTATCATAATGACCCCAACGATACAGACCGAAGTCCAGGATGATGATCGTGTCTCCAGGTGTCGGAGCCAGCTGGGCGAGCTCCTCCGGCTCCTCTTTGAGTTTGGAGAAGAGGGATTCTCCCGGCTCTCCGGTCACGCCTGCACCTCCAGCGCTGAAGAAGCTGCTCATGTGTTGAGGCTTGAACAGGTACTCTGTCTGCTTCAAGGAGAAAATCATCGACTTCTCCTCGATGTCACTGCAGGTTCAGAGAAGGAAGAGCAGAGTTGGTTTTGTGTGCAGAGATTAGGTTCCTATTTTGTAGTTTTGATGATTTCCAGGTCAAAAGACAAGCAAGAATTTAGGGTTGAAATAAGGCGGCAACCTCCGGGTCCGAGAAGTGAAGTCAATGCTGAAGTGCCTTAAACCTGCACTCTTTCTCACCTGAGGACATAGTTTATGCACACGATGCACTGGGGCTGGGAGTTGCGGCTGTTATAAATAACAGTTCCCTGGGTCTCTACCCAGACGTAGCCTCCATTCTTAGCCAGCATGCGATACTGACCGCTCACTGCCTGACCTTTGGAACACACTGCAGAGACACAGAGAGAGAAAAGTAGGTAAGATATATGAGTTATGAGCTCATGTGTTTGGTGACTTAAGACAACTCAGGTATGGAACTAGTATTTGGTATCTATGAACTCATAACAAGTTGAATATCAAAGATTGCACACATATGCAGTGTAAACAATATTTCATATGAAATTTTTCAAAAATCCTGACTTTGACTATTGATAAAAGTGTAATTTGTCATGTGCTCTAAACATTTCTGTTGTACTGTTAGATAGTTGCCCAAAGTATGTCTGTACCAAATTTCAAGACTTTTGATCAATCAGAACAAATGTTGTGGCATTTTTCCTTATCATACTAAATATAGTCTTTGGGCTAAAATGTTTTTTTTTAATTTATTTATTTATATTTTTTTTTAAATATCCATGTATTTATTTTGTTGTTTAAATGTCTAATTATTATTTTTTTTTTTTTTTATATCAATATATTTATTTTGTTATTTAAATGTCTAATTATTTCTTTTTTTAAATATCCATGCAATTATTTTATTATTTAAATTTCAAATTGTTTTTTAATATCAATGTATTTATTTTGTTATTTAAATATCTAATTATTTAATTGTTTTTTTGTATTGTGTTTTTGCATTTATTTTGCACGAGGCTGTGAAACTTGGGTCAGCAGGAGAAAGTGGGATGTTTGACTTTGAGCTGAGAAGGAGATGTTCTGGCTGCAGTCCAGAGTTCAGCATTGGCGTGGGAAAGCAGCAGAGCCGTGGTCAGAGAGTGTACATAAGACCACTGACTCTCTCTGTGTGTGTGTGTGTGTGTGTGTGTGTGTGTGTGTGTGTGTGTGTGTGTGTGTGTGTGTGTGTGTGTGTGTGTGTGTGTTTGTGTGTGTGTGTGTGATTTGACTCAGGGCAATATTACATGTAGCAGAGAAGGCTGTTAGCATGTGCTGATTTACAAGCTGGTCACGTTGGCCGTGAGAGCAGCTCGTCTCTGTGTGTGTGTGTGTGTGTGTGTTACAGAGAGAGAGCTCTTTATCTCAGCAGATTACAGCCGAATAACGACTGTAAACACAGATGAGTAGGAGAACACCCACACACAAAACCACACACACCACAAAACACATCATCTGCAGACAATCTGAGTCCCAAAATCTCATTTTCAAGTCAGTTCAAGATAGCGACTGTAGAGGCAGAACCTTTAACCACTGTCCTGTTGTTTTTACCACAGAGAGAGAGAGAGAGCGGGTAAAGTATGTCAGACTCGCAGCCTTCTTTCCAAAATAAGAGAAAATCTAGAGAGTGTTCACCGTTTTCAGAATCAGAATTTATTGCAAAATAAACATAATATGAAAATAAGATGCAGACTGTTGTTTCGGTGGCCTTAAATTTTAACTGTTGCAGATTCCATGCATGCACCAGTTTGCAGAAGAGCACACACACCACCTATGGAGGCGGCACACACTTGTAAGCACAAATAGAGAAAATCAATAAATTATATAAATACATTTTAATGCGGCTCCTACACCGACAATCATAACTTAACAGCCTTGATAAGTCACAAAAGCGGGAGGAGAAAGGCAAAAAAAGAGGACGATGAACTGCAACAAGCCCATTTTGCTACCGAAAGCCTAGAAAAAGACAAAGAATCAGAACCAGTCATGATAGAAAGTGACAAAGAAGAGGAAGAACCAGAGCTATTGATTATTCGGCCTGTATGTCCCCGACAGCTGAAATCACATCCAAGGCACAGTGAGGAAGAGGAACCAGCCCAGGAAAACAGCAGCAAGAGGAGATGGAGGTTAGATAGAAAAAGGTGATTTGAAATGCTAAAGTGAAAAAGAGTGATAATAATCATATAATCAATATAAACAAAGCAATGTATGATTTTATCCTGTAATAATTGTAAAATCGTGAACAGGAATGTTTTATTGCACTTTTTATCCTTTGATTGTATCATGATGAACGAATGAAATGTGTCAAAACTATTAATGATTTTATAAAGAAAAGTAAAGTTTAATATAGTATATAAGTATAATTTTGGTTCAAAAAGTGAAGAATAGTTTTGGCCCTGATGCTGTGGGGCGTTAGAGGGATGTTAGCGGCGGTTTTAAGGAACTAAATGACGACCTTTCCTCTGTTCAGAGCTTCTAATGATGTACAGTAGTACTGTCAGTGGAGAGGAAAGCCATGACAATTCAGAGGCTTGTTAACACAAACACACATGCACACACACACACACATACACACATACACACACACAGTGCCATTAGCAGGTAATAGAGGCCACCTGGTCCCCTGTCCAGAGTACAAACCTCATCAGGACATCAGTGGCTGAGTTTAATTTAATAAAGACATCTTAATACCACGCCATGCTCTGCACACACACACACATGCAGAGAGACACATACACACACACACACACATTAACAGACACAAATGATTTTTACCACACACAAAAAAAAAAAATGAAAAGAAAATTTAACAAGAGCCTGGTGAACATGCTTACAGTTGTGGTGGCTCTTGGTGACGCCGTCTGAGTCCAGGGCGTGGTAGAAGTCGTAGACCGACCGACCCATTAGATCCTCAGTAGAGTAACCCATCAACCCTGATACCCTGGAACACACACACACACACACACACAACACAAACACATTTAATACAATACAAGATTTTAGTTATTAAAGGTGCAGTGTGCAGGATTTAGTGGCATCTAGTGGTTGGAACCAACTGAAACTGCTCCCGTCTGCCCAGCGTGTCGGAGCACTACGGTGAAAGTCTCTCTCTAGAACCCTCCTGAGTTGTTTTCCTCGAGTTGCTCCGATTACAACGAGAACGTGACGTCATATTTACACAAGACGGATCCTTTCAAACCAGAACCCCGTGAAGAGGACCAGCTCCCTATGTAGATATAAACGGCTCATTCACAACCATTCTCATTATCAGGTGATTTATACACTAAAGAAAACATACTTATTAATATTATATTCCCATTCTACTAGTAGATCCCTCTAAATGTTAAAAACTGGTCCTTTAATTTGAACTTTTCTGTGATTCTCTTCTATCACGTAACGCTCACAAGACGGATCCTGCTCTCTGTCCTGAACTTCAAAAGGCTTCACACCCGATTTGGAAATCGAGCAGAGAGGTGAGTCCTCCAAAAATAAGAACGGTTCACATCCTGTGTGAGTTTCTGTGTTTCTGGGAACAGCTAATCTCTCATCACGAGCTCACGTTGTTAACGAGGGGTTTGTTCCTAAAAATCCCTTTTTACCTTTTATTCCCCTCCAGCTCTCTAACCACCTCAATAATACAGTTTTTTTTACAAGATTACAGTAATCTGATTACCGGGTGCATTAAGTTACATTAACTTTCTGGAGTGTAGACTTTGTTTTATATTGAGTGGTTTATTCACTGTCAAAGGAGAGTCTCTTCCCAACAAACTGTGCTGTGAGAACATAATGTGAACCAACAACAGGAAATGACCCCTAAACACGAGGTTTAATACGAGACCAGAGAGGGTGAGCTGGGACGGAGAGAGAACGCTCCTTCGTCATGCTTAGCCTGAATTAAGGAGGCAGGAATGTGATTTCATTTGACTAAATCTATTAAGAATCAATGAGCAGTTTGTGAGTGCATGCAACTGTTATGTATGAGCTCGGGTTGGCACACTTATATACAGGGAATCACAGACTTTGATATTATTGCTGTAAATCTTTCTTTACGTACTTTACACTGATCTACTGTGAATCCCTTCTCCTCCAGTTTATCTCCAATTACTCCATAAACGTCACTGTTTTTGTGCACTTTATTTATCATATTCTGTTGTTTCTCTTCGGCCCAGATGTCAAGCAAACATCAGTCAGTCATATCCCACTCATGTTAACCTGTTGTTTACCCGTGTCAATCGAGATTTTACCTCTCAGAACAGGTGTTATATGAACAAGCTTGTTCACTGTATTCTTAACATCCTTTTACTTTTAAGTCTCAAACCAGATGGAGTAGTGTTGATAGTAACATCATATACCGTGAAGAAACTGGACTTCTCCTGGACCTTCCTGTTCCCATTCTCTCTCTTTTCATTTACTAAGAGAAGTCTCTTTCCTTTCTCTCTCTCTGTCTTTGTCTTTCTTTTCCCTCCTCGACCCGTCTCACTGTCCGACATGAGCTGAAGAAACTTTCTGTCCTTCCCTAATGAGTCTAAGTCCCTGCTGAGCCACCGACCCGCCTACACTAAACTCATTTGCGTAATTGGAGAGAAGATTTGGGCAGCTATCAAATAGCACCAATAAGGCGAGAAAGAAAATGGGCCCTTGTTTGTAGAGCGGTGTGTGCACGTAACACACATACACACACACACTGAGTTTTCTCCAAAAGAAACCTTTGTCCTGCATGAGCAGCCTGATAAGATTACAGGTCTGTGAGCATGAGCTTGTGTAACTCCAATCAGTGTGTGGTGTGTGTGTGTGTGTGTGTGTGTGTGTTCGTCATCACCTCCTCGTGCCATTGGGAGGGAAATATTTGGGTGCAAATGAACCAGTTCTTTGGTTTCAAGATGCCCACTGTGCATGTAACAGAGGAATTTATTTATTCTCAGGGACAACGCACATTGATCAACATCACTGTAAATGTGCCAGTGTAACATTTGTCCCTCGACCTGATGTTAAAATGAGTCATTAAAATAACAAATAAAACACAAGGGAGAAAGCAAAACATGCTGTCAACAACAAGAACAGGATAAAAAGCTGATGGTTCGTGTTCGTGCAGTGTGAGCCAGCCTCCAGCTGTGCACGTTTCTGTGTACCTGTCGTCGCAGTAGGTGAACTTCATGTCCATGCTGTGTCTGCTCAGGAAGGTCCTGCTGTCCAGCGGCGTGTCGATGTTGGACGGGTGTGCGATGGGTTCGCACATCAGGACGGCGCAGGTGAGCGGAGGCTCTTTGAAGCCGCAGAGCACACGAGGAGGACAGCTGCTGTACGTCTTCAGGTGTCCGGTGCAATGCAGCACCTGGAGGGAGCAGCAGGGGGGGGACACGTGGAGATTACACAGTGTGGCGATGACGCTGGAGGTCACAGGATGGATGGCGTCCCTCATGTTCTGTTATCAGCAGCTGATGTTGACCTGGCTTCACAGTCTATCTTAGTTTACTTTTTTTACTAAATTTATCTCACTCTTATTACTATTCTATTTTACACTGGTGTTAGTATTACTTTTTATAGACTTTATATTTATTACTCCGTTGTGTTTTTTATAGGGCCGCTAATCGATTAAAATATTAACTACTACTCTAAATTATTCAAATAAATCAGTCTGAGAAGGAAAAATGACTCTTTCGCTAAAATTATATTCACACAATCAACCTGTGACAAATTGTATAGTTTATTGAACAGCCCATGTCTGTATAGGAAGGTATAGGATGTGCAGATGTTGCAGATGTGCATGCAGCTGCAGCAGCTCTCTCTCACCTTCCAGCTGGCTGACTTGAGGTTGACGGTCCGTCCTCTGTTGGTCACTGTGCATTTCATCCTCATGAAGAAATCTCGCTCAGTACTCTGCTTTTTGCCTTTTTTACCGAAGCCGCTGCCTGAAACACAAAGAACAGATGTTTTATAGATACAGATGTGTTAGATGTACAGATGTGTTACAAGTACAGATCTGTTAGAGGTACAGATGTGTTACAGGTACAGATCTGTTACAGGTACAGATGTGTTATAGGTACAGATTAACCTGTAAAATTAAAAACAGAAAAAGAAATCAGAAAATTAAACAGAAAAGTAAATAATTAAGGGAATTATTACAAAAACAAATAAATAAAGAAGCAAATCAAAACAGAAATATCAATTTATGTCACATTTTATCAATTAATTAATGTCCACATTTATTTTCGCTATATTATTTTTGCTATATTTAATGACATATTCATTTATTTATCAAGTAAGTTATTTATTTATCCATTTATTTTTTATTTTGGCAGGTTCTGTCCTCCATACATAATTGCTGCTAGTAGCTTTAATTATTTTTATTTCTAATCATATTCTATTGCCTTATTTTAGTGGCGACATTAACGTAATCACTTATCTGTCTTTCCGTTATGTGACTGAGGAAAACGGTCAAGGTTTAGACTCGCTGACACAGGACCTGAATGTGGGCCAAGCTGTTACATCACGAGGTCAGAGTTCACCCTCGGAGCGAGGTGGTGAAGTGTGTCCTTTGTCAATCTCCACGCTCACAAGTCTTTATCTTTATGTAGTTACACTTCAACAACAACAACTTCTCAGTCCTCTCTGAAGAAAAGAGTGTGTGTGGGATGATAAAATAAAGTATTGTTCCACTTGTGTGTTTTGTGGCCACAGCTGATAAGAGTTATCAACCACAGCTTAGTGAGTGTGATTGTGAGTGTATTACTTTCCCATATAAACCTCAGTCTGTTACACACTGATTCATCTATCAATGTACTTCTGGACCTCTTTACTCACTTTTCTATGCTTTATATCTTGTCACTTTATACTACTGTAACACATCATGTAACACACTATCTGCAGCAGATAAAGCCCAGCTCCTCTCTCTCTCTCTCTCTCTCTCTCTCTCTCTCTCTCTCTCTCTCTCAAAGCTCTTATCGTCGTCTTTCCCTCGTCTTTGCACTCTGCTGTATCTCTCTGTAGGTTCCTCTCCGTACACTCTCTGACCTTCTGTTCTAGTGTTCGTTCATGAGATAATATTACATAACACCGTGCGTGTGTGTTTGTTGCCTTGTTTTCCTTTGATTCATTTCTGTCCCACAAACAGAATCGAGGGAACTGAATGGAGGGGGGGGGACTCTGGATGATGATATAAAGCTGTACACAGGCCCTATAATGACAGACATTACAGATATCTACTGTTTCAGAGAGCCAAGACTTGAGAAGGCTCAAAGATACGGATATCACTGGGCATGCTCCCAGTTTGGGGAAGCAGACAGCAATGCACTGCTGTGGACGCCACGTTAGTTCAGATCAGAAAGTCCCACAATAACACAAACTAACTAAACGATCGATGCAGCGGTAGAACAGCAACTCCCCTGTTCTGAGAGGTAAAATTACTGTTTTTGTGAATGGAGTCTGGTGGCTTTGAAGAGAGCGATATAACAGCTTCAGTTCCCCGTCAGAAAGGGCTGTCTGATGGCGAGGTAAAGCGGTATAAATATTCTAAATATTAGATTAGATTAGTTTATTGTGTTAACCTACGTCACTGCTTTCTGCTAACGGCTGAGTGGACTTTTACATTTGAAAAAAACAAACACAAAAGAACGCAGAAGGACCGACCTTTAAATCTTTATAAAGATTAAGACAGATTTAGTTTTTGTATAAAGAGGAGGTGTGAACATGGAATTAGAAAATCAGAATAACAGTGAGATTAGTTTTGTTGTAATGAGGTAAAAACCAGAATGAGGATATCAGGTTAGTGAGGGTGTGTGTGTGTGCTGACCGGATGTCTTCGTGCTGAGATTTTCTTTGATCTCCTCGTGGTCACATGGGTGGGTGAAGTCAAAGATGCTGTGACCAGTGAGGTCCACCTGGAAGACAACAGTAAACTTCCTGAGATATGAAATGAACAAGCTTAATGTCATGACATTGTCTAGTTGGTCTTCTCTAAGCTGTTTTAGTAGCTGGTCTGAGACATGTTTTCATTTCTGGCAGCAGCAGCAGCACCGGTGGTGCGTTTGGTATAAACAGAAGAAGAAGAGCTGGGTTGAGTGATGACAGCCAACAGGATCGAACATTCTCGAAACTCAAATGGCTTCAACACAAACAGAAACTCATCACCACAGACGCTGAAGAAAATCTACAAAAGAGGGATCCATTTTACAGTAAACTTTGTCTTTTCAAGCTGCTGCCAGAGAATAAAAGCAGGCCGAGTGTGTTCAGAGTTGAAGCTGCTGGTATGAGAGGTATTTCACACCAACACAACAGACTCGTCTGACTCTGCCATCATCACCGTCTCTCTCTCTCTCTGTCTGTCTGGGTTAACGTCTTCCTATTTGCCATATTTAAATAAATAATACTATTTTAATACTATTGTTTCGAAATATTACAAAAAAATCCCACAACAACGTAACACGTAGTCTGTTAAATAGGTCCTTTTTTTCTGGGTTGCCTGCAGCATCACCTGGAAAAAGACAGAAGTAATGTAATGACTAATTTATCTATTGCATTATAGTTACCGCTGGAGCAGAGTGATACTAAATTACAAATTCAATAAATAGCTAGTTATCATCAGTTACTCCCACTTTAACTTCATTAGGGAAAGTTGGAAAGACTAATCAGGTGTTTGGGGACATAAGTTTGAGAAATACACTTTTTCTTTTAAGTGCATAGCTTTAATCTCAGTCCACATGTACACAGGTCATTTTGTAAATGTAGTTTTTTCTATGTGTTTTGGCCTTTCGTCCACACGCAAACAGCGTTTTAGTGTTGACGTGTAGACAGTGCAAACGGGAGTTTTCGACTTGTAACGTCAGAGTGTGCACCGTTATCCCATTTGTGAGGCGTCACTAATGAGGCGACATGTTGTGCATCGGCGGTATAAATACATTCATGAACTGCGGGTGTGGCCAAATAACCTGCTACCAGGAGTTTTTACATGTTTACACGCATAAACGTTCAGTTACTCTTCCACTATATTGAGGAAAAGAGGCGTCAGAAGTCAGAAGTCACTGCTACTTATCAAATGCAACACTTCCACGACACAGACCGTGTCTGGTGAAGCTAAGCTAAGCAGTTTCTGTGTGGACACAATGATCGGTTGTGGACATGGCTGTAATGCAAGGGAGGGCACAAGCTGATATTTGGCACCACACTGTTCAGGGTTTTCTGGAAGGTGTTTCAGATTAAATGAACACCTGTCTACACGCGTCTGTTCTGTTCTAATCCTTGTTGTGTACCTGCGAGAGCCCCATGAACTTGTTGATGTTCTCGGACAGGAATATCATGTCGCCGTCGGACGTTACTACGGTGACGAAGCCCTCCAGAGACTTCAGGTACTGGCTGTCCATCTGTCCGTCCTCATCGCCGTCAACACCGCCGCCGCCCCTGCTGGTACAGCCTGGAGGGAGGGACAGAAAACAAGCTGGGTTAACCTCACAACTGGTTTCTCTCATTCCACGCTGATTATAAATGTGTGTGTGTTTCTGTGCACACATCAGGCTTGTTTCCTTCTTGAAGCTTTGGCTCGAGGCCAAAACAAACCAGTGCAGCTTCTTCCTTCGTCTCAGGCCGCTCCCGATCCCCGACCCTGACGGATTACACCCAGAACTACACTCATAACAGCTGCCCGCGACGTTTAGATCACAACTCACACATCATGCAATTATGCTCAAATATGAGCGGAAACATTTATACACAGAGAGTCTGGAGTGTCCGACGATGTTTCGTTGTAGAGCTGATTAATAGTGTGTGTGTGTGTGTGTGTGTGTGTGTGTGTGTGTGTGTGTGTGGACGGCGGCTTCACGCTGAACAAAGCCCAGTAGCCGATGGGGGTGGAGGTGCTTGCAATTCCTCCAGTGTGCTTTCCTGAGATAAGAGAGGCCAGTTCTCAGGCCTGGGGCTCGATTCTGGAGCCGGGCCCAGATAGCGTTAACCCCCGGGGGAGCTAGGAAGACTCTCAGGGTCCAGTCCAGAGACCGGCAGCACCTTTGGCCTAAATACTTAGCTGCGAGATTACCAGGCATTTGAACCGAGTTGCACTTTTTCTTCTCTCTGTTGTTCTTCGGTTGCGTAACCGCCCCCTTGTTACAAAATAAAAGGGTGCAGAAAAGAGAGTGTGATAGGACGGCTGCTGCTCAGATCATCACGTCCTGTCTTTTTTTTGATGTTTGTTCTGTCGTTGTGGACAGAGTGAAGTGACGGGACAGCGGGGTCACAGCAGCATGTGACTTCACTGATGCATGATGGGATTTATGTTTACTTTGCCTTTTCTTCTGCTCTCATAACATAACTGACTCAAACAGAGGACACCGTCATCTTCTCTCTGATCTGTACTACATTTATTTAAAGGGCGGGTCCATTATTTTATTTTTTTTAGGTTTTTATATCATCCTGTATCTTCCCCGAGGTGTTCCTGATGAACCTGCCAAAATAAGAAATAAATGAATAAATAAATAACTAATTGACTCTATAAATAAATAAATGTCATTAAATGTAGCAAAAATAATATTAAAAATAAATGTAGCCATTAATTAATTGATAAAATGTGACATAAATTGATGTTTCTGTTTTAATTTGCTTCTTTATGTATTTATCTTTGTATTAATCCCCTTATTTATTTATTTACTCTTTTGTTTAATTTTTCCTTTTATTTATTTATGTATTTATTTTTATTATTTTTTAAATTCATGTATTTATTTTTGCATTAATTTTTTATTTATACATTTATTCATTCATTTTTTATTTATTTTTGCATTTATTTTATATTTATTTTTGTATTTATTTCTTGTGTGTATTTATTTATGTATTTACCCATTTATTTATTTATTAATAAATAAATAAATAAGTAAATACCTAAATAAATAACTAATTTTTGCTACGTTTAATGAAATATTTATTTATTTATCGAGTGATTTATTTATTTATTCATTTATTTTTGATTTTGGCAGGTTCGTCCTCCATATGTTCCCAGTCAGTGTTTGAGTATCTTAATCAGAACATCCCATCCGAAAGGTGTTCCCTACATCAGCTTCTATGTGTTGTTGGGTTTATATACAGTGTTTGTGTGCGTAGGAGAGTGGGGGGGTTGATGTTTGGCGCCGAGGCAGCGGGGTGTTATGGCTAGCAGCGGTGATGCCGGCATCAGCTGAACGATGGGCAGAGCTCCGTTTCCTCTTTAATCTCTCGCTCCATCACGGAGCAATCAGACCGGCCTGATAACGCTCTATCTGCTGCTGCATCTAACCCTCCTCCCCTCCTCCCCTCCTCCCCTCCTCTCTCACCCACTGCTTCCTTTCCTCGTTACCTTGACTCCTTCTCCTTATGGAGGCACTCTCATATGCCACCCTCTTTCCTCCTCCTCTCCTCCTTCACAAACATGTCTTCCCCACTTCCACCAGGTTTCCAGGTATATTCTCCTTTTTAATGCAGGATTTAAAGCGTCACTTCACCTAAATTATAAGAACAAGTTTACTGTTCACAGCCAGGTTTGTGGATTATTCTGAGTAACAGATGACGCTGTTGTTTTTAAATGTTTTGAGCATCACAAAGTTTCATTCAGCGTCACTCTGTCAGCGTGGCAGCTGAAGTTTCAGACGCAGATATCTCTAAATCTTAGAACATGAAACTGAAACTATATCTGCATAACTACATACCACTGAGAGGAGGGAGCAAGAAAACAGGTTCTGTTCTTGTGTTTTTCGAGTGGTAATTTGGAGGCACTGTCATGTATATGTGGAAAAATTCTAATTTTCTTCTTTTTGTATGATTAGAAAAACATTTAGAGCAGAACACACATACTTTATTACTTATTTTTATATTTTATACTTTATATTGTCTCATCAGGAAACCCCATATCTAATATAGTAGCTTATGTAAATAAATAATAATTTTTTATTTTTTTTTTAAATCATCGATCAATTTTTAAAACTTTTGCTCAAACTTTTTTTCCACCTTTAATTATTTTATTTTGTCAACTTTTAACTGTAAAGCTCTTTGAGCTGCACTCACTGTATTAAAGGTGCTTTATAAATAAAGATTGATTTATTCATTTTCTGATTGATGACAGGAAGTTACGGTCACCGTTGTTTAAGGAAGCATTTGGTCGTTCAGTTCCCAGGCAAACAATGCAGAGCAGTTTATAGAAAGACAATAATAAAAGATTTACAGAGAAGATTTAAGCTCTGGTATTAATCAAAATACTCTTCTGTTCCAGCTTGTTATTACAGCGGCTCGTTCAATTTTTTATTTTTGTTCAAAATGCCACAGAAACGATAGGTATGATTACAGTAGGTATATTAAATATTTTAACCGACTGACAGCCGTACTATTTATCAAAACTCTCAGAGAATATTTTGTAAAAGCACCGATAGTCAACCCTACAATATCGTCGCAATATCGATATCGAGGTATTTGGTCAAAAATATTGTGATATTTTATTTTCCTCAATATCGCCCAGCCCTAAAAAGCATGTATGAAACTATGAAACTAATTTTCTCTATGATGATACAGTCAAAAAAAGGCAGAAATATTATAGCTTAATGCAGGTCTAACTATGCTAACTGAAAAAACAAAGAACAGATTTGACTTTTAATGAACTGTGAGAAGGTTTTATGGTGTTCAGAGCTTCTTCTCTCCTGTCTGTAAACTGAATGTTAGAAAAAATAAACAGTTTTTATAAAGTTGACCTCTGACGCTGCTGCAGTTGTTTTATTCTCTCTGATCTCAGAAGGAACTCCTGAACAATAGGTCTGTTCCTCTGTCGAGCTTCCTCAGCTGCAAATTTAAATAAGACGAAACGCGAAGAAAGGCTCCGACAAATACCTTCTACACACAAACACTTGACAATGTTGGCGTTGTTGGTAACGTGTGTGTGTGTGCAGTGTTCGTACCTGTGGCGAGCACCTTGCGTGTGCGCAGGAAGCTGATGGCCAGCCTCATGATGGAGGCCTTGTCTAGGTGGGAGCTGACGCTGTGGGGTAGAGGAAGCTGATTGGCCAGCTCGTAGAACACCTCCGTCTCTTTGCTGCGCCGGCAGCGAGCGGCGTCCCGAGACTTCTCCTTACGGCGCTCCGAGCTGCTCCTGAACAGGAAACACGAGACAGGAGGACGGTCACACCTTCAGGTTGATTTATGACACTGATACTGACACCATCGATGTTTATTATTATTATTAATTTATCATAAATATTCATGTGACTGGTGTCACTCACAAGTTAAAACACAATGAGCTTTTCAGAATAAATAAAGAGAACTGTTTGCCAGTAATTAATCTGCAATTTGACATGTTTTAGTTTAGTTTATTTCTGTCATTTTCAACTTATAAAAAAGTCAAATAAATAATACCTAATTCCAAACTCAAACCTACCTTTTCAATCAAGCTTTTAATTGAGCTTTATTTATGTATTTATTTGGCTAATTATTCATTGTAATTTACCTATTTAGTCTGGCTTTTGACTGAGCTTTATATATATACAGTATATATATATATATATATATATATACATACACACACAATGTAGACATTAGAAAATAATAGAAAAGATGATCAATCCAGCAGCAGTGAAACACAAAATGAGAAACATATAAACTTCAGCTTGTTTTTAGTTGAAGCCATTTACTTCAGTCTCAGTAAAAAGTTAAAACACGTTGTGTTGTGCCCAAAAGAATAATAATTGTAACTCTAATATTATTAATATAACTCTCCTTTCTATAATAACACTGAGACATTCTGTATATCTGTTCTGTAAATCAGTTTCCTTTCGCTCTAATACATTTTAATCAGCAGCAAAACCGCTGTTTTCAAGATGATAATAATAATATTTAATGGCTCTGCTGTGTTTGTTTATTCAGCTTATTAAAAATGTAATTTGAACGTTGTAAACAGAAGAGGAAGCTCCGCTCCACATGATGAAGGTAACAGGTTTTAATAGACGGCTATTCGACCGTTTCCAGATGTGGAACCAGGTCATTATTTTAATTTCCTTCATTTCATTTCGTTCACTTGTTGTTTAAAGACGAGAGCTTCAACGTCACAAGATTAAAAAAAACAAAAAAAATGTATTCTAATAATAATAGGTAATAACAGGTTCAGGTTACTATATTTGTACGTATAGGTAGATTTGGTTTGCAGTAAAAAAACGAGGTATCCATCGTGACAAACACATTTTACAAACACGAACAGACAAACATGATGAGAGATACTCAAGGCTCCACCGATCACTAAAACCTCTACAATACACTGACTAAATAAACAAATAGATAAATAAATAAATAAATAAATAAATAAATAAATTAATAAATAAATAAGTAAATAAGTAAATAAGTAAATAAGTAAATAAGTAAATGAGTAAATAAATAAGTAAGTAAATGAATAAATAAATAAATAAATAAATAAATAAATAAGTAAATTAGTAAATAAATAAATAAGTAACTAAATAACTAAATAAATAAATAAATGCGTTGCTTCTATAGCATTTGTACAGTGCTGCTAAAGCTTGCTCATCTGAGTGACGGCTGCTGGAACGAAGCTGTTTTTATACTTTGTGGTTTCTTTTTCTGGCTCTGAAATGAAATGAGTCATATTTTGATATTAAAGTCCACAAGTTTCAATCCAACAGACCATATTAAGACATCTTCTAATGCTCACATACTGTATATGTATACTGCACAGTCTCTGTGTGTCTGGTGACGTTGTGTGAAACAATGTTCAGATTTATATGAAAAGACTGCAACGCAAACAGAAACACTACATGAGGAGCATTAATAAAATAATAACTGCATCATAAACACAAGGTCACACCGCTGTGTTTAAATCATCTCAGACCAGCAGCACCATTATGACCACTAATACAGGCCTGTATGGGTCTTTATGACCAATATAAATATACTGCAGATAACTGTAGTTTTATTCTCAAGGACAAACTAAGTTTGTTTCACACAACATGCAGCAGTAAGATATGATGACATAAAACCAAAGACTGTCGCTGCAGGTCTCATGAAGACTTCACCAGACCCACGAGGAGGATTAAAGAGTTTACTGAAAGTCGTGCTGAGCGTCACGAAAAAAGAGGTGAGGGTGAACACATTAAATGTTCTAAAAATGCATGTGTGAGTGTGTACAGTCTGTTGCTGGGTGTCTGAGCCCGTCTACCAGCATTTTATTCACTCAATCCCACAATGCACCTCATCACTGCCAACATCAACAAGTTGTTTCTGGAGTGTTTGTTCCCAGAGGGAGTGATGGAGGCCGACGTGATCTGTTCTCCTTCCTGCTCCACCTTAAACACCTGGAAACATCAGCTTGAGCTATAATCCATATAAAAACTACTAATACAAAATCTCATTTTGACATTATTAGTCTCATTATTCACTGTAATCAACCAATGATTTTAGAATACCTGGAAAATTATGATTTGCATTAGAATCAGGCTGAAATATTCTTTATATTTCTAACTTGTTTTAAGAATCGTAAGGACTTGATGACTGCACGGACTAAAATGATCCATCCATACCAAACATAGCTTGCTGAGCGAAGCGTTTTCACAAGACTTTTTGACAGAGAAACCATAAAAACCAGGTGAAAACCAGCTGCTTCACATCAACAACATGAGTGTGATTCAAATCACAGTTTCCTCCTCCGGCTACAGGCGACAGAAACACAGTGAAACCTGCTAAACACACATTAATGAGCAGACAGCAGATAATGAAGAGGAGAGTCAGAGAACAGCAGCTCTATTATCTCATCAGAGGGTCTCTCTGCTCGCCGTTACAGTCTGCAGATCAGTGTGTGTGTGTGTGTGTGTGTGCGTGTGTCTGGGCCCATTGTTAGACTATTTCAGGATACAGAACAATGGGAGTCACAGCGCTTCATCAGGGCACCGAGTCTCCTGGTTCTGATGCACTCACTGACCCCCTCTCACACACACACACACACACACAACAGAGGTCAGAGGTCACTCCGTACAGTAGTGCTGAGGTGCTGCTGCTGCTCTACTTCAAAATGTCCGTTCCATCTTCATCCTTTATGCTTAAAATTACTACGTTTATGTCCCCATCAAACCCAGAATCCACTTCAAGATCCACCTGATCTGCTCCAGCCCAGTAGAGCCGGTCTGATCGGGGCTTCAGTTCTGTGGATCTTTTAAAACAGCACTCCTCCTCCAGTACCGGTCTAGACTGGACTTTAACTGTCTGTTCTCTCTTATTGTGACGTCGGACAGAAAGCTGCTGTATTAATAAACTTTACTTCAGCGTTCATCTTCCGCTGCTCAGAGCAGACACAACAGAGTTCATGCACTCAAGCCAATGTGGAAAATACTGGAACTGATTACTGTTCCAGTCACTCAATCAAGGACTTTGTCGTCATAATAAAAGCATAATGAAATTATGGAATAAATGAGGCATAAATGAGATGAAAGATTAGTGATAAATATCAGTGATAAAAAGTGCAGAATCTGATCAATAAAAGTATATAGTGTATAGAGTATAGAGTGTATAGAGTATATAGCATATAGTGTATAGAGTGTGCAAACATCAGCAGCAGTCAGTCAGCTCAATAAGAGCTGGACGCGTATCAAACATCCCAAACATCACCTGACACTCTTTAGTAGCCACGTTTATTTTCCTTTTTAGGTGTTTTTAAGACTTTTTCCTTTTCCAGCCAACAGAGAGACTCGGTGGGAGTGTAATGATGATGATGATGATGAGGCATGAAGGATCGGTTCACATGCATAAATGAATAAAGGGAGGTCATTCAGGTTTCTGTCCATCGCTCTTCTGAGTGCTCCGAACTTCGCCTTCATTCAATCACCATTCATTCAGCCTCCAAATGTTTAATGTGTTCCTGCTTCGGCCTCCTGTGACTGGAACATTTCTCAAATGTAAAGTAGCATTAGTCCGAGCAGCGCTAACAAAACGTTAAAAAAAAAAGCCGGTAGTCCGCCATGTTTGTTGTTTGTTTCTGGTGCATGCTCATTACACAAAGCAACAATGGGCATGACATGAGGAGAGGAGGCCATCGTTTCCCAAACGCTCCGTTTTACACGTTCCACACAGATATAAAGGAACCGGAGTTTTTAAAAATCTGCAATTTATATCCGTTTTTGTGACCCAAAGCTCTGTTTCTGTGTGGACGAGAGGCCAAACCGGAGAGGAAAACATCCGTTTTTAAACATATCTGTATACGTGTAGACTAGAGCTGGGACTCACCTTCACCTCTCTCCCGATTCGATACTATCAAGATTAAGTATTGCGATTCGATATTACGATTTATTGTGATTTTTGTTAACTTTTTTAACACTAGACCATGGGAAAAAGTTGAATCATACATTTCTAGGGACTTTTACTTTGGAAAATATCTAAATTAATACACAAAAATGTTTGATTTTTAGCATGTATGTAGTCAGAGATGTCCTGAAGTCAAAAATATCATCAGGAAATATTTATTTAATAGCTTCCACCAACCCAAAAATCAAAGAATAAAGACATTTCCCTCACACATTAGTGGTATTTTCTATTTAATTTATAAGGGACATGTAAAGCTTTATACTTCTGGTGAATCTAATCTAATCTTATTTCCATAGATGTATTTTGTATATACAGTTCCCTTTGTTAACACCTTATTTTGAAAACCAGATGTAGTCCCACGTGTCTACTTCCTCTAACTTCTCCAAGTCCGTCTCTAGCTCTCCCGTCAGCTCCGTTCTCTTTATCCATCCATGGTCAGCTCCATTGGGGCCGTTTCAATGCATTTAACATAAATGTCAGTATATGGGTGCTCTACAGCGGTAGCGTCGGCCCATTTGACCACGGAGATGAGAGCGACGGCCGCATTTTACCGTGATACGATAACGTTTCCTGTCCGTGACATTTTATAAGCTGTTAATCTTAGTAATAATTTTCATTTAAACTGATATGAGCATTTCTGCATAAAATATTTAAATTTGAGTACAGATCCAGACCTGTCTGTCTTCTGAGGGAGGTAGAGACAGTAATGTGCTGCTGTGAACACCAACAGTCACTCATTCATAAATAGCAGCGCCGACATTTCTCACGCAAACACACACCAGCTTTGTGACTGGACTGCAGCCAGTTTGAGGTATGTGACTGACGCGTGGCTGTCACAACAGTGTCATGTGATGATTAAAATGGTCACACACACATCAACAGGTGGTGGGTGTTGTCACACTGAGAAGACAGTTACTACTCCAGCCTTCAGCTACGTCTTTATACTGACACATGAAGACAAACAAACACACCTTTCACACCTGACACACCACCATCTGACAGCTATCATATGAAAGACAACCTGAAGCATCCACTGGTATCAACCATGTCAAGGAGGCTAAATAACACTGCAGAGTCTGGTGAGGAAAACTGTCACGGACATTTTCAAAGGGGTCCCTTGACCTCTGACCTCCAGATATGTGAATGAAACTGGTCTAAGTGGGTCTCTAAAAGTCCACATATTGAGCTCCGTCCTTTTGGCTCCTTTATCAGAACATGAATCAAACACGGTAAAGCTGCCGGAGTAAAAACTTCAGATGAACCTCTCGTGTGATTTCGGTTGAGAGTTAACATTCTTTGTTCTGCTCTGATTCATCGGCACATCTCGACGCTGCTTTTAGACCTGTGAGAACGGCAACCTGAGCCGGCCGATGAGGACTGCCAGCTATTTCCATCATCCTGCACACACACTGCATGCATATAGCTCTAACAGGATGTCTGAAGTACTTTTTACTGCACTATATTTATCAAACAGTTCAGTTGCTGCACATAAAGAAACTTATGATCAGCTTAACAGAGGTTTCAGAATTCCAGGTATGTATTTAGATGTGAATATTACACGCTTGTATTAACGTGCAGTACCAGCAGGGGGCGACGAAGACACAGACTTAGGTTTAGGCTAGAAATCCACTTAGTTGGGTTAAGGAAAAACATCATGGTTGGGCTTAAAATAAGTACTCAAATTAAGTAAAATACGTACACAATGTAGCGTCAGTACGGAAAACACTTGACAAACGTCACTAATGTAAATTACAAAACAAAACACCGGTCTCCAACACGAGTCTCTCAGTTGAAAGTCCGGTGTTTGTTAGACCCATCGACCTCCCCACTCGCCCACCATAAGTGGTGTTTCTTACTTTATATATTGCATAACTACTTTTGAAGTTTGACTTCTGTCACTACACAACACGTGACAAAGGTTATGTGCATACTTTTCCCGGGAGACTCCCGTTTTTCATCGCCCTCTCCCGGTTTCCTCCCGGGGTCACAATTCTCCCGATTTTCACACCTTTTTTACCTTTCCATTATCATAACCCATTTCTGGAACTGTACAGTGTGTATAATCCCTACTGTTTCCACCCGGACGACAATAGAGCTACACCAACTGTCGTTTCCCGGCGGTAGAGAGCCGTTTATGCTCGCGACACAGCGCAGTTTGAGCTCATGTTTGAGCTGTGCTCGCTGCTGGGTTCGATGCACATCACAGCGTGCAACGCCCAAAGTTGGGCTTTGCTCGATGCAGCGAAAAGCCGCTGTGGCGTGACGCAATCCGTTGGAAATAACGGGTTTCAGAGGTCAGTGGTGTCGTTGTCGCGTTGTTTCTGAAAGGACCTTCAGTGAGTGAGAGAAGGAGAGAAGAAAGAAATACTCAAAGCAGGAGCACTTATTATTACTTATTTTCAGTCTTTTAAAGTCACCAGAATACAGGAAACAAAGTTATCGGAGCTCAGTTTTTTCTGGAGGAGGAACCCCAGACCCCCCACTTTGGTTTTGAAATCCTCCCTTTTTTTGAGATCTCAATGTTGGCAACTATGGTCATGTGACAACCGTCACTACATAACACTGAACCTTCATGCAGGCGTCTCATATTCGTGTCTCGCAGACACAAAACGTGACACTGACATGCTGTCCTCTGGTGGACAAGAGGGTCTATTACACGCTGTCCTCTGGTGGACAAGAGGGTCTATTACACGTTGTCCTCTGGAGGACAGAAGCGTCTATTACACGCTCTGCCATGAGACTGGGCTGGATAAATAGATGGACAGAGAGAGAGAGACAGGTAGTAAAGACAGACCTGGCATTCTGAAACCTCTGTGACAGAAGTAACGCCGTCACTCTAAAGTCACCACAACACCAGTCAGCACACATGAGGTCAGAGGTCACACATAGAAACACACAGACTGACTCACACTGAATGTGGAAGAGTGGTGACAGTCAACATATCCTCACTGTTCGTATGATATCTTACTGAAACTGCTTCCTCATTTATCGTGTGTTTTCCTATGAATATCCAGCAACACGTGTCAATCTCTGCTCGTTACATGCATACAGTCTTTTCAAAATAAACTTTCCATCTTCACAGGAAACTATAGCCGTTTGGGATGTTTTGTTAAATCAAAAAGGAATTACACGGCTACTTTTTACGACTGCAACACTTACAGTTTTCTCATCCTGTATGCAAACTGTTAGTTCAGGTTCAGACTGAATAGTCAGGTTTGACACATGCAACATGCATATAGAGATAAACACACACACAGACTCGTGCACAGAAACACAGACCCCCCCCCACATTAACTCCTGGTGACCGTGTGATTGTTGTGATAACAAGCTGAGAGCTGCTTATAGCAAACAGATCCTGTAACCAGAGACCAGGAACAGAGAACAGGTACAGTGAGTCCAAAACAGCCCTCTGTGGATCTCTGTGAAAATCGAATTAGGGCTGGTAGTCGATTAAAATATTAAATCCTGATTAATTGCAAATTAATCACACATTTTTTATCTGTTCAAAATGTACCTTAAAGGGAGATTTGTCAAGTATTTAATACTCTTATCAACATGGGAGTGGACAAATATGCTGCTTTATGCAAATGTATGTATATATTTATTATTGGAAATCAATTAACAACACAAAACAATGACAGATATTGTCCAGAAACCCTCACAGGTACTGCATTTAGCATAAAACAATATGCTCAAATCATAACATGGCAAACTGCAGCCCAACAGGCAACAACAGCTGTCAGTGTGTCAGTGTGCTGACTTGACTATGACTTGGCCCAAACTGCATGTGATTCTCATAAAGTGGGCATGTCTGTAAAGAGGAGACTCGTGGGTACCCATAGAACCCATTTACATTCACATATCTTGAGGTCAGAGGTCAAGGGACCACTCTGAAAATGGCCATGACAGATTTTCCCTCACCAAAATTTAGCGTAAGTTTGGAGCGTTATGTAACCTCCTTCATGACAAGCTAGTATGGTTAGTACCGATGGATTCATCAGGTTTTTTAGTTTCATATGATACCAGTATTTTCTCTCTAGCTTTAAAACTGAGCCCGCTACATCCTCCGAAAGATCGATTGCAATGCATTAAACCCCTAGAAAAACTAATGAATGCATTGGTACCAACCATGTCATACTAGTTTGTCGTGAAGGAGGTTAAATAACGCTCCAAACTTACGCTAAATTTTGGCGAGGAAAAACTGTATTTCTTCAATAAGTTCATAAGCAGAAAACCACACAAGCGCGTCCCAGCATTGTGCATCATATTTAAGTGTCCCCCTGGAAACAGTTTCCGTTGTGTTGTGAGCGTCTTGCAGCACTTTTTCTAAATTCTGCACGTCGTCAAATTGTATTGAGCTCAGTAAGGAGAGGCCAAAGAGTTTGCCCACACCCAAAACACACACACACACACACACACACACACACACACACACACACACACACACACACACACACACACACACACACACACACACACACACACACACACACACACACACACACACACCTTTCCTTGCTTACAGTGAGTCTTCCTGTAGTTGTGGCGCCTGGCCGAACACAAACACAGAGCAACAATACAGAACAGGCTAATCTGTGATCCTGAGGAACATGGAGTTCTGGAAACACTGCCAAACACACACACACACACACACACACACACACACACACATACATACACACACACACACACACACACACACACGGGTGAACAAACAGCGATCCCAGACGGGGCCCCCGACTTCAGCTCAAATGGGAAGAACGATGCAGGAGATTACTGATGACTCTGATAGGCCATGAAAGAGACGCACACACACATTCTGGCACAAACAAACAAATAAACCCGCCCTCGCCACGCTGATGGTCGGGATAGACTGGCTGATTGAAAGAGGCACAGAGTGGGGGGGGGGGGGGACCAGGTGGTGTGAGGGAGGTCAGCTGACCATCGGGACGCTCCATCAGAATAACAAACACGCTGCTGATTTAAACTGACTTTTGACTGTAGAAGGGAAATTAAAATATAGCATATAAAGAACATTATGCTTTGTGTTTCCTTGCTTTCCTCTGGTGATATCAAGCCCTGCAGAAAGGTCATTCATTAGTCAAAAGAATATCTGATATTTGGAAGCTTTCAGGTCTCAATGTGGGAATTTTGTCACAACACGAGAGCTGATAAAAGTTTCAACTTCACAGGTAGAACAACAGGTGAGAAGAGCAGGAGTCAGTAGAGGATAGCTATAGAAAACAACCCAGAAAAGATGTTGGCATTGGACGTTTCTGCAAACCATACGGGATTCGTTGAATGTCAGCGTTTCTCAACCAAAAATACATTTCATATCAGCCTCGTATCACGCTTGCAGAAAGGCGCAATGCCACGTGGTTAACGTTGTGAAACAATTGGTGAGGTTTAGGCAACAAAACTACTTGGTTAAGGTTAGAAAAAACATAAGTTACGTTGTCACGTTACATTGTCATGTTATGTTGTCATGGTTGTTATATTTTTACGGTTGTTATGTTGTTATTTGAACACAAACACAAAAAAACTTGTTTTTTCTAACCTTAACCAAGTTGTTTGTGTTCAAATAATAACCTAACAACATAATGTCACAACGTAACAACCATAACAACATAACGTGACAATGTAACAACCGTTACAATATAACAACTGTTACAATGTAACAACCGTAACAGACGTAACAACGTAACGTGACAACATAATAGCCATAACAACCGGAACATTGTAACATAACAACGTAACAGCCATAACAAAGTAACATAACAATGTAACAGCTGTAACAACGTAACAATGTAACAGCCGTAACAACCCTAAAACCGCAACAACCACAACAACGTAACAACCGTAAAAAAACAACATAACATCCGCAACAACGTAACAACCCTAACAACTGTAAAATAACAACCGTAACAACAGTAGCAACGTAACATAACAACATAACGTAACTAGCGTAAAAGAGCGGTATCCTGGGTGAAAGTCTTGTGTTTGTTTGTTTGTTTTAAAGCACTACCTAGATGTAAACTTTGGTTGTGGAGCGTTGTATCTCTGTTCCTACGTGTAAAAACAGGAGGATAACTCAGTTTGTGATTTCTAGTGATAAAAGCAGATTTCCTAATAAAAGTGACTCCATACTGTACTTGTGTTTTAGAACAGAGCTAAAGAGATGTGATGACTGAGGAGAAAACTGTATTTCATTAGTTTTCATGTCCTGAAATACAAACTGAAAACAGGAATGAGTGTAAATCTGTAGAAAAGGATTACAGAGACTTAAAGAGAAAGGAATGTAAGCCTCGTACTGTTTTTCACTTTAACGCCACTCACACTGAGGTTTCTACCAGGTTACAGTTTACAGAGTAAAGATGAAAAGGTAAAAAAAGATTTTTCTTTGTGTATGTTAAAATACTAAAAAAAAAAAGTAAAGTACACCAAGTTGAGGGATATCTACTTCATCTTGTGTGTTCATGTTTTTCAGGCAGCAGAAAGCTGATGGTAGAAAACCAGCTCTGATAGTGTTTTGTCCTGTGGAGGGTTTCTGTTGTGTTTTCACCGCTTGTTAGAGTCAATAAATTCACTTTGGAGAGTGAGATTGTCTAAAACGGTTTAACGTGATGCAGAAGAAGAAAAAGCTTTGAACACATTAACAGAAAGGCAGAAGGTGAAAGTAGGCCGGTACGGTCCGGTACTCCGTACCACTAAAGATTCAGTGCTGGTACACAGTACCGTGAAGCGGGACAGCAGCTGCCTGCCAAAACACACTTAATACAACCTCCAATTTCCAACTATAAAACACATCTGCTAACGTCAGGTCAACGTACAGTTAGTTACCTCCACCAAGGAGGTAGTATTTTCAGCTCGGTTTGTCTGTTTGTACGTTCATTACATTTAATTTTCAGTAGAATTGCAAGATAGGGCATTTGTGCTGCATTCATGTGGTGTTGGAATAATCGGAAAAATTAGTTCCGCCGGAAAATTCACGCCGGAACAAGAACTCAAAAACAGCCAACGTGTTGTTTAAACAATAAAATACAACACATCTTCTTTGTAGCGTCCGTGTTTTTCCTGCATTACAACTTAAAACTCATGAACACACCGGAGTCGGAAGAACGACTTCCCATTGCGGTAAATGGGACTAACAGGTTCCAGTGATAGACCTGCGGGTTTATAATCCGTGCTTGCTGCTTTTCCAGAACTGTTCAGTTGCTGGCAAACGTCAACTTCTGCTGCAGCTGACGGTCTAATATCGAGTGCTGTGGGTTTTTGGCAGGCAGTCGTTTCTTTTCAAAAATCTCCCAGGTAAAATGACAAAATAAGTTTTGATGTTTCATGATGATTAGTTTTAGATCAAACAAGCTGCGACTTCTGTAACTCGTAACAGTGTGTGTGTACATCTTTACTTCCTAAACACACTTAAAAGTCGATGACTTTAGACGTCTTTTTCTTCTAATTTAAAACAAAACAAATTGTTCTGATTTACAAATCATACGACAAATTATTCTGCAGCACTTTCACCATTTAAATAAATAATTTGCTATACTTGATGTCAAGTGTTTCTAGTTTCTTTCTCCACCATACAGGCGTTGAGTGGTGTGTTCAGGGATGATGAAGCTGGGGGTGAGAGGAGGACAATATCAAGCGATGAAGGTTGAAGTAGCCTCATAGTACCGGCAAGAACTTCTATCTACTTTCACTCCAGGTCACCGTTTAGTTTGCATCGTGCACGAGCAGGAGGACACGCATAAAAGCGAGCACAAAGCAAAGCGCCCACAAAGGCAGTGAAGAAGAAGAAGACTGATGTGAACACTGCAGGATTCAACACGTGTTAGAGAGTCAAGGACACACACACTGAATGTAAACATAACCTTTGTTACCAAGGTAACCAAAGATGGTGGTTACACTAAAAACAACAACACACAGGAGAGTTTCACCAGCCTGACCTCCACATAAAGGACACAATACTTTCTGATAGATACCTACTACTTCTAATTTATTTCTCAGATTCATTCTAACACACACACGGCCAGGATTCCCTCAGAAATTATATGTACCGGTCTGGAAAGACAAAGCATATATTATGATTATATTTATTAAAAAGAACTGATTCATGATGTCAAAATGGTTCTCGATTATGTCTAATTCTTTCGTTTCTTACCTGTTATGTAAGCATTGTTTTCTCTGTACATGCATTATCCTGACTTTTCTGTTCATTTTGTGTGTTTATTTGGTTTGTGTTTCACTAAATCATGTTGCATTTATTAGTTTCTGTTTCTTTGTTGAGGGGAGGTCGGTTGTATAAGTGGAACTCTCCTGTCACATCTGCTTCATCTCTATTATCTGCTTCTATGCTGTTGTATATGTGTGCAAATAAAAAAGCAAAAAAAAAACCTAAATGTACATTAATCTCTGCAGATATGGGCTGAATATTTTCTGAACAGACGTTCAACACTCCGCATTTTTTGTGCCCTCAAATCCATTGTTCGGCAGGCGCACTCAAACGCGACGCGCAACCCAAGCAACTATTTTCAAGCTGCGACGGCGGCACCCCGAGATAAAAATAGATAATAATAATTAAACAGCTGGAAAACAAATAATGGTTTACTACAAAAAAAGACTCAGGGGAGCTAGACCTGAACCTGAGGGAGTCTGGAAGGAGTCTGGAAGGAGCTGGAGCTCAGCCAGCTGACACAAAGGGGACCAGGGAGCCGTTTTGGTAGCAGAGGAAGAGGAAGAGGAAGAAGGAGAGCTGGCGGAGAGGAAACAGGAAATGGCGAGGAGACAGAGTTCTGAAGGAGGGGCCTGGTCAGATGACATCAAACATGGAGGGGAGAACCACAACAAAGTGAGCGGGGAGAGGCCGACGGCACAGCTGGAGTCGACGATGAAGATGAGAGAATGTGATATGAAGAAAGAAAAATAAAAGATGAAAAGAGAGAGAGGAGGAGGAGAGAGACAGAAATAACAATGGAGAGATGAAGAGAGAGGTTTTCCAGACTTTAAAATATACAGTAGTTTTTTAAACTTTCTTTGGCACATAATCAGGAGATTGTTTGCAAAGAAAGTTAATTTTTCTTTAATTTTTTAAAGCATTTTCTGAGCTGTAAATGTTGCAGGAGGAGCTCCTTACTGCAGGTATATAAGCAGGTGATTAAAGTACGTATTACTGTCAGTGGTAATAAGGAAACGACACATTCTAGAAATTGTTCAGTGAAAAGCAGCAAAAAATAAAATAAGCGTCGTTCAATAAACAGACATTATGATGCAAAACAGTAATTCTGCCTCTGCCTCCTGTTGCTGAAAGTGTCTGTATCACTGAAAACCACTTCATCAGCCTCTATAGATGTTGGATTATTATGAACCAGCAGTGATGTGTTGAATATCTGCTGGTGTGAATCTGCACATTCCTCTACAGGATAAAGTCCACCAGCTGGCTCAGTTAACACTGAACTCTTCCTCCTCCTGAGACTACTCATCGCAATAAATCACCACAGCTGGGACACTCACCTCATCATGTCTCTACTTAATAACCCGACGTCTCGGTAAATATTTTAGTCACTCGACCTCCAGTTTCTATTGTCTCGCTGAGCTTCCGTCTTCATCTTCCTCTTGTTTAACACCCTGAATCAGAGCTTTAAAGCCCTTTTAAACACAAACAGACTCTGAACCAGCGAGAGACTCAAACAGACTGAAGTGGTTTTCAATGTTTGTTTCATCACATTTCAGATAAAATCACATGTTTGGAGCTGAATCTGAGTTAATAGTGTTTCTTTTATCAATTTCAAAGTTCAGCTCAGGTCTGGGAATCATTACAGTCATTCTGTTTATCAAACCAAAAGTAAAAAATCAAGTGTTCAAGGTTCAGTTTGCAGCTCTGTGTTTGCCAGGATGATCCAGGACAGCAGAGGGTTTTGGGAAATTCCAGTCAGAGAGTTCCCAAACAAACGGATTACTCAGCAGAGGAAAGTCAGCGTGAGAGACGTCACTACTCAACCTTTTCATTTCGTCACCTTCTGGGGAACTGTGGTGGATGTTTTTCACTATTTTCTGAAAGTTTTTTAGTAAATGAATCAAAGAAATGATCAAGAAATTAATCAATGATGAAAATAGTTGTTGGTTACCAACCCGGTCTCACGGGAAGGTGTATAAATACCACAACATTACATAAACACTGCGTTCATTTGTACATCACACAAACATCTGCAGTTAGGTTCAGGTAAGAAAATCACTCACTTAGATTCAGGTAAGAAAACCACTTAGTTAGGGTAAGGGAAAACGTCATGGTTGGGCTTAATATAAGTAAGTAAACTAAGTAAAATACGTACGGAATGGGGCTGTAACGCCACTAATTTCTTTAATGCATTAACACAATCGATCTTCTTTAGATTGTAGCGGTTTAAAGCTAGAGTAAAGATACTGGTATCATATGAAACTAGATAACCTAATGAATCCATCGGTACCAATCATGTCATACTAGCTTGTCATGAAGGAGGTTAAATAACGCTCCAAACTTGCACTACATTTTGGTGAGGAAAAACTTTCATGGCCATTTTCAAAGGGGTCCCTTGTCCTCTGACCTCCAGATATGTGAATGGGTTCTATGGGTACCCACGAGTCTCCCCTTTACAGACATGCCCACTTTATGATAATCACATGCAGTTTGGGGCAAGTCATAGTCAAGTCAGCACACTGACACACTGACAGCTGTTGTTGCCTGTTGGGCTGCAGTTTGCCATGTTATGATTTGAGCATATTGTTTTATGCTAAATGCAGTACCTGTGAGGGTTTCTGGACAATATCTGTCATTGTTTTGTGTTGTTACTTGATTTCCAATAATAAATATATACATACATTTGCATAAAGCAGCATATTTGTCCACTCCCATGTTGATGAGAGTATTAAATACTTGACAAATCTCCCTTTAAGGTACATTTTGAACAGATAAAAAACGTGCGATTAATCCCGATTAATCATGGACAATAATGTGATTAATCGCAATTAAATATTTGAATCGATTGACAGCCCGAGTACGGAAACAACTAAATAAAACACATCACAAACATCAACAAAAAAATAAATGTCACGTGACAAACGTGCTTTATTGGTCGCTAAACGCCTTCCGCATTATCGTGGCATTTATACGCCTTTTCGTGTGAACGGACTGCCAGAGAAGACAAATTCATTTTCTGCACAATATCTGCAATAACCCAATTTAAGAGATCTTTACCAAAAATGTGTAATTATGTTATGTGTTTCATCTAAAAATTAATATTGGCAAACATATTTTTGCCCCTGTCCAGTTTTATCGTGGCATTTATTCGCCTTTTTGTGTGAACGGGTTGCTGTTGCAGACCTAAAGATATATATTTATTTTTTAAGACTTGAGACTTGAATTGGACCCAAAAGACTAAATGAAAACAATAATTTTACGATCATATCTCACGCTGAAGCTGGACAGTAACCACAGCTGTTCTAAATATAGCAGTACTATAATATTTGTTCTGAAATACAGAAGAAACACTTGAGAACCAGAACCTAAAACTACTGAAGCTCAGTACTTGAGTTTAATAGACTTTCATGGACTTCCCATCTTCTGTCCACAAGAGGCAATAAATCCTCTCGTTCCTCTCCAGAGGCCTGTACTACGAAGCGAGTTCAACATACCCAGGGTATCTTCTCGTTATCTGGCTTAACCAACCCTAACAAACGAGATCCAGCTAAACTGTCCTACGAAGGTGGTTATCAACTCGGTAAGTCAACCCAGGGTTTCTCTATCTGGTTATGAGCGCGTTCACGTGAACGGGGCGGTGTTTGCAGCATCTGACCAATCACTAACATGGCCAAGTCTACTGTCAGCAGACAGACAGGCAGACAGACAGACAGGCAGAGCGGCACATATTACAAAGGAAGAGCAAACTATATTAGACAAATACGAAGAAGTTAAACACTTAATCCAGACTAAAAGTAACACAGTTGAAGCTGCCAAATACAGGAAGGACAGCTGGCAAAATAAAAAAACTCCTGATGTGTGAATGCGTCAATTAACAGATTTAGTAATTTAACGAAACACTCAAAAGTCGGATAAAGTCGTTGAGTTATAAATAGCAATAAGAAATTATATTGATGTCTGGATGGACGGTTACACTTCATTATACCCATTATTAAAACAAAAGGCGTGTATAACTATTTAAACCTTCTCTCAGGTGCGTCTCCGTTTCCTGCGGTGTGAAACGGACTCAAGAGCAAGTAAAAAAATAAATATAAAAATATAATTCAAAGCGGTAAACACCCGCAGCATAAATCCAGCTGTCCTTCCTGCATTTGTCAGTTTAAACTGTGTTGTTTTTAGCCTGGATTATGACTTAAACTTCTTCGTATTTGTGTAATATTACCATACGATCAGCGCACTGAGCTCTGATTGGTCAGTAGGCGGTGTTTTTATACGAGTTGATCTCTTATCTGGAACATAACCTGCTCCGGAGCAGGTTAGCCGTTCAGCGTAAGTTACCATGGAGATCTACCCCGGTAGGAAGTGATCCACCTTCGTAGGACGGAAAACCCAGGGCTAACGCCAAATCCTGCTTCGTAGTACAGACCTCTGCTCTGCGTCGTTCAGGCTTTATGTGGCGTTATGTTCGGGTGGCGTTGGGAGGACGTGTTGGCACACAGCAGAGGCATGACGGCGCCGTGCCAACCGGGCCTCGGCTCGCTGCAGAGCGCTGCTTCTTCTGTCTGTCTTTACCCTCCTTATTGATTTATATTAATATCACCTCTACGTCCAGCTGATTATCACTCTGTTCTGTTTAACAACGTCTTCTCCTCCCCTCTCATGAGTTAGCACAACAGCAGCAGCCCATAATAAGGTCAGGTCGAGGAGTGTTTAGGAGACATTTAATCAATTAAGAGCTTAAAACTCAACATTTGCACCACGGACTCATTAAACATAAAACGAAGCAGCTCCATCAGGATCAGTGTCCGGTAAACCCACCAGACTCCATTCACAAAACCAGTAATTTTACCTCTGCTTTTACCTGAGCTGCTGGTCTACCGCTGCAGTTAGTTAGTTTGTGTTATTGTGTGACTTTCTGATCTGAACTAACGTGGCGTCCACAGCAGTACGTCGCTTAGATTCTTTATTTTTCCTCCCCATAACATGCACACTTAGTTTTTATGGCTTTCTTATAGACTTCAGTGCAAAATGCAAACAATATCTCCTACGATTGATAATAAAATCTGAATAATTATTTCCTAAATCAGCTTTTTAAGACACATATCCTTATTTACATACAACTAAATCCTAAAGTCAGCAGTGAAAAAGTGAGAGGAGAAATACTGCTGATGTGTTACTACGTCACATTACAGACAACAAACACTGGAGTATTTACTGGGGTTAGACGGAGCAATAACAGAGGTTTTAACTTCTGATATGATGAAGGTGACGCAGTTTGCCTGACTCAAAATGTCTAATTATTGTATAACTGATCCGATCTCTTATGTCAATTCACACTGTGAGATCCTTAAACTATCTACTTTGGGTAAAAAACACCACAACACCTCGTCCGTCATTTTCATGTATCAGGACGTCTCGTTGGTACGGAGTCCTTAAAGTGCCATTATTATTATTATTTATTTATTTTTCTGTGTGCATCACATTGTGTTATTATTTCTTACACAACACGTTCTTGTTGATACAGATTTGGGCTGACGGGGGTCAAAACGATCAAAACTAAACTGACAGCGAGCGGACGATCGGATGAAGACATTCCATCAAGTTCAACCTGTCGTATCAACATGAGTTATATTGTTAATAATAAATCTAATCTGATGCATCTCAAATAAACACGGTGTGTGTTTGCCAGGCAGCCGTCATTAACACATTATGACTTCCAGGCAACGTGCTACTGGGTAACACACACACACACACACACACACACACACACACACACACACACACACACCACCGTCAGCTAGTGCTGGGACGATACACCCCTCTCCCGACTCGATACTATCACGATACTTGGGTGGTGATTCGATATGTATTGCGATTTTTAAGTATTGTGATTTGTTAACTTTTTCAAACACTAGACAATGAAGGGAAAAAAGTTGAATCATACACTTCTAGGGACTTTTACTTTGGAAAATATCTAAATTAATACATTAAAATGTTTGATTTTCAGCACGTATGTAGTCAGAGATGTCCTGAAGTCAAATATATCATCAGGAATTATTTATTACATTTTTTCCAGCAACCCAAAAAAAATCAAAGAATAAAGACATTTCCCTCACAAATTAGTGGTATTTTTTCTTTTTAAATTATAAAGTGACTATAAGTGACAAGAAAATGTAAAAAGTACAATATTTACCTCTGAAATGTAGTGAAGTATAGAGGCAAAATGGAAATACTCAAGTAAAGTACAAGTATGTCAAAATTGTACTGAAGTATAATACTTGAGTAAATGTACTTTGTTACATTCCACCATTATTATTATTTTGGTTTTAAACCGGCAAAAGAGTCCAATGGCGCCTGATGGAGGACGCCTCCGCCTGCAGCCTCCAAATGAACAAACAGGAGGAGATAACATAATGATCAAGGTGTCACTACTAGTTTTTGGTCTATAGTTCTCAAATATGATTTATGAATTGGCGTTGCTCTTCATCCCTGTTTTGTAAATAAATCAAATCAGTGCAACAAGAACGTGAATAGCATCGTTAATAGTTCCTGTTCGCGCACCCTATGGATCGCACTTTACAGGTTAATTATTTACCGAGTTAAATTCTCCAGGAGGCAGACCATTAAAGGGACTATTTGTAACTTATCACGCGCATAAATCTTAACGGGTCGGAATCCCATGCGCGCTCGCGTGTGGGTACGCGCTGCTCCTGCTGCCTTCTGCCTGCTTGCACACCGCGCTCGTTCTCACCGGTTCGGCTCGCTCCAACTCCACGTGCACGCGCGCACACTGCAGAGGAGTTAGTTTAGCTCTGAGAATATCTAGTGAATGTGCAGTGGACGTTTTTGCAGAAATAAATGCTGCAGCTCCTCCAGACCAAAAGAGGTTTCCCGTGTCTTGTGAAGAGACGGAGCTCCGCAGCGAGTTACGTTATCGTCCCGACCGGGTGTCGCTGTCTCCCCCCCCCCCCCGTTTCCTCCGGGTCGGCGGGCTGAGACAGGAAAAGCCAGCACTAGAATCAGCATTGATCCATGGAGAGACCTTCGTCTGGTCAGCTAACATTACTGCCAAGCAGGTGAAATATAGAGTGATATTGTGTGTTAGCTGACGTGTGTCGCCTCACTGTTTAGACCGATGCTCGTTCATGTCAATGTAGCGCGAGCACAAGCGCGAGCGCGAGCGCGAGCAACAGGACGCTGACTTTCGTTGACATTGCGGCCACAGGTGTCGCTGTGAACAAGCAATTTCTGATTCTTACATATAGCCCCTTTAAATTAGCAAAATATATTCACAAAAATCGACCAAAAAAAACAACCGACGATGGACTCAGCCAATCACAGATGGCCGAAATATTCATCAATATAACCCAACTCTGCTGATTCAAATCAATGTTCTTCTCCGAGTGGTGTGAAAGTAGATTATGTTTCTCTCAAATTAAACATCTTTTCTGTGATCTGATTGGACAGAAATAGGTGATTAACTTAAGTATTTTCTACAGGTGAGATGTTAATTCTCTCCCTTTGACAGGTGTGATTAAGTAGCTGTTATGGAGACACCAGTACAGCATTATTTCACAACATCAGGCCCATGACCTCATCACTACTAGAAAACAATAAAAAAAAAACAGGGCGGCACTTTCAGGAAGACACACTGACGACACAATAAAGAAGTTGTTTAGAGGAGGAAACATGTACCTAAAACATATAAATCACATGAGAGGATGAATGATTCAGCAGCATTAAGTGTTTCACATATTTATTTTTTTCAGGTGTACACCTACCAACCACAAAGAGACACAAAACAACCACAAAGACACAAAACAACCAAAAAGAGACAAAAAATGACTACAAAGATATGCAAAACAACCACCAAGAGATGTAAAACAACAACAAAGAGATGCAAAACAACCACAAAGAGACGCAAAACAACCACAAAGAGACACAAAACAACCACAAAGAGACACAAAACAACCACAAAGAGACACAAAACATCCACAAAGAAACAAAACAACTACAAAGAGACACAAATGACCACAAAGAGACACAAAACAGCCACAAATAGTCACAAAACAACTACAAAGACACAAAACAACCACAAAGACACACAAAACAACTACAAAGACACAAAACAAAAGAGACAAAACAACCACAAAGAGACACAAAACAACTACAAAGAGACACAAATGACTACAAAGACACAAAACAACAAAAAGAGACACAAAACAACTAAAAAGAAACAAAACAAAGAGACAAAACAACTACAAAGACACAAAACTAGAGGTCGACCGATTTATCGGTCGGCCGATTAATCGGGCCGATTATTTGACATTTTTTCATAATCGGCATCGGCCTATGCCTGAGCATATTAAGCCGATTATCAAGCAGGCACATCTGCGGGCAGCCCAGTGTTGTTGTTGCTGTGGAACACGTGTGACACCGCCCCTTGTGTGTCAATCAAATTGCCATTCTACCGGGAGAAACCAGTAGGCTTAAATTCTTCTCTTTCAAAGCCCTATATATTTAATTGGTTAGATATGAAATGCTCCGACGTTAGAAATTCTGTTTTTGGTAACGGAGAATTTCTCTCCGTAGGTGACGTTAGCTGTGTGCGGGGCGGAGCAGCTCTCACATGCACGCTGCTGCAGCGCAGACACACACACACACACACAGACACACACACACACACACACACACAGAGCTTCTGCTCTTAGTAACTATGGCGGAGAAAACTAAACTTATAAAGCCTGATTACACTTTACTAGAGTTGATGCTGACAATGCTTGTCATAAGTGCAAGTTTGCGTGTGAGGGCGGAAACACGAGCAATTTGTCGAAACATTTAGCAAAAAGTTCACTTCCTCATTAAACGTGTCTACGGTCTATGGGTCCTTCAGAGCCTCTATGACGTCACTGGCCTGTTTGTACTCCGCAGCATAGCAGATATAAGCAGCAGGCTGTAATACGAGTGAACAAAGTTATTATTATTTTGTAATCACTTAGATTGTGGCCATATAGCTTGTAACAGTGTCTGTCAACAAACATAAATAAAAAACATGGTTTAGGACAGTTTTGGAAAGTTGCTTAAAAGGTTTTGAGCCCTGTACTATTACTACTATTAACCATCATGCACAAAATAAAATATGCACTGCAGTGAAGACACAAAGTGCAAATTGGAGAGACAGACCATAAGTGTTGTTCAATAAATGTTTACCTAAGTTAAGACATTTTGTGTATTATTTGTTATTATTAAAGATGGGGTCTGCGATTTATCCAGTATACACTTTTTGTTATATTGGTTGAAATGGTCTTTACACCCCGACAGCAATCCGTTTCTTATGAGCACTGAAAAAAGACCGGAAAAGATCCGTCATCTGTAGCTGCTGTAATCCTGTAAAAACGTCTACCAGTCAGTAAAAATGGTCCCGGTTGTAAGGAACCAATCAGATGCCTCCCTGCCTCCCTGCTCGTACTCTAGCCTCAGCGTGCACCAGCGTGAACTCAAAGCGCGTGTCCGCCGCACGTTCACTGGAGAGTGGAAGAGAAAACTCAGCTCTTAAAACACCGGACAACGAGAACGAACTCGTACCACTATTACCATATTATCGAAAAATACAACTTTGATTTAGTTGTTTATGTTCTGTTAGTTTACTTTATAAAATACTGCAGATTTAAACTATTTATTCTAACAGCTCAAAGTGAAGTCAGACAAACAGGATTATCAACGAGGGGAGACGGCGGATAGAAAACATTGCCGAACAAAATTTACGTTACTCAAACTGCTTTTTCAGTTACAGAAACAAACGAGTGGACTGATCTCCCTCCAGATATTAGAGTAACGTTAAAAAGGGTCGTGTTGTCTCAGCAGGTATCTCTCTCTTTCCCTCCCCTCTCTGCTGCTCTGTGGCCGGCTCTCCAGCGAGCTGCTGCCCCCCCCCTCCGTCAACAAGGAAATAAAGCCCCTCGTCTACGAGACCGGTCTCTTGAGAGAGCTCCAGCTCATAGCGGGGTCTGTGTGAGTGAATGCCCGGGTGGAGAGGTGGCGATCCCGGCAGGAGCTAGCTAGCTGTGTCGGCAGTTTGTGGAGCTTCTAAACTCCGACAACAGTGGAGAAAATGTTTGATTCGCCATCTAACATCGTAAAACTGTCAATATTCTAAATCTACACCGTTGATTTCTCGCCTCAACATTTTTCAGAAGTGAATTTAGTGATGAAATAGCTACGAAAAATGTGAAGTAGTTACGATGCGGCGGTGCTCGTGCATGTGTGTGGGGGGCGTTGCCTTATAAGGAGTTTCGAGGGGAGGGGGGGGCTTAGACGGAGCTCCTGAGGCGATGCGACTTTAAAATTATGCTAGTTTTCCAAGATCGCAGACTCCAGCTTTAAGCTGTTATATTTTATCAGATGGAGGAAAAAAAGAAAACCAGCCAAACATATCGGCAAAAAAAAAAAATCGGCATCATATATCGGCCATCGGCTGTCCTGATTCTGTAAAAAATCGGCATCGGCATCGGCAATAAAAAACCCATATCGGTCGACCTCTACACAAAACAACCACAAAGACACACAAAGCAACACAAAAAGAGGCTGAACAACTCTAAAGTCTGTGTGTCTTGCTCCTGTAGGAGAGGTGATGGTCATTTTACATGTCTGTGCCCAGAGGCCCGTTGTCTCATAATCCGTCCATGGACTCAGCAGACAAAGCTGCATGAAATAAATCACCAAATATGAAGCAGCAGTTGTTCAGATTTAGAGGTGATCAACCAGCTGTAATCTCCTCAGCAGGAAAGCAGACCTGCAGCTTCTACCAGATAGATTTCTAGAAAAGTCCTGACCAGGCAGTCAGATATCTGATATCTACTGTAATGACTGACTGCTGATTGTCTCTGAACAGAGGTTACACGTTAGGAACGTAGACTGTCTTCTGAAGGTGCAGCTGAATCGGAAGAAAAAGACAGAGACAGTAGACGTTTCTATAATTAACATTATCACATGTATCTCTAGAAAGCTGATCGGCTGCTGTGGTGTTTCGACTGTCTGCTGAGCATCCTCTCAGAGCTGAGATGTCTCTGTGGCTTCGAAGGAAACTGAAGCTTCATGTTGAGAAACCACAACTTTCATTAAAAAGAAAAAAGTGTTGTAGTTTCTGGAGGCAAACATATACAACTGCCTTTAACTTTTACAAAATCTCAGGGTTTTTTGTGCACTTTCTTATGTTATTGTATATTTCTTCTCTTTTGTTTTATTTTTATTGTACGCAAAAATAAAGAACTAATAAGAAACAAGTTTTAAAGGCCTTTAAGGTTGCATGAAATTTAAAATGTCCAAACGACCACGAAGAGACACATAATGACCAAGGAGACGCAACATGGCTACAAAGAGACACAAAACAACTACAAAGAGACGCAAACAACAACAAAGAGACACAAAACGACTACAAAGAGACACAAAACAACCACAAAGAGACACAAAATGACCGCAAAGAGACACAAAACAACTACAAAGCCACACAAAACAACTACAAAGACACCAAACAACCACAAAAGACACAAAATGACAACAAAGAAACACAAAATGACCACAAAGACACACAAATCAACTGCAAAGACACAAAACGACCACAAAGAGACACATATCTCAGGAGGAGCTTTATTTGCATTTAAATGCCTATTTTTCCTTAGTTGGGTAAATAAATTAAATATAAAGATGGAGGATCCTCCACAGGGTTAGATTTTAGTTTTCACTCATAATGTAAACTTGTAATCTTTGTTTTTATTATATTTCTTTTTCTCTCTCGGAACTTCTTTTCTTCCTTTTAGATATTTAAAAAATACTTATGTCTTGTTTGTAAATTGGAGGCAAACATACTGTATACAACTACCTTTAACTTTTACAAGATCTCAGGTTTGTTGTGCACTTTGTTGTTTTATTTGTATTATATGCACAAATAAAGAACCCATAACAAACACGTTTTAAAGGCCTTTAAGGTTGCATGAAATTTAAAAATGTCCTAAATCTGAATGAAGTCTGGTTTATCACAGTGACAACCTGCAGCAGAGAAAATCCCCACTTACCTTACCTTACATGAGTCTACACTTTAATACTGTCACAAAGCTTGTTTTTTTGTCTGTGAATGTGATTTATAATGATCACTATCAGAGTCACATGCAGCTCTGCAGCAACACAGTGGCCGACTGTAATAAACACTAACCCGGGTTAATGAGCTCAGAACCGAGTGGGGAAGTAAAGTCAGAGGAGGAAGAAGGGAAGCAAAGTGTCTCTCACCTCTTCTTCTCCTTCTCGGCCGTCATCTTAAGTCTCTTTTCTTCTAATAATTCCCCGAAGTTTAGTCCAACTTTGTGCAGGTTCTCCGTGTCCAGGTCAGATCATTAAAGGTCATTAAACCTGTGGGTTAGTCCATAAAGCAGGCCGGGCTGCAGGGGGGGGTTTCGGGGCCGTACAGTCTCAGAACACTGCCGAGGATTGTACAGCCTCTCACCCGCAGAAGAAGCCTCACAGGCCGGGCTGAAGGCTGAGGAGCTACCGGTGACTGAAGCAGGTCCGCTGCTCCAAACTTTCTCCTCCGTCTGGTGTGAGAGTCCCGGTGCTGCTCGGTTCTCTGGGCTCTGACCTGGAGCTCAGCTGGCACCGGGAGAGCCGCTGCTCCGGTCCCGGCACGCTGATTGGCTGGGCCCGCCGCCGGGACCCGCCCCCCCCCCTCCTCTAGACAGCCCCGCCCCCCTCTGTTAGCTCCATGTCCTACCTGTTGAGCAGCAACAGGTGCGATCTGAACCGGAAACCAGTGAGGAGGCCCCGACCCGCCAAGTACAATGATAAGGTGTGAATACAGATGATTAATATACATATTAAACACATCATGATGATTATACTGAAAACACTTTATTATAAAAAAAAATATTATAACTAGTAATATATAATAAATACATTTTAAAAATAAAAAAATAAAATATGATAAATAATAATAATGTATATTTATTATATATTATTATTATTATTATTATTATTATTATTATTATTATTATTATTATTAATAATAATAATAATAATAATAATTATTATTATTATATTATCTATAAATGTAAATAATGAAATAATTATGATATTGTTTTGTTGCGATAATTCAGAGGACTATGATGATGAATATTTAAGCAGTGCTGGATTTGGTTCCTCTTACATAAAAGCTACATATCTATTTAACGTCTTTATTTTGGTCCTGTCTCCTGCCTGTTTAAAGGGTCAGTTCAACAAAGTTACTAAACGTATTTTCTCACTTCTATCCGTGCAGATGGTTTTATTGTTTGTGCTTAGGTTTTGAGATATCGATAAGATTAATAAGAATGATAATAGGCAGGTATGAAACGTGAATGTAAAACGTGTATTAATGTGTGTCTGCAGTTCAGGTTCAGAGGAGAACAACGGCGGTACTCAAATAGCTCATCTGACTGATCTATAGTAAACTGTTTGAAGATTATTCATATGCATACGGTAACAATAAAAACAACAGAACAGCCTGCGTCATCACTATTATAACTAGCTGTGTTTAAGAGCAGGTCTCTCCACATTTTCAGAGACTCTGAGGAGATAAGCTGCTGCTGGTATTTAACATCGTCTCCCTACGTCAACTCCTCAGACAGTTTAGATGGAAAAGATAGAAGTCCTCCTGGGTGGAGGGATGACCTCCCCGCAGACTTTTTCCACTGTAAAATCTAACAAGTTGATCTTACTTTAAAAAAATTTAGGAAACTTACTGCCTTGAAAAAGGTAACTAAATATAACTATAAGTCTTGTGTTTATTCTACTTGTTACGTTTACTTCAATTTCGTTGAATTTGCATAATTTTGTGAAGTTGTTCCAAGTTAACACGACTCGGTCCAAACAGAGTATCTGTATGTCTGGACCGTGTAAATCGTTTATACGTAAAACCCTATTTAACGGCAAAACTAACATTAAATGAGAAATGTGTTTTGCAAGATTTTTAAGACATTTTCACTGAATTCAAAAGACATTCCTGGTTGATATAAAATCACCAGCAGTGAGGAGGAGAGAGGTTAGACAGAAGATTCAGATGTAAAAAAAAAAATAGAAATAGAAATGATTCATCAAACAAACTGAAGTTTCTTTCTGACATCATGATATTTATATTTGTTTCAAAACTTAAAATACATCTTCACATCCTTTTAAAATACAGTACATTTGGCACGCAGCGTAAAAATAAAATAAAATATCGAAGGGCATGAAAAGAAACAGCACAGGTCAGATGATTCACAGCTACAAGGACTCATGTTCACACAGTAACATTCTGCATACGACCAGAGGAAGATGAATGTCTCATACTGTGAGTGAAATACTGTCTTCACTGTTTGAAATCAAGCTCATAACACTATTTAACTTTTTACACTAAACTTTAATCTAAAGGGATTTGGAACATTTGGAAATAGCATTTTTGGAGTTTAGCATGGAGGAACTTCCTTTTTGGGTCGTAGAGGAACAAACGGTGACATTTTTAAATTATAGACAAAAATAAAGATGCAGCAAGAGAAGAAGAGAAATAACGGATCGCAGGAACACGGTGTTTTGGAAGTTGGTTGGTTCGTCTAAAGGTCCTGACACACCAAGGTGACGGTCTAGTTTTTGAGGTGTGTCCCGCTCTAGTCTGCCCGTGTCGGAGGTCTTTTGGCCGATTCAGCGTGTTGAATCGCCGGCGGAGCTCGTCGGTGAGAGAAATCACTCTGATTGGCTGTTCAGCTTAAACCAATCAGTGCATGAGAAGAGAAACAGAAGTGAGGAAAGCAAGCCAACGAGTAAAGTCCAGATTTTTCATCTTCACCTCATCTGATCGTTCCAACACACGGATATTTCCACAGCGACATGAACATCTGGAATGAAGCTAAGTGGTGAGTGAAAGTGGTGTGAAAGTGGTCGCCAGACGCCGCTTTATTTCATGTATGTATCATAACAACAGCTTGTATATCCGCCGTCCTCGGTCTTCCTGTTTCCCTTTTCTGAATGATGAATACAGACTACCGCCGCCTGCTGGTAGGGAGAGTTATTTCATCTCACGCAGGAGCAGAACTTACGTGCTAACTGGCCGTCGGCTGTAGTCTTTACGTTGTGTTCGGATGAAACTTGTCGGTCAAAACAAAGGAGACATGAGGCGACTTAAAGGTCGGCCTTCATCGCCGCTAGTTCTCTGATGTCGGCTTGGTGTGTCTGGGCCTTTAAATCTGCACTGTTATGTGTGTGTGCAGGCTGTTTTCATACACCGTTCGTAGATTTGCCTACAAAAAGTAATGCACTGTAATTCATAGATATCCCACAAAATCAATTTGTATTTATTCCAGGAAGTATAAAGAGCGACAAACGCTGCGTAGGGACGAGGTCGGGTTGGATGGGTGGGTCAAAAAACACAGGACTTTCGCCAGGAGATGTTCATGTCCCGTATGAAACCAGAAGTCAACGTTGACTTATTTGTCACGTAACTTCCGTACTTCTTTCTTCTTCCGACCGTCGAATAACGGCACGGGTGGGTTTACATTGGAGTTAGTTGAAAGTCGGTTCGTCACGTGCTGTTGCTAAAGGGCGCCTCCGTGCCTCTGTGTCCGATGCTGAGGGGGCGGTATTTGACAAGTTGGGAGTGAGAACGTGTTGATTCGTAAGATATCATACGAACCATTGTATATGGATACGTTGGCGTGTCTTCCTACAGATGCTGTATCTAACACATCTTAACGCGTGACATAATTATCACTTTTATGTGCCCTAAAACTAACCGAACATTTTAGTTTTCTGTGTACCTGTCTGTGGATAAAGAGAAAGAAACAGGACGGGGAGAAGAAAACAGCTAAACAAACAAACTAAAGCTCTTTCAGAGTATTGCACATGAAGTTTTCTTGAAGATATTTGGATTCTTTTCAGTTCAGTCCTAAACCTGCAACACGGATTAACACCAGTTTATCTGACCTCCATGTCGGGGCCGTACAGAGAAGTGTTTCTGACTCGCTGCATCACATGAAAGCTAAAGATTTCTAACTAGACAATCTGGTAAAAACAACACATAAAGATGTCTTAAATAAAAAAATAAAACATGATGACGACATGAAGAAGCTCTCCACGTATGCACACACACACACAGAACAAATACATTCAGCTGAACACATTCACCTGTGTGTTCAGTCCAAGGCATTTCAATGATCAGGTGGTCATGAAGGGGTTTAAAGGGCAGGTCCATTATTCTGTTTTATTACATTTTAGTCAAAGTATGTTTTATCATCAAAATGCTATTTTCCCTTCAAGCCGTTCTAAAACTTTCCCCCACATGGTGACCTGATGTAGGTTTCTGCATGATGACGCTGCTACATGTACAGTATATATATATACATCCTTATAGTCAGTGTATTAATACAGTAACCTTCTTTCTAAGAAGAAAAGAACTGCTGAGATAAAACTGAACTAAAAATTTTAAAATGTCAACATGGTGGAGCACCTTCTAAAGTTAACAATTAATTAGCCAGTTTGACTAAATTCAAAATAAAGCGCTGACAAAACTCCATCATGATTTCACCCGAAACAAATCTTGCATCTCTTTTTTCTAATGATTAAAGTACTTTTCAAGACCTTTTTTTTTTTTTTCTTTAAATACAATCATTGGTTCAATATTTTCATTCACATACAAGTTTAGGGAAGAAAAAAACATTCTTTAAACACGGAGACAGACACAAGATACAGCACATCATGTACAGAAATTACCTCTCTAGAGGTATGCAGCTCTGCATGCACGCTTGCACTCACATTATCTGTCACACATAGACTAACAGCCCATGACCTTACCTATATATCTACTTCAAAAACACCCCTCTGAAAACTCAGAGTTTGGTTTTACCTGCATCTGAAATACATCAATTGAAGCAGCTTTTCTCACAGTATCTGACCTGCACTCACATGCTGCTTGAGCTCACAATAGACAAACAACAAGAGCACAAAAACGATAAAGAGAGAGAGAGATACAGATGGTCTGGTGATATCCTGGAGTGGTCAGAATCTGGAAAAGTTCAGGAAGTCTCATTCCAGAGGCTTCTTTAAATATTAGATCTGGTGGTGTGTTAATAATATGTGTGTCTAGGCCACAGTCTCGTCTCCGACGTAGGAGAATCCTTTAAACTCATCTTGGTTGATCTGCTTGATGATGCTGTCCTCCGTCGGCGTCAGGTTGGGTTCCTCACGTGTAAAGTCCTGGTCAAAGTTATTCACGTCCCTTTTGGTTTTCTGGGAGACAAACAACAACAACGAGAGACGTATTTCAGACCTGTGATGACTGGTGGTGTCGTAGTGTCACCAGTCGTAGACAAATCTGATTAAATGTTTTTTAAAATGCAACAAAGAAAATGTATAGCTGATGTTAATCATGAGAATATTTTCTTCTCAGGTGCTGGTGGAGGAATATACAACATAAATGCTTCGTATAGCCTCTTCGCCTGCAAACAGAATCCGTTTTTCACAGTTCAGCTCAGTTATCCGGTGTTTCTGTGAGTGAGTGTGTGTGAACTCACGATGCGTGGTTTGAATGGCGGTCTGATCTTCCTCTGCTCCAGCAGCGTCCAGTCGATCTCTCTGAAGAACACGTGGAGCTTAATGGCGTCCTCCAGACCCTGAGCCGCCACGCAGCCCAGACGCTTGTTAGGACTCTTCGTCATGAACTGAGAGTGAGACGGAGAGAAAGATTTGTTTCCTTTAGTGAAAGATATCTCATGATTTAGATTAATTTCCTCCTAAAAACTCTATTCACTTTTAAGGACTGAGATTTTACATGATGCAACACACGAGGAACTTTAAAATGAACTAAGAAAAAAACTCACTTTCAAGTTCAGATATGTGAAGGACAAGACACTGTTGGCATTATGATGCCAGAAAATAAGATGAGCAGCAGGAGATATGTAATGTTGATTACATTCTTACAACAGAATATTAGGAAAAAAAAAATAATAATAATGGAGTCGTGGAGGGGGGTAATATTCTGAGAAGAAATTCATAATTTCCGCGACTAAAGTGGCAAATTTACGAGAAATAACTCGCAAATTTGCGAGATTATGAAGTCGTAAATTTACGAGAAAGAAATTTGGATATTCTCTGAGGTTAAAGGGGCAAATTTACGAGACAAAACTCACAAATTTGCGAAATTATAAACTCATACATTTATGAGAAATTAACTCTGATATTCTCTGAGATTAAAGGGGCAAATTTACGAAAAAAAATCTCTGATATTCTCTGAGATTAGAGGGGCAAATGTATGAAATATAAACTCAAAAATTTGCAGGATTATAAAGTCATTAAGAAAAAAATTATATTTTCTGAAATTAAAGTGTAAAATTTATGAGAAAAAAATCACAATTTTGCAAGATTATAAAGTCATATATTTACAAGAAATAAAGGTGAAAAGATAGCTTTTTTAAAATCTTTCTTTTTTTTTTACCTACAATGGTGCTAATACACCGTTGTACAGTCATATCTCACTTTTACATCTTATTTTTCACATGCTCCAAATATTGAGCCATTGCAGTGTTTTTTTATGACTATTTTTCCCTGAGTCTAGTCCTCTAGAGTTTTCCTACCCAACAGGTCCTGAGAAAGCTTCAGGTGGGGGTCTGGTTTGGGTTTTGGTATTTTGTGCCAAACGTCTTCAACCATGCAACTCATTTACAAGATTTACGTATGAACTGGCAACATTGGTCATTTTAATCTTGTGAAAGATAAAGCCTGATAACAAATAGAAAGAATAAATTTGATTTCCTTTTTTCAGTCGTTATAATGTTTAATTCATCACAAAGACTTCAGATGATGAAAGTAATTCTGGGTGTTAGAAACATAAAATGCCTCCTTGGCCCGACATTTTCTGCAGGATTTTCTGAAACACTTGGAAGCAGGATGAGAGGTGAACAGGCTGCTCAGCCATCAGACTGAGCTGAGAAGGAGTCCTTCAGCTGGACGACACGACGTCCAATCAGAGCCCAGAGTGCCGGTCAAGTGACCGGTCAGAGTCCGAGACAGTGTCCAACATAAACACACACACTTTCCCACAAGGCTTTGCAGTCAACAGCCAAGGTAAACGCAAGGCTTGTGATGGAAAAAAAACTGGACAAACAAATAAACGGACGGACAAGTGGCATTACACACACACACACACACACACACACACACACACACACACACACACACACACACACACACACACAAAAACACAGAGGAAATTGTCCAATGTTCTTTCAGTGGAGGGAACAAGGATCAACTTATGACACCAAGAAAAAAGTTGCATCCTCCCTCACATGAGACACTGAGAAAGAGACAAACACTAAACGAAGAGAAAGACAGAGAATGAAGGATGAAGACAAAAAGACAAGCTGAGGACAAGAGACAAAAGCAAAGAAACACGAGGGGTTAATTCATAAATGGAAAGACATCAGCTGTGGATCTGTAACAGTCCATTAGTCCATTAGGGCTGGATATCAATCTGACAAACACCAGGCTTTCATCCAGGAGACCGCTGTTCGTGTCCCGTGTGTGAAGTTTCACTTTCACGTTACAATCAGCCGATCGTTCGTGTCCCGCGTTCACAACCTTCAGTTTCATTTTCACTTTTGTAGCAGTTTTAAGCCCAACCATGTAGTTCTTTCCTAAAACTAACTATAGTGTTTTTGTTGCCTAATCCTAAAGTGACGCCGAGGGGCGTGACAAAGCCGCAGTATGTGATGAGTTGGGATGAGAATATGTTGTTCTGTTGTTACCAACAATTGCCAGTGGAAACGTGAAAATATCCGTTCTAATGTGTAACGGACTGAACTGGACTGGACTGCTATGTAGAAACGCTGCTTAACAGTGCAAACATCTCACCAATGATGTTATCATGACATTCACAAACTCTGGATTTGTGTCTTGTTGGAGATTGGAGAATGGAACTGTTCTACACTTAAACTGTGAACTATATCTAGACCTATCTATGTTCAGATGGACTCTTAGTTAACAACTGAGTGGACGAAAAAAGTGGACTAAAAGTGCTCACAATGCAAAATGTTTTAACAAGCAGCTACTGACCGCTTTAAGAATGGACACCGCCTCCTTGCTGAGCCAGACGGGGTAGAGGACGTCGTCATGGAGGATGGACTCAAACAGGTCATCCTCGTTATCGGCTTCAAACGGTGGCTGGCCCGCCATCATCTCGTACATCAGCACCCCCAGAGCCCACCAGTCCACTGACGGGCCGTAATCCAGCTCTTGAAGGATCTAATCACACATAAAAATGAGGAGACTTACAAAAAGGTAGTCGGAGTCGGAAAAACACCCCTAAACTTCCCCCCAAAAGGCTAAAATGTACTTCTTTCATCTCCATCTTAGCAATGAAAAATACAGTATCATCAGCAAACAGGCGAACTTGGACAAATATATTCAGTGTTTATGTGGGTTTGTGGGTGTGTGGATGTTGTTTGTCACCTCGGGTGCGATGTAATCTGGCGTCCCACAGAAGGTGGTGGTGGTGACTCCGTTGAGGATTCCCTCCTTGCACATCCCGAAGTCTGCCAGCTTACAGTGACCCTCCGCATCCAACAGGATGTTGTCCAGCTTCAAGTCTCTGCAGGTGAAAGGAAGGATTAGCAAGGGGGGGATTTGGCAAAATACACTAATGCACACTGGAAGAACATCTTGACATTATCAAGAAGTTGTTAGATATTGTGAGATTTCACACAAAATAAACACACACACAAAAGCTTACAAATAAGTAGTTCATATATTCACATCGATTTGGAAAATAAGAATATAACTTTTTGAGCTATTTAAGTGTTTCAGTTTATTTCAATGCCATCTCGTGCATGTCGTCGTATAATATCTTATAAAAAGTTATTCCTAATTTTTTGTGCGTTCTCCTACGAACGTCAAACAACACGTATCCATTTATGCTCGTTACATGCATACATTCTTTTCAAAATAAACTTTCATCTTCACAGGAAACAACTTGGTTAGGCTTAGGAAAAGATCGTGGTTTGGGTTAAAATAAATACGTAAGTGACGTTACTTAAGTACGGAAGTTACATGACAAATAAATCAACGTTTGGATAAAAATAACCACAGAAGTGGTGTTTCTTAAATACAGCGGTGTCTGGGCGAAAGTCTGCTGTTTTTGGACCCACCCATCTATTGTCGCTCTTTATACTTCCTGGTTCAAGATTATGTGGCTTACATACAAATGGATTTCGTGGGATACATACGAATTACGAGTTGGAATTTACAATAATCATGATCCACAAGGTTTTACATAATTTTAAGATGTTGTGAGCTTGTCTCTGAGGAAGATGGGGAGGAGAACAGGCCTGAGAAAAGAGAGAAAGTTGAGGGTTGAATAGAAAGAGAGAGGTGGAGGGGGAGCAGTGTGAGAGATAAGAGAAGCAGTGTTGAGAGATGACAGGGTTGGTCATGAATGCTGCGGCTCTGGGTCTGATGGTTGATCGCCACAAAAATGTCAACATCTCCTGGATGTAGCCGATGCAGCCATTCAGCCTGAGGTGTTGTCAAAAAACACAGCCGCCCTGACAAGCCGGGTAGGAGATGTTTGAGAGTGTGTTTCTGAAGTCAAGAGCTTATGCAACTGTCCTGTTTTAGCATGCTCCATAAATAAAGAGGCAGCTTAACAATCCTGTTTGAGAGCTGCTGTTCTTTTCTGCCCCATCATGCCTTGCTCTCACAGGATATCGATTGCACTATAGAAGGTTGCGAGGAAAAGTACGGAGAATGCAAAAGAGTTGCTGACTATGTACTACCATTACTAGGCTGCATTCTCTCTGCTTTCGCACCGTAAATAACGGCATCAACCAATCACGTTGTGTGGAACGGGTTGAGTTGGGTCTATATTTATGAAACAACAACACGGAGGCTCCGTAGTCCGAACCAAGACGGCAAACTTTTTACGTTTTCGTGTTGTTTATTCGTCAGGCCACATTTTGTATTTTTTGCTTAATTAGTTATGGTGAATAAGAACTTTAAAAACTTAATCTTGAACACGTTTTCCTTACAAATGATATTTTTAAATGATGATATTTCCTGAATTGAGCGGTTTGCTGCGGTTAGGGCAGTTATCTGGATCTCGTGCAAAGTTAAACCATGAGCGGTGCGCTAATGTGCTTCAAGTCTCAGGGAAAAATAACATGACATGTCAGATGCAGCGGAGCTTGACAGCTGGCTTCAAATCAAGTTTCTACTGAACGGTTCATGTGTGGGTCATCATGAACAATCCTGAAGTTTAGTGTTTTTGAGCTCACAAAAGGCAAAAACTTGACTCCAAGACGTGCAATGAAGTCTGTATATGTCAGCTTCTAGTAAAGTGTTTTCAAATTGATTCATTGATTGATGTTTAATGCAACTAATGTGTGTTATTAACCTTGGTTATGTTTGCAGAAGTACGTTTGGTTTGATTGATGTGAACTCTGCATGAAATCCTAAACTCAGCTCTCCAACACAACCAAAGTGTTGTTCTGTATCTGGAGCCATACGTCTTGCTAAAAGGCACATTGACGGCCTCATGTTGAGGCAGGAAAGAGGAGCACTTGTTCTGTGTTTCCCCGGACGAAAAATTAACCTGGCGACTGGCTGCCTGTTTACATATCTCACCTCCGGGCGACTCGCGGCACATTAAATCTGAATTGCGCGCCCGCAGCAGGGCAGAAAAACAGCATCTGAATTTAATGTATTTGTGATTGAATTCAAATGGCTGCTGACGCTAATCTCTGTGTTACACGTCACCTCGCTGCAGGAAAATCCAATATTAAGTGGCTGCAGGTGTTCAGCTGCACTAATGTAATGATATTTATTAATGTGAAGATGTCTTGTGGTGGTTTTATAGGATGAGAAGGAGCTAATAATCTGTGTTGCACAGCAGGGAATGGGCAACACCTTGATAATCTTTCATTTTTTTGTTCTATCATTAAGTTATTTATATCAAAATCAGTTTTCTTCATACTATGATGCTTTGATTATCTGCACAAATCTTCTAGTTCTAGTATTTTTATTTATATGATTCCTTGTTGATACAGAGTTATGAATATTAATGTATATTCAGAGCGCTCGAATTGGAATTAAAAAAAGGTGAAACTGATTTTTCTGTTTTATTGAAACGAATGACCAGTAAGGCAGCAAGATTACATTAGTTTTTCATTTCAAGACACAATTCTCTTTGTATCTGAAAATATAACATTTCAGATTTATGGATCTTTACTTAAGGATGGTCCCATTTCCACAGTTGGGAAGTTGTTTTTCCGACTTTGGTGTGTTCATGAGCTCTAAGTTGTAATGCAGGAAAAACATGGACGCCACAAAGAAGATGTGTTGTGTTTAATTGCGTAAACAAACACGTTAGCTGTTTTTAAGTTGTTGTCCCGACTTGAGGGGGCGTTCACGGGAATTTTCCCAGTCGTGAACTATTTTTTTCAGATTATTCCGACACCACATGAATGCAGCACAAATGCCCTATCTCGCAATGTTAATGAAAGTGAAACTTAATGTGTGTACAAACAGAAAAATCGAGACTAAAACAATCTTGTTGTACTATGTGGGTTTCTGCATACCGGCACCGAATCTTTTAGTGGTACGGAGAACCGGACCGTACCGGCCCCTACTGAACCCAACTGACCCCGGATCAGTGTGACACTGTGTTCCTACCGTCAGGGAAATTATCACCTTTTTATGTTTTTGTTAGAAAAGCTTTAATATCGCTAAAGATATCCTGTCAATAAACAGGATGAGTTCTCTCTCTCACTCACACACACACTCACACACACACACACACACACACACTCGGGCAATCAGGCTCAATTGAGAGCATTTCCTGTGTTTCATGTTAATCCTGAGTGATTTTTCCATTACGTCCTCAGCGACAACCCCTGTGCTCTGTGACAGCTGACCCCCCCACCCTCCCATCATCCCCATCCTCCCATCATCCCCCCCCCCCATCCTTCTTCTGTGTGACCAAACACAATATAAACATACATTTGCATAAAGCAGCATATTTGTCCACTCCCATGTTGATAAGAGTATTAAATACTTGACAAATCTCCCTTTAAGGTACATTTTGAACAGATAAAAAATGTGCGAGAGGAGAGATCAGGTAGCTTGGTCAACTCAACCATCATGAATGAACATGCAGTGTGTGTGTGTGTGTGTGTGTGTGTGTGTGTGTGTGTGTGTGTGTGTCAGTGTGTGTGTGTGTGTGTGTGTGTGTGTGTGTGTTTTGACCCTGCCAACCTCTGACAGTTTAATATTAACTATCAAAACAGCTTGACTGAGAAAACAAAGACTGATCCATTAATCATAATGTTTATAGACGCCAACTGGAGTCAGTCACAATCTGCTTCTTTCTGGATTTGAAAAGGAATTTAAAAAAAAAAAAAATACTAAGATGATTTATCTTTTACATATCGTCACTTCTTTAGGGTTGGTGTGTACGATGGAGTATTAGGGCCGTTGTAGGTACAAATTAGACGTACCACCTCACGGTTGTCTGGCCTCCGCCAACCAGTCAAGTTACAGTTTACATCCATGTCTGTCCAAAATGTCGTCACTTCATCATTTTATCCTGTTAGACATTTGTGTGAAAATGTCATAATTAGCACATGAATTCTTGAGTTATGGCCAAAAATGAGTTTTTTGAGATCACAGTGACCTTTGACCACCAAAATCTAATCAGTTCATCCTTCTCCTACTAATCCTACTCTGTCCAAGTGGACATTTGTGCTGAGCAGAGTAAATATGATCTGATAGTCTGCTAAATAAAGGCCAATTAACAATGAAGTTCATTGGAGTCTATTAAAAGTATGTCATTAAAGTGACCCTTCACCCAAACTCTGGCTGAACATGGATATAAATTTGAGGGTTATGTGATCGCATTGTGTTTATTTATGTGTTGGTAGATCATGGAGACGCTAGATCGCTGTTAAATCATGTTTATTGTCATAATTATACTATGTAAGAAACAGCTAAATAGACAGCTTCTCTGTGGAGTTTAAGAGCATTGAATATATATTCATTGTGAAATTATTCACCATACTGAGCACACAGGTGGAGACTGAGAATGGTCTATGGTTCTATGGTCTATGAAAATCATCATCATTGAATTTATTGCGAGTGGCATGAATCCAAAGAGAGACCGGCCTTAAAAACAGGGGTCGGGGTCCGTCAAGAGGTGTTTCTGGTAATAAGACACTATTTACAGTCACCTTTCACATTTCACGTCTACGTGAGGAGCGTTGAGACAGACTTTGGGTGGAGTATCACTTTAAAACCTGGTTCTGGAGCCAAAACCAACAAAAAACAAACACAAAACAGTAACGCTGCGGAGCTTTTGGCTTCAACCCTGTTGACTGATTTTGATTCAATTGTGCCAACCCAGAGAATCACATGTGATTATAATCCCCCTTCATTATTAACATCAGTGTTACAGAAACAGTGTGAAACAATGAGTCCGACAGGCACCGGCAGGACTGGACTCTCTGACATCGTGGAGCCAAAATAACTAAATAACAAGACAGGATGGGAGTACGCTATTATATCAACGTTTACTGATTTTATCCTGGCAGGCTTCACATCTTGTTTGTGTTTCAATTTGTGTCTGCTTTAAGTGTTTTTAATTACATTTTGTCCACATATTCATATCCAAACCTAAATTGTATTTCTTTGTTTTGGAAATATGTGCTTCATGTTATCTACATAGACTGTATAGAGGAAGTGGACGGAGTCACCGTGACGTCACCCATTGGTTTGTGGAATATTTTGAATTCTTGAGCCTGGCATTCTGGCCGTCACCATCTTGGCTTTTGCCCGTCACAATCTTGGTATTTGGGTGTCAAAACCAAGATGGAGACAGCCAAAAACCAAGATAACGACAGCCAAAAACCAAGATGGCGACGGCAAAAAACTAAGATGGCGACGGACCAAAACCAAGATGGCGACGGCCTAAAACCAAGATGGCGACGACCTAAAACCAAGATGGTGATGGTCTGTGTTAGCTTTATGGTGAGGTTAGGCCTCAGGGAAAGATTTATGGCAATGAGGTTCCAGAAGTATTGAAGTATAAGGGAAACATATGGACACCAACATACACGGCTTCAACAGTCCTCGCTATCCTAACATGGCACAGATGATACGGCGTGAACACACACGCGTGCATGAGGAGAGAATCTAAACACCAAATCCAACCTCAGATTGGTGAGGAGAAAACATGGGAATCACAGTTATTTCTGGGAGCAAACAGCCTGAACCTGCAGCGAGCCTCCGTCTGTCACAATGGTGTTATGATTCCAGCGGCCGTGTGTTTGCTATTGACTGACAATGATATTATGACTGAGGAGTCCAGATGATCGTACCTGAAGCTGGAGGACAGCGAGGTCATCTTCCAGGGTCAACGGGTTTGAGTTTCATAACCAAAGAAAATATTTAATCTGAACAGAAGTTGTTTTTCAGTGTTTTTCACGGTTCCAAAAACTGAGAACAATTTTGATGAATTGACGTAAATGTGGGCGGCGTTTAACAACAGCAAAACTATATCAAAATATCCGTTTACAAACTCTCACACAACTCGTGCAGAATAATCCTATCCGGATGCTCACTACTTCACAAACACATGCATCTTCACTAAAAGCTTACTATCTAAAACACTTCGGATTCACCCGTCCAACTCTGGACATTTTCTTCCAGAATTCAAGGTAACACGGAGTGAATTAACTGATATACAGACGGTCATTCCGTGGGTGAAGTATTCCTTTAAAGTTTATTTTCTCTTCTCTCTTATATGGCTGTAATGGAGATGCATATCTCAGTTGGAAGCTCTAAATCAAATAAGCAGACAGGTCATGATTCACAGTGAAGAGTCGGAGCGAAAACTCAAATGTGCTGAGCTGAAGGTGCAGAAATGCAGCAGAATGTAAATGCATGTGTACTGCATGGTGACCTGTTGGTAGATGCTAACGTGGTTGTCATGGTTACCTGTATACGACTCCGTTCCGGTGCAGGAACATCAGAGCGGACGTGACCTCAGCGGCGTAAAAACGAGACCTGGCCTCGTCGAACTTCCTGGACCGTTGAATCTGAAACATGAGGTCGCCTCCGTTAACGTAGTCCATGACGAAGAACAAGCGGTCCTGAAGAGGCAGAGAGAGAGAGAGAGAGAGAGAGAGATGCATTTAATGAGCGTATACAGACGGTGGTATCTGATTTAAACAGTTCAGCTCCAGAGTCACAACCAAAACAAGACATTTTACACCGTCTTTGTTCGAGTAATTTACTCTTGACACTTTATTATTATTATTTTAAATAATTTTAATTAATTTTCATTATTTTCAAACCTACATGCACACGTGTATGTGCTTATGCATGCACCATAGGCGTGCTATTGTATATCATTATCTGGCCTTGATGATCTTTTATATCGGCATTTCCATCGTGCACAACCGAAGATGTACTCTTGCAGTGTGTGCAGAACGCAGCATTTTCATCGCCGTTTCTTTCTCTACGGAGGACAGAGTAACGTTAAACCTCCTGGAGCTCTTTAGAAAAGACCGCTAGACCGTTAGCGTTTTGTCAGAAAGAGTCATAAAGCGCCATAGCAACAGCCTTGACAACGACGCATTGATTGATTGACACATACAGACAAATCAATGTGGTGCATAGTTTCTGTTTTTATATCGGGTTAGGTAATAATGAGTGGGACACAACATTATAAATGTCTATGTAAGCGCTGAAAACAAGTTTAATATTATTATTATTTTAATTTGTGGTGAAACAATTTGACTGTTTTACACATTTGTCAGGAAACCGGGACGTCTGGGTACAGTATAGTATAATTTTTTTATGAAGCAGGTAGAGAGTCCACCAGTTCAAGCTTGAATTTAAGCAATATTTAACAACATAAGAAACTTTGGATTTTATGTCTCACAGAATACTCTCGGTGTAAAACCACACAAAATACACGGCTATGTGGCCAACATGGATTGTGTCCACTTCCTGTCACACACACACAGTCCATACGCCGCCCTCTGAGCTCTATTCTCCTGGTATGAAAATGGCCTCCTTCCTGAATTCCAGCTCGCTTTCTTCATATAGGAAATAGGTGGGGGGGGGGGTTGTGATATAAACAGCTCCGTATATAAGAAACCAGGATCAGTTCCTCTGAGCCGTTGTATGTTCATCTCCTTCTCACATGAATCACCCTCTCAGCATTAAACCCTGAATCACTCTGGTGTTAGTGAACAGGTGTCTGTAGTCTGGAGCGTCATTAAATCGGCTACGTCAACAAAGAGCACAGAGAAGCTCTGAAGCATGACTTATGCTTGCCACATCCACGCGGCCAAAGCTACGTCACACCATCAGACACGTCCCTTTGCGGGGGTTCCAAGTTTTCTCCTGTTCGTGCACATCCAAAATATTTAAACTGTATGGACGCTGACGGGCGGAGAAAATGGAGAACTTTGAGGAGACGTTTCCTCATATCCTCACATCTGTGCGTCCGTCCTTGTGGACAGTATAACCGAAGCTTCAGGGACGGAGCAGCAGGAAAGCAGGTAGTTTCCCAAAGAGACAGAGTTCCAGTTAACTAAACATTAAGAAGCATGACACTTTCTGGGTAAAGTTTCTTCACAATGTCATTTACAGGGAAATATTCCTGTAATCCTGAACTTTCTTCCTGCTATTCTTCTGAAGAAAACAATTCATCCAGAGGTGACTAACACAAACCACGGGACAGGCCGAGTCATAACCCTGACTTCCTCTTGTCTGTTTGACTGCGTCATTTGTAAGCAGCTACACAAAAGATGCAAAATGTCATCATTATTTAAAACAATGCTGAATTTAACATACGTTAAAAACAAAGAGAAACAGAAGGGGTAGAGCCGTATCAAACTATTTTCTATCATGTTATTTTAGACCAGGGGTCAGCGACCTTTACTGTCAAAAGAGCCAAAACAAATCTGTCTGGAGCCGCAAAATATATGTAATATTACGAGAATAAAATCATAACTTTATGTGAAAAAGTCGTAATATTACAAGAATAAAGTCATAGCTTTATGAGAAAAAAAGTCGTAATATTGCGAGAACAGTCATAACTTTATGAGAAACAGTCGTAATATTACGAGAATAAAGTCATAACTTTACGAGAAAAAAAGAAAATAACACGTAAAATTACTATATAATATTATGACTTTATTCTCATAATACTACGAATTTTTTTCTCATAACTTCTGACTTTATTCTAATAATATTATGACTTTATTCTCAAAATCTCAGATTTATTTATTTTCCTCAATGTGGCCCTATTACTTCGTCGTACCATAGACCTACAACAATGATAAATAAAAATGAAAATGTAAACAAAATTCATTTCCATTTTTAAAAATCCACAGGGAGTCACTGGAGAGGGGCTAAAGAGCTGCAGGTTGCTGACCCCAGATTTAGATCAATATATTCTGGAAATTCAACCAACAGACCCTTTATTTTTTTTACATTTCCCAAATTAAAATCTGTCTCCGTCGCTGCATGAACCTCATCAGGATCGTTGTTCTGTGAGGTGACATGAGGACAGAGATTATTCCTCTAATAGATTAGTTGGAGTGAATTCAGCTGTTGTGCTGCTGGAGGCCTTCGAGGCCGATCGGACTGCGTTCACACTGTTTTTAAAGCTGACCTGAGGCTCCTTGTTTCCGCTCCAGTATCAGTTTAAAGGGGCCTCAGGATCGACTCTTACATAATTGGCCGCCGTTCCACCTCCGCCAGCTCTCTCTCTCTCTCTCTCTCTCTCTCACTCTCTCTCTCTTTAAAGCAACTTTAAACAGGATGTCGAAATAGTTTGTTTAAATGTACCCAGAGTCCCGGCTGGTCCCACCCAATCAAACATGAATCAACATTTCCTGAGTGTAATTACAAATGTACAGATACACACACACACACACACACACACACACACACACACACACACACTGTTCTATAGGTACACATCCCGATGATCCCACACGGTCCTGATGGTTATCGGACCGCTGTGTGATTAAACATGAGCCCTCTCTGCCACCCTGCTGTAATCTATACGTACAACAAGTGTCAACATGCAGCTTATGTAAAACCAACAATATGAACTCTCTCACACACACACACACACACACACACACACACACACACACACAACCTTGTACTTCTTTTTATCTTTGTGAGGACAATCAATGTTTACATGCACACTAATATCCCACTATTATTCAGAATAAGAAAACAAAATACTGAACGTAATACGGGTTATGAAAACAGCATATTCTGTTAGGATATAGATACTGGTATCACATGAAACAAGAAAACCTGATGAATGCATTGGTACCAATCATGTCATACTAGCTTGTCATGAAGGAGGCTAAATAACGCTCCAAACTTACGCTCAATTTTGACGAGGGAAAACTGTCATGGCCATTTTCAAAGGGGTCCCTTGACCTCTGACCTCCAGATATGTGAATGTAAATGGGTTCTATGGGTACCCACGAGTCTCCCCTTTACAGACATGCCCACTTTATGATAATCACATGCAGTTTGGGGCAAGTCATAGTCAAGTCAGCACACTGACACACTAACAGCTGTTGTTGCCTGTTGGGCTGCAGTTTGCCATGTTATGATCTAAGCATATTGTTTTATGCTAAATGCAGTACCTGTGAGGGTTTCTTGACAATATCTGTCATTGTTTTGTGTTGTTAATTGATTTAAAATAATAAATATATACATGCATTTGCATAAAGCAGCATATTTGTCCACTCCCATGTTGATAAGAGTATTAAATATTTGACAATTCTCCCTTTAAGGTACATTTTGAACAGATAAAAAATGTGCAATTATTTTGTGATTAATCATGATTGAATATTTTCGACTGACAGCCCTAATATAAATGTACTTGAGTAAATGAAGGTAATTAATCTTTACGTCTGCACTTATGCAACAAAGAACAAACATCTGCATTTGATTTTTAGACGTCACAGACTACATCTCAGAACATGAACTCCCTTCATGAAGATAAAAAACAGCATGTGGGGGTTTGAACTTTTGTCCGTGTACAAAAACAAAAACAGTAAATTGCTGTCCTACTTTTCTGGGAACATTAGCAGCCATTACCGTTTGGCTGCTGGTCATTACCACACAGAGCAGTCCCAGTCAACATGCACTCAGTGATTTCATTCAACTCAACCTGGAGCCGGAGTTCGGTCGGGTTCAGATCCGTCATATAACGGGAGCTTCATCACAAAGCTTTCCTTGTAAACGCTGCAGCAGTAACCGTCCGCATAGATGAATCACTCCTTTAGACTGTATTTTGTGGTGTTTGCCTTTAAGAGGAGGGCAGACTTTCTCTTTTTTACCCTGATAATTGCAGCAGGAAACGATTGTAATTGGGGGACAGAGTGTATTGTGTGTGTGGCCCTGGAAGCAGATCAAGAATGCTTGTCCTTAAAAAAAAGCAGTTGAATCCAGCTTGTGTCCCGACGCTGAGCAGCCTCTCGCTCTCTATGAATCTCTACGTCGACCACAACGTGCAGAATTAAACCAACGGGGGAGTTGATCAAAAGATTCTTCTTGCTTCTGCTTATTAGAGAAGTTTGACCCTCCTGAGCTTCTGTCTATGTCGACATCTACTGTTGACCTGCTATCTCCTCCTAAACACATAGAAGTGGTGTACATCATCTGAAAGCTGGCAACCTGAAGACTAATTTGAGATGCAGCTCAGCACTGTGTGTCAAGTTCTTCTGGTCATTAATAAGAAATAAACATGAATTAATTACTCAAAAAAAAATAGTGAGTTGCTGCAGCAATTTTTGGGTTGATACCATTTGTTACACAGATTTGGTGCTAAATTTAACCATTTTTTACCACTCGAGAATTGATCAAAATGATCAATAATCCCTCCAAAATACCACATTAAGACGACAAGACCTTGAGGAACACCATAGAAAAAGCCATGCTGTGATTCGGTATAAAAAAACTTTTGACATTTGGAGATTTCTGCAAGAATTGCATTTTTCAGCGATTGGATGGCGAGCACTTGTGTTGTGTAAACTGCTCAGAAACCCCCTTATTGTCAATCTAGCTAGGAAAGCCATCCATCCTCTGAATGCTCTAGGTCTCTTGTTTGATCCATCCATCCTCTGAATGCTCTAGGTCTCTAGTTTGATCCATCCATCCTCTGAATGCTCTAGGTCTCTAGTTTGATCCATCCGTCCTCTGAATGCTCTAGGTCTCTAGTTTGATCCATCCATCCTCTGAATGCTCTAGGTCTCTAGTTTGATCCATCCGTCCTCTGAATGCTCTAGGTCTCTAGTTTGATCCATCCATCCTCTGAATGCTCTAGGTCTCTAGTTTGTGGCTGTAAAGTTTCATGAGGCTGTGATTATCCTATAGGTCACCACAGGTAATTTTATACAGTGAGGTCAATGAAATGTCTCCTATGGGGACTAACATCATCACACATGAATACAGTTGGGCTCATTGGATCCACAAGAGTCTCAGCTTTACAGTGATACCCAATTTATGTAATTCAAGACTGCTTAAGGACCCCAGTATGCAGAAATATCCAGATACACCATTTTAGAATAGGAGAAAATAACACATTTATACTGCATTCAAAGAACTGCATGTGATTATCATAAAGTGGGCATGTCTGTAAAGGGGAGACTCGTGGGTACCCATAGAACCCATTTTCATTCATATCTCTGGAGGTCAGAGGTCAAGGGACCCCTTTGGAGTATGACATGGTTGGAACCAATGGATTCATTAGGTTTTCTAGTTTCATATGATATCTAGACCTTCACTCTAGCTCTAAAAAAACTGAACCTGCTACAGCCTCTGAAAGACAGTGAAGTCGGGTTAAAGTCTCAGAGGGTTAATGCATAAAAAGCTGCATCTCAACAACAGCAGACCTGCTTATATCCACTAATAACTGTAGTTTTTGAAAAGAGAAACTCTCCGCTGCTCAAGACTGACACATATTTGGCGACCAGCATGTACCTACACTGAGTGTGTGGAAAACTCGCTGTCGTTTCTTGACGACAGCTGACGGGAGTTAAACGCTCGCTGTGGGCTGCCGGTCCTCCCACACAATATCTTCTTACTCCTCGTTCCCGTAAAACATATGAGCAGAACGCTTGAATTTCATCGGTCAGAGAAAATGAAAAAAAAGTCAGAGAGAGAGTAGTTTGTCTTGATTAGTTTCATGAGAAACAGACTTCCAGGAAAGTCAGATCCTTATAAAGCCACGATCAAGACCAAAAACATTGTTTTTCATGCACTGGTCAATTTAGAGATTTTGCTTCCATAACACGTCTTCTCTCAGACTAGTGGGAACATTTATTTTGTCTATTTGTGTCTGTAGATTTCTCCAAAAGGTAGCATTAGATAAGGCCTCATTTGCATATTTATTTATACATACATTTATACATAACATTTCAGAAAACTGGTAATACATAAAATAATTGTCTTAATGTAAGTAGTCAAGTGGGGAAGTTTCATGCTGATATATAAAAGTTATTATTTTTTTTTTTATCCTTTTCAACTGTAGGAAGTTAACAATCCACATCTTTAAAGGCCGTTTGATTTATACAACATTTCACTACTAAAAACATGGAGAAAATAGATTTTTTTTATGGCTGTTGACAGTATTTTCTGATTTGTGGAGTGAGGAGGTAACTTCTTAAAGGTGCAGTGTGGTGGATCTTGTGGCATCTAGTGGTGAGGTTGCAGATTGCAGCCAACTGAAACGTCTCCCGTGTGCTAAGCGTGTAGGAAAACTATGGTTGGACAGCGTGAAGATGTGAAAACGTGATTATATTTTGTATATCCCGTCCCGTGTGAAACTAAAAGTAACGTTGACTTATTTTGACACTTGACTCGTCGGTTTACGTCCTAACCCTAATTAAGTGGTTGTGTTGTCTAAACTTCTTGTGAAAACAGAAGTTTATTTTGAAAGGACACTATGCATGTAACAAGTGTATATTGACACGCCGCCCCTGGTCCGTCCAAAAGTAATGCCAGAGGGTTACTGTACCCCGTGCATTAGAAATTAGGGAGGTGAACAAACACTTTATGTGTTGATTTTTGTCTTTTCATGAGGTTTGTTGACAAGAAGAAAAATAAAGAAAATCACCACCTTGATCTGCATCCCTGTCAGCTTTTTGCAGCAAGGACAGTTAACAGATGACTAAAAGTGATGACATTTTAGATCCAATTCTGAAGAATTCAGCATAATTTCTCTGTATGATTGCTTCATCAAATCAGACACAGTTGGTGCATGTGATACAGTAGGTACGTCACAGTCAGATTTTAAAACGAGTTGACCGTGGCGGTCTGGACTTCATCCGAGTCGCTTCAGTCCTCTGACCCCGCTGACTCTGAGCATCACTGTCTGTGTCTGTCTTTCTCTCTATCTGTCCTTCTATATATGAGTCTGTCCATCAGTCTCTGTGTGTCCTATAAAGACCAAGAGAACAAAGGTTTATTAATGTACCTGGCTTGTTTCTGGTCGTCTCTGCTGCCTCTGATGTTCACCAGTTACAGCTCATTAAATACCACTCCTCTGTTACTGTCCTGTTCCTTACTTCACAACCTTCTCTCCCCTTATTCCCACCTTTTATCATCACCCCTTCACTCTGTTCAGAAAGACAAGTTATAATCACAAATATTGACAATCTGCAATCTTAAACTGTTTCTCTGAATCTCTCTCCATTTCCTCGTTCACTCCTTCCCTCCTCTTTACTTCCCCTCTCGGCCTCATTGTGCAGAGCAGAGCGAGGCCCAGCGCTACTGTTGTATAATGTTATTTACATTTCTTGGCGGTAATTAGGCTGATAGGGGAACGACTGAGATCCCACAGTCGATTAAGAAGAACGGGAGGGAGGGAGGGTGTAGGTAGAACATAGGTCACACAAAGTACAAAGACTTTTATAACTGTGACGTTCAAGGATAGAACAAAGAGTATAAATATAATAACAAAAAGTATAAATATATATTATAATAAATGAAACGGATGATAAATTAAAACATTTAATAAAAGGGATGCATAATAATCTGAGTTAATCAGGAGAATTGTGATTGACAGGTCGCTACCAGGGCGTTGTCTGGTCCGCGAGATGTTCGTGTTTCCGTCTTAGAACTTTAACCCTTTCACAGTGTGTTTTCACTTCATCAAAGTTAATTATAACATTCTGGTTACAATTAGACGTCCTAAAACCAAGATGGCGACGGCCTAAAACCAAGATGGTGACGGCCGAAAATAAAGATGGCGACGGCTTAAAACCAAGATGGCGAAAGCCTGAAACCAAGTGGCGAAGACCTAAAACTAAGATGGCGATGGCATAAAACCAAGATGGCGACGACCAAATACCAAGATGGCGACGGCCAATTACCAAGATGGCGACGACCAAATACCAAGATGGCGACGGCCAATTACCAAGATGGTGACGGCCTAAAAACTAAGATGGCGACGGCCAAAAAACTAAGAATGTGACGGCCAAAAACCAAGATGGCGACGTCCAAATACCAAGATAGTGACGGCATAAAACCAAGATGGTGACGGCCTAAAACCAAGATGGCAATGTCCAAAATGCCGAAGGCTTCAAATCCGTAGTCCACAAAACCAATGGGTGACATCACGGTAACTACGTCCACTTCTTATATACAGTCTACAGTTTGAACCCAACATCACCAGCGACCTCTTGCCCTTCCGCAGCTGAATTCAGCCTCACACTGTACCGGCGTGGTCTAATGAGCTAATTCATCAGCACACTGAGTCGATGTGGATCAGCGTGGCGACAGGCCGAGAGGAACAGCTGTTATGTAAGAGGGGAAGTGTGACACCACAATGAAGCTGAGATTATATACTCTGAATGTACGTATATGTGAGGTTTGTTTATTGTGATCACATCGAGAGCATTAAGTGTGTGTTCCAGGAGGAGGTGGAGGAAGGAGGAAGGAGGGTGATGAGGGTGATGAGGGTGGGGTCACACAGCATATGGACTATACATCATGTCCCTGATAAGGATCCAAGCTGTTACGCAAGAGCCACAATCCCTTTGTTTTGTCCAAGAACACACTCACAATCACCCCCGACTGCCAGAAAAAGAGATTGTGTGTGTGTGTGTGAGTGTGTGTGTGTGTGTGTGTGTTCAGCCTGACAAAGAAAAGAAAGACGAATAAAACAAAGAAAAAAAATGAAGAAATAATAAGAAACAATAAGAAATGTCATCGTCTGTCTCCCCGTCTGTTACTGTCTCTCTCTCTCATCCGTCCATCCTGCTCATGTTTGTGTTTGCTTCAGAGGAAAATAACAGGAATAAATAAATTGAACAGGAGACGCCATCAGACTCCAGAACAGTCTGAGAAAATAAACAAAGAGATGCAGCTCAACAACTCCTCCTTCTGACATGTTGGACTCCTACTGATCCACCACAGAAAACATGTTTTCTCATACTGTAAAGATCAGTCAAGACTTACTCTTATTGAACTAAATCTATATTTCCACTGGCTCCCAGGAGGATTTCTCAGGTCTCGTCAAAATGTTTCTTCGAACAAGACTGGCAAATTTTATTAGTTTATGAATAATATGGTTGACTACTTAATAAACTTCTAACGGCGTCTCCAGAACCTTAAAGGTTGAGTCTTGTGCAGCCTCTCGTGTGTCGCCGCGGTCCGTCTGATGACAGTTAACACCTGTGCAGCCGTCTCAGCGCCGTCAGGCTCAAGCTGCAGTGAAAGGAGCGATCATGTAACCAGCAAGCACACACCTGTACAGTGTACCAACACACACACACACACACACACAGTCCATGTACAGAGCCTCTATATGTTTCCAACAGGAACACTTATGCAACATACGATAGACAAAACACGCGGCGGCCTGCTGGCGTTGGCGGCGTCCCACCCACGGGTGCCCTTTGTGTGTCCGTCTGTCGTCGTCCACTTACTGTATGGACGGACTAATCAGATCAGAGTGGAGACTAAAGAGAAGGAAAATAAAGCTCAGATGCTTCACTAATGACTCCTGGGTTACACGTCGTTCCTACACATTTTACATTTCAAAACTCCAGACTTTTCCAGACTCACATTTCCAGACTCCTCGGTAGATTTGTCAGACCATGTTTGACTTTGTGGTGCAGAGGATGCTGTGACTAAGACTACAGATCTTTGCACTGCATATGACGATGAATGATTTCACACAAAGTTTGCATCTACTTCTCTTTTCCCATTTGCGATCCTGAGCCAACCAGGCTTGATATTTGGGAAGCCAAACCTCGGAAAACTTGCATTGACTCATTGTGGCCGCTCAGTCCACAGCCCTACCACGTTCTACAGTCAAACATCTGGCACTAGACGTACAGGCGTAGAGGCAGCTCTGTGTAGGAGTGTGCGTTCAGTTGCACGCCATTGCCTACTTCTTGGCACACACGCACACGCACACGCACACGCACACACACACGCACACACACACACACACACACACACACACACTAGTTTTAAGGCAAAATGAAAGTCACAACAACTGGAGGCTACAGATCCAGATGTGGTCTGTTGGCGCCTCCTGGAGGCAAAAAGTGTGTCTGCAATTGAGTTTATGTGCACTGAAACACTAGCGGTGACCTACTGTATTATGCTCATACTGTATGTTGCAATGCATTATGGGAGTCACATCGCTCCTATGAGCCCAACGGTCAAGTGTTTCTTTTCAGACGAATTTACTGCTGAGAATCTCGAGAAGATATTAGGGCTGTCAACGATTAAAATGATTAATCACAAATTAATCGCACATTTTTTATCAGTTCAAAATGTACCTTAAAGGGAGATCTGTCAAGTATTTAATACTCTTATCAACATGGGAGTTGACAAATATGCTGCTTTATGCAAATGTATGTATATATTTATTATTGGAAATCAATTAACAACACAAAACAATGACAGATATTGTCCAGAAACCCTCACAGGTACTGCATTTAGCATAAAACAATATGCTCAAATCACAACATGGCAAACTACCAATTGATTCTTTAGGTTTTCTAGTTTCATATGATACCAGTATCTTCAATCTAGCTTTAAAACCGAGCCGCTACAACCTAAAAATTGCAAGTTGCATTAAAAAAATTAGTGGCGTTAATAAAACGTTATTATAGCTTTAACTTTGACAGCCCTAGAAAATACAGTCGTTCAATTTACAGTAGAATTATTGTAAATTGTAGAATAGCTCTCTGGTGATATTGCACTAATTTACTGTAATTTTACAGTGTGTGTGTGTGTGTGTGTGTGTGTGTGTGTGTGTGTGTGTGTGTGTGTGTGTGTGTGTGTGTTCCTACTTTGGTCTGAAAGCAGCAGAAGAGCTGCGTCAGGTACGGGTGTTTCCTGGCCAGCGCCAGGATGCGTTTCTCCGTCAGTGTGCAGTCGACGTCGTCGTCCTGCAGGATCACGTCTTTCTTCAGCACTTTGACGGCGTACACCTCGTCACTTCCTTTCAGCTCCGCCAGCATCACCTGGTCACATGACACACAGCGGTCACAACAACACAGTCGAAACCACAAATGTGACAAAGCTCCCCCTTCCGTCTTCCTCTCACCTTCCCGAAGCTTCCTTTCCCCAGAACTTTGATGAACACAAAGTCGCGCAAATTCATCCTCTTGACTTCAGCAGCGACGTGACCTTTGACCTCTCCGTTCTCCGGGCGTCCTTCGCCCCCGACGCCGCCTCCTCCACCTCCGTCCCCCGTTACCGTAGCGACGGAGGAGGGGGAGGAGAGCGGGTGTGTTTTGTGCTCCTCTCCGCGGTGGTCCAACGACAGAGCCTTCCGGATGTTCTCCAGCTCCTTACCGTCTGGAAACAGACACAGAAATAAGACGGTGGGTTTGGTCTCATGCAGAGTTTATGTGAGACGGCGAGGAGGACTTCTATTACCCTGGTCACATGGCGAGGTGGGGACGGACCTCGAGCGCTCGTCCACTGTCTTTGGCTGCTGGGGGTCCTGACCCTGAGGGAGCTGTGTGAAGACACTCATCAGTCATTTTACCAACTTTCTACAGCCAGGTTTCTAAAACTGGTGGATGAGCTGACTCTCACCTTTTTCCGTCTCTGGGCGCTGCAGGAGATCTTGTCCGGCGTGACTCCGAGGTCAGAGAGGACTTTGGCGATTCCTCTGGCGTCCACGCCACAGTTAGGAGCTACGTTACTCTCACAGCGCCGGTGGACATTCACTTTACACACTGAGACACAGGAAGACAGTTAGCAACAAACTAGAATGAGTTTATATGAATGATAAAACATGATTTTTTTTTTATTCCAGGATGAAGTTATCATAGCTACGGTTCAGGACCGAGACCACGCTTCTCTCCCTCACTAATCGAACCACCTGTGCAGACCTATAGGTGTGTCTAACCCTCTTCTCTCCTTCCACAAAGTCCTGGATTTGTACCCCGGGGGGAAAACGAAGCACCAAGTTCATCGAGGCGTACCCCCACTCTCAACCCCCGGGTTCCAGACGCTCCAGCCGCACCACGATCCCGTTCGACCCCCTTTCAACCCTCTCCTCGACCCCCATCATCCCACCGTATATGACCCCGACCAACCTTCAGCTCCAGTTCATCCCCCTCAACTCCCATCATCCCACCAAACTCGACCCTTACCCAATCTTTCCCGCATCCTCCAGCCGTTCTAATTAGGGCTGTCAAAGATAACGCAATAACGTGTTAAAGCAAATTAGTTGTAACGCCACTTATTTCTTTAACACATAAATCAGTTTTAAAGCTAGAGTGAAGATACTGGTATCATATGAAACTAAAAAAAACTAAAGAATCCATCGGTACAAACCACGTCATACTAGCTTGTCATGAAGGAGGTTAAATAACGCTCCAAACTTGCACTACATTTTTGCGAGGAAAAACTGTCATGTCCATTTTCAAAGGGGTCCCTTGACCTCTGACCTCCAGATATGTGAATGTGAATGGGTTCTATGGGTACCCACGAGTCTCCCCTTTACAGACATGCCCACTTTATGAGAATCACATGCAGTTTGGGGGCAAGTCATAGTCAAGTCAGCACACTGACACACTGACAGCTGTTGTTGCCTGTTGGGCTGCAGTTTGCCATGTTATGATTTGAGCATATTGTTTTATGCTAAATGCAGAACATGTGAGGGTTTCTGGACAATATCTGTCATTGTTTTGTGTTGTTAATTGATTTAAAATAATAAATATATACATACATTTGCATAGAGCAGCATATTTGTCCACTCCCATGTTGATAAGAGTATTAAATACTTTACAAATGTCCCTTAAAGGTACATTTTGAACAGATGAAAAATGTGTGATTTTAATGGATTGACAGCCCTACAGTAGTCTAAATAAACCTACTTGTGTACTGTACTAATGGCGTGGTCTTTGTTAGTGAAAGGTCTGATAGAGACCTCAGTACGTTTGTCTACACTGACCTTTACACTGGAGTCCCTGTCGCAGCAGACCCCAGAGCAGAGAGCCACAGTGGTCGCAGAAGGTGAGAACTTTAAAGTTGTGGATCCTGAACATGTGCGGCACGTTGACGCTGAACCTCTGAGAGCCGACCGGCTGCAAGAGGCAAAGAGAGGACAGTGAGACAGTCTGGAGGTCTGATCTGGAGGGTTCCCTCTACCACTACTGACTAAACTCATTTACTGATAGAGGACAAATGACAGGAAATGAGGAGCAACAGAGAAAAACAATGACGTGCAACCAACACCAACAGGGAAACCTGAAGTGTTCAGGCAGTTCTTGACTGCAAAAACACAAAATCTTATCAAGTATATCTGTCTAATTACTAGTCAAAATATCTCATAACACTTCATATAAGACACAATCACCTGACAAGTAACATTTCAGTGAGATATTGTTTTTATCTTGAATATCTTGTTAAGTGAATGAGCATTACAGGCTCATTATGACACACAACTCTTCGTAATACTAGTGAAATATAGCTCAAAATGAGTTTTATCATCTAAAAAAAAGATCTCTTTTTATCTTGAAAGGCGTAAATATTACATTTTACTTTTAAGAAATCTTCCTAAGTGAATTTTCACTTCTTCTATTGGCAGATTTTTTTTTCTTATTACAAGCAAAAACACCTTGAATTCATTGCTTTTTTACTTATTTTTTTCAAGCAGCTGGAGTTATTGATGTGATTTAATCGTAGCCAGTGTCTGTTGGAAGTGAAGCCTGTAGTAGTAGTAGTTGTAGTAGTAGTTAGTAGTAGTAGTGGCAGTAGTAGTAGTAGTAGTAGTGGCAGTAGTAGTAGTAGTAGTAGTAGTAGTAGTAGTAGTAGAAGTAGTAGTTGTAGTACCTCCTCCATGGTGTCCTCCTGCTTCTTCATCCCTGCACACTTGGTGATGATGAGCTCGTGGCAGCGCTTATGGACCACACAGGTACACACTGTCGCAGGAACACATTTATAAGGAGATGTTAAGTGTTTTAAGTCCCTCCAGTTGATAATGTTGACAAACATTATTAATATTAAGACTACAGGAGAGGGAAGACACCGTCCTACCTTGACACTGGTAGCCCTGCTTCCCTAAGACGCCCCTGAAGGTCACAGAGACAGAAACAAACCTGACTCAGCATTGAATCACATCAAGCTGTGTATTTTTTACACGTGTGTATAAACATATTAATTATGATGAGTGTGTGTGTGTGTTCTCACCAGATGAAGTCCCTGCAGTGGGAGCAGTAGGTGGGCTGTCTCAGGTAGGTGGCCATGAACTTGTGTCCGTTGACCTGGTGGACCCTCCGGCGGACGGCACCCTGACGCTTCCTGGGACCCATCCGCTGGCGAAACACACGCTCCTCATTGTCGGTGGAGCCCGCCGGAGCTGCACACACACACATACCAGCAAAATAATATACATTATATTATAACAAATGTATGCAGGTATCAGCAGCGCTTGATGATGTTGTTTCTGGCTTCTTTGAAATAGTCACAAAAAATAAACCAAGCTTCATTATTATTCATTATTTTATAATTTCCGTCACTTATTTTATTGTATTTAAGTTTTATTCTATTTTATTGTTATTTTATTAATCACTTATTTTATTATATTTAGGTTGTACAGTTTTATTCTATTTTATTGTTATTTTATTAATCACATATTTGATTGTATTTAAATTGTAAAATATTATTCTATTTTATTGTTATTTTGTTACTCACTTATTTTATTGAATTTAAGTTGTATAATTGTATTCTATTTCATTGTTATTTTATTAATCACTTATTTTATTGTATTTCAATTTTATAATCAAATTCTATATAATTTATATTTTATTAATCACTTATTTTATTGTATTTATATTGTATAACTTTATTCAATTTTATTGTTATTTTCATAATCAATTATTTTATTTAAGTTGTATAATTTTATTTTATTGTTATTTTATTAATCACTTAATTTATTGTATTGTAATTTGTAACATTTTATTATTTTTAATTTTTAATTTATTGATCACTTATTTTAATGTATTTGAGTTGTATCATTTTATTCTATTTAATTTTATTCTATTATTTGTTTTTACTTCACACTGTTTTACAACTATTACTGTTATTATGGCATTTGATTCCATTTTATTCAATTTTCATAATTTTATTGTCTCTCGTGCATCGGTCTCAAATTATCAAATTGTTGAATTGTTTAATTGTTTTTGTCTTTTCTGTTGTTTTCACTTGTTCTGTCTTCTTATCTGTGAAGCACTTGAAACTACAGGCTTTACACTGTCTTTTTGAATATTGGTTCTGGTGTTTGAAGACTCATCACTGAGATAAATGATCATCACCTGCAGGACGTGGCGTCGACCTTCCTCTGCACTGACACCATGAGTCCACTAGATGGAGATGACACCGTGTGGCTGAAACAGTGTCAGCGTGTCTCTGCGTGTTTAATTACAGAGTTTCTCCAGAGGAACAGCAGACAGTTCAATTACTGCCCAACACTCTCTTAATTAAACACACACACATACACACATACCTGGGGCGAGCTAGTTAATTAGTTAGTGGATGAATATATTAGATGTGAGAGGAAAAACCCTCACAGACTAAAATGTTTTGCTGGCTGATGAGTGTAACGATCATGTATGTTATTCAGAACGGGTTTGATTAGGCCACATCCTGAGTAAATTCCTATTTATTCAGTTTATGATGGTGTCTCACATGCAGCAGGGACAGACTGTCTATTGATCCATCCAACTACAGGCTGGACTGATATGAAGTCTGCTGGATATTAATGTTCCCTGCAGGATGAATCTTAATCTTAACACCTCTGAAATAAAAACATCTTCATCTATAATATCTTCACTGAGCACATTCACGCTCCTCAAACAATGAACTCTTCTTTCCTCTGGCACCCCCCTCCGGACAGGCTTTACATCTCCAGCCTCGAGGACTCTCTGTACTCCTTCCTCCCTGTCATGTCCCTGCCGGTCCTCACTCTTACTCTTCCAGCCTCTTTTCCATCGCCTAGCAACTGACGACTGCTGCCTAGCAACAGAGTTAGACTTAGCATGGTCCACTGGGGAGGGGTCTGTGATGGACATGCTGTTCCTCTGTGATGTCCTCATCACAACCCTAAAAGTTAAAACTCGATGTTCAAACAGTGACTCTGTGAAAAAATCATCACTGAGATTCAACTGGTACTCTTATCGATACTCCTCCTCAGAAAGCAGCGACGTAAGTTACCACGGTGAGCTAATCAATAAGGTTAACAATAATGTGAACGCTAGCACTAGCTGAGTCAACGTTAGCTGTGTTGAACTTTGAAATAACTGAAAGAAGTGAGGTTGTTTGTACAGTATACTCCTGTGCTCTGAGAGGTTAAATCACTGTTTTTGTGAATGGAGTCTGGTGGCTTTGAAGAGAGCAATGGCTGTCTGACGGCGAGGTGAAGCGGCGGTGGATGGGAGCAGCAGAAAAAACGGATTTTAGTTTGTCAGTTTAAGTGTACGCTATATTTAGAATATTTTCACCGCTTCACCTCGCCATCAGACGGCCCTTTCTGACGGGGAACTGAAGCCGTTATATCGCTGTCTTCAAAGCCACCAGACTACATTCATAAAACCAGTAATTTTTTCCTAACCATCATCCTCGGCTGTGTGTGTGTGTGTGTGTAAGCTAATAGGTTTATTGCAGCTCTCAGGCCTGACTGTTCACCCATGTGTTCTCTGCTATGCAAACACATTTAAGTAATGACTGCAATTTCATCCACTCTACATCTCACACACACACACACACACACACACACACACACACACACACACACACACACACACACACACACACACACACACACACAGGTACATAAATATACTGTAAGACACTGCAGACAGAAAAAGCAATAGAGAGACGCAGAAATAAATCTAATCAAAGGTTAAAGAACAAATGTACAAGAGAGAGAAAAGTCCTAATGGCTCCTCTAAAGGTGGGTTTATGGTCACCGTAGTGAAGTCGGCGCGAGGTGCGCACGCCAGAAAATTACACGGCTTTCGCATCGTGCACGAAGACTCTGCACCTTGTTGCGGCGCTCTGTCGTGCACCTCCTACAATTTTTGTGACTACGCACTAGGGCTGCTCGATTAATAGAATATTAAACGCAATCACAATTTTGACTTCCCACATTAAATGAACATGATCGACTGCGATATAGACATTTAAAATATGTGCTCCACTCATAGAAAACTCCATCAAATCAGGCGCCTCCTTAACCAACAGCCAGACACCACCTTTATTTAAATGAGCAAAATAAAAATGCACTGAATTTAGGTGAAGAAGAACTTTATTTTAAGTCTTATTTTGAAGCAAAGAGTTGTTAATTAGTAGGACTGTAGCACAGCGTGGAAGAAAAAGCAGTTTATTTCAATGTGAAAGTTCAATAATGATATTTTGTCCCTAAAATGAATGTATAATCGTGATAAATAATCATGATCTCAATATTGTTCAAAATAATAGTGATTATCATTTTGGCCAAAATCGTGCAGCCCTACTACGCGCCGACTGAGCGCGCTGAGCTTTTCATTTCAACATGGACGCCTTCGAGGGAAGAGGTTCGTCTGTACAGACGTCTCTACGACTGTTCACTGAGAGACCACAGTGACAGTCACATGACATTAAAAACTTATAAAGAAACAGGCAACACACTGGAGAAAGAAGAGGTTTTCTGCTGCAGGCTGTGAACGAATCTGAGAGATCGTTTTATAGAAGTTAAAAAAAGATTTCATGGAATATTAAAGTTCCCCTGTAAGGAAATATGTTTTATATACACATCAGGCTTCAGGTAGCAGACTCCCCAGAGAATAAAGAAAGAAAGCTGCTCTTTTCTACATAGTTTTATTTATGTAACTTTCTTCCGGTACCACTCGGTGACTTCTTGCTTATCCAACATATTGTTTGTACGCCTCCTGGTGTTTCGGAGCATAAACGCCTCTGTGCATGCTCGTAGCGGGCGCCATCTACGGAGGCCCACGCCACGCTGTCTCTCGCGAGTATAAACAAAGCTTTAGTCTCTCTCCCTCTACCTACACTCCCCCCCCCTCTCTCTCTCGATGATGTAACCGGTCCATTAGAGAACGCTCCACTTTACTAATCAATTTATCTACGTCCTCTCCTCCTCCGCTGACCTCCGTATAACTCCCCCTCTCTCTCTCTCTCTTTCTCTTCTTCCATTTTGTCTCTCTAACACATCATCTGCTGCACACACACACACATAATTCAGTCAGTCACGTGTGGAGTGGTGGACTAATATTGCATTTTAAAATGTAGGCCGGCCATTTTGAATAGTCACCAGCTGTTTTAAAATGTTCTTCCCTAACCCTCTGGACATGATTGAACTCTTTGATGTGTAGTCACTGATGGCATCACCTCTGTCATCACCGTATCGCAGTAATACTCAGTAATACTCACTAATACACAGGAAACTCACCACGTCCACTTCCTGATTCCGGCGTATTGATAACACAGACTGACTCAACACTTCACTTTCCCACAGTGTGACACACAAACTCTAAAGAAAGGAGAAGTCCTACAAAGTTAAACAGACGGCTCCACGTCTAATGGAGAATATCAGAGATGAAGACCAGCAGAGAGTTTATAAAATCAATGTGAGAGTGATTGATACTAAACAACACAGGGAGCTTTTACTTTTACAAAGTTAAAGTTACTTTAGCCCCGATTCTCCACTCGCAGACCACTTTTAAACCAACCAAATACATATTTTTAAAGGCCGGTATAATAACAATAGTTTAGAGCAGGATAAAGCCGACAGCCGATTAATCGTCCAATATCTTCTTTAGTTCTGCAGCAGCCTAGTCGGCTACTTTTGCATACTTTGTGTTTTTAATAAATTATTTTTTTGGCACGAATTTAATCATTTGTAAGAGAATATCTTGTGTGATTTGGTGGATTACATTGTAGGGATATGTTCTACTTATTTATAATATATTATATTTATAATATGAGAGGGAGGACATAAAATACAGTATATATTATTTATTTTATATAAATGTATTTATAGATTTATTTATGTATTAGGGCTGTCCAGAATACCATTTTTTGGGCTTCAAAGCTTCGGTGAGAAATATTCTAAAGTATTCGAAGCTTCGGAACAGCGACGCTGCCGCAAACAGCGATACCAGTCTGAGAATAACTAACAATAATTAATGTGAATAATTAATGAAGACGCTTAATGAATAATGTTGTGGGATTGTTCCTTATTTCATGGGCTATTTGGGGATTTATACATTATTATTATTATTACATACTTATATATATATAAAAAAAAGCATTCAAATACTGATTTGTAGGTCGATTACCACGGCAATGGTCGATGCTTCGAAGTATTCGGGTCAGCCCTGATATAATATATATGTGCATGTAAGTTAAAATGAGTTTATATGTAAATTCATATACATGCATTTATGCAGTCTGAGCTGGGAGGTGTGTTCATGTGTTTCAGGCAGGAAGAAATTATTTGTAACACAGGTCAACGTGTCACAGGAGATCTGTTCACTGATTGGCTGCAGGTATTCTCTGGCAACACCTCGCCGCTAAAAGTTAAACTTTTCCCAGCTTTTATTCTGGCCATAGAATCATCAGCTCTTCACCACTGTGATTGTGTGTTTCATATATGTTAGCTGGACTCTGGACGTCCTGATCTTTATGTAAAAATGAGAGTTCTTACCTTCACTGGAAGATCCTGATAGGTCAATAACAACGTACACCTTCCCCTCCGGCTCCAGGTCAATCTGCTCACACACAGGTGACGAAGAACAGAGGAAGAGGAGGACGAAGAGGGAGGAGAAAGGAAAAGAGACAAGGAGAGAGAGAGAGTGAAGAAAACAAATATGAGTAAAAAAAAAAACTGCTTTAACTGGTGTTTGTAGCTGTCGGATGTGGCAGGTTGTCTACGGCATGGAAGTTACGTAGGAAGATGAAGATAAATGTTGGTGAGTGTGCAGCTTCAGACAGGATGTGTTCGGTGGTATTTGTCATGTTGTTTTCTTAGAAAGTGTTTCATTCTTGTTGCTCATGTCCCAATAAAGTAATGAGGACACACAGAGCTGACACTCGTCTGTCCATATAAGCTAAACTAACTAAACCCATCTGACTTTGTCAGTCCCCGTAACGATACCTGCTTTGGGTGTCCGATCTGATACCAGTGTTTAATCAACTGTGTGGAAGTGACTGACCTTTTGTAAAACAAAATGTGACCAATAAATACATACTGTACATATACATTTATTGAATTGTTATTTATTAATATAATAGTATCCATTACCAGATTTGCCTTTTGTCATGATACCCGATCAAGCTACGAGTCAGTATGTCAGCATTCACACACACATTCATACTCTGAAGACAGAGGCTGCCATGCAAGGTGCCAACCTGCCCATCAGGATCTGATCTAAATACTCATTCGATGGCCTTCAGGAGACATTTGATGACCCGCTCTCCCTCCTAAGCCATAGCCGACCCAATTTAAGCCATGATAAATTTTTATTCTGGTGGCATTCAACAACTACAGTTTCTCAGAGTCTCACAACCAGGTGATCTGTCGAAGTTTTAGATACACACTTAACTTAGACTATGCAGAAAACTTGGGTTAATACAAGTTGCAAAAGTCTCTTAAGATGGTTGAGGTCAAGCATTGACCTTGAATAGTTCAGGTCAGGCATTGACCTTGAATAGTTGAGGTTAGACATTGACCTTGAATAGTTGAGGTTAGACATTGACCTTGAATAGTTGAGGTTAGGCATTGACCTTGAATAGTTGAGGTTAGGCATTGACCTTGAATAGTTGAGGTTAGACATTGACCTTGAATAGTTGAGGTTAGACATTGACCTTGAATAGTTGAGGTTAGGCATTGACCTTGAATAGTTCAGGTCAGGCATTGACCTTGACTAGTTCAGGTTAGGCATTGACCTTGAATAGTTCAGGTTAGGATAGGTCGTTGGGCAGCGAGTTTTTGCAAGTTTTCGCAATTTTGTAGATTACCGTCTACACACGACCAGAAAACTCCAGTATCATGTTTCAGCTTTCAGAGCAATGACAGAAACATGAAATCAAGTCAAAAATAAGATACTGAACTAGCCAATTACTATACAGCATTACTGCAAGATTATTCACTCTGAAACCTAAACCTGCTGATTATTTTCTCCATTAATCGTTATAGAAAACAGTGAAATAGTCTAAAGATAATTGCATTATAAAATAGCTTGTTTGTATCCAACCAACAGTCCCAAAGATATTCGGTTCACCGTTACAGAAGACAAAAAAAAGCTGAGCCCTATCAATGTGAGTACTCGATGTGATTACTTGCTATGTGTTGATATTGAAAAAAAACTGTGTTCTTAAGTCATCTACACAAACGTTTTACCAGCCGGTGTCAGACTGAGCGATCGTAACTTCCTGTTTGGCCGAAATCTCACAGAGTCACTTGCAACACGACGGTGATGATGTGGTAACACGAAGAAGAAAGGAAAAACACTGTGGTGAGAGACTGACAGCGAAGTGGAGGTTGACACACATCCTGTC